>JAVJIF010029917.1:0-688244 GCA_038442645.1 Agave tequilana
TATACAAGTACATGTAATGAGTACAAATATGCAATAAAGTATATACACATAATAATCAAGTATAGCTCATTACTTGTACAAGTATAAACACAAGTTTTAACAAAAAGTACATCTAAAGAAGTAATCACCACATGAAGTATAAAACAAACATGATCATTAGGCTAAATGCATGTATTTTAGAACTAGTAATATACATAATTTAAACAATATTGAGAACACAAAATTATGAATTCATATGAACATGAGTGTATCTCAAAGGCTATCTATGCATATCACGTGTCTGATAACATTGCATTTAACATAATGAGCTTTAAAATTATTACATGCTAAAAACATTAATACAAATGCATGTAAACATACCAAAACCAATGAACCTTTCTCTAAGTCTTCAAATCATGGTGATCCTCCCACCAAACATCCTTGATAGGATGCATCGATTGAGTATGTCCATCTAGCTCCGTATGCATCCACCACCTAAGGCACCAACCCTCTCACGTTTAGTTAGAGCCCACACCTACATCAACACACAAGAGGTGGGGATTTTGGTATTCATTTCTTTTTGGGTCCATGGGGGTTAGCATTTTAAGGAACCCAAACACTTTTATTTACAAAATTTAAATAATTTATTCTATTAAAACAAAATTTTGTTAAATGGCGTTTGCGGCCGCAATGTGTACATGTGTACTCTCTAACATACATGCGAGTGGTGTGAGCATGGTGTGCATGTGTATGTCATGGGGTATGTGCATACATGTGTGGAACTTGTTTCTTATGAAACATAAATTCTAACTTATTATGATTAAATGCACATTGGCTCAAAGTGGAGCCAAACAATCAATGTTCTTCTTCATAATAGAAATATTATTATTAATTTTGGAAGAAGAGACATGAAACACAAATCTTTTTTAGAAATATAAATATTTTCTTTTTCTTTCAAAATATTTTTCTTTTTCAAAGAGTTATTTTCTTTTAGGCAATTTCCTTTTCTTTTTCAATTAAAATAACTAGGTTTTTCAAAACTTCATTATTTTAGAATAATTTCAAATTTATTTTTAAAAGAATCTTTTTCCTTTAAAATTAATCATTTTCATTTTTTAAGCTTTTATTTTTCATTTTTAATATTTCATACTTTTTAAGAAGTTGTTGAGAAAATAAAGCAAGCTCATCATATGACATGTCAACATCTTCATCAAGCTCAGATTCAGAATTTACCTCAAGGAAGTCATCCCCTTGGACCATATAGCACATGTTGAAAGCACTGCTTTCATCATCTGAGTCACTCCCCATATAGTATTAATGTTGTTCCCAAGAGAGATAAGTGTATTTCAAACTACGAAAGCCGATTCAATGTTAGACATACTAGATAAATAATCATCATTTAGGGTACTCTTTCTAGCATGGATGGCTTTTGAGTTAGCCTCAAGATACTTGTCATTAATAAAGTATGAATTCTTAATGGTGTCAAGATAAACATGAATACCTAGAGCCTTAAGGTACCTGGACATCTTAACATTCCAAGTTTGGAGGTTAAGAACGTCAAACATGGGAGGTGTCATGGAGTCCATGAGTGTGTGTATAAACAAATATTGTGATTAGCTAAAATAGGATCTAAACTCAAGGTTGTTAGACCCAAGTCAAGAGCACCGAGCTCTGATACCACTTATAAGTCACCTAGAGGAGGTGAGTGACAAGCTAATCAAATGCAAAACTAATGTGAAATTAAAACTAATTATGCAAACTAAGGCTATTATGAAAACATATAAAGTATAACACAAGAGTATAGCCGAATTTCCGGTTACGGGCTCTGGATTATCTCATCAAGATTCCTCTAAATTAAGAGTTGAGGTGCCACTATGGCTCTCTTAGTTAATTACAAGTGTAAACAGCAAATCCAAGCATATATTCAATTAAGCATAAATATATCAAGCATATAAAGAGATAAATATAAGCACATGCAAGATATAAAGATAATTGAGAGAGAGAGAGAGATATGAGCAATCACAAATATGGGAGAATTATTTCAAGGTTCGAGCATACTTGTTTTACGTCCCCACCTTCAACACTATGAAGGATTTCCATTAGAATCGATCCCGCAAGATCACTCGGTGCCGCAACCCTACAATGATTCACACTAGAACTCTTAGACTTACAAGTCCCTAACTTGTTCCCGCAAGAACAACACAATACGAACTCACAAGTTCGTCGAGGTCTCACCTCTACAACACTCTCTAATACAAGGGGTGGAACACTTGTGATCACTTCTCTTGATCACAAAAATAACTTTCATAATAAATTATCTCTAGAGGATAAATATAGAATGGAAAGCCTAAGTTTGTATGGAAAAATAGGTAGACTGAGTGGTGGAAAACTCAAGAAATCTCTTTTGAAAACACTCTTTAAAAACTCTCCTTTTGATATAGAAGCTTTAGCCCAAAAATATGTGGAGAAAAACTTTAAGGTAGATGAAAAAAATTGGTTATAACCTTCTACAAAATCTTGTTTAAAACTGGGCAAGAGAACCTCATTTTATAGGGTTCAAAAAACTAGCCGTTGGGCTTAGTTTTCTGATCAAACAGACCTGTCGGTCGACAAGCCGGTCGACCGGCCAACGGTCATGTTTATGACCGTTGGGGTTGCCGGTCGACCGCCCAGTGACCGCACCTAAGTCTTGGCCTGTCGGTTGATCGATCGGTCGACCGAGACATAAATCAGAGAGCACTGCTCTTTGGCCGGTCGATCGCCCGATCGATCGGCCCTCAAGCTAGGCTATGTGCACGTCTTTGTGCATACCGGCCCTCAAGCTAGGCTATGTGCACGTCTTAGTGCACACCGGTCGACCGCTCGGTCGACCTACTTCTGGTTTGGTCGACCGGTCGGTCGACCGCCAGAAGCCTAGTTCTGTGATTTTAAAGGGATTAAAACTTGGTTTTTTAAAACACTCAAATTTTATTTAAAATACATAAAAATCCACAAAAATAAGTTTATTAAAACATTTTGAATTACAAATATGTGTGATTAAAAATCAACACATATTACAAACATATTGAACTATTTTTGCGATAAAGAATTTTAGCCTTAAACCAAAATCGTATTTTTCAAGATCAACTTTGAAATGAAAAATCTATTTTTCCAAAACTTGTTCAAATACAAAAATAAGATATTTAAACACTTTTAAATTATAGTGTGTATGGATATGATTCAATACACATATAAGATGAAATATCTATGTTTTTGACAATTAAACTCTAAAATAAGTTTTGATTTAAACAAAACTCAAACACATGATATAGAAACATTAAATAAGTTTTTCTAAATATTTGAATCATCAATGTGTATGGATGAAATTAAAAATACATATAAAACATGTAAACTTGTTTTGATGAACTCTATTCATGAAACATAAAGATATTTACTTTGAAGCTCAAAATCAAAACGGTGTTTTCTAAAATCAAAATTATTCTTATGAAAACACATATAAATTGTGTGTATATGTATATGAGTTTGAGCAATTTACAACTAATTTATTCTTTACATTTTATCTAAAACACAAATATTAACACTTACAAACTCGACTCAAGTCTTGAAAATTTTCACTTAAAAATCTTCTTCTCCATCATGACTTGATCCAAATCTTGATTCAACGAGTTAGACTCCTCTTGAGTACTTGATGCGATCTTGATGCGTGAGCTTTTAAATCAACACATGCTAGCTTCAAAACTTGACTTCGAATCTTTCGTTGAAACTAAATACCGACTAAGATCTTGATTAAATATCTGAAACTTATATAAACACAAGATCATTAGTACAATAACTACATGAGTTAATTATCATAAAAAATAGAGTAATGAGCCTTTGGGCCAACAAGATGATCATATGAATAATACGAATAAATACACGAACACCTTCTGGCAACAGTAAATAAAGATATAACACAAGAGTAAACACTCACATGAAATGATGCAGTTTTGAATTCGAATCACCTTCTGATCTTCACTACACAAACCGGTACGAGTCTTTGAATCATCTCATGGATTAGTCTTCAAATTGCCAGTGTATCGGGTTCATAACGAGCACAATTCGAATCGGGTTCGCGTCTCACCAAACGGGTCTGCATCGCTGAACCACGCAATCATATACAAAGAGAGGGGAATTAACACCCACATACATAACACACTCACACATGCACCCATACACGCACCACATAATACACATACACTCATACATGCACCAAATACACACACCACATATGCATACCATCATATACAAATATTAACTCACACATGTATACACATACACTATATATGCATACATAGATACAACCCATACCCACATACATGCATACACACATATACATACATACATTTATATACATGCATACACTCACGCATGTACACACATATTTAATTCACACACATTACATTCCAAAACACACACATTATTACACCTAATTACACACATATATAAAAACATAACTCACAACTTTTATATATATAACACAAAAAATGAAATAGAGAGACAGGAAGCCTGAAAGAGGGGGAAGGTAAAGGCTCTAGCCACAGGTGATGGCGGAAGTTGCGAACTCGAGGATCTCACCGGAGTGGATGCGGGTGTGCTTGAGCTCGCCGACGGAGAAGGGAAGGTTGCTGATGCTGTGCTTGGTTGCTCGCGGGAAGGAGGATGAAGGCCGTGGAGTTACTGTGGAGATGGGGTAGGCTACACTGAAGTGAAGATAATAGGGGGTGAGGCGCTGCTCGGCCAGGGGGTGGAGTTGCAACAAGAGGGGAGGATGATCTCATATGTGCTATGGGGCTGCCATGGAAAAGAAGGCTCGGGGGTGGTGGAGTGCAGCCGTGGGTGCTCACGCACAGGGGTGGGGGTGGTTGGTCTTGGAGATGGAGAAAGTTTCCCATGAAGGGGATCTCGACAGTTGGAGAAGGCTCGGACTGAGATGAAGATCGGATGGGAGGGCACATGAGGGTGTTGTCGGCGGTTCAAGGAAGAAGAAAGAATATGGCTCTTTTTATTAGGGTTAGGTTTAGTATTAGAGGTGATAAGTAAGAGAGATTAGCGGTTAGTTAGGCTTTGGATTATATATATGATTTGAATGAGTTGAGGGTTGTGAGTTTGGGCAAATGGTTAATTAGTATTGGCTTATTGGGTTTAACCAAGAGAAGGAAAAGAAGATATGAAAGAGAGCTCTGGGCTTGGTTATAGGCTAAAGAAAAAATAAATAGAAAAGAAGATGAAAAGGAAGGAAAATAACAATAATAATAATAGAAGTAATAATAACAATTAAGACAATAATAATCAATAATTATTACATACTAATAACAATCTAAAATAGTTAATAATGATATTAGTAATTCATAACAATTAAAATAATCTTACTAGATAATAATTAATTTCATAATGCAAAAATATATATATATATACACATGTATTAAAATACTAGTATTTTTTTTTAAATCATGTATTACAAAATACAAGTATTACATAATGTATGGTCCAAAAATGATCTAATCTCTTTTAAATGCGAAGGGGGTGTGCAAAATTAAGATAAGATATTTTAGATTTAGCAAATACACCCGATAGAACTTTTTGTTTATGGATCCAAGACTTTCAATAGACTCAAGAGCTATTGTTAACCACCCCATATTAAGGAGAACTCTTTGATTAAGGATCAATTTATCAAAAGAAAACTCATGCAGAAAACGAAGATTTTATTTATCATCATTCACTTTACATGGCTTAACCAGAGCACACCCCCAGTTTACATTTGATAACACCTTGAATTTACATGTTAAATGCAACTAAATCTTGTTGTCATAGATTGATTTCACCTTGATGCTTGATAACCCTTTGAGTTGAATGCTTTGATTTGGCTTGAATTTGACTGAAGATTTAATTTAGTTCTAGTTTAAAGAATTTGGGGTCTATCCCTTAGTTTTGATTTGGGTCTTCATTTGACTTTTGTTCTAGTTTTCGGACTTACATCAAGTTCATTCTTAAATTTGAGAGTCATTTTTTTTTAATCTAAAATTGAAATTTTAACAACTTAAATGTTCATCTTTTAGTTTTGACTTGTGTTTGACTGAATCTTTTTGAGTTTTGCTAGTTAAGAGATTTAGGGTCCTTTCTTCAGTTTGGATTTTGAGTTTGAGGTTAGGGACATTACGGTCCTATTTTGAATTTGAATTTGATTTTTAGTTTAGGGCCATCATTGTCCAACGTGAATTTGAGCTTGATTTTAGATTAAGGACATCATAATATATTTTTATTTTGAACTTGATTTTAATTTATTGAATCATAGTCCAATTCTAAATTTTAGCTTGATTTTAGTTTATGGACATCACAGTCCGATTTTGAATTTGAACTTGATTTTAGTTTACGGACATCACAGTCCATGAATTTGAATTTAAATTGATTTTAATTTAGGGACATTACGATCTGCTTTGAATTTGAATTTGAATTTTTAGTTTAGAGACATCAGAATCTGTTTTAAATTTGAGTTGAATAAGGCAGATCCCGTGATATAAGATTTGAAGATATTTGACTGAGATTACAAAAGTAAACAAGGTAGAAAGTTTCAGATGTTGGAGAGTTGGCTATGCTGGAATTTCTACGCAGTCCATGGTTCATTAGCATTATCTCTCCTCACAAAGGTCAAATCGAGTCAAGACTAGACATTTTGAAAAGTAGTCTCGAATATGAATCTAATGGTTTGTAGATTAAATGATTTTTATTAAAAGATCTTCATTGAGTAAGTTATTGGATCTCAGGATTTTATGAAATGTTATTTGATTCACTAGTCTTTATTATTTTTTCCTTGAGCAATAAAGCTTTCTTGATGTCAAGCATAAAGCTTGTTTCATTGAGCGTGAAGCTCGTGTTCTCGAGCAATAAAGCTCTTTCTTTCAAGCATGGAGCTAGTTTTTTTGTACCGAGTGTAAAGCTTTGAGCAATAAAGTTCTTTTGTTTTTGAGAGGGAGAGAAGAGAGAGGAAGGTGGGTGGCGGTCAATGGCGAGAATGAGAAGGGGAGGGAGAAGAGAGTGAGGGTGGCGGCAGTCAGATTGAGAGGAAGCTGAGATGAGATCGGGAGAAAGTGAGAGAGAAAAGTGATTTTTTTTACCAAATGACCTTTTCTTTTTCAGTCGATCCCCCACATATCTCAAAGCACATCTAATGATTAAAAATGTGTTAAGTTTTTTATCAAACAAAAGAAAATGCATGCACAAGCAAAATAAACATAAGAAAATGCTTTTTGAGGGTCTCTCTCAGGGGGGGGGGGGGAGGGTTTGGATATGCCCTTTGGCCATAATATTCATTAATCAAATTTTATAATACAATCTACAAGAATACCAACATCTATGCTTAGAATTCGAGGGACATCATCGACTAAGTTCCAAGTTAATTATATTATCAACCATTATTGTTATATTGATGTGTTATAATGATGTGTTATAATTAGGGGTGAGCATCGGTCGGTTCGGTTCGGTTTTTGCTGTTTTTTACATAACCGAATTCGAACCGATTAGACTTGAGAACCGAACCGAACTGAACAAATTCGGTTCGGTTCGGTTTTTTCAGTTTTTCGGTTAGGAAACTAGTAGTAAAAATCAATCGCAAGCGAGAAAGAAATCAACAAGAAGAAAAAAAATGTAACCACTAAAACGAGTACACTAACAGTGCAAATGATCCAAACAAACACCATTCAATAATCCGAGGAAATGCAATTAAAATCGAAGAAGTGACCGAGAAATCAGATACAACTGTAACAACGCCAGAATTTTAATAACAAACGCAAAATAAAAGAACCACACTATCTAGACGTCGAACTCACAAATGAAAAACAAGCCTAAATTCAGGCGGAGACCTCAAATCCAAAACCTAGAAACCGATCAAGAAACGCGCGCGAGTTACCTCGTCGGCAGCCTGTTGAAATGAGCATCGAGCTGCCCCTTGAAGTCCGGATTCAAGATCGCCTCATCGTTGCTGGTCTCCACGAGCTTGTTGTAGACGATGTTCTTGATGTCGTACAGCCCGAGCCCCCTCGGTGGAGACGAGCTCTCGCCCATCCCCTCCTCGATCGGCTCCTCCTCCATCTCCTTCAAGATTCGAATCACGAGAAGAACCTCATCTCAGAGAGAAAGAGACAGAGAGACGAAGCTCGAGCTAGGGTTTTTAGGAGGGCGAGGAAGGAGACGGATCTTTGATCTTTGACGGTGTCGCTGAGATATAGAATTTGGAATCTTAGGCGGAATCTTTGACGGTGTGCGCAGACGATCGGAGACGGAGGAAATTGGGGATTAGGGTTTCGATTTTGAGAGAATGAGAAAGAGAGAGAGACTGAGTGAACAGTGAACAGAAGTCGGGCGATTGGGCTTCTCGCGATTGCTGGGCTCCTCGTTATTTATATTTATATATAATTTTTTTTTTAACTTACTTAAATTTCGGTCGGGTTCGGTCGGGTTCGGTTTTGGAACCCGACTCCGAAACCCGACCGAAATATTTCGGTTCGGGTAAAATCGGGTTCGGGTATCGGTTTTTTTTTGCGGTTATTTTGGTTATACCCGATTACTTGCTCACCCCTAGTTATAATGATGTGAGTTATTGTTGTTGGCATTTGGGTGTCTCACATTCATTGAAGAAGAGTATGTGATAACGTGGAGGAGATTCTAATAGATTCAGTAGCCAGAACATACACAGACATGCATATCTTGACAATCTGTCACCCTAAAGCAGGTTATTATCAATCGACCTGCGTGATCAGGTTGTCGTGGGGGTTGGAGCAAAGGCGAAGCACTCATGATGAAGAAGTTGGGCGAGTTCAGAGTTTCAGATTGAGGCAAGATCAGAGTTTCACTCCGCAGTAGCAACTTGGTATCACTTCAGAGGAGCACTCCGAATCATCTAAGAGGAGAAGCACTCTGAAGTAACAATGAAGAGTAGCATCGCGAAGATGCATAGCAGACAAGCAGTCCAATCTGGAAGCTTCGTAACCCGTAAAACTTAGAGAACATGTCAAGGGCAGTTTGGTGATAGCGTTCGAAAGTTGAAACGAAGCTTTGAAAGCTCTTCGGTGATTTTCGATTTTCGAGTTGTCTTCTGATTGGGATTTTGAAAAGGTTTTCAAATCTTCTTTTTAAGGGTGATTGATTGGATTATTAGGATTGTGTTGCTAAATATTTGAAAAGTCTAAATTTATTTTAGAAGTTTATAAAATTCCTAGTTATAAGATTTTAGGTAAAAAGAGGGGATTGCTTCATTGGTTTTATCCATCTTGTATTGAGGGTTTGAGGGATCCTTATGTGAGAGCCTTGTAAATTTATTTTTTGCTTCTCAAGTTAATAAGAATTTCTTTCCATCCACTCATAAAATCTTGTATTCTTGATTTGTATTCTTACTCTTGTGATGATCAAATTATTTTGCTTGCTACGATAGATTGCTCTGTGTTTTCACTGCTACTCTTATTGTTTGGTGGTGTTTATCACAACATTGCAATGCAATATTGATTCATTGAATTTGCCACTAATGACAGAAATAAAAGTATGCTTATTTTGTCGAAGAAGCAATCTGTACTCACGTGTGTTCGCAAATGGGAGTCTTGGCCTTGGGTTTTAGAGTCCAGTCAAAGACATCACATGCATCACAAAGATATAAAATTTGGAGACGAAACAACACAACATTTGATGACTTTGAGTAGGCCAGTGGCTTTTTCCATGCTCGACTTTGTTGATGGCCTCGACTCATGTGATGTGAAAGACCGATTATCAGTGACAAAGTGAAGATATTTTTTTCAATGTAAACGTAAATATAATAAAAATTTCAGTATGAGCGTCAATATAATATAATGTAATAAGAGAGAAAAAATAAAAAAACAAGTATTACACCTATCAAGGCTTGAACTTGTGACCTCTAATAACTTAAGCTCATAAGTTACCCACTTGAGATAAAATTCAAAAATGTCTTTATGATAGTAAAATTAATTTAAAAAGAAGACATTATAACTATATGTGGTATTTCATTATTTTATAAAATCCCGTATGAGCGTTCGCTGACACTAAACTGTTGGCCCAAAGGCCCATCACTCTAGTTTTAATGATGATCAACTCATGTAGTTATAGTACTATTGATCTTGTGTTTAATTAGTCTCAGATTTATGATCAAGATCTTAGTTGGTGTTTAGCTTCAATAAAGGATTTAAAGTCAAGTTTTGGAGCTAGCAGCACAGTTTGATTCGAGAGCTTGTGCATCAAGACCACATGAAGTACTCAAGAAGAGTCTAGCTCTTTGGATCGAGTTTGGACCAAGTCAAGAAGAGGAGAAGACTTCAAGTGAAGACTTCAAGAAGAAGACTTGTGTCTAGGTTTGTTTTTATAGGATTTTGCTTTTAGATAAAATGTAAAGGATAGAATAGTTGGTGGATTGCTCAAGTATACCATGTACACACACACTCTTGATTTAGATGAGTTTTTATAAAGAATTTTTATTTTGGAAAAATACAAAAGAGTTTTCTTTTTGGAAAAATACCGGTTTGATTTTTGAAATTCAAAGTATATATGTTTTAACCAAAACGTTTTAGTGCTTAATGTCAAAAACATAGATATTTCATCATATATGTGTAGTGAATCATATCCTTACACTCTATGCTTTAAAAGTGTTTAAAATATCTTGTTTTTGTATTTGGAGAAGTTTTGAAAAAATCTATTTTGGAAAAAATACAGATTTTGTTTTTAGCCAAAATTTCTAAGTTACAAAAATAATTCAAATTGTTTGTAACATGTCTTGATTTTACTCAACATGTTTGATTATCAAAGTATAATATTGAAACTATTTTTGTAGATTTTTCGTGATTTTATGGGATTTTTTTTAAGCTAAAAAGATAACTTTTAAATCCCTAAAACTGACCTGACCTGGCTTCTGACGGTCGACCGGACTGGTCGACCGAGCTTCGAGTCGGTCGACCGACGTGCACAGAACGTGCACGCCAGGTCTGCTGGAGGGCCGGTCAACCGACCCGGTCGACCGCCAGAGAGCTTTTGCTCTCTAGAAAGCCCCGGTCGACCGGGCCGGTCGACCAGCAGAGAGCTCTGCTCTCTGTTCCAGGCAGCGGTCGACCAGGCCGGTCGACCGAGGCTCCAACGGTGAGAATTCTGACCGTTGGCGGTCGACTGGGCCGGTCGACCGTCAGCCGTCAGGGCTGAAAAAAATGCCCCAACGGCTAGTTTTTCTAGCCCTATAAAAGGAGGCTTTTTGGGACTGTTTTAACAAGATTTTTAGAGAGGTTTTGAGCCAGTTTTTCCAAACCTATTAGGTGTTTTTCTCCACTTATTTGAGAGCAAATATTTCCAATTAAAAGAAGAGTTTATCAAGAGTTTTCAAAGTGATTTCTTTGAGTTTTTCCTCCATCATTTCAATCCTAATTTTCTCACACAAACACTTGAGCTATCCATTACTACATCTACCTATAGGATGTTATTGTGAGAGTGTTTATTGGTGATCAAAGTGTTTAGATCACCAAGAGATCTTTCTTGTACTTTGAGGAGATTGCGGGTTCGCGGTGTTTTGAGTTCGTGTGTGAACTCGTTGTTTGAGTGCTCGACGAGCTAGTGAGCTTGCGGTGTGTTCTTGCGGGAACAAGAGAGGGACTAGGAGTCGAAAGAGCTTGTAGGTGTTGCGGCACCAAGTGATCCGATGGGATCGATTTTAGTGGAAATCCTTCATAGTGTTGAAGGCGAGGACGTAGAGCAAGTGTGCTCGAACCTTGAAACAAATCTCCCGTGTTTGTGATTGCTCTCTATCTCTTACTTGTCTTTATATCTTGCATGCTCATATTGTCTTTATCTTTATATGCTTGATATATTGTGTGCTTAATTGTTATATGCTTGGGGATTGTTTGCTAGCACTTATATTCAACCAAGAGAGCCAACGCTGCACCTCAACTCTTATTTAGAGGAATCTTGAGGAGTTAGTCCAGAGCCCTTCACGGGGAATCCGACTACACTCTTGTGTTATATGTGTGTTTAGTTTAAATAAGTTTTAATTCCACATTATTGACCATTAGATTAGCTCATCACCTATTCACCCCCTTTAGGTGATTTACAATTGGTATCAGAGCCAATTGTAAATCTCATGTAGTTATAGTACTAATGATCTTGTGTTTAATTAGTCTCAGATTTATGATCAAGATCTTAGTTGGTGTGTAGCTTCAACAAAGGATTTAAAGTCAAGTTTTTGAGCTAGCACGGTTTGATTCGAGAGCTTGTGCATCAAGACCACATCAAGTACTCAAGAGGAGTCTAGCACTTTGGATCGAGTTTGGACCAAGTCAAGAAGAGGAAAAGACTTCAAGTGAAGACTTCAAGAAGAAGACTTGTGTCTAGGTTTGTTTTTTAAGATTTTGCTTTTAGATAAAATGTAAATGATAGAATAGTTGGTGGATTGCTCAAGTATACCATATACACACACACTCTTGATTTAGATGAGTTTTCATAAAAGAATTTTTATTTGGAAAAATACAAAAGAGTTTTCTTTTTGAAAAAATACCGGTTTGATTTTTGAAATTCAAAGTATATATGTTTTAACAAAAACCGTTTTAGTGCTTAATGTCAAAACATAGATATTTCATCATGTATGTATAGTGGATCATATCCTTACACTCTATGCGTTAAAAATGTTTAAAATATCTTGTTTTTATATTTGGAGAAGTTTTGAAAAAATCTATTTTGGAAAAATACAGATTTTGTTTTAGCAAAATTTCTAAGTTACAAAAATAGTTCAAATTGTTTGTAATATGTCTTGATTTTGCTCAAACATGTTTGATTATCAAAGTGTAATATTGAAACTATTTTTGTAGATTTTTCGTGATTTTATGGGATTTTATTTAAGCTAAAAAGATAACTTTTAAATCCCTAAAACTGACCTGACTGGCTTCTGCCGGTCGACCGGACCGGTCGACCGAGCTTGGAGTCGGTCGACCGAGACGGTCGACCGACGTGCACAGAACGTGCACGTCAGGTCTGCCGGAGGGCCGGTCGACCGGCAGAGAGCTCTGCCCTCTGTTCCAGGCAGCGGTCGACCGGGCCGGTCGACCGAGGCTCCAACGGTCAGAATTCTGACCGTTGGCGGTCGATCGGGCCGGTCGAGCGTCAGCCGTCAAGGCTGAAAAATGCCCCAACGTCTAGTTTTTCTAGCCCTATAAAAGGAGTGCTTTTGGGACTGTTTTTAACAAGATTTTTGAGAGGTTTTGAGCCAGTTTTTTCAAACCTATTAGGTGTTTTTCTCTACTTATTTGAGAGCAAATATTTTCAATTAAAAGGAGAGTTTATCAAGAGTTTTCAAAGTGATTTCTTTGAGTTTTTCTTCCATCATTTCAATCCTAGTTTTCTCACACAAACACTTGAGCTATCCATTGCTACATCTACCTATAGGAGTGTTATTGTGAGAGTGTTTATTGGTGATCAAAGTGTTTAGATCACCAAGAGATCTTTCTTGTACTTTGAGGAGGCGGACTTGCGGGTTCGCGGTGTTTCGAGTTCGTTTGTAAACTCGTTGTTTAAGGTGCGGCCTCGGCGAGCTAGTGAGCTTGCGGTGTGTTCTTGCGGGAACAAGAGAGGGACTAGAGAGTCCAAGAGCTTGTAGATGTTGCGGCACCAAGTGATCCGGTGGGATCGATTTTAGTGAAAATCCTTCATAGTGTTGAAGGCGGAGACGTAGAGCAAGTGTGCTCGAAGCTCGAAACAAATCTCCCGTTTTTGCTATTGCTCTCTCTATCTCTTACTTGTCTTTATATCTTGCATGCTCATATTGTCTTTATTTTTATATGCTTGATATATTGTGTGCTTAATTGTTATATGCTTGGGGATTGTTTGCTAACACTTGTATTCAACCAAGAGAGCCAACGCGGCACCTCAACTCTTATTTAGAGGAATCTTGAGGAGTTAGTCCAGAGCCCTTCACGGGGAATCCGGCTACACTCTTGTGTTATATGTGGTGTTTAGTTTAAATAAGTTTTAATTCCGCATTATTGACCATTAGATTAGCTCATCACCTATTCACCCCCCTCTAGGTGATTTACATAAACTGTACGTGAGTCTCCCAGTCAATAGGTATAGTCGCACCAGAGAATATCCATTGACACCTAGCTCTCAACATCTCCCGGCAATGAGTAATAAGGAGTGGGATTGCCATGCATAATAGAATATTGAATGGTCATTTTTATATCGATTGTGCTAGACACTATTATTCTGTAAGTAAAATCTTCTCGTTAATATTCACACCTGATTAAATTCTTATGATTTTTTTTTTCTTTTTTAAGCTTTTTGATAGTTAATCATTTTGGATATCTTAATTTTGTACTATGAGGTGTGTCAAAATGAGGATTAGAAGGTTTTAGTTCGAGATGAAGAAATCAAAAAAAGTATTTTGACAAATTATTCAATGGCAGCTCTACTCAAGATTTGGATGACTTACCATTCAGTGTCAAGATATGAACCGTAATTATATGCGCAGAATTAGCAAATCTGAAGTTAAAGAGGCCTTGAAGAGGATAAAAGTCAAGGAAAACTGTTGGCCCGGATGGAATTCCTATTGAGATGCTTAGGAGATCTGGATGTGACATGGCTGATAAACCTCTTTAATAAGATCTAGCTAACTAAAAAGATGTCAAATGAGTAGAGGAAGGTACCCTAGTACCTCTCTATAAAAACAAGGGTGATATCCAGAGTTGTTCAAAGTATCGTGGAATAAAACTCATGTGCCATACCATGATTTTGGGAAAGGGTAATTGAACACATGTTAAGCCAGAATATTAAAATATCAGAGAATCAGTTTGGGTTCATGCCGGGCGATCGACGATAGAGGCTATTCATTTGCTTCGTCAACTTATAGAGCGATTTCAAGAGAGGAAGAGAAATTTGCATATGGTATTTATTGATTTAGAAAAAGCTTATGATAAGGTGCCAAGAGAGGTATCATGGTGGACATTGATGAAAAATGGAGTCCTCATTAAATATATTAACATAATCAGGGACATGTACGATAGAGTAGTGGCAAATGTCAGAACTTGTGAAGACATAACAAGTGAATTTTCGATCACAATTGGATTGCATCAAGGATCTGCATTGAGTCCATTTTTATTTGCTATAGTGATGGATGAACTTATTAGAGCTATTCAGGATGAGATACCGTGGTTTATGCTATTTGCTGATGATATTGTCCTAGTCGATGAAACAAGAGTTGGGGTAAATACAAAATTGGAGTTATGGAGTCAAACTCTAGAATTTTGAGGTTTTAGATTAAGTAGGACCAAAATAGAATATATGAAGTGTAAATTCAGTAAACAGGGAACCGAGATTATACTATTGTGACACTAAATGGTCAAGAAATACCGATGAGCAGTGATTTTAAACACTTGGATTCTATTATACAAAAGAATGTGGAGATCAATAATGATGTCAACTATAGGATCTAAGCCAGAGGAGCGCAATAGGAGTTTTATGTGATCATAATATTCCGTTATGACTGAAAGAAAAGTTTTATTAGACTGATATTAGGCCAACTTTGTTATATGACACAGAATGTTGGGTTATAAAGATATATCATCCCCAGAAGATGAGTGTAGTAGAGATGTGCATGCTTCGTTGGATGTGTGGTAACACGAGGAGAGATAAGGTGAGAAATGAGGATATTCGTACTAAGATAGGCGTAGCCTCTATAAAAGAGAAGATGAGAGAAAATCGCCTACGATGATTTGGTCATGTGCGACGTAGACCTACAGATGCACCAGTATAACGAGTAGAGCGTATTAAATTAAGGCAAGTTAAAAGAGTACAGGGGAGACCGAAGAAAACATGGATGGAGGTAATACGACAAGATATAGAGGTTAAAGGTCTTAGTGAAGGCATATTGCTCGATAGGAGTGAGTGGAGAAAGCTGATCCATGTGCCCGATTTGACGTAATTCTCTTTTGGTTCATGTAGCCTACCCCAAATACTTGGGATAAATGGCTTGTATAGTTAATCATTTTCTTTCCGAAATTCCGAAATTGTAGCAAAAACTCCAATTGGGCTGAGGCCCATCAAGCGTTCTTTTCCTCAGCCTGTTTGGTTAAGGGTGGAAGTGAGGAAGTGAGGAATTGAGGAAGTAGTAATAATTCCCTTTGGAACTTGAGAATTGGTCAGTAAGTTTTCGGTGTTTGGATGTTGTTGGGAAGTGTGGTTTGGAAAATGTTTTGTTTTTTCTGGTGTTTGGATGGTAATGTGAAATGGAAGTGAAAAAGTTGACCACAAAGTTGACCGTAAAATAATATTAAAATAAAAATTAATTAAGAAAAATAAAAATAGACTGTAATTAGAATGCAAGTGAGATTTAGATGGTCAAAAAATTAACTGTTTTGTGCTACAATTTATTACAAATGAGATTTACATGACCACAAAATTACTGTAGCACTCTGGAAGTTAGTAAATAGTTGTGTAAAAGAGAAAAGATAAAAGAAAAGAGATTTTCTTATTTTCCTTTTCTGGTGTTTGGATAGATAGAGAAGTGAGCAATTACACTTCCCTATTTCCTTACTTCCGCCCACTTCCTTGCAACCAAACAGCCCCTTTGAGGCCCGCAGTCTAAACCCTCAAACCCTCCGTCTCTCTCTCTCTCTCTCTCGCGTAAAACTCATTCATTCTGCTCCTCTCCCGCGCCCAAAACCCTAACCCTACGATCGCGGCCATGGCGCTGTACCTCCTCTTCGAGTCAGCGTCCGGCTACTCCCTTTTCCACACGCGTACGGCCTTGACGAGATCGGACAGAACACTGAGGCCGTCAAAAACTCCATCCTCGACCTCACTCGCTTCGGCAAAATCGTCAAGTTTGAAGCTTTCCAACCTTTTGCATCGGCCCTCGACGCCCTCAACCAATGCAACGCCATCTCCGAGGGTAAAATTCCTGAAATTCTGGACCTTTTTGAAAAAAATTCATAATTTCTGATGTTCTATCTTTTGGGGTTTGTTTCCTGTTTATAGGGATTATGACTGAAGAGCTGAGTAATTTCTTGAGTGTGAACCTTCCGAAAGTGAAGGATCCGAAGAAGGCGAAGTTTAGCCTCGGGGTCTCTGAACCGAAGGTCGGGTCGCAGATTTCCGATGTGACGAAGATCCCTTGCCAGTGCAATGAGTTTGTGCTGGAGTTGTTGAGAGGCGTTAGATTGCATTTTGATCGGTTTATTAAGGATCTCAAGGTTGAGTTTTATTGTGTTTGAGTGAGTTGATTAATAAAAGTGGTGTTTTTTTCGTGTTTCTGATTGTTTTGTGATTATAGCCAACAGATTTGGAGTTGGCGCGATTGGGATTGGGGCACAGTTACAGTCGGGGCAAAGGTGAAGTTTAATGTGAATCGAGTGGATAATATGGTGATTCAGGCGATATTTCTGCTTGATACCTTGGATAAGGATATTAACTCATTCTCAATGAGGGTCAGGTCTGTTTTTATTTCTTACGTGTCTTTAAAAGTTAACTATAGTTTTTGAGCTTGAAATAACTGTGCATTATGTATATTAATCTGTATTAATGTTTTATGTGATGGAATGAGAACATTTTTACCGCAGGATTAACTGCATGATTCTGAACTTGAACTTGTTAAAGTCGTAGTACATATATTTAATCTAGTTGTGACTCTTGAATTAATGTTTATATTTATTTGCGGTTACCTGTTATGTTTGCTGAGGTTGGAGACTTACATTTGTCCGTATGATGCTCTTCTGGTGACTATTTTACATTGTGAGCTTGTTTCTTGTGTTGACATGATTCAATGGAAGTAGATTTCGATGTGGTTCATGGTTAATAGAAGTAGCTTCAAAGTCTGAGTTCACTCTACACACATCATACATCTATTTATACAGCTCTGGTGCTTGGTGTTTTTCAAAATTTACCGTTCTGTGCAACCAATATAGTTTCTGGATGACTACGATTTTCGCCTGAATCATTTATACAGCTCTGGTGCTTGGCGTTTTTCAAGCTTTACTGTTCTGTGCAACCAATATAGTTTCTGGAGGACTACAAGTTTTCACCTGAATCATTAGTCTGTTGGTTCTTTAGATGTTCCACTTCATGTGCCCATGTTTGCAGCCTCCAGATTGTAATGTATATCAGATTGAGCACTGTTATGGTACCCCATTGAGCACACATTTCAGTACCTACACTATTTTCAAGGTAGGAAATACGGGGTCTTTGCAAATTGACAGAATTATGCAAAGACCACCTTGAAAAGCACCTAGAAATTGTGTGGGTAATCAGATGGCTACTCTAAGAAGTAGATGAAGCATTTATCTATAAAGATTAGTAGCTCCAATAGACATCCTGTGCTTAGTCATCATAATTAGAACTAAATATGTTCTCCTAACTTCTGTAGTTGAGTGCCTAATATTCTTGGGATGGTGAGTGGAGTTTGCTCGTTGTTCAATGCTCTTTCCAGGATCCTACTCAACAGGGCTGAACCTTTCCTGTCTAATGTCTTGTGGATCAGAAACGTTCTTACCTGTTATTGTGGACTTTTTTAATAAAACTTTTATCAACAGAATATTCATGATGGGTCACACCTCCCGCCCTGTACTCCTGTGATCCTTTCTATTCTTTATTCACTTTTAGATGCCTAATAGGCTTTCTTCTTGGTTATTCATTTTTAACCTGATATGTTGTTTTCTGGTTATCCATCAGAAATTTCAGTAATTGGCATTTGTATTTGGCAACTAGAAAATATCCTGAGTGTTTTCTTAATTATTTTTAGTGTGATGAGATATTATCCATGTTGGGCAGGTTTACTCATAAGTGGCCATCTGCTTTTCTTAAATAATAGCTTTGCATAGGGTGAACATTTATCTTCTGTGAAATGGTTACTTATGAGATTTAGTTGGCAACAAATATCCCTGAAGTAGATCAAGGAAGGTCTTATTCATGGAAACTCCTGATCAATGGTTCTCACCAGTTAATATTAAATTCCAGCTATGACCAAACTGACTTACTGACAGAATATTGTTCGTGAGGGGAACTAGAGTTTGTAGTTAAACTAATTATCCAATATCTCAAGAGTGCTGGCATTAGCTCACACTATTTCCTTCTTCTGAATTTCACAACATGGCAAGAGTGGGCAATTGTGATATTATGTTTATTTTTATACATATATTGATAATAACTGCAACCGGTTAACTTATGTACAACAGTAACCCTTCAAGATCCGCATCTTGGACGTCCTCGTCCCTTTAACCCTCCGATACCTGGCTTCAGCTTGGTTATTGTTATATTACATTTAAAATGGTTTGAACATTCCACTCTTTTATATGTATCTGAATTGTAGTCTACATTCTAAATCTGTCTTATTTTCTAAGTAACTTTGTAGTGAGGATTACACTAGCCTCACTTTGAACTTTATATCCTAACTATTATGAAGGCATTTATTCTCTTCTTATTCAGGCAAGATTAGCAGTACTGTTTGTAGTTTTATGGCCATCGACTTTTGATAAAACCTCTTTCTTCGCAAATATTGTAAATAAGATTACTGGTTAAGCTGTGGTGCCACTGCCTTAGGTCTTATTGTTGTTCCGTTATTTTTCTCAAATTTCATTATGCATCCATCTTTTTGTGACTTTATTTATATTCTGCTTGTTTTTTTCTCTCTCTCTATTGGTTATTTATTGGATGGAACATTTACTCAGCTGAATGTGCATTCCCTCTTTACCTGTTAACCTGTGGATGCGACATTTGGATTTGTTATTAAATTGTCATGTACATTCCTGATAGGACATGACACGTGTCTATCCAATGCTTGCAAATGTGTAAACCTTTAATCACTTCAAAGCTATGATATGATGTTGATGAGCCCTTTTAGTGAGAAAAACTAATTGTTATGAACCCATTTTCTCTTTGAAGTCTTTCATATATAGATTACAACAATAAATATTCTATATACATGTTAAGTGTATGTATGTTTAGAAAAACACATAATTTGCCTTCAAATTTGTGTCTTTGGGAGTTGCCTTGTCTGATGCTCTATGTCTGTGTAGCACTAATGTTTGTTTAAGGGCTTCCTTTGCAGGTGTTAGTCTATAGCCATTCAACTTAGTCTTGTCTTTTTCTCTCTGCGTCTTGCTGTTTGAGTCATTTTTTGGACGGGTTCAGTATGTCATTGTAACAACTTATAATGTGTTTTTTCCAAGTAAAACATCGTGATGTGACTTGACTCCATTTGCAATGTGTGTGTGTGTGTTAAAGAGTAGGATTAGGATTATATAATATTAATTGTATTAGGAATACATATTTTCTTATTATATAACTGCATTGCCTATATATTCAGGCCTTGCCC
Organism: Agave tequilana; assembly: GCA_038442645.1. NCBI lineage: Eukaryota > Viridiplantae > Streptophyta > Magnoliopsida > Asparagales > Asparagaceae > Agave > Agave tequilana. The sequence goes on from JAVJIF010029917.1 coordinate 20,348, forward strand.
TCATCAATACAATACACAATTCAGCTTCTTCTTCCACTAAGTTAACTTGTATCAGAGTCATCCCTCAACAATTATTTTCCTATCAAATTTTTTCTCTGGTGATCGTCGTCCTTTCGTTGTTCTCAAGTCTGCGGCGGGCAGCTTCATGTAGCGTGTGCCTAGAGTCAAGTCGCCTTCGTCTTGCGCAACGTCAATGTTTTTTTGCATCCGATCTTGTTCGAGCAAAGTTTTATGCTGGACCTCCTTCCTTGCAGCTAGTATCTTCGTCATAGACTACCCCATTCCATGTGGCTAATCATGACCTCATCTACAATTCTCGATCTTGTCAATATGGATGATCATGGCCACAAATTCTCTTGAAAATTAAGGAGCTGTAGGATCCACTATTCTCTAAAAGAGTTTTTCTAAAAATTTCTTAGAAGTTCTTCGAGGAATTTTGTAAGTTGGGGTGGTAGCAACACCCTCACCATCATCATGCCAATGGCAGCATGATGCGACAAAACTACCTCACCATCAAACAATAGTTTTGTCTTGCATCATGTGGCTTTCCCACAATTCCGACCTCATCCATGTCATCACTGCAAATTTATGGCATCCGACGTTAACTACTTATTCTCTTCTTTTTTCGTAGTGGCTTCCATCAACGAGTCCGAATGCAACTCTTTCCAATCAATTTTTATCTCTTGCCGTCCACCATGTCGTTTGGTTCTCTAAAGACAACTTTGTTTGGCATGACATCTTCGTCTTATCGATTAGATCTTCTGCTAGCGATTGCCCTTTCTTCTTCGACTGATCTATTATTGACCGTCCCTTTTCGTAGAATATGGACAACTTCTCTCTTTCGACCGATCTTCTCTTTTTCTATTAAGTTGAAGATCTATCAAAATCTCCACTTATACTTAGTTTAAGGATCTCATAAAAATTGTCTACCTACTTTTCTATTGACGGAGTTCGCACTATGTCAATGTTTTCCAAGCTTTAGGCTAAAGAGATATAATGAGATTTTGGACTCCATCCTGTGTATTCTAAAGAAACTTACATGCTCAAAGTCCGCCTAGCAATACGCGAAAGAGACTTAGGTTAAACCTTTAGAAAGTGCACCTTATCGATTGGAATCCGTTACTTCTCATTCTTCAGAAGATATACTTAACAATTTGATATCTCCTCACCGTCCACACTCATTCAAATTCTCAATGTTACATCCATCATGAGTTTGCGATGGGGTGTTCAAGATACAAGTTTCTCGGCGATCAGTCTTCAAAGAGCGCAGCTCGAGATTGACATTAACTTTAAGATTTTCTAGCAGATTTTTGAGAATTTTTTATTTTATTTATTTTTCATTGAAACTCACAATTTTCTCCTCATCGTGAGTTTACGAGAGTGTCAAAGAGTGATATTAGGATTAGAATTATATAATACTAATTGTATTAGGACTAGATGTTTCCTTATTATGTAAATGTAGTGCTTATATTCGGGCTTTGCCCTCATCAATACAATACACTATTTAGTTTCTTCTTCCACTGATTTAACAATATATATATAATATATATATATATATATATATATATATATATATATATATATATAGAGAGAGAGAAGAGAGAGAGATAGACTTGTGTCATTTCGGAAAGATTCGAGGCCGAATCCTTCTCACTCAAATACAACCCTACGACATTCAAATGCAAGATCCACTCCGTTGAAGTTGATCTATATTATTTTAAGTAGCTAAAAATCAAAAATCATGTATTTTGAATGCTTTTTGCCCATCCATCAAATAGGCGTAAAATGAATGGTCGAAAATAGCATATTGCATATATCTACGTTTTTAGACAAACAAATTCTCGATCCGACCATTTCATCATGATCTAAACACTTAAAAACTCAAACACCAATTTTTTTAGATTTCAAATATTCTACATTGTTAAACTAACCAACTTACTATTTCGGCCGTCCTACTTAATGGATGCGCAAAACATAGTCAAAATACATGTTTTTTATTTTTTAGTTATTTGAAATAATGTAGATTAACTTCAACGGAGTTGATCTTGCATTCGAATGTCGTAGAGTTGTATTTGAGTGAGAAGCATTCAACCTCGAATCAGAGAGACTTGTGTCATTCTGGAAGGATTAGAGAGATTTGTGTCATTCCGGAAGGATTTGAGGCTGAATCCTTCTCACTCAAATGCAACCCTAGACTTGTGATTTGAGGCCGAATTCTTTCCACTCAAATATAACCCTACGACATCCGAATGTAAGATCCACTTCGTTGAAGTTGATCTACATTATTTCAAGTAATTAAAAAATAAAAATCATGTATTTTGATTATTTTTTGCTCATCCATCAAGTAGGCACAAAATGGACGGCCGAAATAGTGAGTTGGTTAGTTTAACGGTGTAGGATATTTGAAATCTAAAAAATTTGTATGTGAGGGTTTTAAGTGTTAGATCATGGTGAAATGGTCGGATCGAGAATTTGTATGTCTAAAAACGTAGATCGAAGCAATATGCTATTTTTGGCCGTCCATTTTTTGCCTACTTGATGGATGAGCAAAAAGTATTCAAAATACATGATTTTTTTTATTTTTAGCTACTTTAAATAATATAGTTCAACTTTACGGAGTGGATCTTACATTCGGATGTCGTAGAGTTGTATTTGAGTGAGAAGGATTCGGCCTTGAATCTTTCCGGAATGACACAAGTCTAACTATATATATACATACATGCACTTAACATGGATATAGGATATTTGTTGTTGTAATCTATATATGAAAAGACTTCAAAGAGAAAACTGGTTCATAAACAATTACATAAAATGCGATGATGTCGCACAGTGTCCTACTTCTTTCAATGGTCACCAGCGTACCGTGTTCTGGGTGTCAATCGTCCAAGTATCGTAAGGTTTTTGACACAACAAATTCTAGAAAATATGATATGAGGACATGGATACACACATGCGCTATTTATTGGGGCAATAGGCTTTCTTTAACCCTTCTTATTTACATATGATGGCATGGTAAGAGGAGAACATGAAAGGCTTTGGATGATGTGTGGGATTGAAAAGAGAAAAGACTCATTAATTCCTCTTGTTTCTGTTCGTCCCTATGGATGCATTCCAATATTCTTTCTAAGCTTTTCCATTTGCTTTCTGAAATACAATGACACCACATTTGTTTTTCCTTTCTTCCATGAGCCATGTCTGAGTCATGGGACACGAGTGTTCAAGTGTCATGTCAGTGTCTAGTGTGGTACAATTTTGTAAAAGTGGAGTTTCCTAGTAATACTGGTTGTGTGTGTCTGTTCCACATCCACATCCATGCTCTTAGTGGCCAACAAGCTTGCACTTGCTGCAGCTAAATCTGTCTATAATAGCAGTACTGAATATTTTTCATTTCTTCCTTTATTACTATATTAATGCTTGATCTGAATTTCAATTGAATATGCCTTTCTGCAGAGAGTGGTACTCGTGGCATTTCCCAGAGCTAGTGAAGATTGTCAATGACAATTATTTATATGCCAAAATTGCAAAGCTTGTGCAGAACAAATCGGATTTATCTGAAGATCATATTCCACAATTAACAGATATACTTGGTGATGAGGATAAAGCGAAGGAAATTGTTGAAGCGGCCAAAGCATCCATGGGTAAAAACTAAAATCACTTTTCTAAGGCATCATTGTGGACAAAACATATGTTGCTTATGATTGGTCTTTTGTTCTCCAGGACAGGATTTGTCTCCAATTGATCTGATTAATGTTCATCAGTTTGCTCAAAGAGTTATGGACCTCTCTGAATACAGGAAGAAGCTCTATGAGTATCTTGTCACAAAAATGAACGATATTGCACCTAATTTGACGTCCCTAATTGGTGAAATTGTTGGCGCTCGTTTGATTTCTCATGCTGGAAGTCTTACAAATCTGGCAAAATGCCCTGCCTCTACTCTTCAGATACTTGGTGCAGAGAAGGCACTTTTCAGGTATCCCTTTTAAATAACTTAAACTGTTCCAAAATGATATTTGAGCTATTTGATTCAGAATCTCTAAAGAGCTGTCATGGTAGAGGATAGAATGCCGACAATGATAGTTTTCAAACTTTTTTTTTGTCCAGTCTGGCATATGCTGGGTTTCAAATTTTATACCAGTGCCTTTTGTAAAGGGCTTTCTGTTGGCATGCTTTTAATCGAAATCCCTATAGATGTTGGATGTTAATAGTGTTTCCCTTTCTTCCAAGATGAATCTTTCTGTAGATTAGAACCTTTGCTTTTTTCCATTTAGAATCAATTAAGCATCCCCAGTTATAACCATTATTATCTTTCATTATTCTATAAATTTTGACAGAGCACTGAAAACACGTGGGAACACTCCAAAATATGGCCTCATCTTCCATTCTTCTTTTATTGGACGAGCATCTGCTCGTAACAAAGGTCGGCTGGCTCGTTGTCTTGCAAACAAATGTTCCATAGCTTCCCGAATTGACTGTTTTTCAGGTGAGTCTTCACTTGGTGAATTACAAACTGCTGCTGTTTTTTCTTGTAATCTGACTAGCATGCATCAGAGTCAAATACTACTGTGTTTGGGGAAAAGCTTCGGGAGCAGGTTGAGGAGAGATTGGATTTTATGACAAGGGTGTTGCTCCTCGTAAGAATGTTGATGTAATGAACGCTGCGCTTGGGAGTGTACTGAATGATGGCCCCCCAAAGGCTGATGGTAAGGCATCTTGTCTGACCCAAAGTTTTTCTCCCTTACATTCTATGAATTAAATACTTCATTTCCTGTGCAAGAGAGAGAAGAACAAACAAACAAATATACCATAATTTTGAAACACTAATTCACCTATAGATTGGAAGTTGCAGGGCATTCTATCTATTGTCATCTCATTTGATTAGGAACCACTGTACCCTAAAATTTTTGTCTTCTCTCAGGAATCGTACAGTCATTTCAGAGCTATTTTTGTTGCCTTTTGTTGTACACTTTCTATTTCAACAGACCAGTAATATTTGTCTGCAATTGTTTTGAACTGCTGAAGTTCAAATTTCTATTGCATCAGCCTATATCCTTACCCCATCCGCTTCTTTAATTATATTTTCGGTTGCAGAAATGGACATTGATGATGCGTCTGCAAAGAAAAGCAAGAAGAAGAAGAAATCAAAGGGTGAATCTGAAGATGTTGAGACCATGGAAGTAGATAAACTCGCTGTTACAAGTGACGTTGCGCCTTCTACTGAAAAGAAGAAGAAAAAGAAAGACAAGTCTAATCAGGATCAAGTGGTGGTCGGTGAAAGAGGTAATGGGGCGAATGGTCATGATGCAGAGCAGAGCGGAACAGCCAAGAAGAACCGTGAAGTGTCAGATGACGGTGATGTTGAAATGGCCTCTGAAGTGAAGAAAAAGAAAAAGAAGATGAGAAGTGAAGTTGAGTAGTTTTTTCCTTCTTTCTCATATCCATTCAGGACAGCAGCTTAGAGTTTAATCCTTATGTTTTGAGGGCTAAAAAGTTTTGTACCTTACGTTTTGATACATATGAGGTTGTAGAATCCAATTGTTCTCTAAATGCAGTTTTGATTTATCACTCACTTGTTAGCATGAGCATGAACTGCGTGGTAGCTAGAATATCTTGTGGGTATGTGCACGGTCGAGATGGAAAGATAACCGTCCACTGTTTCTAGCGATAACATTTTAGATTCCCAGTGGTGGTTACAATTCCATGGGCACGGTTATTTCCACCCAAAAAAATGAGATTAAGGCATCGTCAATTTTTTTTTTAAAATGACCAAAGTGTTCTTTCTTTCTTCTCCTCCTTCACCCAGGCCCACCCTCCCTCCTTCCCCCTAGCCTTTTCGGCCAGACCTACAAAGAATATTAAAAAGTAATTATGTCGTTGGATAGAAATATAAAGAAATAGAAAGAAAATGACAAAGGTGGTCCAAAAAGTGAAAGTTGGACAGAAATATTAAAAGTAGACAGAAATTGACGAAGATGGTTAAAAAGACGAAAGTTGGAAAGAAATATAAAAAGTAGACAGAAATTGATGCCGGTTGACAAAAAAAGTGAAAGTTGGAAAGAACATAAAAAACGTATACATAAATTGACGAAGGTGGACAAAAAAGATAAAAGTTGGACAGACATTATAAAAAGTAGACAGAAGTTAGTACGACAGAAATAAAAGGAGAAAATGGCGTGATTTCCGCCACCCGCCACCCTGGGGGTCGCTGAAGATTGTCTATGTTCTCAACAAATTGTTGAGAAGGTGGATAAAATCATCCACAAGGTAACCAAAATACTAGAGTATGTGGACATAATAGTTTGAAAACGTGGATAAAATATTAAAGAAGTCATATTAAAGAAAACGGACATAATTTTGAAGATATAATGTTAAAGCAAATTGATATAATATTAAAAAATTAGAATAGGTGGACAGAACATTAAATAAAGTGGACAATATTTTGAAAAAGTGGACAGAATATATGAGAAAGTAGATAGAAGTTTGAAGAAGATGAACAGAAATATAGCATATATGGAAAAAATTATCTTTGCAAAAAATATCTACCTTGTGGTGGACAAAATTTAAAAAGAGTGGACAAAAAGCTTTCAAACTGTCTCGCACGACTACCGCGTGACAAGCATTAAATGCCTATCACGTTAGGTACGCTCGAATCAACTCAGACAAGGCATTCAATCAAGGAAAATATGGCAATATGTGATTTTTTAATGGGAACAAAAGCTTATTCACACTGTTTCAAACTGTAAGGAATTTTTCACATGGCCATCTTTTCACAAGGGCTTAAAGACAGTTTTTCCAAAATATATAGTGAGCATGAGATAGAGCAATGAATGTAAACCAAGCACAAGGTAATAAGTATGAGCAATATAAAGCAAATAAAAAGAAAGAGTGAGTAGAGTAAGAGAGAATAGCAATCACAAACACAAAAAATTTATTCGAGGTTCAAGCAACTTGCTCTACTCCCTGCCTTCACCGCAATGAAGGTGTAACGCCCCGCCCCTATGGGTACGAAAACGTTACTGCAACGTATATAGCAGAATACCATACCCGTACGTATATATAAGGACTCGGGGCATCATCCTAAAAGACTAACCTATTAGGTGGAGTAGCCCAAATTCTTATAAATCCAAGACTATCCCTATGTCTAGCTAATGTGAGACTATTTGTTCGACCATAATCCCAACAATCTCCCTTCGAACAAAGAGTTTTGATGATCTATCACCGATCAAATAACAGAGAAACATCGAGTTGAAGACTCAGCAGCGGAAGCGTAGAAGATTTATCACTAGCAAGCAATCACCACACAATCAAGATACACAAGATTTAACGTGGTTCGACAATGTGCCTACGTTCACGGGGAGGAGAGGAGAAATATTTATTGAAAACAGAGAAGAAAATACAAGAGTTACAAAAAGATCACTCTCTATAACTCTCAATGGTGGAATTCTAGAAGTTCTCTTGAATTCTTGACGCACTTTAAAAAGTCACCCCAAGGAGTTTATATAGGGACCTAGGATGATTTTAGTCCAACACGAACTCAAATCATCACCTCCTCAGAGAAATAGAAAACTCGTATCCAAACCAAAACAGGAGAGATCCGTAGTACGAAATTGCTAAAACCTAAATTCTTCTCCAATGAATATGAGGACAGATCCGTTTTAGGAAACTGCTTGAACCTGAATTCTTCTCCAATGAATATAAGACACTCCAAATACTAACAATCTCCATCTTGACTCATGTTATTGAGTCCTGTAGAAATTGGCTTCTGCTTCATTCGCCTTGTTTTCCTCCTTTTTTTGTGACTTCACATGGCTCCCTCCCCAAAGCCCGTTCGTTACGTTACCTTTGGAGAACCTTGATGAAGTTCAAAGATGCTCTGAACTTCTCCACCGGGATGGTCTTCGTCATCATATCTGTTGCATTCTTCTTCGCGTTGATCTTTACCAAATCGATCACCTTATCATCCACGACCCGCTGACGTATCTTATGATACCTCACATCAATGTTTTCCGTCCGCTTGTGATACCCTTAGCGAGATAAATCACACTCTGGTTGTGGCAATGAAGCCGAACTGATCTTGTATGATACTAACTGTCTCAACCAATCCTCTCAGCCACAAAGCTTCCTTTGATGCCTAAACTGCAGCTATGTACTCCACCTCTGTCATTAAAAGAGCAATTGTATTTTGCAACTCTGCCTTCCAACTAATGATGCACTCAGCTACTGTAAATACATAGCCCATCGTAGATCTTCACTTATCAAGATCTCCTGCATAATCTGCATCAATATAGCTTTGTAGTAACCTCGGCTTTCCGTTTTCAATCTCTAAAACACCAAGCCTAATCTCGCAGTCCCTCACAGATATCGTAGCACCCACCTCACTACTTCCCAATGTTGCTTTCCTGAATTTGACATGAACCGACTTACTATACTAAATGCATAGGCTAAGTTAAGCCTAATGCAGACCATAGCATACATAAGTGATCCAACAACACTAGCATGTGGTATTCGAGACATCTCCTCCTCTTTCAGTGATTGTGGCACTGGTTGGAGGATAATTTGAAGTGACCTGTCAAAGGAGTGGTGACTGGTCTTACTTCTGCCAAGTTGAATCTCTCCAGCACCTTGAGAATATAGTTCTCCTTGAAAAATCACCTAGGGGGGGTGAATAGGTGATGGCTAATCTAATGGTCACTTAATGCCAAATAATGCGGAAGTATAAACTATAATGACCTAAACAAACTATTTAAACTAGACACTACGTATAACACAAGAGTGTTGCCGAATTCCCTGTGAAGGCTCTGGACAAACTCCTCTAGATTCCCCTAGATAAGGGTTGAGGTGTGGCGTTGGCTCTCTTGGTTGAATACAAGTGTTAGCAAACAATCCCCAAGCATATAACAATTAAGCACACAATATATCAAGCATGTAAGGATAAGCACAATAAAAGCATGCAAGATATAAACAAGGAGACAAAGAGAGAGAGTGAGCAATCACAAACACAAGGGATTTGTTTCGAGGTTCGAGCACACTTGCTCTACATCCCCGCCTTCGACACACGAAGGATTTCCACTATAATCGATCCCAATGGATCACTCCTCGGTGCCGCAATACCTACAAGCTCTCGGACTCTCTAGCCCGTACACACCGCAAGCCCACCGGCTCGCCGAGGCCGCACCTCAAACAAAGAGTTCACACACGAACTCGAAACAACCGCGAACGCACTCGTCCGCCTCCTCAAGGAAACAAGTAAAGATCTGTTGGTGATCTAAACACTTTGATCACCAATAAAAACTCTCACTACAACACTCCTATGGATAGATAACAATGGATAGCTCAAGTGTTGTGTGAGAAAATAAGGATGAGAATGGTGGAGGAAAACTCAAGAAATCTCTTTTTAACACTCTTGATAAAACTCCCCTTTTGATAGGAAATATTTGCTCTCAATTTAGTGGAGAAAACTCTTTTAAACAAGTGGGAAAAACTGGCTCAAAGTCCACTAGAAATCTTGTTGAAAAACAATGCCCAAAGCCCCAAATTTATATGGTTAGAAAAACTAGCCGTTAGGGTCTGTCAAGCCTGTCGGTCGACCGCCCCGATCGACCGGCCAACGGTCATATTTCAGACCGTTGTGCCATTGGTCGACCGGTCGGTCGACCGAGCCAGGATACAGAGAGCAGGTCTCTCTGTCCGGTCGGCCGTCCGGACGACCGGGGCCTTTCCAGAGAGCAGAGCTCTCTGGACGGTCGACCGGGTCGGTCGACCGGCCATCCTGCCAGAACTGGCGTGCACATCTGTGCACGTCGGTCGACCGCCCGGTCGACCGGCTTAAGCCAGAACAGAAAACTTAGGGATTTAAAACTTGGTCTTTTGGCTAAAATAAAATCCCATAAAATACTGAAAAATCTACAAAAATAGTTTTACCAATATACTTTGATAAACAAACATGCTTGCACAAAATCAAGGCATGTTACAAATGATTTGGACTATTTTTGTAAGTTGGAAATATTGGCTCAATTGAAAACTGTATTTTTTCAAACATGGTTTTTCTAAACTTGTTTTCCAAAACTTCACCAAATACAAAAACAAGATATTTAAACTCATTTGAAGCATATAGTATATGGATATGATCCACTACACAAACATGGTGAAATATCTATGTTTTTGACATTAAGCTCTAAACATGATTTTAGATAAAAGATGTATATGAGAAACACCAAAAACCAAAGTTATATGTTTTAACCAAACGATCTTGTTTAAAATGAAAAGTCTTTTTCTAAAACTAAAATTCTTTTATGAAAACATATCTATCAAGAGTGTGTGTGTATATATATACTTGAGCAATCAACCAACTACTCTATCCTTTACATTTTAATCTAAAAACAAAATCTTCTAAAAACAAACCTAGACACAAGTCTTCATCTTCTTGAAGTCTTCACTTGAAGCCTTCTCATCTTCTTGACTTGGTCCAAACACGATCCAATGGCTCTTAGATCAAACCATGCTAGCTCCAAAACTTGACTTTAAATCCTTTGTTGAAGCTATGCACTTACTAAGATCTTGATCATAAATCTGTCACGAATTAAACACAAGATCATTAGTACTATAACTACATGAGTTGATAATCATCAAAACTAGAGTGATGGGCCTTCGGGCCAACACTCCTAGGATAGCCAAAGTTTGCCTGAGCCTCTGTCTCGAGTGATCTCCATACCTAAAATCTTCTTGGCTTCTCCTAAATCCTTCATATCAAATTCCTTCTTAAGCTAAGCTTTAAGCTTCTGAACTGTGTCTTGTTTTTCGCAGCAATCCGCATATCATTCACATATAATAAAAAATATGTCGGATCATCACTCTGCTTGAAATAGACACAACTATCATACTCACATCGGTTGTATTTGGCCTTGATCATGAAAAAGTCAAACCGTTTGTACTACTATGCCTGGGAGACTGTTTAAGTTCATAGAGGGACTTCTTTAGAAGACACACCTTGTTTTCTTTACCTTTTTGAATATAACCTTCAGGTTGTTTCATGTATATCTTCTCCTCCACCTCACCATGCAGAAACGATGTTTTAACATCCATCTGCTCCAACTCTATATCAAAATGAACAACTATCACCTATAACATCTGAATAGATGTATGCTTGACTACAGGAGAAAAAATCTTATTGTAGTCAATACACTCCTTTTGATCATATCTTTTGGCAACTAACCTTGCCTTGTACTGCTCATTGTCCTTCTTGCGAAAGACCCATCTGCAATCTATTGCCTTAGAGTCCTTTGAAAGATCGACTAATATCCATGTTTGGTTTCTATCCAATGACTCCATCTCTTGCTCCATGGTTGTAATCCACTTGATGTGGTCATCTGCCTTGATTGCTTTCCTGTGACTGCTTGCTTTCCTGTTTCTGTTACTAATGCGAAAGAGACATGATCATCGTCTCGGCCATACCTTGGTGGCATCGCAACTCTGACTGACCACCTCAACGGTTATGTTGCTCTTGAGTAACCTCCTCGTTGTTTCCGTCTGGATCTGAGGAGTCCTCTTCTGAACCTTCAGGTCTTTTAGGACTCTCTGAGAACTCAACTTATTTTTCTTGAGTGTCCACTGTCTGAAGCTCCACCTTGTGCTTTATCCTCCGTCTCTGACTTTTCTTGCAACATTGATTTTTCGTCAAAGACCACATCTCTGATGATAAAGGTGCTCCTTTTCTCGGGATCCCAAAGTCTGAAACTCTTGACTTCTTTGGTGAACCCGATGAAGATACACTTCTTAGACTTGGACTCTAGTTTGTTTTTTTTCTGACTATCACCCAAACTATATGCCGGGCAACCGAAAATCCATAAAGTTAAATAGCCCACAGATACTCCTCGCCATATCTCCTTTGGGATCTAATGATCAATAGCTGTTGATAGTGACATGTTTACCAGATAACTCGCATGATTCACTTCCTCTGCCCAAAATCCTTCTGACATGTTAGCCTGTAATCTGATAGTGCGGGCACACTATGTAAGCATCTGATTCATACGCTCTGCTACTCTATTTTATTCTGGTTGCCCAGAAATACTTAGCTGGTGTTTGATGTCCTTACGTGCTAAGTAGTCTTTGAATTATTTGGAGGTGTACTCGCCTCCATTATCAGACCTCAAGACTTTCACCTTTTGCCCCGTTTGATTTTCCACCAAAGTTTTCTACTCCTTGAACTTCAAAAATACTTTCAATTTTTACTTCAAAAAGTATACCCAAACTTTCCTTGAAAAATCATCGATGAAAGTAACATAATACCTAGCATCTCCAATGGATGCTATTAGCGAAAGCCCCCACACATTTGTGTGTATGAGATTTAGCAAGCCCTTTGTCTTGTGTTGAGATGTAGAGAAAGCTACTCTATGTTGGTTACCCATAATACAAAATTTACAAAGATCAAGTTTGCAATATTTGATACCTGGTAGAGTACTCCTTTTGTGCAGGACTTGAAGACCTATCTCGCTCATGTGTCCAAGAAGTATATGTCAAATTCTTGTAGTATCCTCCTTCTCTGTTGTTACTGAAGCATTACTAATAATAATACTTCCGTCAACTTGTACAATTTTGCTGTCCATTCTCCTTTGAGAATCGTTATGAAGTCTCTAGTAACTTTGATTCCTCTATCTGCACCAAAAAACGTGTACCCTCAAGTTTTTAAGCTCCCAACGAGAGAAGATCCTACTTTAAATCAGGAACGTGTCGAACGTTCGTGAGGGTGTGATTAGTCTCTAATTTTGCATAATTTTCATTGTATTCTTATATTTATTTCATATAAAATTTTGCTAATAAAACCTTGTTTACTTGATCCTAGGTCCATGGTGTGCAAATGAAGAAGAAGACCTAAATCACCATTTAATTGGTGATTAAGAGCCTACCAAGTAGCCATTGACTTTAGAGTGAAGATTTTGTCAGTTTAGGGCATCAAATCAAAAATCTAGGAGCTCAGGTGGACAGAAGACAGACTGGGCAGCGCACTGCTCAAAACTGGGAGCGCGCCGCCCAGCCTGGGCTGCGAAAACGCGGCCCTGGCCGCGTTTCCGCGGCCCTTTGGGCGCGCGCGCGCCTGCGTTTTGGGCCACATGCTTCCCACGTGACCCCCTTTCCCCTGGTGCCTATAAATACCCCCTGGGGTCTTCAGTTTGAGCAGATCTAGAGTTAGAGCAAGTTGTGTAGCTTTGTTTTTTGTTTATAGTTGTTGTTGTTGTTCTTCTTCTACTTTTAAGTCTTAGCCATTAGAGTGAAAGAGAGAGAGTATGTAAAGGGTTGTATTTGAAGAGTGACAAGATAATACAAGTACTACTTCTCTTCCTTCTTTCCCATTTACTTGTCTTTGCCATTTACTTTTACTTCTTTGTTGTAGTGTAACTTCTTTCTTCTTCACCTCTTTTCTTTTACTTTGTTTTAGTGTAACTTCCTCTCTTTAACTTTTCTTTTCTTTTGTTTTCTTGTAGTGTAACTCGCTCTCTCCACTTCTTTTCCTTTATTGTTTCTTTTACTTTTATGGCTAACTAACTTTTCATTAGCATGGCTAACTAACTACTAACCCACTAATTTCTAACACTTGATTGATAACCCAAATGAGTCAATAGTGTCAAACAAGCCTTGTGCGAACAAGAGCTATGACATCTTAAGACGAGGGTTCTAACTCTAATTTATCTACAAGTATTTACTTTCTTATACTTCATGCTTAATGAGTTTTGATGATTTATGAGTTGTGTACTTTACTTGTTATTGTAAGTTAGAGACTTCTCCTTTTAACTTTGCCGATACCAATAGTGCACTCGAGTCTTCCCTTATTCTTGCCTTCTATCGGATCTTGATAAGGGAATGTCCGAGTTTTTGCCGTGTAAAGCTAAGTTTTAGGATGAACTTTCACTCGATTTTCACGTGAATAGTTCCAATACAAAGGTTTGTGTTCGCCTATGATCCATCGTGAGGCTATCTTCCAAAAGTTAGAAATTAGTGGGAGCACTTAGTAGAAAGTTAGCCATGCATTTTTACAACTAAGAAAAAAAATCACTTTTTACAAACCATCAAAACATTTTCCAACAATTCTTCAAACAACTTGTTTTCACTTTTCAATTCTTTATTTGGACACAAAGAACTTTCTTTCTTCTTGAACTTTGAAGCCGCATCAAGCTTCCATCGCTCTCCCTCCTTGTGGATATGACCCGTATAGCCACTTCGCTATTACGGAAGAATCGCAAAAGCAGTAACAACAACCCACACTTCCTTCTCTTATTTTTGTACTTGCTTTTTGTCAATCAGGGTTCGAACTTGTCCATCAAACATGCTCATACGGATGTTGCCAATGCCAATAGTCTTACAAACGACGTCATTTCCATCAGGACAGAGCCTCCATTATAAGGTTTGTAAGTACTGAACCACTCTCTTTTGAGCACATGTGGTATGTGCACCCCGAGTTAAGTAACTATGCATCTAAGTATTTACCTTTCCTGACTCAGCCGTCAAGACATCACATGACTCATTCGCTTCTTCGATAACCCAGGTTTGACCTAACTTTTCACTGGTACTAGCCATATCAGAATTTTTACCGCCTTTCCTCTTTAGCATCTCCTTATTTTCATAAAATTTTTCTTGATATGCCCTGGTTTCTTGCAAAAGTAGCAAGAGAAACTGTAACGACCCGCTCCCAAGAATACGGAGACGTTATGGCGACGTACATACGCGAGGTAAAAATAACCTCACGCGTACGTTGAGCCTCAGTACAAGATATATATACATGAGTTCCAGTATGAAATAAGTACAAGAATACCTGCAGAAAGAGGTCAGCGATCATAACAGATATGAAAAATAGGGACAAATAAGATAACAGAAATAAATTACTAAGATACCTATGAATAGGCCAGATGAGGAATCTCCTATGTGACTCCAAGGCACTCTCGGTACGCGGATCTCCAATCTGGGCATGCAAACCCAGGGTCGTCAGAAAGCGACCTAGTGAGTGGTAAAATGAAGGAGGCAGTAATATATACTATAGTACTACAAACATGATACTACTATAGATACATGATGGTGTCTACCATATAATAAGCATATCATAAGCGATAGAAATATATAAACATGTAAGCAGTGAAATATACAGACATGTCGTCTTTTAATACCATCACCACCTAACCGGTTATCATCTGGTCATGTCTCTAATCGTATCCAGTTTATATAATATATAATGTTATCTAGTGGTGACGAGTGTACATGCTAGTGGTGATGTGGTAGCAGTGAACATGCAGATGGGCATATGCTACCTAACCAGTATACGGTGTGGTGCATAGACAGTAATGATGTATGCAAGGTATACAAAAAATAGAATATATGCACATATATATGAATAGTATGCTACTACAGAAAGTGTAACATGTATCGGGTAAAGTAACAAATAGACATGTAACATGATATCGGAATAATGATCAGGTACAATAAGAAGTACAACTATACAATAGAAAACATGTATCAGGCAAGGAACAGTAACAAGTAGTAAACATGTATCAGGCAAGTCATGTTATTTATACAATAGTAGCAATCAGTACCACCTGGTATTACAATCACTCTCTTCCAGTGTCCCATACCACTGGCAGTTCATACTGGAGCCCGCACTCCAGTCGAACCCATCCAGACATGGCCTACGGGTACCATTATCCAAACGAGAGAGTGATCAAATAACAAGTGTTCCTGATATCACTATTGTGTATACTGTTTTATTATATTAATTAGAAACCCATGGTCGAGGAGTTCTTATAGGATGGGTGTATCCCGTACATACCCGGGACAACGGCCTTATCAGACCCCTGGCTGCTGAGACCAGGACCAGCCCGCTAGAGCTGTAACATGTAACGAGAATCTCAATGAGCTAAAACAATAACGGGATGCTCATGAGTAACAGACGGTAGCCAGCACTACCCCGTCCCCTGCAGTGGGACAAACAATGGATCCAGACATCCACCCGATATGATCTAATCAACCGTCAAGTCTCCCCCATACCCAAGTTATCTTTATTATCTTATATATCAAGTATATATGTAACAAGAACAAATACAGTACATGATACGGGTAACATGATAACTGGACCTGAGCTCTGTTGATAGCATAGAACAATATAACGGGAAACGGGAACAATATAACGGAAACAATAGATGTGGGATTCCACATATCGCATATCAACAGCTCTCATGTCCAGTAACGGAATCACAATATCAGTAACAGGGAAACAATCATATAACATGACTACGGGGAACATGGCGCAATAATATATGCAATATGAAAAGGGATCCATATAACAAGAAGAGAGAAAACATGGCATGCATGTGTAACAGGGCTATGTAAACATGACAGACATGTGTACCGGAATCCATGTAACGAGGATCACAATCATATGACATGCGGTAGGCCGTGCATTGGTATAGCCGTGTACCAGTGGAGCATATATGTGTAGCCATAAGCCGTGTAATACTCTCGTGATAGTACAGGGAAGAACAGTGTCTACTATAAGACCATATCCCGTGACCTGACAGTATCCGTGTCACAGTAGCCAGAACATGCTATAACAGTGTCGGTGTCTCCGTCTATCAGTACTGCTAATGCAGGCAATAACAGTGTCAGTGTATTCGT
This sequence comes from Agave tequilana, assembly GCA_038442645.1. Taxonomy (NCBI): domain Eukaryota; kingdom Viridiplantae; phylum Streptophyta; class Magnoliopsida; order Asparagales; family Asparagaceae; genus Agave; species Agave tequilana. The sequence continues at coordinate 36,998 of JAVJIF010029917.1, forward strand.
GAATGACAATATATCGTGTAATGTGTGGTATCGATACTGGTTGTACTGGGTATATAGTATTCAGTGTGCTTAGGATGTTCGGGTAATAAATACGGATACAGATAGTCATGGTGTCTAAGGTGAGGCAGGTACCGGTGATCATACCTCATCTAGTATGTCGGTCACCATCTTATGATCCTGATTATGTTTAATGAATCATTCTACTAGTCTTATACTAAGTACCATTTATAATCCGGTAGTTACAGTTGTTACAGTGAGTATGATAAGGCAACCAATCAAGATTACTAACATGATAAAATATAATTTATAAAAAGAAAAACACTCACAAACTATCCATGAGAAGGTAGCTCTCTTTCTCACGAGCGCAACGGATCCAGAATCGTCCAAATCGGAGTCCGGATGCTCTAGTTATCGCCCGAATACTAAATCATAACAAATAAGGTTAAATATGTAATAAAAATATTGAAATGTAAATAAGAAATATGAGCAGGGGGTTTTCTGTAAAAGTACCTTTAACGGGTTTCGGATGCGGGTTTGGCTCATAACGGGTCGGGTCTAGATCCACAACCCAAACCCGTTTAACTTAAATTAACGGGTATCGGATTATTGGTTGGGTTTATATCCAAACCCAACCCTCCCCCCATATTCTTATTGGGTTTGGGTTATACCCGAACCCAATAAGTGATAAGCAGCAGCAGCAGCCCTTGCTGCTGCTGCACTAGGGTAGGCCGGCCGGCCTGCCTTGCTGGCCGGCGGCAAGGCGGGCCCCGCCGGCGGCGGTTCCGGCCGCGACTGCGGCGGCGGCGGCTTCAGCCGCAAAACAGAGAGGGGGCGAGTGAGAGTGAGAGAGAGAGAAGGAAGAGAAGCAGCAGCACAGGAAAAGAAGAAGGAGAAGAAAAAGAAGAAAGAAAAAGAAAAAGAAGGAGAAGAAAGAAAAGAGGGGCGGTGGCGGCCGGCCACCGGCCGGGGGCGCGACGACAGCGGCGCCGGCCGGAGTGCGGCGGCGCTTGGCCGGGCCGCGGGCGGCGGTTCGGCTTGGAACAGAGCCTAGGGAGAGAGAGAGGGAGTTATGGAGAGAGAGGTAGAGAGAGAAAAGAGAGAAGAGAGAGAGAAGAGAGAGTGAGAGAGAGATTGGGTGTTTTGCTAATTAGAGAGAGAATTAGGGGGAGAGAGAGAGATTTTTAATAGAGGGAGAGAGAGGCGGTGGGTGAAGACGCTGGAAGTCGCCAGAGAAGAGAAGAAGAGGAAGGAAAAGAAAAGAAAAAGAAAAGAAAGGAAAAGTTTACATAAAATATTATTTAATTATTGGCCTAAAATTTGACCAGTTCCGAACGATACCCAAAAATTACAGAAAATAGAAAATATTTTCCTGAGACGTAATATGAAAACGTTTATCAAAACTCAATCCGGTTTGCAAATTAAAAATCTCGGAGTGTCTCGCCGATACGGGCGAACACCGGTTTGGCCGAATTTTCGATAAAAACAGAAAAATCTCCAAAAATACCCGAACGTAGATAACACGATTCTAAAATGCATGGTGAAAACGGATTCTCAAAATTCTGCTCCGTTTGTGAAATAAAAATTGGAAGGCCGGTTATCGGTATCGGTCGATACTGACTACGGAGATTTTCCAAAATAATCCAGAAAAATGCCAGAAAATCCTGAAAATTTTAAAATATTAGAAAATGATTTTTGAAACTGAAATCAGGTCAATCGGAATACGATAGAGGTCAAATCAAGTTTGTACGTCGTATCGCGTACTGATACTGTGATACGTACACGGGAAGCAGGGGTTACATTTCTCCCCACCTTACAAAAATTGCGTCCTCGCAATTTCAAATTAGGAGGGAGAACAATATTTCTAACCCCAAAGCCAAAATGTTACGGGTCCACGACACTTCCGTTGCGCACTCTGATATCTAGAAGGAACCCGGGATGGAGAAGTATGGTAGTGAACTAATCCGAACGGATGGGAAGTAAGACGATGCAAGGAAAGCGAGAAGGAAATCAGATGTTCTGGTTGACAACTGGAAGAAAGGAAGGAATATAAGCGAGTCACGGAATAAATTGTCAAGGTCATGGTATTCTTGTACTCATTGCTGGATTGCCCAAATTCAGATACAGATCAATTAATCTGAACCTAATTGTACTGTTGGTAAGAGCCCGAGGAATGACCTAGGTGATTACCCACACCAGGTGTGAACCTAGGCTCTGATACCACAATGTAACGACCCGCTCCCAAGGATACGGAGACGTTATAGCGACGTACATACGCGAGGTAAAAATAACCTCACGCGTACGTTGAGCCTCAGTACAAGATATATATACATGAGTTCCAGTATGAAATAAGTACAAGAATACCTGCAGAAAGAGGTCAGCGATCATAACATATATGAAAAATAGGGACAAATAAGATAACAGAAATAAATTACTAAGATACCTATGAATAGGCCAGATGAGGAATCTCCTATGTGACTCCAAGGCACTCTTGGTACGCGGATCTCCAATCTGGGCATGCAAACCCAGGGTCGTCAGAAAGCGACCTAGTGAGTGGTAAAATGAAGGAGGCAGTAATATATACTATAGTACTACAAACATGATACTACTATAGATACATGATGGTGTCTACCATATAATAAGCATATCATAAGCGATAGAAATATATAAACATGTAAGCAGTGAAATATACAGACATGTCGTCTTTTAATACCATCACCACCTAACCGGTTATCATCTGGTCATGTCTCTAATCGTATCCAGTTTATATAATATATAATGTTATCTAGTGGTGACGAGTGTACATGCTAGTGGTGATGTGGTAGCAGTGAACATGCAGATGGGCATATGCTACCTAACCAGTATACGGTGTGGTGCATAGACAGTAATGATGTATGCAAGGTATACATGAAATAGAATATATGCACATATATATGAATAGTATGCTACTACAGAAAGTGTAACATGTATCGAGTAAAGTAACAAATAGACATGTAACATGATATCGGATAAATGATCAGGTACAATAAGAAGTACAACTATACAATAGAAAACATGTATCAGGCAAGGAACAGTAACAAGTAGTAAGCATGTATCAGGCAAGTCATGTTATTTATACAATAGTAGCAATCAGTACCACCTGGTATTACAATCACTCTCTTCCAGTGTCCCATACCACTGGCAGTTCATACTGGAGCCCGCACTCCAGTCGAACCCATCCGGACATGGCCTACGGGTACCATTATCCAAACGAGAGAGTGATCAAATAACAAGTGTTCCCGATATCACTATTGTGTATACTGTTTTATTATGTTAATTGGAAACCCATGGTCGAGGAGTTCTTATCGGGTGGGTGTATCCCGTACATACCCGGGACAACGGCCTTATCAGACCCCTGGCTGCTGAGACCAGGACCAGCCCGCTAGAGCTGTAACATGTAACGGGAATCTCAATGAGCTAAAACAATAACGGGATGCTCATGAGTAACAGACGGTAGCCAGCACTACCCGTCCCCTGCAGTGGGACAAACAATGGATCCAGACATCCACCCGATATGATCTAATCAACCGTCAAGTCTCCCCCATACCCAAGTTATCTTTATTATCTTATATATCAAGTATATAATGTAACAAGAACAAATACAGTACATGATACGGGTAACATGATAACTAGACCTGAGCTCTGTTGATAGCATAGAACAATATAACGGGAAACGGGAACAATATAACGGAAACAATAGATGTGGGATTCCACATATCGCATATCAACAGCTCTCATGTCCAGTAACAGGAATCACAATATCAGTAACAGGAAAACAATCATATAACATGACTACGGGGAACATGGCGCAATAATATATGCAATATGAAAAGGGATCCATATAACAAGAAGAAAACATGGCATGCATGTGTAACAGGGCTATGTAAACATGACAGACATGTACCGGAATCCATGTAACGAGGATCACAATCATATGACATGCGGTAGGCCGTGCATTGGTAGCCGCAAAATAGAGAGGGGGGCGAGTGAGAGTGAGAGAGAGGGAAGGAAGAGAAGCAGCAGCACAGGGAAAGAAGAAGGAGAAGAAAAAGAAGAAAGAAAAAGAAAAAGAAGAAGAAGAAAGAAAAGAGGGGCGGTGGCGGCCGGCCACCGGCCGGGGCGCGGCGGCAACGGCGCCGGCCGGGCGTGCGGCGGCGGCGCTTGGCCAGGGCCGCGGGCGACGGTTCAGCTTGGAACAGAGCCTAGGGAGAGAGAGAGAGGGAGTTATGGAGAGAGAGGTAGAGAGAGAAGAGAGAAGAGAGAGAAGAGAGAGTGAGAGAGAGAGATTGGGTGTTTTGCTAATTAGAGAGAGAATTAGGGGGGAGAGAGAGATTTTTAATAGAGGGAGAGAGAGGCGGTGGGTGAAGACGCTGGAAGTCGCCAGAGAAGAGAAGAAGAGGAAGGAAAAGAAAAGAAAAAGAAAAGAAAAGGAAAAGTTTAATAAAATATTATTTAATTATTGGCCTAAAATTTGACCAGTTCCGAACGATACCCAAAAATTACAGAAAATATAAAAATTTTCCTGAGATGTATTATGAAAACAGTTTGTCGAAACTCAATCCGGTTTACAAATTAAAAATCTCGGAGTGTCTCACCGATACGGGCGACACCGGTTTGGCCGAATTTTCGATAAAATCAGAAAAATTCCCAAAAATACCCGAATGTAGATAACACGATTCTAAGATGCATGGTGAAAACGGATTCTCAAAATTCTACTTTGTTTGTGAAATAAAAATCGGAAGGCCGGTTATCGGTATCGGTCGACACCGACTACGGAGATTTTCCAAAATAATCCAGAAAAATGCCAGAAAATCCTAAAAATTCTAAAATATTAGAAAATGATTTTTGAAACTGAAATCAGGTCAATCAAAATACGATAGAGGTCAAATCAAGTTTGTACGTCGTATCGCGTACTGATACTGTGATACGTACACGGGAAGCAGGGGGTTACGGAAACAGTTAGAAATCTCTGGATCCCTTTTGGGTCCCATACTCTTTGATCTTCCCCTTTAGCCCATGATAAACAATCCTGAGGTCTCCTCCTTAGAATCTGTCTTTTTCATCAACTCATTATTTTGAGCATATTTCTAACATCTTCTAACTCTAAGGTCTCCTTGTCATACATGATGGTGGTTGTCAAGTGATCATAACTTGATGGAAGAGAAGTGAGTAACAAAAGAGTTTTATATTCTTCTAGCTTAACCTCTAGAGCTAGCAAGTCGCTTAAAATTCTATTAAAAACATTAAGATGTTGTAGAATAGACATACCTTCCTTCATCCGAAGGTTGTATAACTGCTTCTTCATAAAGAGCTTGTTCGACAAACTCTTCATCATGTAAGGGCTCTCTAGCCTGCATCAAAGATCAGCATTGTCTCCTCGTTCTTCACATTATTGAGGACCTTATCTGATAGGCACAGTGTAATCGTCGCTTTTGCGTGAAAGTCGATGTTGCTCATCATCCTCCATTTTCGATAGTTTCTTCTCAGTACCAAGTAAGGCCTTATATATGCCCTCCTTCACGAGTAATAATGTTACTCACATCTTCCACAATAGGAAGTTAGACTTTCCATCAAATTTCTCCACCTCGAACTTGATTGTCGTGGTCGTCTTGCTAGCCATCGCTCTGATACCATTTGTAAGGACTCGGGTCACCATTTTAAAAGACTAGCATATTAGGCGGAGTAGCCCAAATCCTTATAAACCCAAGACCATCCCTATGTCTAGCCAATGTAGGACTATTTGTTTGTCCTTAAACCCAACAATCCCCATAGAACAAAGAGTCTCACTGTAAGCTCATCTTCATACGTGGAAAACATATGCTCTATCGCGATTTTCTTCACTGTGTTTCAGCACACGCCTTACGTGAAGCACAACTTGCAGCTTATTACTCATCTTCATTGCATTTACAGACACGTCTTACGTGAAGTAGAACTCCACTGTCAATCTAGAGACCCAACTTAGCTTTACATGGACTTTATTGCGCCTTTTGCACCTAGGAATTGAGCAGTTTTATCCCCCCTCAGACAAAAAGTCTGGGCCTCCCTGCAATCTGATCTTCCTCACTCCTCATCCGAGAAGATCATAATGCTCAATCGAGGTCACTCCTCTTCACTGTGTTGGAGAGCAACACATCTTACATGAAGCACCTAGAGCCCTCGAGAGCTTTCTTTTATAGATCCAAGCTTAACAGGGGCCCACTGTGCCTTCCGCTGCACCCTGGGGGGAATCAAACATCACCCACACACATGATTAAGTTTGGAGCATGGCTCTGATACCAATTTTTGATGATCTATCATCGATCAAATAACAGAGAAACACTGAGTTGAAGACTCGACAGCGGAAGTAGAAACGTAGAAAATCTATTACTAGCAAGCAATCGCTACACAACTAAGGAATACAAGATTTAACATGGTTCGGCAATGTGTCCATATCCACGGAGAGGATGAGAGAAATCTTTATTGAAAACAGAGAAGAAAATACAAAAGTTACAAGAAGATCTTTCTCTTATAACTCTCAATGGTGGAATTTTAGAATTTCTCTTGAATTCTTGACACACCTTCAAAAGGCCACCCCAAGGGGTTTATATAGGCACCTATGATATTAATCTAACACGAACTCAAATCAGCATCTCCTCAGATAAATAAGAAACTCGTATCCAAACTAAAACATGAGACAAATCCTATAGAAAACTGCCAACGCCTGAATTCTTTTCCAATGAATATGAGGTCAGATCCATATTAAAAAAACTGCAAGAACCTGAATTCTTCTTCAATAAATATGAGGCACTCCAAATACTAACAGTACACACGCTAAGCATCAACACCTCACAAGAGTCAAAGTACATAAGCACATGGTATTATACATTCTAACATTACAGTACAAGCACATAATTATTATAGAGGGCATTACATCATGATACATGAGTTTGTACATAATTTTGATGATACAAAACATGAATTTACAAGTGAAATACAAGAACTGAAATGATGCTCACAAGCTGTGACAGGGAATTCTCATAAGCTGGTAGAGATCTGCACAACGGGGAAAGATTTACTGAAGAGCCGCTTGTTCTTTCAAGAAATTCAGGTCAGCTACAGAGGAATCCTCCTTACTCCAAATTCTAAGATCTGAACATACAGGTCCAGGGGTTGTTAGAAAAGCAAATCAACAAGTACGTAAAATGAATGCCAAATGGTATGCACAGGTAAACACACATGTACAAGAGTAATGTGACGTGAACTCAAATAAGAAAGGCAAGCAGTGTACAGTAAACATAAATAAAATTAGGACAATATAGGAAGTAATTATAATATATAGAAATCAGTGTTACAAGCATATTCATCCAAACATATAGTAAATTATCAACTAAATATGTTATTTGTAGATGTAGGCAAAACCACTTTTATATACTCAATCTCTAGCTCCATGAGATTAGTACGTCGAAGTGATAATCCAAACATGAAAACCCTCATATATATATGCCATTTACCCCACTTCACATTCAACTGAGTATATACAACCCGAATTGCTTAAGTATGGCAGTGGTGTCGTCATGTGGTAGTCTGGAGCCAGTAGGTTCAGTACTGTAGTCATGTCAGTAGTATTATAGTTATTATTATTATTTTAAGACTCTTTTGACCCATATGTTTAGGTATATATCCCAGCGCCCCAGCACATGCACATCCACTTATGGGTAAGGCGAGGTTGGTTATTGAAAATAATGGGAAAATCAACGTATCATGTTTATAATGAGCCTCGTGCATACCCGGGACAACGACCTCGGGACATCTGGCGTTGGACTCCAGAACTGGGCGCTAAGCTGTAAGGGTCTTGTTTGTATGCCTTGAAATAGGAATGGAATCAAGACATGGTGTCAGTTCACCCCACCGGGACACCTGTGGCCTCAGGTAGATCCGCATAAAGCCGTTATAAAGATGTACATATTGATGCCATCAGTTTTCTCCACCTTTAAGTTGTATGTTTATTATACATTTTCAGGATTGGTTTCACGATAATTATTTTACAGATATAACAATATTATATCAGGAGTATATATATCCTTATTCAAGATTCAGGAGTTCATGAATACAGTAATCAGGACCATAGTAATTCAGGAATACCAGAGTTCTGGTAATATTATATTAATCATGTCAAGTCCCCGTAAAAACAATATCTGTGAATTCGTAATTTAAATTGTTCAGGTATCATGATACCGAATCAGGTGTCCAAGTATTTTTACTGAATCAAATATTATGGTACCGTGTCAGGTGTTAGAATACCGAGTCTGGTAGTATAGTATTCAGTCAAGTGTTATAGTATCGGGTAAACGATACTGTCCATTCAAGTAGTGTGTTAGTGTCTAGTATCAATATATGTATCACGTGTCAGATATGATGCCAATCATTTAATTGATTTCAGAAATATATCATAACAAATATTTCAAACTCTTCACAACCATGAAAATAAAATAATATAAAAGCAGCACTATAACTAAGGGTACAAACAAGCGAGGTAAGTAATGCTGGTGGCAAGGACAGCAAGCAGCAATAATCGCTAAAGCGCACAATGAAACTAGGAGAATGACTCGAGCGTTGAAACACTATTCTGTCGTCCGGTAAAGTTCCGCTTGGGCGAGTCTAGCGATGAAGTGTTGGGCGCTAAGCTCGCCTACTAGGTGAAGCTGAAAGATTGTGGAACAGTCTAAGCGTATTTCTCTGTAGGTACCACGAAACTCAAAGGGTATAAAGCACATCGCCTATTGGTAGCCCGTAAATGGGCTTTAGCCCGAAGGCTAGTAGGGCCAGAAGGCCGAGTGGATACCAGCATAAAATGTTAATAACACATAAGCACACATATAAACATGATAAATAACAATCCACAACACTAAGCTCTCCTTATCAGGCTCAACATGAGAGATGGCGGAGCGGTCTAAGCACACTTCCTTCAACTTCCACAAAGCCTAGAGAGTACAAGCACATCGCCTATTGGGTAGCCCAAAAAATGGGCTGTGCCTATAACATGCACCACCGTTAATCCAAAAAATATACAAAAGTACCGATAAATCATAATAAATACAACAGCCAGCGATGTGCACAAACATAAATCCAGACATATCCAAATATACAACCAACGCTCAGAACCAATACAAGTATTCTACAGATGCAAATACAATTCCACAAACATATCAATTTCACAAAAAATTCTAAAATATAATTTTCTCCCGTCGAAGCGGGGAAATAAAAGTAAAGCGAGAGTACTCGCAAAACTAAAAAACTGTACTCGCATTATAGGAAACTAGTCTCGCCTAATTAATAATTCAGATACAATTATGATCTCTGGAAAACACCGAGAATGAAGGAGAAAGATAGAGATAACGTTAGATAGAGAAGGGAAGAAAGAGAAAAAGAGAGAGACAGTGAGAGAACAGCGGAAGATAGAGAAAAAAGAAAGAAAAAGAGAAAGAAACAGAAGGAGAAGGAAAGAAAGAGGGGAGGGGAGGATGGCCGGAGTGGCCAGTCGGCCGAGGGTGGCGCGACAACCTGGCCAGAGATGGCCGGCGACAGGTTGTGGCTTTGGGTGGAGTAGATGAGGAAGATGGTGATGAGGTTTTAGTGGAGATGAAGAAATTAGGTGGTGGTGGTGGATGTGATGTTTATGGGTGATTGTTGACCAAAAGTGCATATTTTTAGTCATATTTTCATATTTATTTTTTATAAAGCACTGCTATTTGTCTTTTTATTGTTTAGTAATGTGCATACCTCCATAATTAAAAAGAGAAAAGAAAAGAGTCCAAAAGAAACCCATAAGTTAAAGAGAAGCCCAAAGAGCCCATCAAGCCTAAGTTAATTCAGAAATAATCCTATCTTAAATCAGAGATAAAGGAGAAAGTGAATTTAAATAAGTTACTTGATCCCTAAGTCAAAGATAAAAGAGAGAATTCAAGTTTAAAATTTGGATTTATAGATAACTTGTTTCTTAAGTTATCTACAAAATAAGGTTATTTTAAATTCCAGAATTCAAACGAGGATTCTAAGAATAGATCTTCAGATGAATGGATAATATAAAGCCACACGCCAAAGTGAATGCCTAGACTCCACAAAAAGAACGTGTCTCCTCCTTTTTTGCCGCGAAAATGCCACATTTTTGTGGCCGCGTGTGTGACGGTTTGGGGGGAGTATTCTACTGGGACTCTATTATTGAAATTCCCTATAGATACCCCTGAAGAGAAACAAAGGAGAGGCATCTTTGAAAGTCAAGTTTAGGGCTTTCTTTTGATCATCTTTTCTTTCTGAATCTCTATTATAATTTCTGGTTTTAGTTTAGTTCAAGTTTGTAAAGAAGGAAAGACCTATTATATTTTGATGGTGACAGCTCAATAAACAAGGTTCTCTTGTTCTTCCTTTTAATTTTCTTTTCATTGATATTTATTTGTTTCCTTATATGCTTTCTTTTATATGCTTGCTTAAGTTAGTCTTCAAAATTGAGTCGCTAGCTCTTTTCTCATAACTATTAAAACATCATCACCATTACATCCAGTATCTAGTAGATAATCAGACTAGATCATATGCATGCCTACTTCAATCCTTGTTCTTAAAGACACATTAGGATAAGCAACTAGATCAAATATTTGATTATACTTTTTAATTATTTTCTTAATCTATGCTTGATAAAGATCTTGATAATCAGTATTATTTCAAATAGGATTAAGATTTGTTAAGTACTTTCTAATAATTTTTCTTACTTATACTTGATTGATAATCTTGATATTGTAACGTTAAAACTTGGTTAATGTTATTTCAAATCATAACCTAGTTTCTATCTTATGTATTTTGCTTAATTTTGTGGTAGAATATCATGTTTAAGGTTTGAAGTGAAGTCATTATTTATTGGGCATTAGCATGTTATGGCAGTTGATTATTAGTAAGTTGTAACCTTTCTTTTAGATTAATCTTTATCAATATACAATCCATCCCTTCCTTTTCAAATTCTTTAAACAGAGAAGATAATATGAATACAATAGTACCGAAAAGTTTTCATCGCATCTCTCCCTAAGGTTCGACCAGCTATAACCCTTACTACCACGGATATATTGTGAAAGATAGAGACATGCATCCATCCAAATAACATCCTTCTAACACTTAATTATAGCTCTGTTTTTTCTGCAACCAAATTTTGGCACCGTTGTCTGTGAGAGAACGGTACAGCTTGTTTTCTAACTAATTTTCTCTTTTTTGTGTGTGCAGGAACAAGTTTCAAGAAACTGAAGGGTGCATAGTAGTATTTACGTACCTGTGCCTCTGTTCAAGAAAGTAGAGGACAGGAGATAACCACAAAGCCATGCAAACGTGGCCTTTGCCGCATTTTCGCGGCAAAGTGGTTGACCCACTTGCTGGGTCTTCTGCAGGTACTTCTGAACAGTAATTTTCTGTCTCTTTTATTTTTAGTTTTTTTTTTAAAATTTATAATGGCACACTATTTATAAATAACAACATTAACCTATTGATTGAAATTTAAAAAATGGATAGACTTTCATTTAAGCACGTGTCTATTTCTTTTAAAATTTCAATTATTACTGAAGAGAGCTAGATATGAGGTAAGCTTACATAGCATCTAAATTAGGAAACACTTGTAGTGTTGCTTTGAGTAATCCCTATCTATTTCTTGCACACCTTTGCACTAAATCGACTTAAAGGCAAATACTTAAACAAGATAAGGTGGGAAAGTCATTACCCTTTCTTGGCCCACAAACTATATCTGTACTCACTAACCCAATTCTAATTTAGAATTGAATAGACGTTGGCCTTAGGGACATCTCAGACTCACTAGGAGATTGACCTAAGGAGGAAGTTATTGGAATTTAACTCTTACTAAATCGGTGACTAGGCAGGGGATTAAGAGGCGAAACATAGAAGAATAGTGGTTTGACATAATTAGGCCTGTCTTGTGCGGATACCTCTCACTGATCTTGTCACCTACCTGGCTATTAGCTTGTAGTAAGAGTCTACAATGTACCTCCTATGGACAGTCCAACCAGGTAAGAGTTGTATAGGTCTAAGGTCTACCCTAACTTATAATAGAATATTTTTGTATTTTATTTGTTTGTGTGTTTTAACAATTCTTGAGTGATATGGATTCTAACCACAAGTTTTTAACTTTAATAATAATCCATATTTTACTCAAACCTCTTTCAATTCGGATTACACTAAACTGACATGGACTAACTTTCACCAACAAAATTTTAACCAACCAAGTATGTCAGTTGATCTCATCCTAATCAACACATGTCCCAATCTCGTTATTATAACCAAAATAATCATCTTTACTCTTCACTGAGTCAATGAGGATACAATGCCTCCAAGCCTTATTATCAACCACCGTTCCAACAAGCATCATCATATACTTCTTTTCCCAAGCAACCAACAGAAAAATCAATAACTGGAAAATAAGATGAAAATTTTAGAAGAGCTCGAACAATGACTTAAAAAATATAAGATGCACGAGCCCATCAAGATTTTCAATTCAAGATCCTTACTATACCTTCCAAGTCCCACCATAACAAGAAGAACCTACGAGCTTAGACAAAAGTATGAAAAATCTGATTCAAGCTGAAACTTATGTTATCCAATTTATCAATAAGTTAGAAGCACAAATCAATCGTTTGATCAAAGGTAGGGATGAGGAAACTCTACCTAACACATTTTCAACTATTCGCGATTGCCCTTACCATATTGATAGGGACAAAGAATTATGGTGTCTTGAAGACTTTGACCAGATTCAATCTCGTCACACCATTTGAACTTGAACAATCACAACCCTTGGACCAATTGGCAAGTTTTAACTTCAATAAGATTGAACTTGATTGGGAATAAGAATCCGATCTCCAACATAGTGATTTAGTTCCAACTTTGAATCTATATTGACTTTGTGTCCTTACGTAATATGGACTCAATTCCCGAGCCAGCATTAATTTCCGTACTTATATATTCTAAAATTATCACCGATTGTGGATGGTCACATTTCATATATGATGAATCATGAATGTGAACTTAAGTTCTTTGATTTGAAACCCGCTCTTGAAGTAGATCTGACTCTTGAATCTAAACTGATTTTTCAAGAATTAGCATTGTTTCGAGGGAATTGTGATACACATAAACTCCCAATGACCAAGTTGAATCATATTGTGAGGATGAATGTGATAAGTATGAACTTTTATTTCAAGCAAAATTTGAGGATGAATTTAATAAATTTTGTGAGGAGAATTTTGTTGAGAAGCCAAAGATTTCATCTAATCAAATTGAGCCCGAAACCTGATTTTCCCGAGTCAGTATTGGTTCCCAAACCTAATATTCTTGAGCTCTCAAATCAATCACTTCAACAAATTACATTTTATCGTTGGACCGAGGTGTAGACAATTATGACTGTGAGATGATTTTCCAAACCTGGTCATATAACGGAGATAGTTTTTATGTTAGGATTTTACATGATCCTATTCATATTGGTGGTTGTAACACTGTACATAAGAAAGAGATCAATAAAGGTGGGTTCCTTGATTATCCACATTATATAGATTGGGTAGCAACGCTTGACCCAATTCGTCCATCACCGAAACCACCACCATGAGGTAACATGTTGCCTTTCCTTTCGTCTTTTTCATGCATACATGCATTCAGTCATACATTAAGAATAATGCATGAGAAGGTGTGGGGGGGGTTTACTAACATACTAACAAAGGTAGATGCTAAAAAAAAAAATTAGAAACATTTTTGAAAAGAAAACAATATTTTGATTTATTTTTTTAGTAATTAAGTTAATTTTAAGAATTAGAAAAATCATAATTAGGATTTATTATTACTTGGTCAAAATAAGATTATTTGTTTGAATTTTAGGTTTAGGAGGAAAAATTGGAAAAGTAATTTCGTCTTGATTTTTACCTAGATGAAATATGCATACTTTATACATACACACACACACACACTTAAGATTCAAAACAAAGACTCTTGTGCTTTAGAAATATATATATATATATATATATATATATATATATATATATATATATATATATATATATATATGAGAAAAATGTACCTCAGCCGTCAGCTGAGAGAGACTCCCAGCTAGCGCTTCAATATGATCACAGCTGACTGCAACATGGTCGCAGCCTTAAAAATCATATATTTTAGTGTAATTAGGATTGGGAGCATGGTAACAGTCCTCAGAAAAAACTGCGATCATGGTCGCAGTCCTCAGAAAAAGACTGCGATCATGGTCGCAGTCCTCAGAAAACACTGCTACCATGATAGCAGTCCTCACAAAAAAGTATGACCAAGATAGCAACGCTCAAAATTATGGCTGAAATTTTGCCACGTCATACCAGCTGAGAGAGTCTCTCTTAGCTGGCGGCTGAGGTACAGATCCCTCTCTCTATAAATAAATATATATATATATGTATATGTGTATATATATATATGTATATGTATATGTTATATATATATATATCTGTATATATATATATATATATATATATATATATATATATATATATATATATATATATATATATATATATATATATATATATATATATGTATGTATGTATGTATGTATGTAAGTTCACCTAGAGGGGGGGGGGTGAATAGGTGATGGCTAATCTAATGGTCACTTAATGCCGAATGATGCGGAAGCTAAAACTAATTATGACCAAATTAAATCTTTTACACTAAACACTATGTATAACACAAGAGTGTAGCCGAATTCCCCGTGAAGGGCTCTGGACTAACTCCTCTATATTCCCCTTGAATGGGTTGAGGTGCCGCGTTGGCTCTCTTGTTGAATGCAAGTGTTAGCAACAATCCCACGCAAGTATATCAATAAAGCACACTATGTATATCAAGCATATAAAGATAGACAAGAAGGTAATGCAAAATATAAAAGAGATAGAGAGGGAGAGAATGAGCAATCACAAACACAAGGGTATGTTTCGAGGTTCGAGCACACTTGCTCTACATCCCCGCCTTCGACACACGAAGGATTTCCACTATGCAAGATCCCAATGGATCTCTCCTCGGTGCCGCAACACCTACAAGCCCTCGGACTCCCTAGTCCCGTACACACTCAAGCCCACAAGCTTGCCGAGGCCGCACCTCAAACACGGAGTTCGCACCCGAACTCGAAACAACGCGGACACACACGTCCGCCTCCTCAAAGTACAAGAAATGATCTCTTGGTAATCTAAACACTTTGATCACCAATAAAAGCTCTCACTACAACACTCCTATAAGATGAATAGCTCAATGGATGCTCAAGTGTTGGTGTGAGAAAAACAAGGATGAGAAAGGTGGAGGAAAACACAAGAAGATCTCTTTTAACACTCTTGATAAAACTTCCCTTTTTGATAGAAAATATTTGCTCTCTATTTTGTGGAGAAAAACTTCTGAAAAGAGTGAGAAAAACTGGCTCTAAAACAATCTCCAAATCTTCAAGAAAATAGCCCCCAAATGACCCTTTATATAGAGTGAAAAAACTAGCCGTTGGGGCTCTATCAGACCTGCCGGTCGACCCGTACGGTCGACCGCCAACGGTCAGAAATCCGACCATTGGAGCCACGGTCGACCGCCCGGGTCGACCGAGCCACTTGGATCAAAGAGTCGAACTCTCTGTCGGTCGACCCGTACGGTCGGCCGAAATTTCCAGAGAGCAGAGCTCTCTGGAGCGGTCGACCGGCACGGTCGGCCGTCCTCCAGTGCACAAAGGCGTGCACGTCGTGCACGTCGGTCGACCGAGCCGGTCGACCGACTTCAGGATTAGTCGACTATATAGTCGACTTGCTAAAGCCAGAAACAGAAATTTGGGATTTAAAACTTGGTCTTTTTGATTGAAATAAAATCCCATAAAATACTTAAAAATCTACAAAATAGTTTAACCAATATACTTTGATATACAAACATGCTTGCACAAAATCAAGGCATGTTACAAAAGATTGGACTATTTTTGTAACTTGGAAATATTTGGCTCATGATAAAAAACTGTATTTTCCAAAACATGTTTTCTAAACTTTGTTTTTCCAAAACATCTTCAAAATACAAAAACAAGATATTATAATTCATTTTAAGGCATAGTGTGTATGGATATGATCCACTACACAATCAAGATGAAATATCTATGTTTTTGGCATTAAGCTCTAAATCTGGTTTTGGTTAAAAACATGTTCATAAGAAATACCAAAAACCAAACAAGTATTTTTCCAAAATGAAAGTCTTTTCTAAACTGAAAATTCTTTTATGAAAAGACAACTAAATCAAGAGTGTGTGTGCATGGTATACTTGAGCAATCCACCACTATTCTATCCTTTACATTTTTTAACTAAAACAAAAACAAAATCTTATACCTAGACACAAGTCTTCATCTTCTTGAAGTCTTCACTTGAAGGCTTCTCATCTTCTTGACTTGGTCAAGCTTGATCCAAAAGCTCCTTGGATCACACCGTGCTAGCTCCAAATCTTGACATTTATCCTTTGTTGAGCTATGCACCTACTAAGATCTTGATAATGAAGCTGTCACTAATTAAACACAATATCATTAGTAAACATAACTTCATGAGTTGATCATCATCAAAACTAGGGTGATAGGCCTTTGGGCCAACAATCTCCCCCTTTTTGATGATGACAAAACTCATGAAGTTATATATGCATGGATTAAAGTAAAGCTTCAAAGAAGCTCCCCCTTAACTCATGCATAACACAAAACATAATAAGATATGACAATGAAGCACATGAATAAGTATGCAAATGATGGAGATGAAACAAAATCAAATTCTTTTTCTCCTATTTACAAAACAAAAACATTATATGCATAAACATAAATCCTTTAATAAAAACATGCATATATAGCAAATACCTCTCCCCCTTTTTGTCAATCATCAACAAAGGGTTTAAGGTAAAACAAAATCATCAAATCTTTCTCCCCCTTTTTGTCATAAACAAAGAGATCAATATGGGGTCAAATCAAACATATCAATAAAATGTTATATGCTATATACATTCATGAAGAGGAAGACGCTAAGTTAGCTTCCCTACACATATGCATTACATGAAGAAGGGATGACAAGCCCCAATTCACATAACACATATTATGTAATGCATAAGAGGAGATGTGAAGCTCCCCCTACACACGTGTACCATATAAAGAAGAGTTGTCAAG
Organism: Agave tequilana; assembly: GCA_038442645.1. NCBI lineage: Eukaryota > Viridiplantae > Streptophyta > Magnoliopsida > Asparagales > Asparagaceae > Agave > Agave tequilana. Next base: position 54,231 of record JAVJIF010029917.1, read on the forward strand.
CTCTTCAATACACAATACACTCAACATGAATCTATATGTGGAAGAGATGTTAAGCTCTTCTTGCATATAAGAAATACAAATCAACAAAATATTTTTTTTTAATTTTTCTTAAACAAAATTTTTTAAAGGTATCAGAGCTTTAGTAAAACAAACAAATTTTAAGATACCAAATTGAAAATAATCATTATTGTAAATCATATTGATACCAATTGACATTTAACAAATATGAAGTTGAAACATATTGATACCAATAGTAAACATATGATCAAAAATTTTTATTTTTCATCATAAACTTTGTGCTTTTAAAAATGTGAGCCAATTGTAAGTTAAGCACATAAAAATCATATATATGTATGAAAAATGAGTATACCAAGTGAAATTGATACATACATATATAAGAAACAAAATATGAGTATATACAAAATAAGTTCATATTGATACCAATTGAAACGATTCAAAGATACCAATTGACATAACAATAAGATCAAGTGTATAACTCATAACCTACCACCCTACATATGCTCAAGATAGAAGATTTTCAATGAAGCATACAAGGCATAATCGCCCATCCATCCTCCCATAGATGGTAGGGGTTTTCAAAAATAGATTTGAAAAATAAGCTTTGTTTGAAAAACTCTACCAAATGAAGAACAATTAACTAGTTAAAATAATTTTTGAAAAATAGTTAAAGATCCTTCAAAACATGAAATCAAAGCATATATATTTCATGAATCATTCCAAATACAAGAATTGACACTCGATCTATGGAGCTCAAAAATATGTTCATGAATCAAAGTCATGACAAAATAAATAAAGTGTGAGTGTTCAAAAGTCATGTAAATAGCATTTTCATGAAAATAGACATTGAAGCTCAAAAAGTGTGAGTATCATTTTTAAATCATAAAAATTCATTTTTTTCATAAAAACAAAGCACACTTCTAGGTATATGTATGATTTATCCAATCCTAACAATACACATACATATCGCAAACATAAAAGAGTCTATTAATAGTATTTGCATGAGGGCAAGAGACTCAAAATGGATATAAATGTACATTTATTAGATTTGAATAAAAGATACATATACATAAAGTAAAACATGAAAATTGGCAAAACAAGTATAAATGAGGAAATCATCAAAACTAGGCTATACATGTGCATATAGTGGTATAAATGAGCATGAAGTGCAAACATATATAAATCACGTGTAACTCACTATTTGTACATGTATAATACAAGTTTTGATAAAAACTAAATCTAAGCATGTTTTTACCACATGAAGCACATAAAGACATAAACATGAACATGCTATGAATATGATAAATGAACTAGCATGTACATAAAAAGTAGGAGTTTAGAGATCGTTATCAACTCCAAAGCTCCAAACATGGTGGTTGACCCACCAAAACTCCTTGATAGCAATGCATCTATATATGTATCCATCAAGTCCAAGTGCATCCACCATCAAGGCACCAAATCTCTCACGTCTTGAGAGATCCCTCACCTACATCAAAAACATGGGGTGGGGGTTTTGGTACCCATTTTTTCTTGGGTCCTTTGGGGTTAGTCTTGTAAGGACCCAAAAAATTTTATTGTTAGCAAAATTAAAATGATGCAACTTGTCATAACAAAATTTTGCTAAATGGCCTTTGCGGCCACAATGTGTACATTTGTACACCTTAGGATGCTTATGTGTGTGTGTGTGGTCATGACGTGCAACATAAGCATATGCATGATGTGGATGTGCATGAATGTGTGGAGTTTGTTTCTTTGAAAACAAAGACTCCAATCTATTGTGATTAAATGCACAAGAGCTCAAGGTTGAGCTCAAACAATCAATTTATTTTTCAAATTCTTAATCTCACTATCATCAATGGTAGCATGTAAAGAGTAGTGAGAAATATAATCATTTTTCTCAGTCTTTTTAGAAAAATTTTCTTTTTCAAATATTTTTCTTTTCAAACAAGAATTTTCTTGAAAAATAATTCCTTTTGAGTTTCCACAAAATAATTTTATCTTTCAAAATCGTGTTCCCTTCACAAAGATCATTTAGTTTAGACATAAGGGAAACATTCTCATTTTTCAAATTCTTTTTCTTTTTCCAAACATGCAATTTTAGATTTGAAAGAATCATTTTCTTTATACATGCAATCAAAATTCTTTTCCAAATATTTGTTATCTTTTTCTAAGCATGCAATGTTACTCTTAAATGAATCATATTCTTTATGCATGCAAGCAATGTTCTTTTTCAAATTTTTATTTTCCTTTTTAATCATGTCATATCTCTCAAGAAGTGTTTGACAAAATGAAGTGAGCTCATCATATGACATGTTATCATCTTCTACCTCGGATTCGGTAGTTACCTCAAGGGGGTTATCCCCTTGGACCATATAGCACTTGTTGGAGGTGTCGCTTCCAATATCCGAATCGCTCCCCGCATAGTATTGTTCATTTTCGCCAAAGGAGATCAAGGTATTCCAAACTACAAAAGTCAAATCAAGATTAGCAACCCTAGATAAATAAACATCATTTAGGGTAGATCTTAAAGCATGTAGGGCTTTTGTATTAGCCTCACTATTCTTACCATTTAAACAATATGCATTATTAGTAGTGGCAAGATAAACATGGATGCCTAGGGCTTTGAGGTACAAAGACATCTTAACCTTCCAATTTGGATGTTAAGAATGTCAAAGGTGGGTGGTGACATGAAATCCATGGTGTGTGTACAAAATATGTGATTAGCCTAAAAATGAGGATCTTTAACTCTAGGTTGTTAGACCCAAATCAGAGTACCAAGCTCTGATACCAATTGTAAGTTCACCTAGAGGGGGGTGAATAGGTGATGGCTAATCTAATGGTCACTTAATGCCGAATGATGCGGAAGCTAAAACTAATTATGACCAAATTAAATCTTTTACACTAAACACTATGTATAACACAAGAGTGTAGCTGAATTCCCCATGAAGGGCTCTGGACTAACTCCTCTAGATTCCCCTTGAATGGGTTGAGGTGCCGCGTTGGCTCTCTTGGTTGAATACAAGTGTTAGCAACAATCCTACGCAAGTATATCAATAAAGCACACTATGTATATCAAGCATATAAAGATAGACAAGAAGGTAATGCAAGATATAAAAGAGATAGAGAGGGAGAAAATGAGCAATCGCAAACACAAGGGTATGTTTCGAGGTTCGAGCACACTTGCTCTACATCCCCGCCTTCGACACACGACGGATTTTCACTATGCAAGATCCCAATAGATCTCTCCTCGGTGCCGCAACACCTACAAGCTCTCGGACTCCCTAGTCCCGTACACACGCAAGCCCCACAAGCTTGCCGAGGCCGCACCTCAAACACGGAGTTCGCACCCGAACTCGAAACAACGCGGACACACACGTCCGCCTCCTCAAAGTACAAGAAATGATCTCTTGGTGATCTAAACACTTCGATCACCAATAAAAGCTCTCACTACAAACACTCCTATAAGATGAATAGCTCAATGGATGCTCAAGTGTTGGTGTGAGAAAAACAAGGATGAGAAAGGTGGAGGAAAACTCAAGAAGATCTCTTTTTAACACTCTTGATAAAACTTCCCTTTTTGATAGAAAATATTTGCTCTCTATTTTGTGGAGAAAAACTTCTGAAAAGAGTGAGAAAAACTGGCTCTAAAACAATCTCCAAATCTTCAAGAAAACAGCCCCAAATGACCCTTTATATAGAGTCTGGAAAACTAGCCGTTGGGGCTCTGTCAGACCTGCCGGTCGACCCGTACGGTCGACCGCCAACGGTCAGAAATCCGACCGTTGGAGCCAGGGTCGACCGCCCGGGTCGACCGAGCCACTGGAGCAAAGAGTCGAACTCTCTGTCGGTCGACCGTACGGTCGGCCGAAATTTTCAGAGAGCAGAGATCTCTGGAGCGGTCGACCGGCACGGTCGGCCGTCCTCCAGTGCACAAAGGCGTGCACGTCGGTCGACCGAGCCGGTCGACCGACTTCAGGATTAGTCGACTTGCTGAAGCCAGAAACAGAAATTTGGGATTTAAAACTTGGTCTTTTTTATTGAAATAAAATCCCATAAAATACTTAAAAATCTACAAAAATAGTTTAACCAATATACTTTGATATACAAACATGCTTGCACAAAATCAAGGCATGTTATAAAAGATTGGACTATTTTTGTAACTTGAAAATATTTGACTCATGATAAAAACTGTATTTTCCAAAACATGTTTTCTAAACTTTGTTTTTCCAAAACATCTTCAAAATACAAAAACAAGATATTATAATTCATTTTAAGGCATAGTGTGTATGGATATGATTCCCTACACAATCAAGATGAAATATCTATGTTTTTGGCATTAAGCTCTAAATATGGTTTTGGTTAAAAACATGTTCATAAGAAATATCAAAAATCAAACAAGTATTTTTCCAAAATGAAAGTCTTTTCTAAACTGAAAATTCTTTTATGAAAAGACAACTAAATCAAGAGTGTGTGTGCATGATATACTTGAGCAATCCACCACTATTCTATCCTTTACATTTTTAACTAAAACAAAAACAAAATCTTATACCTAGACACAAGTCTTCATCTTCTTGAAGTCTTCACTTGAAGGCTTCTCATCTTCTTGACTTGATCCAAGCTTGATCCAAAAGCTCCTTGGATCACACCGTGCTAGCTCCAAATCTTGACATTTTATCCTTTGTTGAGCTATGCACCTACTAAGATCTTGATAATGAAGCTGTCACTAATTAAACACAATATCATTAGTAAACATAACTTCATGAGTTGATCATCATCAAAACTAGGGTGATAGGCCTTTGGGCCAACAATATATATGTATATGAAAAATAAACAAATCTAATTATTGATTAGATAGGTGCTTTGGCTTAAGAAAGCCTTAGTATTTACGCGAAAGATAATTAAGTAAGTTTGAAGAAAAAGAGAAAAAAAGAAAAAAGAAAATATACTATATAATATATGTATTAACACATCTAATAATCAATTAGTTAGGTATGATGGCCTCAAGAAGCCTTAATACTTAATAAAAGAAAATTAGATGAGTTATACATATTAAAAAAAGAAGTACTTAAAAGGCAACGAAGTGGTAATATTTCGAATTTCTTTCAAAAAGAAAAAGAAAAAACTTGTATATATATGAATATATAAGGCATAAGAGCTGAAGTTAAAGAATCCCTAGTCAAAAGTTTACGATCACAAAGGTGCATATGGCTTAGGGTAAAATAATAGACTAAGTGAGAAATTAGTTTTAATCCTAACCTAAATTGGTAATAAATATTTGCATCGAGACTAAGTATAGGAGTGAATAATTTGGTGATCCTAAAACTTATAGATTAACTTGATTCTTGCAAAAATATTTCAAATATTTTCTCAATTTCAAAATTGGTATTTCGAAAATATTAACATTTTGTTTTTCTTTCTTTATGGATTTTATGGGCGTTGTAGGTTGTCTGAAAATCATTATGGACAAGCTATCAGATGCGAGCTCTATTTCAACACGAAGTTGTGTTTTGACTAAAATGCGGACCTCGCGTCCCAGGAAACATGGAGACTTCAGATGTAGGTCTGAGTAAACCCGCGTTCAACGCGAGTCTGAGTAACTCTATGTCCTACTTCGAGCGCGGGTCTGAGCAACTTCGCGCTCCACTTTAGACGCGGGTCTGAGAAACCCTGCGTCTCACTTCGAACACGAGTCTGAGCAACTCCGTGTTCTGAGATGCCCCATCTACAACAAGTAATGCGAGGTACATGTCCAGCGTGAAACCCACATTTTGTCCCCATTACCGGATCAATTAACTTCTCACGTAATAGGGGAGTTAATCCCCATTATGGAGGAATTTTAGGGGACAATAATTCCAACGACTCCCTATAAATAGTCTGAGTAGCATGAAGATGAGGAGGCTTTTTTTGGAGCAGAGAAGACTTTTGGAGAAAAGGAGTAATCAGTGGACTCTAACACTGAGTATGTTTAAAAACAGAGTTCCTTTCTAATTAGTCTTGAGAGCATCCTGAAAAGAAGCTAGACAATCGTTCGGCCAACAGAGAATAAGAATCACTCTCCACCGCCACCCAAAAGAACCTAGCCTTAAACAAAGGGGAGACTGCGTCTTCTCCCCTCTTTCGTAATTGAAATCGCTCCGTTGTAACCTTTTAGCCACTCAAAGAAATCTTACATAGACCAAGGTATTTTTTTGACCAAGCACAAGATGGCGACTCCGCTGGAGACTTCCTTCTCTACTGACGAGAATGCCATGACGCAAGTTGATGTCTGGCTCCTTGGGAAGATAGTAGAATCCCTCGTCTTTGAATTCGATCAAGGAAAGTTTGAGGAATTTCTTTCCTCAGGCTCCGCTAGCCCCAAGGCAATGCGATAATACCGCAAAATCTCCTCTGAGACTCGCTCTCGAATCTTTTGGAGATTACTCCTGAAGTAGCCTGCACCACTGCTACAATGCAAAGGGTGCCACTTCTTAAGAGGTTCCGAAAACCTCTCATGCAGCCCATGCTACCCACGCAACATCTCTCAGGAGACCCGCAGGGGAAAGCGGTGGCACACGACCAAAGAGACGGTGAAGATCAATTTCACTGTCGTCCTCCTCTCCAAACTCTGCAATTTCAGGTTGTCGGGGGTTCCAACAACCCATGCGGTTTAACCGGAATGCTAAACATTGACGAAGGCGCCGCGTATGTTGACAACAGATTGAAGATTCTATAGAGACGATCTGTTCTGCAGATTCAGAACGCGAGGTTGATACCCGCGTTTCTCTTAAGCGACACGAGTACAGCATTTCTGTCCTAGAACGCGAATCCCACGTTCTTCAACACCGCGAGTCCGCGTCAAATGCGAGACCCCCGTTTTGTCGACTCCTAAACACAAGGCCCGTGTTCCTTAATAACATGAGGCCTGAGTTTCTGACTCTAAACGCAATGGCCACGTTTCAACAAAATGCGATTGTCATGCCCTTTCCCAAAATAAGGAGTACAGATACGTGACGATGGCCAGCAGATACTCACGAAGAAGGAAATCTCTTCCGTGAATACCTTACGCTGTAATAATAGAGCCAAATTCTCGCACACATATACAAAAGACATCTAGAAGTTTTATTTTCACATAAAAGATATACATCTACAATAGTCTTTGTCTGAATGCAAGATTTGAAACATAACAAAGTAGAAATAAAAAAAGATACAATTTTGGCCGCATATCAAACAAGTGATGCGTTAGTGAATCCTGATAGTAGGGAGAAACAGTTCACTGTACTCAGGTATCATGTAACATGTAATAACAAGAGCGCGCATAAATAACAAGATCACGTGTGGCATCTAAACCCACAAGGGGTCACCCTTCCAAGCACACCTCCCAGAATTTTCCTGCTACCAATCTCCCATAATAACCCGGCTTGGTTAATTTTATTAATCAATGTAAGTGCAAGATAATGTGTGACTCATTGTATATGATCAGAAAATGGTGTCAAGAATATCAGTGTCAAATAGTGATTACAATGTGTACCAAGATCACAGGACAATCTAGACAACGATAATAACAAATACAAAGTAGTGCGAGTGATATCTGACAAATGAAAAATAATGCAGGTGATGTCAATGTCATATAATCCAAAGGTCAAAGTAAATCGGTCATGATCATATGTCTATAATCCAATAAAGTATCCTCAAATAATTCCTCAGAATGTAATGGTCAATTTCCTCGATTAATTTTCAGTAATAAAAGGATCAAAATATCATCTGACATTTATCCTCAAGATTACATGTCAAAATTCTCAGTTGTGATCAGTATTAATTTCATGTTAATAAAACAGTCCACCAGATACAATCAATCATGCTATTATATGTTTGTTGCATGTATGAACAATAAGGAGGTACAAAATCGATATGCAAGACAAAGTAACACTATCACAAGATGAAGTCAGTAAGGAATCAACGAATAATAATTAACCATATAATAGGAGCAAGGGTCGGCTGGTGATGTAACGTGATCACAAGACGTTAACGATAATCAAGAACATGATGACATAGAGGAATTAATAATTAATGGACACTCAACAGGAAAATCAAAGAGAAGAAATAATGTATACTTGTCTCATGTCATTGGAGTTCGACTGTCCCTTAACGGTAACCGACACTAAGAAGGATTCACGGCCTAAATATTGTGTGAATTAATTAGCACACTTGACATGTTATTTATCTTTTTATTTTTATTTATTTTTATTTTTTACTTTTTTATAACTCAATTAAATTCCTATTTAATTCGAAAAAATTCCTAAAAATTCTTAAAAATAGCAAATATTATTTTAAACATTACTGAGAAATTGGATTCATGAAATTCATTCTTGATTGCAAGTTAAAAATCTGGAAGTTGTATGCGACACAGATGAGTCACGAATTTCGAGAATCTTCAAATAATTTAAAAAATATTGGAAAAAACAAGAAAAATCTAAAATATTAGAAAATCTTATTGGAGTTAAAATAGACTTAGTTTAGACCACCAGATTAGATATTTATACTATACCGATCACTAGTGAAAATACCAGTGACCGGAACCGAGGGTTACATCGATGCCCGCGTTTCAACTCAATTCGAGGTCCAGACCCGCGTTCAGCATTGCATGTCTTCAAGACATAAAATGTCAAATTGTCCTCACTCCCACGGGTTCGAGGCTAGTTCCTCTGACACTCCCTCGACGGACCAGAGAGACAACCTGACAAGGAAGATGAGCGTCCATCAAATCTCCCCTCGATGTTACTGTGAGCAGCTCATCTCAGTGGTACTCTCTGATTGCCATTGTGGCTTTTAGATGAATAAACCTTTGATTTTGAGCCAGTTATCAGCGGCTTCAGATTCAGCCAAAAGACAATGATCCCCAAGACGAAATCATTCTCCAATGTCTAGTACTCAAAAGTGACTGCTAATATGGTGGGGTCGAGTTCTACACCAAGCAAGTCCAAGGGGAAGCAACCGGCTGTTAGCTCAGAGGAGTCGAATGTTGATCGGTCTCCTGATTTGAAGAATGTTCTTATCGAACTAGAAGGGGTCTACCGACACACACGGACCTGCACGGAAGCAATTACCCCAATCGACTACAATCTGTTGGCCAAAGGATTGAGGTGAATGATGAGCACTCCGCCATCATTGAATCCCAGTCTTCAACTAGTTCGGGGACAACCGCCTTTGCTTACATGGCAGGAACTCCTGAAGAGACGGCCAAGCAATTCAAAGAGTAGGCCCAAGTCCAACAGGAGCAATTCGATATGATTCGAGCCCAGTAAGAATCTATCGACACCCTTAAGCAGATGCTATCACAACCGCTTAAGGATAAAAAGAAGCTGAACGCTAAAACTCCTTCCAAGAAGTACAAAAGGAGGGAAGGGGAGAGCTCATCTTCTGTAATTACCAAGAATGAAGAGTTTTTTTTTACTCTGAGCCACCTAAATCTTTATCTAAAAAAGTGGATAACTCAGGAACGGGAGCACTCATTTCAAAAGGATGAGCAAATTGGAGCGACGCCTTGAGGACCTCACCAACCGAGATGGACTCCAAGTGTGGGGATAGTCTAACCCTACCCACCAGAGTAAGATAGGGCTTCCTACCCTCCCAAATTCAAGGCACTGACCCTTCATACTTTAGATGATAAAGGGTCACCGAACCAACATATATACTACTTTAAATCCCAAACTGGGAATACAGTATCAAACGATGCCATTCTGGCTCGTTTATTTATTGGCACTCTTAAAGGAATCACCTTTGAATGGCTCATAAAACTTCCTGCCAGCTCAATTAAAACATGGGCCAACCTTGAGAAGTTATATCTGGCTTGTTTCTTTGAAGACGATTCAGAGATTTCAGTGCTGACTCTCCTTGCAGCCAAGCAGAAGAAAAGAGAGTCTATCAAAATTTTCGTCGAGAAATTTCGAAGCATGGCACTCTGTTGCCCTAACGGCATAACCTAGTCTACACTGGTTGAAATGAGCCTTCATAATCTGCAAACTTTTTTACTCGTTTAAATGGGAGTGGCAGAATGTCGCACTTGGAAGCGTTGGTGCTACAAGGCGAAAAGGCGGAAGAGATCGTCGCTAGGGTCACGGCTGAAGAAAAAGACAACAAATCGAGTCCCGACAAGTCAACGAACACCCACCAGAGTCGTCTTCTCAATCGAGAAGAGATACTCTGACAACTTAAGTTAAATCACTTTCAAAGACCTAGTCAGTCAGAGGAGGAATGGCTCCCGGCCAACCACGTGCTAACAAATCGTACTCCTTCAAGGATGAGCATTTGGTATCTTTTTTCAAGTTACTCCAAAAGAGTAACAGACTCAAACTTTCAGAGATCAGACACCCCAAAAAGGTGAAGAATACTGATGATCTACTACTGTTTATATCACAGGATGCTCAGACACTCTATCAAGAATTGCTACATCTTTAAAGATGTTTTTCAGGCTCTGATCAATGCGGAGATGTTGAAACTTTGTCCAGAACAGAAGAAGGTGACCGTCAACATGATGGCTATATCACCAATTCAATTTGGAGAAAATCTTCCACCAGCACCAATCGGAGTAGTTCTCATCCCAAAAGGGGAACTAAGAGTGATCAATACTGATCCACACAATCAAAGGGAGAAAGGTCTATTCCAGTCCCTACTCCTTAGGGAGAGACGATGTGGGTTTATCCTTACATTGTCGAAAGCCAGTAGTGGACGACTGTAACAAGTAGGAAGTCCAGAGGCAAGACTAAAGCATCCTCGAGTAATGTGGTGAACATTTCTATAAGAGAAACCGAGAAAGATGTCGCCTCCCTTACTAGTTTTGGAGACGAGGATCCGCCCTTGTTGCTGACACGAGCGCACCTCCTACATCAAAAACTCGATCCGACAAGCAGTATTAGAAGCAGTATGGCGAGCCGGTAGTTAACTCCCCACAGCCAGCTGAGAAGGCAATGAGCAGTCCATGAAGCCAATCGTGGAAAAGTAGAAAGAGCTTCCATATGTCAAAGCTCTTCCAAAAAGAGGTGTGGGACCATCAACTCCCTTCTGTTTTGATGTTTTAGCTCAACTAGCCAACATCCTGGCTCAAATCACTCTCTATGTGCTTCTGAGACCTTCTAAGTCTACAAAGAACGCTCTAAGAGAAGCATTAGCAGATGAAGAGGTTTTCGTAACCCAGATTCATACTACATGTAAAGAGGAAGACAGTAGCCATTACCACCATTCCTCAAAGCAGTTTTCCTGCATCACCTTCACCCGAGAAGACATGCAAGTTAAGGAAAAATATGACAGACCCCTGTATTACACAGGGTCAATTGAATCATCTAAAGTAATCTGCATTCAGGTTGATCTGGGATCCGCATTAAGCATTATACCCTGTAGGATCATGCAGCATTTGCAGATCCCCACCCACCGGTTAAGCGCCACTCAGACAACCATCTATAGCTTCAACGCCAATGGTACGCATCCGATGGAAAAAATCAAGCTCAGGTGTCAAATTGGGGACCTGAAATCAGAGATGATATGTTATGTCATTGACGTTGACACCTCATACAATCTGCTGCTGGGATGACCTTGGATTCACCATAATGCCATCATCCCGTTCACTCTTCATCAAGTAATGAAATACATTGGTGAAGATGAAAAAGTGAGAACGTTGATTGTCGAAAGGCAGCCGTTCAAAGGAGTCGAGAATTATTTTACTGATTCCCTCCTTTATCAGGATTCTCTTGAGGTTGATGGGAATCCACACCCAGAAGAATCAGACTCTGGCAACGAAGCAGATACGGAGTCAGAAAAAGACGAGTTATCTCTGAAAAATAAATTCTCTTGTAACGAGCATTGATCAGCTCGATGTCGATACCACCGCTACTGTTGAAGGCGAGTGGTCATCAATAAAAATTTAGATTTAGCTTAATGAAAATTTAGATTTGGTTTACTTTCCGCATTTGCTTCGGATTCTGTATTGTTAGATACTAGCACTAACATGGACAGTGATCCTTGGTTAGCAATAAATACTCTGACATCATTGCGTGGACCAATAAAGTCATCCCTCCTGATACGCAAAAAGATAGGAGGCGTGCATAATGCCTTCTTTGAAGTACCAGCTATGCGAAAGGGTCAAAAGCCAATTCTATTCAGGCGGATCAAGACAGAGCTCGTAGCTTGCGAAAGCTCTGAGAGTAATTCTGAGTCTCCATAATTCTTCCATTATGGATAAAAGTCACGTCATATTATGAAAAGAATGGGGTATGATTTCATCAAGGAATCAGGCCTTAATTTCATCAAAGAAAAACGAGCACCACTTTATTCATTTGTACCGAAAGGCAAAGACCCCAATTACTACCACAAGACCCAAAGGGGACTCAGTTACATATCTACACCAGCCTCATCAGATCCCAAATCTGAAAAAAAGGTCTATCATGATAGCTCGTCAGCAGCATCTTCGTGGGACTCAGATGTTAGCGTCGGCGGTATCTTCAGAAGTCTCTCAGTGAACATGGTGTCGATCAACCACTTTGAAGATGGCAGAGAAGATACTTTGAATCTGAAGAATTAATCCAGTCAGACTCTGATCCATGGATTAAATACTTAAATACTCTTGGGGATACACGCTTTTAACAATGTGACCACCCACTGAGGATAAAGTGACTAAGGTAAATCTTGGAGAGGAGGCTAACCCCAAACTCATATCCATAAGTGAGAACTTGTCACCTTCTAAGAAAGAAGATCTAGTACAGCTCATATGAGAGTTTATACATATTTTTGCTTGAAATTATGAAGACATGCCCGAGCTTGACCCCCAAATTGCAATGCATCATCTCAACATCAACCTGATTACCAAACCAGTCAAACAGTAGTAATGATGGTTCCGTCCCGAGATCATGGAACCAATGGAATTAGAAGTCAAAAAGCTTATAGACTCTGGTTTTATTACTGAATAGCAACATCCTGATTGAGTGACTAATATCGTTCCCGTTCTCAAAAAGAATAGTAAGATTTGAATTTGCATCGACTACCGTGATCTGAATGCTGCCTGCCCCAAAGACAAATTTTCTCTCCCGATCACAGATGTCATGATCGACAATACGTGTGGTTTGAGAGGATGTCTTTTATGGATGAATTCTCAGGGTATAATCAAATAAAAATGTACCCTGAAGATGAAAAGCACACATCCTTCAGGTCACCTGTGGGAGTATTCTGCTACACAGTGAAGCCTTTTGGCTTAAAGAACACTGGTGCGACATATCAACGCACCATGAATGCGATCTTCATGAGCATATACGCAAGACCGTAGAATGCTATGTCGATGATATTGTCGTGAGAAGCCGCGACAAAGGCGATCACCTCGCAGACCTGAAGAGAGTGTTCGACATCATGCGGGCTCACCAGTTGAAGATGAACCCAACTAAGTCCTTCCTAGGGGTAACCAGTGATAAATTCTTTGGATTTGTTGTTACATCCAAAGGAATTCATTTGTATCCGGAGAAGATTCATGTCGTCCAAGAGATGCAACCTCCGAGAAATTTCAAAGAATCCAGAGGCCTACCGGGATATTGGCATATATCTGGAGATTCATATTAAATCTCTAAGGTACTGCCAATCCTTCACCAAGTTAATAAAGAAGAGAATCTCATTTATCTAGGACAATACTTACCAAGAAGCAATCGAAGAGATCAAGGAGTATCTCACACACCCACCTGTTCTGGTAGCTCCAGTATCAGGAAACACTTTCTTGTTATATGTTCAAGCGATGGATCATTTCTTAGGAGCTTTACTAGCTCAAAATAATGACCAAAATCATGAACATGCAATCTACTATTTAAGTAGAATGATGATTGAGGCGAAGTACTGTTACAACCCAATCGAGAAAGAATGCTTAGCGTTGATTTTCCATGTCCAGAAGATGCGACATTACCTCTTGGGGCAACACATTCAAGTCATATCCAGAGTTAATCCTTTGTGATTGCTCATGACAAGTCCATCTTCGCTGAACAACAGACTAGCAAAATGGGTCATATTGCTCTCTGATTTGAGACGGGAAATGTGTTGTATTGTGGAGTATAATTTGCACACAAAATATATTCAATGAAAAGAGAGATAAGGTTTAGAAACAACCTCAAGTGCTTAGATTACTCCACAAATGTATCAAATATGTTCAATGTACCCTTTCCTATCTCTGTTATAGCATAGAGCTATACCGAGTCGATTCTCAGGGAGAGCTAGCGATGGAAGCGTTACGGTCCGTAGTGAAGAAAGTAAACGAGAATTCTTCTATGCTTATAAGAATAAAACAATCATGGAAAAAGAAGTGAAAGAATGGATGGATATGTTCATGATGGAAAAGTGGAAAGAAATCAAAGAAGATTGGATTTGGACTAACAACTAAAAAGAAAGTGAACTTGAAGAAGCAAACCATGACTAGCTTACCTTACTACCTTGCCAAAACTTACTAAACTCCGTGATAATGAATGCGTGCCTCATGTTGATTCATCGGCATGGATTTGTCTTGCGTGTTGATCTAATCACTTTCTCACTTGGATGACGGGTGGTTTTTCCCATCGGAGAAGAGAAGACCATCCAACTTGCAAGATGAACTAAAGTAATCACCCATGAGTTAGTGAAGATGGTAAGGCTAGTGGTTAGCTAGTACATGGTAGAAAAATTAGCTACAAGCCATTAATGAAGAAAAGAAAAGCATGAAGTAAATTGCAAGAAAGTAAAGAAAGCAATTAAACTAGAACCAAGCTCAAGTAGAGATGAAGAGAATGGATGAATCCTTGCATTGCTTCAAGTTGTCACTCCTTGATGTACAAGCTCTCTCTCTCTCTTACAACTCTCTCTTGCAATGATTTCTAGGGAAGAAGAAGATCATAGAGAGCTACAAAAATCCTAGAGAAAAACAAAATTACAAAGCTTTACACTAATCTCTCTCTCTTCTCTGTTCAGTCCTTGCTCGCAGGTCAGGTGCAGATATTTATAGGCTGAGAGAGAAGCTTCGAGAGCCCTGGCCGTTAGCGCAAAATCCGGATCTCAACAGCCTCTACTTTGCCGCGTTTTGGCGGCAAACCTGCGGCAAAACGGATTCTGTTGAGCAACAGATTTCTGTTGCAGGTTGGTTGAGAGGTTGTTATCCACGTGGCCTTCTAGAGTCTTCAGTTGGCGCGCGGATCTCTCTGGATCTTGGATTCAAATTTGGGCTTTATCTTAATCTTGGATTTAATCCCTTTAATTATTGCTAATTAAAGTGATTATTGGCTATCTCTCCATTAGAGTGTGAACCTGCAAATATATAGAGAAGATGAGTAAAAATCATATATTTATTTGCAATATGCATGGGGATTATGTGGTAAAATATGCAATATTGTGTACTAATCACTCTCACAATATGAGATGCAATTTATGCCACAAAAGGCGGTCAAAGGTCAAGTTGTGGCAGATTTCCTGGCCGTTCATCAAGTCCCAAGCGTTTCAATAAAACTTTATGACGATCTCCCAGATGAGATCACAGAAGTTAACTTGATCAATGCCTCCTAAGAAGAATAAGTGTGATAACTCTTCTTTGATGGAGCGTCAAGAATGAATCCTGAGGGAAATATCATCGCAGGTGTATAATACTTATCTCCCCACATAACTATGTGATCCCTCGTGCATTCTCGCTAACGAGCTGTGTTCCAATAATGTCATGGAATATAACGCTCTTTTGATCGGAATGCAACTTGCTGAAGAGATTAAAATCAAAAATCTCAAAGCGTATGGCGATTCAAAGCTCATCGTCAAGCAGGTTCGCCGGGAGTACAAAATACGACATGAAGACTTGGTGCCCTATCACACCGCGACCATTATCATGCAGAGAAGTTTGAAAACTTCTACATCGACCATGTATCGCATCAGCAAAATACACATGCAGATACACTGGCATCACTTGCCACTTCATTGGCCCTTCCAGCTGGGGCCACGGAGAGAGTACTCGTCTACAGTAACGAATTGTACTGCTGCAAATTCGCCCTTGAAGACAGTAAACTCCAAGAGGAGACCTTCAAGTCAAAGAGGCTCTTAAGACTTTGACAATTCTCGAGCCTAGGGATTGGCGATTCGCTTATATCGACTTTATCTTCTATGGCATATTGCCTAACGATCTCAAAAAGGCAGCTGCCATTAGAAGAATAGCTTCTCGATTTTATTACAATGCGATAATGCAAATATTGTATCGCCGATCGTATGATGGAATCCTGCTCCAATGCCTTTCACACAAAGAGGCACATGAGGCACTCAAAGAAGCTCATGATGGTATGTGCGGAGCTCACCAACCTGGATCCAAGCTCGAAGATCGGCTCAGAAGACTTGACTATTATTGGCCGAAAATGATTCCTGATGCCATCGCCTGTGCTAAGTGATGTCATGCGTGTCAGATCCACGGTGACTTTGTCGATTAAGCACCGAGACATCTTCATCCAATATCCTCTTTATAGCCATTTGAGATGTGGAGAATGGATGTGATTGGACCAATTAGTCCTCCAACATCCAGAGGACATCGCTTCATTTTAGCCATAATGGACTACTTCTCTAGATGGGCATAAGTTGTCCCCCTGAAAGAAGTGAAGCATCAAACATGGTCAAGTTCATCAAGCATCACGTACTCTACCATTTTGGTGTGCCCTGACGGTTCATCCACAATAACGGGCCCCAATTCATCAGCCAAGCATTTTAGAGGTTCTGTAATAAAATCAAAATCCAAAGTGTGTCACGGCATATTATCCAGCCACTGACGACCTCGCAGAAGCCTTCATCAAGACCATTGGGAAGCTTCTCAAGAAATTCGTCTTGAAAAGTCAATGTGATTGGGACGATAAATTAGGAGAATGCCTATGGGCTTACCGTACAACAGTGAGAACGCCGACAAAAGCCACACCATTTTTCTTGGTGTAGGGATGTAAAGTTGTACTCCTACTGGAGATCCAGATCTCATCTTTACGGGTTGCATTGACAACCAAGATGGCAGACGAGGAAAAGTATCGATTGCCCCTCCAGAAGTTGGGAGCTTTAGATGACAAACTTCTACAAGCCCAACAACAAATCGAGCTCTATCAAGCTCGGATTTCCAGAGCCTTCAATAAGAAAGTCAGAGAACGAATTTTCAAGAAAGGTAACCTTGTCTTAACAGTTAGAAGACCCATGGTCATGACACATAAGACAAAAGTAAAGTTCCAACACAAATAGGAATGACTATTTGTAGTAGAGTCAGTCTACTCAAATGGAGCATACCACCTCATAACTCCAGACAGCGATATGCTTATGATACTGATCAACGGTAGATTTTTGAAGAGGTAGAATCCTCACCTCTGGTCACAGTATCCAGATCTAAGATGTTTGGAAGAGCATCAAAGAAGAGGTTCTTTCTTCAACGGATCACATCATGGTCAATTGATGCCGAGCCGACTGAATATTGTTGACATCACAATGCATGATACTAATATTGAAGAGACTAAGTGTGAAAACTTAAGTTTTAGCCTTATCACTCTTCTCATGATCAGGTTAATATTACACCTCTGATAAAAGCTTCCAGATCCAAGATGTTTAAAAGAGCACCAAAGAAGAGCCTTTCCCTTCAACGGATCACATTACGGTCGATCGACGCCGAGCTGACTAAACATTGTTGACATCACGATGCATGATGTTAATATTGAAGAGACCAAGTGCGAAACTTCAATTTTAGCCTTGTCGCTCTTCTCATGATCAGGTTAATATTACACCTCTGATCAAAGCTTTCAGATCCAAGATGTTTGGAAGAGCGCCAAAGAAGAGCCTCTTCCTTTAACGGATCACGTCACGGTCGATCGACGATGAGCTGATTGAGCATTGTTGACATCACGATGCATGATGTTAATATCAAAGAGACAAAATACGTAACTTTGATTTTAGTCTTTTTACTCTTCTCTTGTTTATCTATGAACATCTGACGCCTTCGACGACTAAAGGATAGAGGAAGTAGTTGGCATTTAAGTCCATCAAAAAATCCTCAACAACTCATTATGCTGAGGGAAATAGCATGACTAGCCTAATTCAAATGGTAGTTGGTAAAGGCATACCGAATCTGTTTGATAGCTGAGGTTTGCTAAAAATCCTATGGGACCTAATCACAATTTCCCCTCCAAAATCCCTTAACATTCCTCGTCTATGGAATGGTAAGACCTCAAAAAAGTTGTAATTATTTCTCCAGCGCAATAATCACAAACTAAATGTGTCAAGTTAATATTATATCTCTAGCATACCCTGCTGTTAAGTTAACATTATATCTCTAACAGTGACTTCCTTCAATATCCCCAGCGGATAAAATTTTAACTTGTCAATTCTTTTCAATAGAATGGTAAATCCACCAAATTTCTCAAATCGCAAAACCAAACTCTCGGCCAAGTTAATACCACACAACTGATCAAAATTGCTCAATTGTAATATAAATCTCTGTTTAGTTAACACTACACCTATGACGGTGATTTTCTCGATTTTCCCTATGAAAATGAGACATTTGATGCTAAGTTAAATATCACACCTCTAGCATTCATTTCATTATTAAGTTTAATACTACACCTATAACAATGATCCTCCCTCGAGCCTTCTCATTGAAGCCGAGATGTCAAATGCTCAGTTAATATTACACCTCTAGCATTCACTTCCTTATCAAGTTAATATCACACCTCTGACAATTCAATTTTCTTTCGAATGCAAATCCTAACCCGTTACGTTAACATTATACCACTGACGGTAAAGATTCCTATAAATACCCAGTGGATTTAACTCCACTTGTTACTTTCAGCAATAGGATAACAAGTCCATAAAATTCGTTCAAATCACGAATTCAGTTCTTTCAAGTTAACGTCACACCTCTGACAGTCACCTTTTCAAATTTCTTAGATGAAAATTTTCAAACTTTGAGTTGTTATGTTAATCGTCACCTCTAGCAAATCAAAGGCAATCACTTTTATTTGTCAGATTTGAAAGTACACCTAGAGGGGGTGAATAGGTGTATGGCTAATCTAATAAAAAATGATACGGAATTAAAAATAAATTGCAATACACTTAATGTAACCAAAGAGTGTAGCCGAACTCCCGGTGAAGGGCTCTGAACAATCTCCTCTAAATTCCTCTAAATAAGAGTTGAGATGCTATGTAAAGCTCTCTTGGTTCAACACAAGTGAGGCACACAAACAATACCTAACATATAAGTATGATATGAATAATATGAAATAATGCAAGGCACTATATAAGAGAGAGAGTTTAGAGATAGTGGATCAATCGTAAACACTGGGATATGTTTCGAGGTTCGAGCCACTGCTCTACTCCCTGCCTTCACACAGAAGGATTTCCACTATAGCGTCCACACAGGACTTCCCACACAGGGAACCTCCACTGAGGATTTGGGTAAATACAACTAAAGAGTACACAACTCCTCTCTTCAACAAACACAACCTCTACACAAGAGGCAAGGCACAACAACAATCACCTCTACACTTAGAGGGATGGGCACTTAGCCAAACAACAATCACCTCACACTAGAGGGATAAGGCACTAAGCCAACACTCCAACAACAATCACCTCTACACTTAGAGGGATACCAACCAAACTAAACTCCTTCACAATCACCTCTACACAAGAGGGATACCCACAACTCAAAATAAAGAGATTTACAACACTTGGTGGTCTCAACAAACCACAAACAAATTTTTCTCACAAAACAAGATCCTAATAGATAGGATAGATAGATAGCTCAAGTGTGAGAAAATAAAGTGTTTGGAATAAAGAAAAACACTTAAAATAATCTCCAAATAGATATTGAATTCAAGATCAAAAATCAATTCCCAAAAGACTCTCTTTTCTTTGAATTTTTCAACACTTTAAAAAATAAATAAAAATAAATCTTTTACCACAAAAAATCTTGCTGAAAAACACTTGAAAGATAGAAATTTTCTCTTCTCAAATCCTGTTAAAATCAGCTCAAGAGAAGGCATATATATAGCCTCTCAAAAATCTGCCCGTTGGCAGTCTAGAAAGGGCAAAATTGCCCTTCCGGTCGACCACCTGGTCGACCGGCCAACGGTCATTTTATGACCGTTGTGCCTCCGGTCGACCGTGCCAAAGCCATCGGTCGACCGCCCGGTTGACCGGCCCCCACCCGAGAGTGGGGTGCTTTCAGTCGGTCGACCGTGCGGTCGACCGGCCGAATGGGCTGGCCTTTGTGCACGTCCTGTGCACATCGGTCGACCGTGACGATCGACCGACTCCTGGTCCAGTCGACCGCCGGAGCAGTCTAGCTGAGAAAAACAGGTATGAAAACTTGGTCTTTTTAATATCAATTAAATCCCATAAAATCACATAAATTCCACAAAAATAAGTTCTTATTAGATCTTTGAAATACAAATATGTGTGACAAAAATTCAACACGTATTATAAACTATTTGAATCGTTTTTTGTGATATTGAAATTAGGCTTTAAACAAAAATCAGTATTTTCTAAAAACCAAACTTTGAAATGGAAATCCGATTTTTTCAAAACTTGTCTAAATACAAAAACATAATATTGAAACAACTTTGAAGTATATTGTATATAGATAGAATCCAATATACATATAAGATATATATATATATATATATATATATATATATATATATATATATATATATATATATATATATATTGACATGAAATTCGAAACCGATTAAACTGAAAACCAAACCAATAAACTTTAAACTTGTGTGTGTATGTGAACTTGAGCATATAAATTCTATCTACCTTTACAAGATCTAAATAATCTAAACTAAACAAACCGAAGTCTTTTTGTAGAACTCCGTCTCCAAGTCGACTCGATCCAAACGCGGTCCAACGAGCTTGACGCCAATCGAGTACTAGATGCGATCTTGACGCTTGAGCTCTTGAATCATCATGTGAAAGCTCCAAAACTCCTTTGTTGAAGCTAAACACCTACTAATATCTTGGTCAATCACTGAAACTATTTAAAAATAAGATTATTAGTAAACTATAGCTACATGAGTTAATTATCATCAAAACTAAAGTGAAGGGCATCTGGGCTATCAAGATTTTCAAAACACAAAAGGAAAGTCAAGACAAGAAGAAGGCAAAATTATCACTTTTATTTATATCAAATTAAAAGTGATATAAACACTCTCTTATTCAATGAGATAGAGTGTTACAAAAGGAGTATAATTTTATACTCACTCTTGCTTAGCGAGAGATTATACTTGCTCGTTGAAACGTTGGATATCCCTTAAGCATGCCTTTTCGACTATAGCCAGGAACAGTAGGTCCGCTTCCTCTCCTCTTGAGAATAATAGTGTTCCTCGAGGTCGAAACGCAGTGGAACATTCTGATTCCACGCGACCAACTTGCATGAAAGGCCTCCTCCGTAACAAGGCTATAATATTTCACTTAATGGAAGATTTTGGCCACCAGAAAGTCATCCAATGAGCAAGAGTTCTTCGTCTTTGTCACTTCCTTGAATAAGATTGGTGAAAGTAGGATCTGAGACCTACTGGTGCATCACGTCCAACATTATGCGGGTGCAAATCAATAATGCTCTAGAGATGTCCAGAACTGACAAAGCCTAATTTTGTCCTCGTCATGCAGATCTCCTTCTCCTTTATTGATGCCACCTCCGAAAAGAAGCCCTAACTTCTTGAATGGTTGCTGATCAAACGAACTTATTGTTTCTTGTTGGCTTCAGTGAATGCAACTGTCTTCCATAGGCTGGAGGAGACAGTGGAGTTCGTGCCATCGATATAGTCGAGGCTTGCAAAAAGAGAAAACTGAGGGGTTAATTTTGTAAGATCACCTAGAGGGGGGGTGAATAGGTGATGGCTAATCTAATGGTCACTTATGAACAAATAATGCGAAATTAAAACTAAGTTGACCAAATTAAACTTCTTTTAATTGAACACTTATGTATAACATAAGAGTGTTGCCGAATTCCCCTTGCGAGGCTCTGGACAAACTCCTCTAGATTCCTCTTGAATGGGTTGAGGTGCCGCATTGGCTCTCTTGGTTGAATACTAGTGTTAATAACAATCCCAAGCAAGTATAGCAATTATGAGCACAAAGGTATATCATGCATATAAGAGATAAAGACTATAAAGTAATGCAAGATATAAGTGAGACAAAAAGAGTAAGAGAGCAAGAGTGAGCAATCGCAAACACAAAGGGTTTGTTTCGAGGTTCGAGCACACTTGCTCTACATCCCCGCCTTCGACACACGAAGGATTTCCACTATGCACGATCCAACCGGATCTCTCCCTGGTGCCGCAACACCTACAAGCCCTCGGACTCCCAAAGTCCCTTACACACCACAAGCCCACCGGCTCGTCGAGGCCGCACCTCAAGCTACAAGAGTTCGCACCCGAACCCTAAACAACCACGAGCACACTTGCCCGTCTCCTCAAAGTACAAGATGAAATCTTGGTGATCTAAACACTTGATCACCTACAAAAGCTCTCACTACAACACCTATAGGATGAATAGCTCAATGGATGCTCAAGTGTTTGTGTGAGAAAGCAAGGAAGGAATCTTTGGTGAAAATCTCAAGAAATCACTTTTACACTCTTATAAAATCTTCCCTTTTGATTGGAAGTATTAGCTCACTATTTTTGTGGAGAAAAACCTCTGAAATGAATATGAGAAAACAGGCTCTAAGGTCTCAAAAATCTTGGCTCAAAACAATGACAAAACCCCCTTTTATAGAGGCCAGAAAAATCTGACCGTTGGGCTCTGTCAGAGCTGCCGGTCGACCGGTCCGGTCGACCGCCAACGGTCAAGAATCCGACCGTTGGAGCCTCCGGTCGACCGGCCCGGTCGACCGCGCACCTAGAGCAGAGAATTACTTCTCTGTCGGTCGACCGGTGCGGTCGACCGGAATTTCCAGAGAGCAGACTCTCTGAAGCGGTCGACGGCACGGTCGACCGTTCTCCAGTGCACACAGGCGTGCACGTCTGTGCACGTCCGGTCGACCGACCGGTCGACCGGCCACTGTCAGTTCTGAAAAATCAGAACTGCCAGAACCTGAAAATTTTGGGATTTAAAGATTGGTCTTTTGGCTTAATAAAAAAAATCCCATAAATACTTAGAAATTCTACAAAAATAGTTTTATAATATAGAAACATGCTTGCATAAAATCAAGGCATGTTATTAAAGATTTGACTATTTTTGTAACTTGAAAATATTGGCTCATAATAAAAACTGTTTTTCTAAAACATGTTTTTCTAAATTTTCATCAAATACAAAAACAAGATATACTTTAAGGCATAGTGTGTATGGATATGATCCACTACACAATCAAGATGAAATATCTAGTTTTTGACATAAAGCACTAAACATGGTTTTGGATATAAGATATGTAAACTTGAAATACCAAGAACCAAATAGAATTTTGTCACAATGAAAATCTTTTCTTAACAAGAAAATCTTTTATGAAATGAAATTTTATCATGAAAACAATTCTATCAAGAGTGTGTGTGTGATATGACTTGAGCAATCCACCAACTATTCTATCCTTTACATTTTAACTAAAACAAAAACAAAATCTTATACCTAGACACAAGTCTTCATCTTCTTGAAGTCTTCCCTTGAAGGCTTCTCATCTTCTTGACTTGGTCCAAGCTTGATCCAAAGCTCCTTGGATCACCCGTGCTAGCTCCAAATCTTGACATTTAATCCTTTGTTGAGCTTTGCACCTACTAAGATCTTGATAAAGAATCTGTCACTAATTAAACAAGATCATTAGCAAATATAACTACATGAGTTGATCATCATCAAAACTAGAGTGATAGGCCTTTGGGCCCAACAATCTCCCCTTTTTGATGATGACAAAACTCATGAAGTTATATATGCATGGATTAAAGTAAAGCTTCAAAGAAGCTCCCCCTTAACTCATGCATCACTAGAAATAAATAGATATGACATTAAAGCACATAAATATGTATGCAAATGAATGCACAAATCTTTTTCTCAAACTTTTATCTTATTATATTATTGCTATGCATGAGTAAAGCACAAGTATAAAAACACAAAATCATCTCAAAATCTTTCTCTCCCTTAAGTGAGGAACAAATACTTCTCCCCCTTAAGGAAATCATGCATATAACTCAAATACTTCTCCCCCTTTTTGTCAATCATCAACAAAGGGTTCAAAGTTCAAATCATCAAACACATTTTCTCCCCCTTTTTGTCAAAAATAAGGAAATCAAGGAGGGTAAAATCAAATCAATCAATAAGATTTATATGCGATATACATTCATGAAGAGGAAGACGCTAAGTTAACTTCCCTACACATATGCATTACATGAAGAAGGGATGACAAGCCCTAACTCACATAACACATATTATGTAATGCATAAGAGGAGATGTGAAGCTCCCCCTACACACGTATATCATATAAAGAAGAGTTGTCAAGCTCCTCAATTTATAATATACTCAACATGAATCCATATGTAAGAGAGATGTTAAGCTCTCCTTGCATATAGGAAATACAAATCAAAAATTTTGAATATTTCTTTAACAAGACAAAATTTTGAACTTTTCTTATGAAAACAAAATTTTGAAATATCTTAAAATACACAACTTTCTTTTAAGGTACCAAATGTAGAACAATCAATTTTGAATTTTGATACCAATTTTGAAATACAATGCATAAGCTTTAAAATAAATAAGATTTGAAGTAAGCTTAGCATAACAACTATTGTGCTTTAAAATATAAATCCATTTTAATACAAGCACACAACAATCATATATATGTATGAAAAGAGTATACCAATTAAGTAGATACATACATATATGAAAGAACAACATATGAGTATACACAATAAGAGGTCATATTGATACCAATTGAAAATATCCAATGATACAATTGAAAATTAAGCTTAACTGTATATATCTAAAATCTACCACATGAAGAATTCGAACTAGTTAAATGAAGGTGTTTAACAACTAGTATGGAATCCTTCAATCAAGGAATAAGTCAAAAGTTTTCATGAAATATCAATGAAACACAAGGCACTAAAAAGCACTCTATCCATAAAGTCCATATCAAAAAGAAGTGAGTGTGCTAGTGTTATGTGGAACATGGTATCATGAAAAATAGCAATAAAACTCAATATTCTTAAAATTTTGAAATCATGAAATCCATCACAAAAATTTTATTGAAAAAATTACAAAATTTTATTAAAAAACAAAAATTATATTTCAAGATATATGTATGTTTTGAAGACATTAAGTATACATACATATCCTTAAAACACATTTGAGTCTATATATAGATTTGCATGAAAGGCAAATAACTCAAGAGGTATCCATGTATATCTTAATGTTTTGGCAAGACAAACATATACATGAAATGAAAGCACACGATCATAGCATAAATCCGAAATGGGAATACAAGTTTAAAATGTAATAATCATCAAAACGTAGGCTATACTAGCACACCTAATGGGCACAAATAAGCATTCAAACCAAATCATATATAGATTTATTTGTGATCCATAATGTGTATAAGTATAAATCCAAGTGTTGACAAATACTAACATTTAAACTAATATTCAAATCATGAAGCAAAAAAAAAAAAATTTTTTTTTTTGAGAATACAAAAGAATTTATCCATATGATTACAAATAGGATCATGTGAATCAATTTGAAGAATAGATAACTAGTTTAAATGGATTTTTGACAAACTAGTTAAAGATCCTTCAAAAATACAAAGTCAAATGTTTTCCATGAATAATACTAAATACATAAAAGTTCAAGCACTCATAGTCCATAAAGCTCAAAAATTATCTTTTATCATAAAAGATGAGTGTTCAAAGGTTATGTAAATGGTATTTTCATGAAAATAGAAAGTGAAGCATGAATCTCATGAAAATCTTATTTTTCATCTTAAAACAAATCATATTTTTCATAAAGCATTGCTAAAAACATAAAGATTTAATCACTCATGGTCTATAAAGCTCAAAATATTTTGTATCATAAAGATGAGTGTTCAAAAGATCATGTAAATAGCATTTTTATAAAAATAGTCATTCAAGCTCAAAAGATCATAAATCACATTTTGTTGTACAAATCAAAAACATGAAAAATCATTTTTTTATTATTATTTATTTAAAATACTAATCTTCATGGTATATGTATGATTTATCCAATTCTAACAATATGCATACATATCCCAAATATGAAAAGAGTCCAATATATATTGCATGAAGGCAAATGACTCAAGGGGTATACATGTACATTTATTAGATTTGAATTAAACACACATATACATGAAGTAAGATCAAAGATAGGCATAACAAGTATAAATGACCGAATCATCAAAACTAGCCTATACACATGCATATAGTGGATACAAATGAGCATGAAGTTCAAATATATATGAGTCAATTGTAGTTCACTATTCATATATGTATAAATGCAAGTTTGACACATTCTACATTTAAGCATGTAAATGCCACATGAAGCACCCAAAAAATATGAACATGCTACATGAAATTAAAAGCATGTGCATAAATGAAATAGGAGTTTAGAAATCGTTACCAACTCCAAAGCTCCTAGAATGGTGGTTGACCCACCAAAATATCCTTGATAGCAATGCATCCAAAAGTTTGTCCATCATGTCCATTGCATCCGCTATCAAGGCACCAATCCTCTCACGTTTTGTGAGAGCCCTCACCTACATCAAAATCAAAGGGTGGGGGTTTTGGACCCATACTTTCTTGGGTCCTTCGGGTTAGCTTTATTGTAAGGATCCCAAAATCTTTTATACTTAGCAAAATATAAATGAGGTTTCTTATCAAAATAAAATTTTGCTAAATGGCCTTTGCGGCCACAATGTGTACATACGTACACCTTAGTATGCTTATGTGTAGGAGTGTGATCATGTTGTGCAACATAAGCATGATGATGAGAGTGATGTGCATGAACATGAGGAGTTTGTTTCTTTGAAAACATTGACTCCAACTTAGTATGATTAAATGCACAAGAGTTCAAAGTTGAACTCAAATTATCCATTTTATTTTTCAAAACATTTATCTCATTTGTGGTGGCATGTAAAGCATGATGAGATATATGATCATTTTTCCTTTTCTTTTGTGAAACAAAATCTTTTTCTTTTTCAACAAATTTCTTTTCAAAGTGATATTTTCTTGAAAAACATCTTCCTTTTGTTTTTCCACCAAATCAATCTTATTTTTCAAAATAGTGTTCCCTTCACATAAATCATTCAATTTAGCAATCAAGGAAACATTCTCATTTTTTAAATCCTCATTTTCTTTTTCTAAACATGCAAGTTTATTTCTAAAAGAATCATTTTCTACATGCATGCAATCAAATTTCTTTTTCAACTTTCATTATCTTTTTCTAAGCATGCAATGTTATTTCTATATGAGTCATGTTCCTTATGCATGCAAGCAATTTCCTTTTTCAAATTTTTATTATTCTTTTTAATCATGTCATATTTCTCAAGCAATAATTGGCAAAATGTATTAAGCTCATCATATGACATATTAACATCCTCATCCTCGGATCCGGAGTTCACCTCAAGGGGGTTATCCCCTTGGAACCATATAGCATACGTTGGAGATGTCGCTTCCAACGTCCGAATCGCTCCCCGCATAGTATAGATCTTTTTCGCCGAGGGAGGTGATGATGTTCCATACTACAAAAGCCGATTCAACATTAGAAACCCTAGATAAATAATCATCATTTAGGGTTGACTTAATAGCATGAAGGGCTTTGCATTAGCCTCAATGTTCTTACCATCTAAAGAATAAGCATTATTAGTAGTGGCAAGATAGACATGAAATCCTAAGGTTTTGAGGTACAATGACATCTTAACCTTCCAAATTTGGATGTTAAGGATGTCAAAGGTGGGTGGTGACATGAAGTCCATGGTGTGTGTACAAAATATTGTGATTAGCCTAAAAGTAGGATCTTTAACTCTAGGTTGTTAGACCCAATATCAAGAGCACTTGGCTCTGATACCAATTGTAAGATCACCTAGAGGGGGGGTGAATAGGTGATGGCTAATTTAATGGTCACTTATGAACAAATAATGCGGAATTAAAACTAAGTTGACCAAATTAAACTTCTTTTAATTGAACACTTATGTATAACACAAGAGTATTGCCGAATTCCCCTTGCGAGGCTCTGGACAAACTCCTCTAGATTCCCCTTGAATGGGTTGAGGTGCCGCGTTGGCTCTCTTGGTTGAATACTAGTGTTAATAACAATCTCAAGCAAGTATAGCAATTATGAGCACAAAGGTATATCATGCATATAAGAGATAAAGACTATAAAGTAATGCAAGATATAAGTGAGACAAAAAGAGTAAGAGAGCAAGAGTGAGCAATCGCAAACACAAAGGGTTTGTTTCGAGGTTCGAGCACACTTGCTCTACATCCCCGCCTTCGACACACGCAGGATTTCCACTATGCACGATCCAACCGGATCTCTCCTTGGTGCCGCAACACCTACAAGCCCTCGGACTCCCAAGTCCCTTACACACCACAAGCCCACCGGCTCGTCGAGGCCGCACCTCAAGCTACAAGAGTTCGCACCCGAACCCTAAACAAACACGAGCACACTTGCCCGTCTCCTCAAAGTACAAGATGAAATCTTGGTGATCTAAACACTTGATCACCTACAAAAGCTCTCACTACAACACCTATAGGATGAATAGCTCAATGGATGCTCAAGTGTTTGTGTGAGAAAGCAAGGAAGGAATCTTTGGTGAAAATCTCAAGAAATCACTTTTACACTCTTATAAAATCTTCCCTTTTGATTGGAAGTATTAGCTCACTATTTTTGTGGAGAAAACCTCTGAAATGAATATGAGAAAAACAGGCTCTAAGGTCTCCAAAAATCTTGTATTGAAAACAATGACAAAACCCCAATTTATAGGCTGCCAGAAAC
This sequence comes from Agave tequilana, assembly GCA_038442645.1. Classification (NCBI taxonomy): domain Eukaryota; kingdom Viridiplantae; phylum Streptophyta; class Magnoliopsida; order Asparagales; family Asparagaceae; genus Agave; species Agave tequilana. Next base: position 83,199 of record JAVJIF010029917.1, read on the forward strand.
CTAGCCGTTGGATTCTGTCAGTACAGTCGGTCGACCGCCAACGGTCAAAAAATCCGCCGTTGGGGCTCTGCGGTCGACCGGCCGGTCGACCGAATCTACCCGTGAGCACGCACGTCTCCAGCGGTCGACGTCCCGGTCGACCGGCCACTGTGCTGCCAGACGTGCACAAGTCTGTGCACGTCGGTCGACCGCGAAATCGACCGGCCATGGAGCGGTCGACCGACGCGGTCGACCGGAAAGGCCTGTCAGCCAGTTCCAGGTCTGCACAGTTACGGGATTTGAAAATAGGTCTTTTCACTCAATAAAAATCCCATAAATTCACAGTAAATCTAAAAAATAGTTTTAATCACAATAAAAATGTTTTTCTAAAAATATTTTTCTAAAACTTATTTTTCCATAACTTCACAAAATACAAAAACAAGATATTTGAGTTCATTTAAAGTATAGTGTGTATGGATATGATCCACTACACAATCATAATGAATATCTATGTTTTTGTCATTAAGCATATAACTTGGTTGGTTAAAGATGTGTATAATAGAAATACCAAAAACCAAAGAGATATTTTGTCACAAAGAAAAAATCTTTTCCAAAATAAAAAATTCTTTTTCTAAGACATAGAAATCTTTTATGAAAGCAATCCTCATCAGAGTTCTATCAAGAGTGTGTGTGATATAACTTGAGCAATCCACCAACTATTCTATCCTTAACATTATAAAAATACAAATCTTATACCTAGACACAAGTCTTCAACTTCTTGAAGTCTTCCTTGAAGGCTTCTTCATCTTCTTAACTTGGTCCAAGTGCAATCCACCGAGCTCATTCTAGATGTGGTCTTGATGCATAGGCTCGTGAATCAACGGTGCTAGCTTCCAACTTGACTTTAAATCCTTTGTTGAAGCTCCACACCTACTAAGATCTGATAAGAATCTGTCACTAATTAAACCAAGATCATTAGTAATCAAAAACTTCATGAGTTGATCATCATCAAAAATAGAGTGATGGGCTTGGGCCAACAAGACAATCCTCTGTCTCACCATTAAGTGACATTTTTTTCCAATTCAGAGTTAAGTCTTTTCCTTGCATCATTGAAGAACTAACTCTAAGTGTTGAAGTTACTAGTCAAATGAATCTCCGTAGATGGAGAAACTATCCATGAAAATTCTAGAAAATGACCTACCATATCGGAGAAAAGAGCTGAGCATGTACCATTGGAATGTCGCTGAAGCATTGCATAATCCAAAGGGCATGCATTGGTAGGCAAAGGTTCCAAATGGGCAATGAACGTTGTCTTCTCCTAATCCTCTGCAGCGATGGGGATCTGATTGTATCTTGAGTACCGTCTAGAAATAGTAGTACTCATGTCCAGCCAAGCTTTCGAGCATTTGATCAATAAAGGGTAGCGGGAAGTGGTCTTTATGAGTAGCAGCATTCAGTTTTCGATTGTCAATACAAACACAAATCTCTATAGGTAGCCATGTTTGTACCAACTCCTTGTGTTCATTTTCTACTACGTGAAACCAGCTTTCTTAGGGACAGTGTGGACTGGACTAAATCATTGACTATCAGAAATGGGATAAATGATCCTATGTCCAATAGTTTAAAATTTCTAGTTCATAGCATCTTCATGAATGGGTAAGCCTACGCTGTGGGTCCCTCCTAGGAGTTGCATCATCGCTCAAATAAATTCTGTGTTGTACTATGCTGGACTTATCCCCTTAATGTCATTTATTGTCCATTAAATTGCTCTTTATGTTCTCAGAAACAGACATCAAGCTTTCCTCTTGTTCTCAGTCAGATGAGATGCTATGATGACTGGTAGGTTTTTCCAACCTAGGTAGGCATACTTAAGGTGTTCCGGCAAAGCTTTCAGTTCTAAGGAAGGAGTGGATTTATTAGAAGGAAGAATTTAAAGTTCAAAAATGGGAATTAGCACATTTGGGCTTGATGCCCAATCAACAGTTGTCTCAATGATTTGGTCTAAATTGAAATCCTCATATTCGAAATCAAACTCGATCTCAGTGGGGATTATTAGAAGGAAGAATTTAAAGTTCAAATCGGGAATTAGCACATTGGGCTTGATGCCCAATCAACAGTTGTCTCATGATTTGGTCTAAATTGAAATCCTCATATTCGAAATCAAACTCGCTCTCAGTGTCTAGCTCCATACTCTCTTCATGCTCACTGATTAGTCTACAATTCTGCATTATTATATCGCATTTCTCACAGTTTTTATGAATAAATAGTCGTCTAAATCGTGTTTTGGTCTTAATTGCAGGTAAATCCAAAGTCCAAGGGCAAAGATGGAATAAGAGGCTAATTCAGCTCAATTTATGCTAATTAATCCCGCAATTACTTGGAGGCCAAGCAAAGGATTTTCTAGAACATGCATTGTACCTAGACTCCTGAGCTGTCAGACGAATATTCGGGCGAAAAGTACCAGAAATAGGATATACCTGGAAGCAGCTAGAAGCCAGACGAACGCGTGGAAGAAATTCAGAGAATTAATTCTATGGAATTGCCGCAAAATGCGGCAAAGGCGCGGCAATCCTAGGGAGCCACGCGTCGATTTTCGACGCGTGGCCCCGTCCGTCTTCTGGATCCTTCTGAGCCCTATAAATAGCCCTGCAGAGAGCCAAACCGAGAGCAGACTGTGTTTTTAGGAGTAGATCTAGATTTTAGTGTAGTGTAGGTGAGAGTTTTCATTTTCTTGTATTTTCCTTTCTTTTCTTAGATCATTGTAGTAGGGCTGAGTGATTCATAGAGAGAGAGAGATAGTGAGGGATTGATGTAATAAAGAGTGACACTCTATGTGAAGGTATCCTTCTCTCATTGTAATCTCCTTCATCTTCTACATGATGTTTGTTTCTAGTTTTTCTTCTCATGGCAATCTAAATACTAACCACTAACTATCTAACCACTTAGTTGATAATCCACATGAATCGGGTTGCCTCTACAAGGCCTTGTTCTGCAAGAGCCATTGATGGCCAAAGATGATGGGTTCTAACATCTAACTTTCTAACTTGCTAACTTGCTAACCAAGCTAACTCTCTTTACTTCATGCTCTTTTATTTCTAACATCTAACTTGCTAACTTGCTAACAAGCTAACTCTCTTATTTCATGCTCTTTATTTCATGCTAGTAGTGTAATGAGTGATTCTTGTAATAGCTTGTTCTTGTTGCAATGTTGTGATTGTTATGAACATCATGAGCCATGCTTTGTATGCTTCTTGAAGATAAGGATTGTGATGGCCGAGGATCAAAATGTGAGGCAACTATCTCGAAGAGGTTAGCATGGTTAGTGGAGTACTTAGTAGTTAGTAGCCATGAGTTTTCTTTACCTTTGAAATTGTTTTAGAAATTGTTTCCAAATTTTTCTCATTTTTTATCGGTGTTTTCATCGCTTCTTAGTTTACCTTGTTCATCCTTCATTCTCTTTTGGTTTTTACATCGCTGTTTTCATCGCTCTCCTCATCTACCACATGCTTGTTTTCATTTTCTTTTCTTTTTCATTCTTTCAACATAGAAGAATTGTTAACATCTGACGTGACTAGAAAACTGTAAATGCTTCTATCGCCTCCCTTCCCTGTGGATACAACCCGTTAAAGCCAATGCTATAACGGAAGTATCGAGGGTATACTAAGCACATTCGAGCTTTTCATTTGATTTCATAAATACACATTTTGAGTGCTAGTTTCCACCCGATCAAATTTTGGCGCCGTTGCCGGGGAAGGGAATGGTTTTGATGTCACGTTTTTGTTAACATTTGTCTTCTCTGTTTTGGTGTGCTGGGCAATATTTACAGGTGCTTAACATTGCAGTACATAAATTAGTTTTGCATCTCCCTGATCCAGAAAGTAGGGCCCCAGATTTGAACAAAAGCCGCGGATCCGCGACATTTGCCGCAAAACCGCGCACTCTTTGTGAAAATTGTATATGTTGTTGTTCTGGGATTGTGAATTGTAATAGCTAGTTGATTTGTGCTGCTATTTTTCTGCTTTGATTGCCTACACATCATAATAAATAAAAAGAACTAAAATATGGTATTTGGACGCTTTTAAAATTGTTTAGACATTTGCATTTAGGCACGTTCAATTCAATTGTATTTGTATTTTGTTCTGTTGTTGTGATCTGGATGGAGATGTACATATGGCATTGCATATAGCATAGGACAAACACGTGGGTGATTTATCGCTTTGTGTTACATTCTTGTCTATATTGCACGCTTGCACAAATTGAAATTAAGGGCAAAACCCATTCAAGATAAGGTGGGGATTTAATCACCCTTCCTTAGCCCAAAAATCATCTCCCCACTCACACAACCCAAGCCCTAATAAAATTTGAATAGACGTTGGCCCCTAGGGACATTTCATCTAGGTCTAGGTCAACCCTCCTCTTGGCTTGGTTTTGATTTTTTGTTTTCTTTTTTTTTGTTTGTTGTTTGATTTTTTCTTTTTTGTTTGTGATTATTTGTGAAATGGCATTCAATAATAACAATTCTTTCAATCCGAATAAGAATCCATATTTCACACCAACTCCATATGATTCGGATAATTCCAACCGGCGTTTTACAATATGCACCAACCAAATACACCGGGTTGGCCTTATCCGAATCAATACAACCCATACCCACATTCTTATGACTATAATTTCCAAAATAATTTCAACTCGTCACAGAGTCATTGGGGATTCAAGTCCCCCGAGTTAAATTTTCAACCTCCTTGTCCCCCATGTCCACCTTGTCCATCATATTCACCTTATCCACAGTATTCATTCTCCGATTTAGCTTCTTATACTCCTTTTTTGAACCACCAATTGAAGAAAAATATGATTTACAAAGGAGTATAGAAGCAAATCTACAAGAGGCCGAGCAACAAATTCAGAAAATGAGGGCCTCTCCAATTCCACAACATTTTCAAGATTCATACTCAGTTCCACAAGTCCAAAATAGAAGACCATCAATTTTGGAAATGAGTATACGTGAGTCCAAACAACAATCACAAAATCTGATGGACTCACAATTTCACCACCAATTCCAAAACAACACTGCATCTCTTCAACAAAATGATGAACCAATGACTTATAAAAAGATGCTTGAATTCATGACTCAGGCTCAAAATGCTCGTAACCGTGACATAGATATGATGATCCAAACTCTTCATTCTCATCCTATTTCTAATTCTGACAGAGCCAAAGAGTCATGTTGTTTTGGAAATCAAGATTCAATTTCAGCACACCCACCTGAACTTGTCCAAACTTCAGATCCTATTGATATTTTGGCAAGTTTTCCTTTTACTGAAATTGAACTTGAACATGAATATGGTCCTGAACTTCCACTTGATGATTCAATTCTACTTCCTGATTCAATTATGACTCCAGTATCTTCACCTGATTTCAATCCTTTTCCGAGTCAGTATTGAATCCTGTACCTATCCATTGTGAAATTGAATCACCAATCATTCATGATGATCATATTGAACTTGACCAATTTCATACTTTTGAAAGTCCATTTGATAAATTGGTAGGTTCTCAATTTGTGGAATTGAACTCAATGTGGAATGTGACTTTGATTCCCAAGTTTGTGATCTTGTTCAAATTCCCGAATCACTATTGACTCCTGTATTGTTACCCAATTTGAGTAACATTTTAGAGTCAGTTTGATTCCCATCCCTCCTGAACTTGAATCACTAATCTTAGATAGTCACATTCCATCATGGGGAATGAATGTGGACCTGAGCTTCATCTTCTTGATTTGGACCCACTTCCTGAACCGATCTCGACTCCCGAACCTCTACTTGACTTGAGTCTTTTTCCTGAGTCGATATTAGTTCCTGTGCTTCCTGAGTCCAAATCAATCATTCCATTCTGGGACAAGGGTGTGATAAATTTGACTCCGAAATTATTTTGAAAATTTGGAAATTAGATGGGGTAGAATTTTTAATAAAAATCATAAATGCATACATCTTTTTAGTGGGTTGTATCATGGAGGTTTCTGGTGGGTTCCTCCGGACTCCACGCAATAATGATTGGGCCGCCTTTCGTGGACCAATCAGACCACCACCGGAAACCACCACCTTAAGGTAATTTTTTCCTTCCCTCTCTATTTTGTTTCATGCATACAATATCATTATGCATTGAGGACAATGCATGAAATAAGTGTGGGGGAGGGTTTACTAACATAGAGTTTTTAGATTTTCTTTCTTTTACACTTCTTAAATAATAATAATAAAATAAAAAAAAACTTTTTGAAATAAGAGACAAAGTTTTGATCTATTTTTAAGAAAATTAAGATGTATCTTAGAAATTAAGAAAGCCTTAATTATGACATCTTAAACCTAGTTGAAATAATAGATCTTGTTTGAAATTATAGGCTAAGTAAGTAAAATTGGGGAGATATTTCTATCTTGAATTTTTTGCCTTAGATAGTATGCACTTCACACTTACACATTGTTGGGATGGAAACAAAGACCAAAAATGCCATAAAAATAAAAAAAGAAAAAGAAAATAAAGATATAAATAAAACATCACCTATTAAGCTGGATAAATGTGCCTCAAGAAGCATGATTATTCACGCCTAACGGTGGTAAAGGAAATAAATAATCTCCTTTAGTTTTGTGGCCTTTTTTACTCGAGACCTTAAATCAAGGGATGTTTTCTCATTTGGTGCCCTAAGACCGTCTGGTTTGGGAGTCATCGGTTAAAGGCTCGTTACAAGGGTAAACTAGAAAGCCTAAACTAAGGGAAGAAAAAGCAGAAAGAAATATATATATAAAATAAATGGCTTAATGGTTGGAGTTGAAATCCCAGAAATTTTCACTGAGCACGGTGTGCATACTATCTAGGTTTTATGAAAGATAAAATAATCAATCCAATTTGAATTCTTACCTTAATTGAAGACAAGATCTTGCATAGAGATTAAATTTAAGAAAGAATGATTATAGGTGGACTTATGACCTAAGATCACTTATATTTTTGCAAAAATAGTTCGAAAATATGTCTCTCTTTCAAAATGCATTTTCAAAACACTAACATTTGTCTTCTTTCTTTATGGATTTTGTGGGTGCAATCCGCTGAAAACCCTCAGGAGACAACACTCCTCCTCTAGGGTAACCTAGAGGTTTAACGGCTTGTTGCACACGCTCAGTGCAATCGCGTCACCTGCGAAAGTGGTGTAATAAAATTTGTAGTATAGTTTTTCTTTCTTTGTTTTGCTCGGGACGAGCAAAAGAATAAATGTGGGGGTGTGATTAGTCTACAATTCTGCATTATTATATCGCATTTCTCACAGTTTTTATGAATAAATAGTCGTCTAAATCGTGTTTTGGTCTTAATTGCAGGTAAATCCAAAGTCCAAGGGCAAAGATGGAATAAGAGGCTAATTCAGCTCAATTTATGCTAATTAATCCCGCAATTACTTGGAGGCCAAGCAAAGGATTTTCTAGAACATGCATTGTACCTAGACTCCTGAGCTGTCAGACGAATATTCGGGCGAAAGTACCAGAAATAGGATATACCTGGAAGCAGCTAGAAGCCAGACGAACGCGTGGAAGAAATCCAGAGAATTAATTCTCTGGAATTGCCGCAAAACGCGGCAAAGGCGCGGCAATCCTAGGGAGCCACGCGTCGATTTTCGACGCGTGGCCCCGTCTCGTCTTCTGGATCCTTCTGAGCCCTATAAATAGCCCTGTAGAGAGCCAAACCGAGAGCAGACTGCGTTTTTAGGAGTAGATCTAGATTTTAGTGTAGTGTAGGTGAGAGTTCTTCATTTTCTTGTATTTTCTTTCTTTTTCTTAGATCATTGTAGTAGGGCTGAGTGATTCATAGAGAGAGAGATAGTGAGGGATTGATGTAATAGAGAGTGACACTCTATGTGAAGGTACCTCCTTTCTCTTCCATTGTAATCTCCTTCATCTTCTACATGATATTTTGTTTCTAGTTTTTCTTCTCATGGCAATCTAACTACTAACCACTAACCTATCTAACCACTTACTTGATAATCCACATGAATCGGGTTGCCTCTACAAGGCCTTGTTCTTGCAAGAGCCATTGATGGCCAAGATGATGGGTTCTAACATCTAACTTGCTAACTTGCTAACTTGCTAAACAAGCTAACTCTCTTTTACTTCATGCTCTTTTATTTCTAACATCTAACTTGCTAACTTGCTAACCAAGCTAACTCTCTTATTTCATGCTCTTTTATTTCATGCTGGTAGTGTAATGAGTGATGCTTGTAATAGCTTGTTCTTGTTGCAATGTTGTGATTGTTATGAACCATCCATGAGCCATGCTTTGTATTGCTTCTTGAAGATAAGGATTGTGATGGCCGAGGATCAAAATGTGAGGCAACTATCTCGAAGAGGTTAGCATGGTTAGTGGAGTACTTAGTAGTTAGTAGCCATGAGTTTTCTTTTACCTTTGTTTTAGAAATTTTTTCCAAATTCTTTTCTCATTTTTCTATCGGTGTTTTCATCGCCTTCTTAGTTTACCTTGTTCTATCTTCTTCATTTCTCTTTTGGTTTTTACATCGCCGTTTTCATCGCTCTCCTCACCTACCACATGCTTGTTTTCATTTTCTTTTCTTTTTCATTCTTTCAACATAGAAGAATTGTTAACATCTGACGTGACTAGATACTGTTAATGCTTCTATCGCCTCCCTTCCCTGTGGATACGACCCGTTAAAGCCAATGCTATAACGGAAGTATCGAGGGTATACTAAGCACATTCGAGCTTTTCATTTGATTTCATAAATACACATTTGAGTGCTAGTTTCCACCCCGATCACTCACTTGTCAAATTTTCAATGAAGTTGACCTCAAAAGTCTGATCGTCCATATCCCTAGGTTATTTTCCTAGGTTGAAAACATTATCCTCTTTGGTCATATCCCTGAAGGTCAATCTCATGGACTTGTTCTTACAGTTTATTATTGCATTGGCAGAGGCTAGAAAATGATGCCCTAAGATGACAGGAGTTTGAGACCATGGGTTTGACACAGGTTGAGTCTCAAGCACGATGAGTCAACGAGGTAGATGAAATCTCCGACTCGAATAAGGACATATATGATTTTTCCTTTGGAGATTTTCACAGATCGATCAGCTAACCGAATAGTTACTCGAGTTAGATGCAGCTCGACCAACCCAAGTTGCTGGTATACTGAGAGGTAGCAAGTTGATACTTGCTCCCAAGTCAAGAAGTGCTCTGCTAATTTCTGTTTGTCCTATGGTGCAAGAAATTATTGGACATCCGGGATCTTTGTATTTGACTAGAATAGGACCAGACAGAAGTCCGCTTATGTTGGTTGCTAAGAACACTTCTTTGGAACATTCGCCTTTCTCTTCTTAGTACACATGTCCTCAAAGAACTTAGCATATGCTAGAATTTGTTGGATTATGTCAAGAAGAGGCACATTTATTTGACCTGGTTAAACATCTCCAGTATTTTTTCCATGTGTATACTCTTATTGTGGTTCCTAAGCCTATTTTGAAATGGTATTACTGGCTTGTGAACTTGATCAGCAGTTGTATTCTTGTCAGATGTTTGTGAAGCAGATTGAGATGAGATAGCAGATGTGGAGGCAAGAGTTGAATCAATTTAGACTGGACTTTTTGGCTTAGAGACAAGATTGTCCACCTTCTTTCCTGACCTAAGTGTATGAACAACGTTACATTGGTTCATTATGAGAATCTTGAATTTCATAAGCTGAGTAGAATTCTTAGGGTTAGCTAGTGGTTGACTCAGCAAAGTACCCTTAGATCCTTCATTAAGAGAACTTGCTAACTGGACTCATCTAAATCTCCAATCTAGATATGACATGAGTATGGTTGTTCAACAGTTGTCCTTAGTTTTATATGAATGTGGTTTGAGACTTCAAGAACGCCTCCATACTTTTCTCCAATTCACTAAGTTTTTCTCAGTTGGTGAGTTTTGGAAAGAGGAAAATTACGCTTAACTGGGGAAGTTTACTTGATGATTTGGATGGTGAACATTATTGGGGAAGTTGGGCCTGGGAGAGTTGTTCTGGCTCCAAGAGAAAATTGGGTAATTTCTTCAACCGGAATTATATGTCTGCGAGTAGAGATTATTTAGTAGCCTTGAGTAGGCCGCTTCATGTGTGCCAGCAGTACTTGATGAGCTTGAAAAAACTGGACACTCGTAGAAAATATGATTTTGTACCTGGCAATATGAACAAGCCGGATTATGGATCTGTGGTGGGTTGATTTGGTTGACCTTTGCTGGCTCTTTTGTTTGTAGAGGGTCTATTTCCTCATCAGAGTGGTAATCTTGGTTTCAGCATTTATGGATACTTCTATGAATAGGAGCCTCCTTTAGAAGCTATGGATTGTGAATTCTTGGCTTCTTAGAGGCTGGCTACCATTGGAGGGTGTTCTCTCAAATCTTCAAATAGATCCCAACCCTAATTTTCATCCTTTTACAAGAATCCCCCGTGACATATGGTTTCTATCAATATTTTGCTTAATAGTCTAAATCATCATAAAGAAGTTGGCACTGATGCCACTTCTCTACACCGTGATGAGGGCATTAGGCTAAGAGATCTTTGAATCTCTCAAAGTATCTCCAAAATGATTCGTTTTGTTCTTTCTTAAATTGCATGATGTTCTTTCTGATGAGGGATGTCTGAGAATTGGGTGAACATTCATCAAGAAAACCTTAATGAAATTGTCCCATGAGGTGATAGAGTCTACAACTACACTGTACAACTATTTTTTAGATAGATCCTTTAGGGAAAAAGGAATTAAATGTAATGTTACGGCATCATCTCCTAGCTGTAAAATTCACATCATGAGGCATACTTCTTCAAATTTTCTAATAAAAAAGTATGTGTCCTCTGATTCCATACCATGAAATTTTGAAAGAGTGTTAATAAACTATGATTTTAATTCAAAATTATTGTCATTTGCTTTAGAAAGCTTTATACAAGATGGGAGTGAAGTTCTGATTGGGTAAAATCTATCCTGTTGCGAGGCCATCACTGGCTCTGAATGAAGTGGAAGGAAGTGTTTCAGCTTAATCTGGATGTGACAGGATCTCTCAACCACTCTTGCATGCAGCACACCACAAACAATGTATAAACAACAAAATAATCAAAAAAGAATAAATAGAAACAAAAGAAGGAAAAAAAACAACCAAACCTAGTCTAATATACCTGGACCTAGACGACTCCTAGCTGGGTCGACTACCCAGGGGAGGTTGTTGCAAGAATCAGACCACCAACTAATCAGTCAGGAAAGGATAAAACTTAGTGGGAGGTATCTAGGCGTGAGCCTCGGGCCTTAATTACTCTAAACCATGGAGTTTTTGAGACTTAACCTCTCAATCCTCTTTTCTTATATACCAATTTTGTAGGACTATGATTCTTACAATTTCCACCTCGATTAATCTCTTAATAAGTCTAAGATGTCCCCAGGGGCCAATGTCTATCAAATTTTAGTTAGGTTTGGGATTATGAGTGTACTGGGAGATGATTTTTGGGCTAAGGAAGGATAATGACTTTCCCACCTTATCTTTTTTTTGTGATTGCCTTTAAGGTCAATTTTGTGTGCAAGTGTGCAAATAGCAAGATAACACTCAAAGTGATAAATCACTCCAAAATGTTAGTCCTATTCTAAATAAGATGCACACATACCTTTCTCCAGCACTCTTCAATAGACATTGAAATGAATTGAAATAGACACGTGCTCTAAATGCAAAAGTCTAATCCAGTTTCATTTTAACAACAAATAAATTTTGTTGAGTTATTAACAGTGTATTGGTAAGGCATACAAGAAACTAACACTTGCAGAAAGCAATTTGCGCAATTTTAGCAACCCTACGAAAAACGTTTTGCGAGTACTTCAATCAGAAAAGTCACGTGTGTGTGGCTTTTCTGAGGGCAAATATGCTCTTCTTTTCTAAGCAAAGTGTAGGTCCACTGCAACAGTTAGTTCTTTGACTCCTCTTCCTACACAAAAACAAAGAAAACTCTTAGTAAGAACAAGAAAAACCGTTATCCCTCCCCGGCAAAAGCGCCAAAATTAATCATCGGAAAGCATAAAATAGGTAAAAAGTGAGTGAATGGTGTTGTAGCTTCCTGATCCTACTGTAATAGCAAAGTGGATATACAGGTCGTATCCAGAAGGATGAGAGGCTATAGAAGTGTGATGTGTGGCATTTCTATTCATTTTAAAGTTTTCTTTGTTTTAAGAATAAATAGAAAGAAAAGTAAGAAAGATTATAAAAATGGTTTGAAATGTTTTGATGTTGAAAAAGTATTTTTGTATTTAAAGATAGAAAAACGCATGGCTAACGTTCTACTAAGTGCTCCACTAACCTCTAGCTTCTTGAAGACATAACCTAAAAATGGATCGTAGGCAATCACAAACCTTGTGTGCATGAACTTTACACGTGGTAAATCGAATGAAAGTTCCTCCCACACCCTACTTCACACGGTAAAACTTGAACATTCCTCCATCAAGATCCATTTGAAGGTGAGCATGGAGGAAGAAACAAGTGCATTATTGGTATCGGCAAGGATGAATGGTAGTTCCACTAACTTACAAAAACAAGTGGAGTTAACAAATTCTATAAATCATCAAAAACTTATGAGTTAAGCATGAAGTATGAAAGTGAGTCTACTTGTTAGTAAGTGAGAGATAGAACCCTCGTCGTAAGATATCATAGCTCTTGCTTGCACAAGGCTTGATTGATACACTATTGATTCACTTGATATTTCCACCGTTTGCATTATCCTGTGATCTTGATACACATTGTATCCACAATCTGATACTAATGTTCTTGACACTGATTCTTAATCCAGCTGCGCTGAGTCATACACTATCTTGTACTTACTTTGATTAATGAAATAACTAAGCCGGGGTTACTGGGGGGATTGGTAGCAAGGAAAATCAGGGAGGCGTGCTTGGAAGGCCGACCCTTGTGGGTTGGATGCCACACGTGATCTTATGTTCTTATGATATGTGCGCACTTATTATTACATGTTATATGATACCTGAGTACAGTGAATTGTTTCTCCCTTCTATCAGGATCCACCAACGCAACATGTTTGATTTGTAGTTATCCTGTGAGATGGGGCATAGATGGTTGTATTAGTATAAGGTTAATAAAATTTTAGACATATGCACTTGCATCAGATCATGCATTGTCTTTAGTAATCTAGCTTGTCTTGTACTGATTCTTCACGTGATCTAACACCTGACATAATTTTCATGATTACTGACACTCGAGACTCCTGTGACATGCATTATCTTGATTACATGATATTCCTGGACTGACTTTGTGTTTTTAAGTTATGATCTTGTGTTTGTGTGATCTTGTGATTATGTTACACGATAGTTACTCGTTCAAGACATCTCATGTTCATTATATTCATGTCACAACATGCATGCACGGTCTTATCGTACATGATCTATCATCCTGATTATTTTTGTATTATTATTACTTTCAGTTTTCGATACTGCCAACCATACCATTCTAATTATTTCAACGCCCTACTTGTATTGTTACTTCATTTTCATTTTCTCTCTTTTACTATTCCTTTCCCTTCGTGCACTCTTGTTGGTCCGCTTCTGAGGACCTTTATTAATTTTCATTATCTAGATCAAAAAGACGGTATAGAAGTTAATCGTAGGGCACATTCTGGTTAAGTTGTTCTACGGTGAGTTCAGTTTATTTCCTTTCTTGGCTTGTTTTATTCAGATATGGTGGATGATATTGTTTATGATTCAGTATTTCATATATACGCTTTTATCCCTGCGCTTGGTTGTATATGCATATATGTGTGCTATCCTACTCATTATTGACAGCTTAAGATACTCATGGAAGAGATTTTACTCTTTGTGAGTATCTGCTGGCCATTGTCGCGTACTTGTACTCCGTATTTTGGGAATCAGGGCGTGACAAGTTTTTGTTGGTATCAAAGTCAGGTTAGTAATTTCCCATATATATACAGTCAGACCACATATATGATAATCATCCATGAAATTATCTGAGTAAACATTTATATAACCTCCTCCTCTAACTCCATAATTATACAATCAATCCTCAAAAATACTTGAACAATCGCCCTGATCTGACTATTTTCTTATTCTATCTTTGTCTTCATATCGTTATCATACCCTACTCTGCCCCCGCCTGTTCATGTCTGGTTAGACTATTCTTGGTTAGATTGATGAAAGATATATTGTGGATTTGACCTGATCATTTGGACGAAGAAGAATAATTAAGAGGATCATTGTGAAATTATCTTACAATTAATTTTATGGGGAATTTGGATCTGAAACATAGAGATTTATGTCTATTAGGGAATCACCGTGGTAAGATGGAGGACTTAAGATAAAAAATTTATTATGATTGGATTAAATAGTGATCAAATTATATCAATATATTGAATTTAAGGGCATGGATCTTGAAATAATAATCAGATCAATAAATGGAATCATTGCCTTGGGCAAAATATGACTATACCTTGGAACAAATTGCTTGGATTTAGATTTTGAGGATTAGGATCTCGATGTTTTCAGATCTAAGTAATATTTTAAGACTGTCTATCATAGTTTGAGGTTGTTGGGTCAATCCTATGACTCTTAAGAGCATGGTAATAAAATACCTTTATTCAATTTGAGAATTATATGATCTCCTGATGAAGGAATCATAAATGAAAGGAAGAGATAGATATATTTGGATTCTTATGGTGATCAATGATTTAAAACTCAAACTATGAGGATCTGAAGCAGAAATATAAAACCAAGATTATAAAGATCAATCTGAAAGATATATTGAGGGTTGAGACAATAACTAACTAATATTATTAGCACTTTTTTCGAGAACTTATAATTACTGATTATTGATATCTGATCTTAAAAAGTTTCCATCAGTGACTGCTACCTTGACTGATGATCTTCCAGTAGTGACCGCGTGATCTGAGAATAGTGTTACTGTGATAATATGGATGAGTATAAAACAAGCACTCGAGGACTTGAGATTATTTGGAATCTTAACGATTTTGAGGATATAATAACCAGGGGCGATATTAATGGAGCAATATATAGTGATCTTAGAGATAATCTAATTTTGGAATGATGTTACAAGGATGGTAACATAATTGAGATATTTGAAATTGTTGTTCGATGTGATCATAGTTGATCCAAAGAATTAAAAGAAAAAAATCAGTGGAGTACGATTACAAATAGACCTTAAGGATTTGATCTATAAATTGTGAAAGTAATCTTATCAGATAACCATGACTATAGTGAATCGAAGGACTAAAATAATATTAAGGATGATCGATTATAAACTCTGGGAAGTCAATTTGATTCAGCGACTTATGATGATACTCTTAGCAGATGAATACGTTGGATCATGAGTCATGTTTGACTTGGTTTTGGGTTATAGCTTATTGACACAACTACGGATCTGGGACAATTCTAACTCTCACAGATGCTGCTTTGATTCATATGCTGACAGCATTTTTTAAGCTTGCTAAAATTTGAGGACGAAATTCTTTTATAAAGTGGGTAGGATTGTAACCCTTGTTTCCCAATGTACGTGTGTCAATACGGTACCGATATGGTGTATATAGCTGATTTAGCCATCTTGGTATCTGGATTGAGGTTGTTTCAACTCAAGATATTATTTCCCAATATTTTGAATTTTTCTGGATTTTCTGAATTTTTTTGAGAATTATTGGAGAAGAATCTCAATTCGGGATAGACGGTATTGCAGACTGACTCTGAGATTTCAAATTAGCAATTAGGGATGAATTTCAGAGATCTGACTTCACAACAGGGTTCAAAATGACATTTTCTATTTTTGTGTATTTTTGAGAATTTTTCTGGATTAATAGGAGTTTAATCCAATAAACTAATAATTAAATGCTAATATATATATAATGCAATTAAAAGAGAAATAAATAAAACAGAACCCTTTTACTATGATCACCAAGTTTTGAACCCATCACCTCTCTCCCAACTCCTCAAATCTCAACCACATGGCCACATTGGCTTATGGTGGGAATGGCAACAGATTATATTTAACCATCGTCAGACTTTATCCCATCTTCTTGCAAAATAAAATAAAAAAACCCCTTTATATGTTTTGTACCGGTTTCGAACCCATTACCCCCTCCCAAATCCTCACGCCTCCACTATATGGCCACATTGGCGTCCGGTAGGGGAAAAAACACATTATATTTAAATCTGTAGATTTCCTCGTCATCTTCCATAATTTTCCTCTCATGTTCTCCCACCTGCCCTCTCCTCTCTCTCATGTATTCCCGCACGTCTACACCCCTCTCTTTCACGTCCTTCCTCTCTCTATCTTTCTTATTTTTCTCTCTTTCTCTCTCTCGCATATATTATCCTTCTCTCTTTCTCTCACTCACTACCTCTCTCACTCCCCTCTCGCAGTGCATCACCCTCCTCCCATGCCTCTCCATCTCTGGCACACCCCATGGCCTACCAAAAGCTTCCGCGCAACCACCCATCTCCATCCTACCACCGCCATGCAGAGCACTACGGAGCCACCTCCGTGCGTGAATCTCTGTGCGCCATTACCTCCGTCCCCTTCCTGTGCGCGGCTAAGCCATAACGCAGGCCAAGCCATGGCAGCCCACAATACCCCTCTGGCCATGCTTTCCTCCCGGCCTTGTAGAGTGCCCCGACAGCTCTTTCCTTGGCCTGTACCCCGGTGTGAGCAACCCACGCACAACCCCTTGGATGGCCATCATTACCGCACTGGAACCCGAAGACGCAACCACGGCGACCCCGACAATCTTCTGGAGTCACCGACATCCTCCGCGACCTCCATTATTCTCTTCGATGAAACTGTGAGCACCTCGAAGCGTGCGCACACCCCCTTGTGTGAACCTCTCCTCACATGGTACTGTCTCCCTCCATCTCTGTAAATTTCTTAGGGGAGTGCATGTTTGTGTGTGTATTAATGTGTGTAATTAAGTAGATTATGTGTGTGTTGGGTATTATTGTGGATGATTATATGGTGGATATGTGTTTGTGTGCATGATACTGTGCATGAA
The DNA here is from genome assembly GCA_038442645.1 of Agave tequilana. Lineage (NCBI taxonomy): Eukaryota > Viridiplantae > Streptophyta > Magnoliopsida > Asparagales > Asparagaceae > Agave > Agave tequilana. Next base: position 100,244 of record JAVJIF010029917.1, read on the forward strand.
TGTGTGAGTATTTAAATGTGTGTTAATTTTAGTGTATAGATTCATGGTATTTGTGTGTGCGTGAGAGAGTTTATATAGTGCATGCATGGGGGGTTGTGTGTGTGTGTAAGTCTTTGTATGTGCCTGTGTTTATACTCGTATGTGGGTGTACACACATGTGTATGCACTGTAACATACATGTGTGGGTATATACATATGTCATGTGTGTGTATGTGTTAATTTCCCTTTCTCTCTATGTATGATCATGTGTTACAGTGAAATCAGACTCGTTCATGTGATCCAAACTTAGTAACTGGAGATTCGAATTGTGCTCGTTGTGGACCTTGTTGGCCCAAAGGCCTTCCACCCTAGTTTTGATGATGATTAACTCATGTAGTTATGTTTACTAATAATCTTGTGTTGTTTAAGTTTCAGATCATTAACCAAGATATTAGTTGGTGATTAGCTTCAACAAGGAGTTTAGAAGCTTTTCATAGTGATTTCAGGGCCAAAGCTTCAAGATCACACATTGCCTAGCCCATGGATGGAGTTTTGGAGCAAGTCAACTTGAAGATGAAGATCATCAAGAAGACTTAGGTATCCATAGTTTAGATAGTGTGTTTTAGATCCATTTGTAAAGTTTAGTATAGTTGATATGCTCAAGTGCACAAACACACACGTTTTCATGTTTTGGATTTGGTTTTTCATGAATAGTAGATCAAAACAAGTTTACTTCATTTCTATGTATATTAGATGTATTCTAGATATACATACTTGGTTTAACTTGCTAGACAAACTTATTTTGACTATCCTATTCATGTATTGAAAAATCAAGTTTGAAAAAAATACAAGTTTTGTTTTTGATAAAATTTGCAAGACTCAAAAATGAATTGATATGATTGATATATGTCTTGAAATTTTTATCACAAGTTTGTGTTTAATATAAAATGTTAAAACAAGTTTTTGTGGATTTTTAGAAGACTTAAAAGAATTTTCAAATATTTTAAACTGGTTTTTCTGACCCAGTTTTTGTTCCAGGCTTCAATCAGTCGACTAAGTCAACTGACCTAGTCGACTTGGGTGAAGTCGGTCGACCGGGCCGGTCGACCGACGTGCACAAATCTGTGCACGTTTGGAGTCACTGGGACGGTCGACCGGGACGGTCGACTGGACTGAGAGCAGTGCTCTCTGTTTGTTTGGGTCGACCTGACCGGTCGACCGTGGTTGCCCAACGGTCACATTTCTGACCGTTGGCGGTCGACCGGGCGGTCAACCGTCAGCCTGTCAGGCTGCCACATCAGCCTAACGGCTAGTTTTCTGATGGGGCTATAAATACCCCATTTGTTTGAGGTTTTCACCAAGATTTTTGAGCTGATTTTCTCCCATTCTCTGGTTTTAAAAAGAAGTTTTAAAAAAGTTTCAAGAGCAAAAAGATTCATCTTTGTATTGTTTTGGGTTTTTGGAAAATCAAAGAAAACTAGGTTTGGGATTTTGATTTGATCTTTCATTTTCTATCTTTTACAAGAGACTTCCCAATTAGTTTTTCTTTGTTGCTTGTTTCCAAAAATACCTTGTTTCCACACTTGAGCTATCTTCTATCCTAATCTATTTAGGATCATTTGTTTTGTGGAAAAAAGAGAAAAGAAAAGAGAGTTTGAGTTTGTGGTCTTTGGAACCACTTGTTGTAAACACCCTTATTCTTTGTGTATCCCTCTTAGGTAGAGGTGATCGGGTGATTGGTTTGCTCCCTCTAGAGAGAGGTGGAGTTTGGTTGTAAACCCTCTTCGGTAGAGGTGTTGGTTGTTGTGGTTGTTTGGCTACGGGCCTACCCCTCGGTTGTGAGGTGGTTGTTTGAGAGAGGAGTTCGGTACTCCATTGTTGTACAAATCCTTCTCGGTGAAGGTTCCCTCGGTGGGAGTCCTCGGTGGACGGTATAGTGGATTGGAAATCCTACACGTTGGTGTAGGCGGGGATGTAGAGCAAGGGTGCTCGAACCTCGAAACATATCATTGTATTTGCGTTTGATCCACTTGTCTCTAAACTCTCTCTCTTTACTTTTGTCCAAAGCATCATTCATTCATATTGTCATATCATTCATTGCTTGTGTTGCCTTGCATTATTTCATATTGCTATTCATCCTTATATGCTTGGCTTGATTGTGTGTGTGCCTAACTTATACTTAACCAACAAGAGCTTCACATAGCACCTCAACCCATTCAAGGGGAATCAAGAGGAGTTAGTCCAGAGCCCTTCACGGGGAATTCGGCTACACTTGTTGTGTTGTATTAAGTTTGTGCTAGATTTGCATTAGCTTCCGCATTTAGCGCACTTAGTTTTGCATTTAGTTCTAGATTAGCACTTACACCTATTCACCCCCCCTCTAGGTGTTTTTCAATTGGTATCAGAGCTAGTGCTCCTGATATTAGGCTTAACATCCTAGGAGTGAGATCCATTTGGTTGCTAGTCTATTGTTTGCATTTGCTTGTTTGCACACTCATATAGTTTACCATGGACTTCATGACCCCACCTAGCTTTGACCCTTCCAACATTGTTGTTTGGAAGTATAAGATGTCCATGTACCTAAAGACCCTAAGTTTGCATGTCTTTCTTGCGGCCACCAAGAAATGCTATCTTGGAGATCGCAATCATATAGGGGCCAATGCACAAGCCCTTGAGGCCATTAGAAGCACATTACCTAAAGATTATCTTATGTGTGTTTCTAACATTGATTCCGCCTTTGCAGTGTGGAACAAATTGACCACCACCACCACCTCCAAGCTTCAAGTGCAAATCCAAGAAGAGGAATCTAGTGGAGAATCTGACTCACAATGCTTAATGGTCCAAGGGAATGACTCCCTTGAGGTACACTCGGAAACTCCATTAGATATTGATGATGATGCTAGTTCTTCAATGATCATATTGATGCCCATGCTTTGAATGAAGAACTATCTATTGTATGTGAAAAATTAATTTGTTGAAAAAGAAAAGTTTAGGAATTGAACAAGAAAATAAGAGTTTGCATGCTAGACTTAACAATGTTTTGCAAGAGAAGGTTGAGATCTATAATGAAAGGGATTCATTGAGATCTCAATTAGAACTTGCACTTAAAGAAAATGATTTTTTTAAAATCTAAAAATGAGTGCCATGTTGTTTTGAAGAAAATGAAAACTTGTCTTCAAAAATTGATTTTGTTTTAAAAGAGAATGTTGCCTTCAAAAACAAAATAATTTCTATTTCTAATGATTTAGATGTGTGTTTAAAGAAAAATATTGTTTTGCAAAATAATATAGATGCACATGTTTGTCATGCTAGTGTAGCTCCTTCATCTAGACTAGCTAATGCATGTACCTCTTCTTCTAAGATTAATGATGATATTTGTATGTTAAAGAAGAGAGTAGATTGTTTGGGCTCCACTATGAGCCAATGTGCCTTGAACCACACACGCTCGGAATCCTTGGTTCGAAAGAAACAAGTTCCAACTTTTATGCATGCACACCCTCCACGGCATACACATGCCCCACACGGACACACCCATCACCATATGTATGCTCATGTGTACACTTGTACACATTGTGGACGTAAGGGCCACCTTGCTAAATTTTGTTATGATAGATTACATACTTCTAATTTAGCAAAGAATTTTATTTGGGTTAGAGAAGGTACTAACCCCCATGGACCCAATAAGATATGGGTACCAAAGACCACCCCTCCTTTGTTTGATGTAGGTGTGGGCTCTCACATGACGTGAGAGTAGCGGCACCTTGGAGTGGATGCGTTCCGAGCCTAAAGATTACTATTTGGATGCATCACTTTCAAGGGAAGATTTGGTGGAGATGACCACCATGTTTTGGAGACAAGGAAAGTTGCCTTCTAGGTTTTGGTAACGATTCCTAACTCCCATTTATTGTTTACATGCTTTCATAATTAAAATTCATAGCATGTTTTGATGTTTTATAGCATGTTTCATTGTCTATGGATTAGTATGTAAATACCATGATTATTAGATCCTTGACATACATGTATAGTACTTGAGACACACATGTATATATGAACCCATACTTAGTGTTCTCACTTTTGTTTAAGCTATAATGTACATCATGAATCTAATACATGTGAATTTACATAGTAATCATGTTTTAGTTTTATCATGATGATTTTATATTGTGTTTTGATGCTTCATGTTAATATTACTTGTTTAGATGTTAGTTTTCATTAAGACTAGGATTTATACTTGTACATATAGTGGGCCACAAATAAATCTATATATGTTGGGCTTGATTGCTTATTTGAACCCATTAGATATGCTAGTATAGTCCAGTTTTGATGATTCATACATTTCAAACTTGTATTCCATTTTTTTTTTGATTTGTTTATGAGTTTTCACTTCATGTATATGTTTGTATTTTGCCAAACTTTAAGATATACATGTATACCCCTTGAGTCATTTGCTTTTCATGCAAATCTATATATATGGACTCAATTGTGTTTAGGGATATGTATGTATACTTCATGTTTGACAAAACATACATATACCTTGAAATGAAATTTGTTTTGATGAAGATTTAGTTTTTCTTGATTTTGTGTTTAATTGGTTAACTTCATGTATACGTCTATCTTGTCCAAACTATTAGATATACATGTTTATCCTTTTTGAGCCACGTGCCTTAATGCATATATTTTGTGGACTCTTTATGTTTTGGATATGTATGTATACTTTAGTTTGTATTAGACATACATATGCCATGAAGATTAAATAAGTTTTGATGATTTTCGTGTTTTCAATGTTTAAGAATTAATTGAGCTTAATTGCCCATATTTCATGATTATGATCGTCACATTGTATTTGTACACTCACATTTATTATTTACTCATGTGTTTGTTTCCATGAGTTATATTTATGCTTAAATGAATTAGAGTGTTGATTATCATGTGGATTTCATGTTTCATGAAAAATAATTTTATTGTATTCCTTGCTTGAAGGATTTCGTACTAGTTTAAAAGATTTTCCATTTAACTAGTTACGGTATTCTTCATATGGTAGAGTTTTTCAAACAAAACTACATTTTCAAATCTATTTTTGAAAACCCCTACCATCCAAGGGAGGTTGGATGGGAGATCATGCACAAGTATGCTTTACTATGAAAATCATTTTAAACTTGATCATGAGATGGGAGGATTAGTTATATGAGTTATACCATGCTTTTATTGTTATGTCAATTGGTATCATTGAACTCTTTCAATTGGTATCAATTTGATCCTTTTTGTATACTCATATGTTTATTGTGTATGTATATTTTCAATTGGTATCATCTATTAGTGATTGGTACTCATTCTATTTCATACACATATACTTATTTTATTTGTGCTACTATATTTCTATATCTTTAGCACAAATTTTGTTTATGCTAGCGCTTGAGCTTCACTTTATTTCAATTGATTTATTTTTCAATTGGTATCTTATTTCAAGCCTACGCATAACTTTTGTTGGTATTTCATAAAGGGGGAGAAAATTCGATTTTCATATTTCAATTGGTATTTGTATTTCCACTCCCTTGCTTTATGATAGAGAATAGTCATTTTAATTGTTTATATGACTTAAAAAGAAAAATACTATCTTTTGATATCAAGATGTGTTGTGTTTTAAATTGGTATCTAAAAATTTTGTTTTTAAGAAAAATACAAAAGTTTTGATTTGTATTGACTATATGCATATAGATTCATGATGAGTGTATCTTGTATTGAAGAGCTTAACATCTCTTCTTTATGTGATACACGTGTGTAGGGGGAGCTTCACATCTCCTCTTATGCATTACATAATGTGTGTTATGTGAATTAGGGCTTAACATCCCTCCTTCATGTAATGCATATGTGTAGGGAAGCTAATTTAGCGTCTTCCTCTTCATAAATGTATATAGCATATAACATTTATTGATCTTTGTTTACTTTTCTATTGATATCAAGATGCTTCATTGACATATTTTCTATTGATATCATGTTGTTTATAGTTACCCCTTATTGACCTGGTTTTTGTTTTAGACAAAAAGGGGGGAACATTGTTTTATTGTTTTGATTGACTTAAAAGGGAGAAAGATTTTTTACCCCTCATTTTATTGTTTGGATTGTTTACCCCTTTGTTGATGATTGACAAAAAGGGGGAGAATAATTTGAGTTTTATATATGCATACTTATGTTTTTGCATATATTAAGTTTTATTGGTAAGTTTTATTGGTATCTAGAGCATCTAGTGTTGTTGTTAATGTTTTATTAATTTAATTGGTAACTAGAGCTTCTAGAACATGTTTATGTGCATGTTGATGCATACATGTTTATATGCATACTTGTGTTTAGCTTTCTCATACTTAACAAATAAATAATAGATATGCATATATGTTTTGTTCTGCAAATAGGAGAAAAAGAATTTGAAGAATTTGTTATGTTTTATCTCCATACATTTGCACACATATTTATGAGCTTCATTGTCATAGATTTTTTTTGGTTATGCATGAGTTAAGGGCGAGCTTCCTTGAAGCTTAACTTTAATCCATGCATATATAACTCCATGAGTTTTGTCATCATCAAAAAGGGGGAGATTGTTGGCCCAAAGGCCTTCCACCCTAGTTTTGATGATGATTAACTCATGTAGTTATGTTTACTAATAATCTTGTGTTGTTTAAGTTTCAGATCATTAACCAAGATATTAGTTGGTGATTAGCTTCAACAAGGAGTTTAGAAGCTTTTCATAATGATTTCAGGGCCAAAGCTTCAAGATCACACATTGCCTAGCCCATGGATGGAGTTTTGGTGCAAGTCAACTTGAAGATGAAGATCATCAAGAAGACTTAGGTATCCATAGTTTAGATAGTGTGTTTTAGATCCATTTGTAAAGTTTAGTATAGTTGATATGCTCAAGTGCACAAACACACACGTTTTCATGTTTTGGATTTTGTTTTTCATGAATAGTAGATCAGAACAAGTTTACTTCATTTCTATGTATATTAGATGTATTCTAAATATACATACTTGGTTTAACTTGCTAGACAAACTTATTTTGACTATCCTATTCATGTATTGAAAAATCAAGTTTGATAAAAATACAAGTTTTGTTTTTGATAAAATTTGCAAGACTCAAAAATGAATTGATATGATTGATATATGTCTTGAAATTTTTATCACAAGTTTGTGTTTTAATATAAAATGTTAAAACAAGTTTTTGTGGATTTTTAGAAGACTTAAAAGAATTTTCAAAATATTTTTAAACTGGTTTTTCTGACCCAGTTTCTGTTCCAGGCTTCAATCAGTCGACTAAGTCAACTGACCTAGTCGACTTGGGTGAAGTCGGTCGACCGGGCTGGTCGACCGACGTGCACAAATCTGTGCACGTTTGGAGTCACTGGGACGGTCGACCGGGACGGTCGACCGGACTGAGAGCAGTGCTCTCTGTTTGTTTGGGTCGACCGGACCGGTCGACCGTGGTTGCCCAACGGTCACATTTCTGACCGTTGGCGGTCGACCGGGCCAGTCGACCGTCAGCCTGTCAGGCTGTCACATCAGCCTAACGGCTAGTTTTCTGATGGGGCTATAAATACCCATTTGTTTGAGGTTTTCACAAGATTTTTGAGCTGATTTTCTCCCATTCTCTGGTTTTAAAAAGAAATTTTTAAAAAAGTTTCAAGAGCAAAAAGATTCATCTTTGTATTGTTTTGGGTTTTTGGAAAATCAAAGAAAACTAGGTTTTGGGATTTTGATTTGATCTTTCATTTTCTATCTTTTACAAGAGACTTCCCAATTAGTTTTTCTTTGTTGCTTGTTTCCAAAAACACCTTGTTTCCACACTTGAGCTATCTTCTATCCTAATCTATTTAGGATCATTTGTTTTGTGGAAAAAGAGAAAAGAAAAGAGAGTTTGAGTTTGTGGTCTTTGGAATCACTTGTTATAAACACCCTTATTCTTTGTGTATCCCTCTTAGGTAGAGGTGATCGGGTGATTGGTTTGCTCCCTCTAGAGAGAGGTGGAGTTTGGTTGTAAACCCTCTTCGGTAGAGGTGTTGGTTGTTGTGGTTATTTGGCTACGGGCCTACCCCTCGGTTGTGAGGTGGTTGTTTGAGAGAGGAGTTCGGTACTCCATTGTTGTACAAATCCTTCTTGGTGAAGGTTCCCTCGGTGGGAGTCCTTGGCGGACGGTATAGTGGATTGGAAATCCTACACGGTGGTGTAGGCGGGGATGTAGAGCAAGGGTGCTCGAACCTTGAAACATATCATTGTGTTTGCGTTTGATCCACTTGTCTCTAAACTCTCTCTCTTTACTTTTGTGCAAAGCATCATTCATTCATATTGTCATATCATTCATTGCTTGTGTTGCCTTGCATTATTTCATATTGCTATTCATCCTTATATGCTTGGCTTGATTGTGTGTGTGCCTAACTTATACTTAACCAACAAGAGCTTCACATAGCACCTCAACCCATTCAAGGGGAATCAAGAGGAGTTAGTCCAGAGCCCTTCACGGGGAATTCGGCTACACTTGTTGTGTTGTATTAAGTTTGTGCTAGATTTGCATTAGCTTCCGCATTTAGCGCACTTAGTTTTGCATTTAGTTCTAAATTAGCACTTACACCTATTCAGCCCCCCTCTAGGTGTTTTTCAGACCTGATATGCTAGGCGATTTGAAGGTCGACCCATAGAATGATCCAAAGATCCGTACTTGTTCGTGTAGTGAAGACCTGATGGCGATTCGGACCCAAAATCGCGTCATTTCATGCAAGTGTACACGATTCTCTCCTCGTTGACTTTCATATTGACTTTATTTCTGCCTCTTAATTATAAATTCTGGATATCATATCTCATGATCGTTGATACCATCCTGTGATCATGTTACATATCAGCTTTTCCTCCTCCAATTATATGACTAATTATTGTATTCTTAATATTATTACCGGTACCATGTCATGATTATGATACATTGCCTTACATATCATGTTTGCATCTCATCACTGTACATGCATGCATCCAACTAGAATTGACATGATCTTTTCTTGTATGTGATAGATTCTGACACGTAAACCTATATTGATTGTGACTAAATTTTATGACTTGAATTGTTCGAGGATAAATGAATAATGATAATCGGATGTAATGACTATCTTGATTGTTTAGGATTTTCAGAAATTATTGAGGATTTAATATTGAGGAAATCGAGATTATTTTATTGAATTATATGATCATGACTGATTTACTATGATCATTGGATTTCATACTGGATGACACTGACATCACTGGCACTACTATACATTTATCACTTGATTTTATCGCCATTTATATTGCCCCGTGATCTTGATACACATTGTATCCACCATCTAAAACTGATGTTCTTGACATTGATTCCCGATTCTGTTACACTGAGTCACATATTATCATGCACTTGCATTGATTAATGAAATTAAACAAGCCAGAGTTACTAGGGGAGAATAATAACAGGGTAAATCAGTGATGTGTGCTTGGAAGGGCAACCCCTTGTGGGTTTGGATGCCACCCGTGATCTTGTGCTTTTATTATTTATGAGTGTACTTGTTATTACATTTTACATGATACCTGAGTACAGTGAACTATTTCTCCTTGCTATCAGGATCCACTAACGCAGCACTGTTTGATATACAGTTATCCTGTGGGATGGGGCACAGGATGGTTTCATTAGTATATGGTTAATAAATACTAGACATATACACTTGCATCATATTATGAATTGTCTTCAGTGATCTAGCTTGTCTTGTACTGTTCCTTCACGTGATCTAGCACCTGACATATATTTTCATGATTACTGATACTTGAGACTCCTGTGGTTTGCATTATCTTGATTACATGATAATCCTGGACCAACTATATGATTTTAAGTTGTGATGTTGTGTTCTTGTGTTATGCTACACGATAGTTACTCGTCCAGGATATCTCATGTTCATTATATTCATGCCACAGCATGCATGCACGGTCTTATCGTACATGATCTATCATCCTGATTATTCCTGTATTATTATTACTTTTGGTTCTCGATACTGCCAACCAAACCGTTCTTATTATTTCAATGCCCTACTTGAACTGTTACTACAAATTTATTCTCTTTTTTACTGTTCCTTTCCCTTCGTGTACTCTTCCCGGTCCGCTTCTGATGGACCCGCTTCTGATGGACTTTTATTACTTTTCAGTATCTAGATCAGGAAGATAGTATAGACAATTGATAGTAGATCACATTCTGATTTAATTGTTCTGCGGTGAGTTCAGTTTATTTTCTTTCTTGGCTTGTCATTCAGATATGGTAGATGATATTGTTTATGATTCAGTATTTCATATATATGCTTTTATCCCTGCGCTAGTGTATATGCATATATGTGTGCTATCCTGCTCATTATTGACAGCCTAAGGTACTCATGGTAGAGATTTCACTCTTTGTGAGTATCTACTGGCCATTGTCGTGTACCCGTACTCCGTATTTTGGGAAGTGGGGCGTGACATGCACCCTCTGGGGTTAGCGCTAGTTTTGTGGAGTGGTTTCTCCTACTCAGCCTTATACCTTTAGGTTTAATGGTAGTCACGCTATGAGGTTGACTGATCTGCAGTTCTTTATTTATTATTTCTATCTGTATGTGCATGTTGTGTGCTAACGCTCGTGCAGGTACTCTTATTTGGCCGACCCTTTGAGGTCGCCCGCAGCCCTCCGGGCTAACACTAATCTTCGGACTTATACCCTCTGGGTCTCTCGTGCTCTGCCTGCTAGGCTAGCCTAGTACTTAGCGCTTTACCGCTAACTCTATTCGATCCTAGTTACGCTGTGAGCGCGGCTTCATCACCTGCAGTATCATAGCTATTGGCCCAAGGTTACAATCACCCGGTTTTATGGTTTTGATGATAGCAAAAATATGTGGTTATTTGTACTAATCAAGTTCAAGTGTTTAAAATTATCTCAGGGTTCCAAGGATTTAAGGAGTTTTCTTCCTCTAAAGCAAGGTGTTGGAGACTCAAGAAGACTCAAATATGGGATCAAAGCTCAAAGCACTCAAATGTCGCTAATGAAAAAACCCGGTTGAAGATCTTGTAGTTACGAAGGGCCTTGTAAGATATTAGTTTTGTTAGAGTGCAGAATATAATAGTAATACTTAAGAAGTTATATGCACAAAACAAATTACACGTTTTTGAAAAATACAAGTTTTGGTAGTATCGGTATTTTGCATGATTGGTTTTGTTACATGTCTCATAATTTTTTTAAAAATTTATAACAAGTTTAGAATATGTATTTCATAGCCTATACATTGTTACATTATCCTTAAATGGATACAAAATATTTTGAAAATTATTTGAAGTTCAAAATTCAGTCATAAAACTGTTTCAGGCAAGAACGGTCGACCACCCGGTTGATCAGTGCCCATTGCAAGCCAGATCGGTCGACCGGGCGGTCGATTGGACCTTTGGCTAGGGGCGTGCATGTTTGTGCACGTTGTCGGTCGACCGACCGGTCGACCGCTAACCCTTGACGTGACCGACTAGTCGACCGACTGAGAGACCCTAACTCTCGATGGGGTCAGTCGACCGGGTCGATCAATAGACAGTTTAAAATTTTCTTTTTAAATACGAGTGGTCGACCGCCCGGTCGACTTGAGCTAACGGCTCTATTCTGGATGACTTGTCGGTCGACTGGCCGACCAGATAGCCATAACGGCTAGTTTTTAAATCTGTTTTGTTTTTAGTGGATTCCAACGAGCATTTTTGGTTTTCTAGTTTCTAAACACACCCCAATTGGCCTGGTATGATTTATAAATGATATTTATTCACTACCTATAATATGAGTCATGGGTTTTGGTCTTGGACAAGAAAAACACACAAATTTTCAAGTTTGTTTCTAAAGAGAATAGTTTTTCTAGCTTTCAATCTCCAAGTTCTTTCTTTCCAAAGCTATTTTCAGTTGTTTTAAAATTTCTTTATTCTTTCTAACTGAATTTCTTATCACACTTAACTTCTTGAGCATCACTTCATATTCTACTCTATAGGAAGTTGTAAGAGAGAGTGTTTCTGATCTTGTTAGATCACCAAGTGCTTTTTAAGCTCAATTGACTTTGTGCTACCTCTTGTGAAGAGGGTTGAGTTGGTGGTGTTGTGTACTCCGGTCTTGTGTAGACCAAGTTGTAATTCCTTTGTACAAGGTCCCTTTGTAGAAGATCCCTTAGAGGATAGTGAAATCCTTCATAGTAGTGAAGGCGGGGACGTTGAGCGATGGCTTGAACCTCGGAACAAATTCTCTTATATTTGCATTTGATTGTGTCTTGCTCTCTATTGCTTTTCATTTTTCATACTTATGAAATTATTTATCTTGCATTCTATAATTGTTTTCATTCCATCACTTTCATTACCGGTCTATACTTATCTCAACAGGAGGCAATTGAGCACCTTAACTCATTATCTAAAGAATTCAAAGAGGAGAAGTTCTAGAGCCCTTACCGGGGAATTCGGCTTCAAATTCTTGTTTTGAGTGACCGTTTGCATAAATCATCATAAGTAGTTTTAAAATTACATTTGATTAGCAAAATACTTAATCACCCCCCTCTAGGTGTATTTCAATTGGTATCAGAGCTTTCGTCTCTAGTTTTTGGCATAACAACCTTAGAGAGATCCTAATTGCTAATCACTTCTTTCAAAATTTCATCTTCATCCACTTTAGTAAAAATGGCTGAAGGTATTAAGACCCCTCCCATGTTTGATGGCCTTAACTTTCCCATATGGAAGGTTAAGATGACCGTATTTTTGCAATCCTTAGGAAGTCGGATTGCAAAAGCGGTGACTAGACCCTTTAGTATACCCATTGGTGATAAGAACACTTGGTCTGACATTGCCACTAAGGAGTTTGATGTAAATGCTAAGGCACACTATGCCTAGCTTCAAGCTTTAAATGATGACGATATTGCTAGGGTCATCCATTGCAAATCTGCCTACGTGATTTGGACACACCTATAGTCACACACGAAAGAACGTCACAAGTAAACAGAGCAAATATTGACCTCTTACGTTCCCAATATAAAAATTTCACCATGCATGAAAATGACACCACTGATGACATAGTAATAAAATTTACTAAAATAACTATGGTCTTGCTTCTTTAGGTGATGCCATTGACAACGATCAAAAAGTAAGGATGGTCATAAGGATATTCCACCCTCATGGAAAATCAAGGATACTATATTGAAGGAGCTAAACGATAAAGAAGGGATGGAGTTCGTCGGTCTTATAGGAATCCTTAAGACCCATGAAATGGAGAGAAAGGCAAGGGAAGAGATGGCACCTGAAAAGAAGAAAGTGATCGCTTTCAAATTTACCCCCACCATCTTCAACGATGATGTTGAAGAAGAGGATGATGAAGAATTCTACCTTCTAGTGAAAAATGTAAGGAGGATGTGCAATAAGGCAAAGTTTAATAATAGAAGAAGGTGGCAAGAGAAAGAAGAAAAGAAGATCATATGCTTCAATTGCCGGAAGCTGGGTACATGGTCGCGGATTGTCCGGAAACCAAAAATAAACCTTCAACCTCCAAGAAGCCCTATAAAAAGCAGTCTCTCAAGGCTACATGGGACTCAGAGAGTGAATCGATGAAGAAATGAATACGACACATGTGTGTTTCTTGGCTAATGATAACACACCTAAGGTAACATCCGGACCCTCACTTGACGATTGTGAATTAACAATAGATGAATTGGGTGATGCTTTTGAAAAATTATCTAACAACTATGATTTCCTAAAATAGAAGTATTTTAAAATGAAAAGGAAAATGAAACCCTTTAAAATAAAATTATTATTTTTTCTAATGAAAAAGATGAATTTATCTTCCACACTCTTATCCACAAAAAAAGATTTTGATGCATACAAAATTTCATGTAAAGAAAAATTTTAATTAATTGATAAAATGATATTTCTATTTTAAAAGATAAAATTAACTCTTTAGGAGATGTGTTAAAAAAATGTGAGTTTGCTAAAACTAGGTTGGAGGCAATGTTTCCTAAGAAATATAGTCCAAAGAAACATGTTCATACACACATGCTCATCATACCACACATACACACACTCCTAAATCACAACATATACATACACATCATGCTAGGCACACTACGCACACCAAGCATGATCACACCCCTCACTCCCATCATACTTTTATTTATTTAGAGTTTATTCATGCACTTATTGTGGCCGAAAAGGGCACTTAGCCAAATTTTGCTTTGATAGAATAAATGCTTCTAATAATCACATCTGGATTCAAAATGCTAACATTAAAGGACTCAAAAAATTTGGATACTGAAATCAACCAATTTGTTACATGATATAGGTACACACCAAGGCTCCAAGATGTAGGGAGCGGTGGTATCTTGATAGCGGTTGCTCAAGGTATATGACGTGGGATATCAACAATTGTAACCCTATCAAGGTACCATGAAGGTGGAACCTCACCTTTGGAGATGATTCCAAAGGAAAAATTATCAGTATAGGTAACATTAAAATTGGCTCATCTCCCTTAATTGAAAATGTTGTTTTAGTTGATGGTCTCGAGCATAACCTCTTGAGTATTATTCAACTTTGTGATACAGGTTTCAAAGTGGTTTTTGATTATTTAGCTTGTAATGTTTATATAAACAAACCAATGCATTTGTACTTTTCGGTTTTCGTGAAAATAATGTGTACATGATTGATATGTCAAATTTACAATGCAATGCTACAGGTTTAAATGCCTTTAATGAAGACTCTTGGTTATGGCATAGGATACTAGGCCATGTTTCATTTGACCATCTATCTAGAATCAACAATAAAGAAGTGGTGAAAGGTATTCCTTACTTGAAATTTGAGAAGGACCACATTTACGATGTGTGCCAACTTGGGAAACAAACTAAGTCCTCTTTCAAAACAATCAAGGATATCATGACATCAAGACCCTTGGAGTTAATTCACATGGATTTGTTTGATCGAACTAAAATCAAAAGTTTAAGTGAAAATTATTTTGTCTTTGTTTTGGTTGATGATTTTTCTCGTTTTACAGGGGTTTTTTTTTAGAACACAAAGATCAAGCCTTTTCACATTTTTAAGTATTTAGAAAAAGAGTTAAAAAAGAAAAAGATTTTTTAATTTTACGTATAAGAAGTAATAGAGATGGTGAATTCATTAACCACTCTTTTATCTCCAACATAGAATCAGACATGAACTATCATATCCTTGAACTCCACAACAAAATGGAGTCGTTGAAAGAAAAAATCGTACTCTTCAAGAAATGGTTAGGACAATGATAAATGAAAACGGACTCCCTCAATACTTATGGGCCGAGGCCATAAACACATCATGTTACATCTCAAATAGAATTTATTTTTGTAAAAATACTTCTAAAACTTCATTTGAAATTTACTATTTGAGAAAACCTAATGTTTCTTACTTTAAAATTTTTTGTTGTAAATGCTTTATTTTAAACACTAAAGACAATTTAGTAAATTTGATGCTAAATCTTATGAAGCAATATTTGTTGGGTATTCAAATACTAGTAAAGCCTATAGAGTCTTCAATGGATCTATTTTAACTATTAAAGAATCTAATATTTTTGTGAAGAACATTGTAGAGATTGATTTCTTAGGTAAAGACATTGAGAAGATAACCTTAAAGGGCTCACCTATAGAAAAATAAAAGTCAAATATTGATGTACAAGGTGAAGTTCAAGAGGTTGAAGTGGAGTCAACACAACCACTTTCAGAGGATTGGAGATTTGCTTCAAATCATCCCAAAGACCTCATCATAAGTGATGTATCACTCGATCCAAACTCCATGATATATGTAGGCATTTTGTTTTTATCTCATACATTGAGCCCAAAAACATCCTCGAAGCTGAGGTCGATTCTTATTGGTTACTTGCAATGCAAGAAGAGCTCAATCAATTTGAGCACAACTAAGTTTGGCATCTTATTTCTAGACCCCATGATAGACCAACTATTGGTACTAAATGGACTTAGGAATAAGTTGGATGAGTCGGGTAATGTTATTAGAAATAAAGCTAGGTTAGTGGCCCAAGGTTACACCCAAAATTGAAGGTATCAATTTTGAGGAAACCTTTGCACCCGTAGAACGGCTTGAAGCCATACGGATGACACTTGCCTTTACTTCTTATAAAGATTTCAAACTTTTTCAAATGAATTTCAAAAGTGTATTTTTAAATGGTTTTATAGAAGAGAAAGTGTATGTTGAACAACCCTCCGGGTTTGTTGATCCTACACATCCTGATTTTGTGTACAAACTTGATAAAGGTTTATATGGTTTAAAATAAGCTCGAAGAGCTTGGTATAAAAGACTTGCAACAAATGATTTTGTTGAAGATAAACTTGACACCACTTTGTTTACAAAGCATGTAGATAGTGATATCCTAATTGTTCAAGTTTATGTTGATAATATTATTTTTGGATCCACTAATGAAAAATTTCATAAAGAATTTGAATCATGCATGAAGAACGAGTTTGAAATGTCTATGATGGGAGAGCTAAACTACTTCCTTGGCCTCCAAATGGAGCAAAGGAGTGATGGGATCTTCATAAATTGAGCCAAGTACACAAGAGAACTCATCAAGAGATTTAGACTTGAAGATGCAAAATTAAGTAAGACTCCCATGGTCACTACTATTGAGCCTTACAAGGACGAACAAGGTAAAAATATAGACATTAAATTTTATAGAAGAATTATTGGTAATTTACTTTATTTGATGGATAGTAGGCCGGATATTAAGTTTAGTGTGTGTCTATGTGTTAGATTTCAATCTTGTCCTAAAGAGTCTCACTTAATTATGATAAAGCGCATTATTAGATATCTTAAGGGCACTATTAGAATGGGCTTGTGGTATCTAAAAACCGAACAATTTCTCATGACGAGTTATTCGGATGCCGACTATGCCGATTGTAGAGTGGATCAGAAGAGCACTAGTAGTACTTGTCAATTTTTAAGAAATTGCCTTGTTTTATGGTCTTTTAAGAAATAAAATTCAGTAATCCTCTCAACAGCCTAGGCGGAGTATGTTGAGGTCGGGTGATTGTTATACATATTTGCATATTTTACCACTTCCATACCATGCTTATTGTAAATAAAAATGTGATTTTTAATCCTTTTCTCTCTATTTTTTGCAGGTCCACATTTGAAATGAGAAAAGGCCCAAAATTTCTTTAATTAGCAATAATTAAAAGAGATTAATTCAAAGCCCAAAAAGTGAGCCCAAGGTTGAGCCCAGGATCTGGAGAATTCTACGCGCCAGCTCACGCTTCCAGAAGATCCACGTGGCTAACAACCTGTAACAAATCTGTAACAGAAAGATCCACTTGAACGGCCCTGATTTTGCCGCGCATTCCAGATTTGTGCCGCGTGTCCACGGCGGTTACAAGGCCGTTGGGGCCGAGATTTTCTCCAACAAACGGGATTCTGGAGCCTTCTCTCTGAGCCCTATAAATACAGTACCAAGGCCTGCACGAGCGAGACAGAGAGAGATTAGGGTAAAAGCTTGTATTTTGTGAGAGAGTGTTGGTATTCTCTTAGGTTTTTAGCTCTCCCTCTTCTTCCTCCTAGAGATTTTGTTAAAGAGAGAAAAGAGAGTGTTTTTGAGAGCTTGTAAGCAAGGAGGTGACATCACTTGTAAGCAAGGATTAATCAAGGCTTCATTCTTCTCTTTACAACCTCTAGTAATTTGCTTTACTTTCTTACTTTACTTTTCTTGCTTTCATCATGAATTGTTGTTTAGTTTCTTTTGTAATGGATAGCTAATTTTTTTTTACATGGCTAGCTAACAACTCGCATTGCTAACTTCTAACTCTTTGGGTGATGGCTAAATTCTATACTTGCTTTGTTAAGTATCTTTTGCTTCCCAATGAAGTAGAGTTGCTTTCATTTGGGAAATGCTTGTTCATACTCCATATGATTCATGTGTGCCTCATTTAGAGCCTTGTTTAGAACAAGTACCTTGATGGAACATGGAGATGGATCACCAAACATATGCTATTTGTAGAACAACTTCTTTACTTCAAGCTAATTTGTTGTTATGCCTTGAATGACTAATGAATGTTGTATCTTCTTCCTTAGCATCCCTTGAGTGTCACTCCTCAAGTCCACCATAGAAAATCTATCTCGGGAGCCAATGAATCAATATGAGGCTACAAGTTAAGACCAAGAAGAACACTCATCTTCAAAACGAGAAAAATACTTGACCAAACAAGCAAGTCATCTCTATTGCCAATGAATCAACATGAGGCAATCATGCATCACCCTTGAGTTTAGTAAGTTAGCAAAGTAGTAAAGTTAGCTAGCCATGGCCTTTCTCATCTAAAGTTTCCTAAACATTTTCTTTACTAGCTTTCTTTCTTAGCAATATAAATCTCCAAAGTTCTTTGACTTTCTTTCCATCATGCACAAATCCACATATATTTTCATTTTCTTTTCCATGCTTTTTACATTTGTTTAAGAACAAAGAAGAATCTTCGTTTTCTTTTCTTCACTACGAACCGTAAAGCTTCCATCGTGAGCTCTCCTCGAGGATCGACCCGGTATAGCCCATGCTATAACGGAGATTGGAAAGGATACATTAAT
This sequence comes from Agave tequilana, assembly GCA_038442645.1. Classification (NCBI taxonomy): domain Eukaryota; kingdom Viridiplantae; phylum Streptophyta; class Magnoliopsida; order Asparagales; family Asparagaceae; genus Agave; species Agave tequilana. The sequence goes on from JAVJIF010029917.1 coordinate 118,841, forward strand.
CATATAAATACATTGTGGAGTGATCAAAGCACTTGAGGTTGATTCTAAACCTTCTCTCTTTCATTTAATATCTGTGCAAATACTTCACACAAAATCACACTATCTTTTCCTCAATCAATTTTTGGCGCCGTTGCCGGGGAAAAAAATTTGACACTTAACTGGGAAAAGTGTCATTTTATGGCCAAGTAAGGAATCGTCCTAGGGCACGAAGTTTCACACAAGGGAATTGAGGTTGACAAGTCAAAAGTGGAAGTCATAACTAAGCTCCCTGAGCCAACATGCTTAAAAGACATTAGATCATTTTTAGGGCACGCCGGCTTCTATAGACGATTTATTCAAGGGTTTAGCAATATTGCAAGACCTTTGAAAAATCTCTTAGGAAAGGATGTACCCTTTATATTTGATGAAGAATGTCAAAAATCTTGGAGAGAGCTTAAGTGTAGACTTGTCTCAGCACCGATCATTTCTGCACCAGATTGGACCAAGCCTTTTGAGATTATGTGTGATGCCTCAGACTTTGCAATTGGCGCTGTTTTAGGACAGCGTATTGATACTAGGCAACACGTAATCTATTATGCTAGCAGAACGCTGAATGAAGCCCAACTCAATTATACAACTACTGAAAAGGAATTTTTAGTGGTTGTCTTTGCGTTGGAAAAATTTTGCCAATATCTGCTGGGGTCCAGGACGATTATTTTCACTGATCACTCCGCCCTAAAGTTTTTAATGCAAAAGAAGGATGCTAAGGCAAGACTTATTCTTTTGCAAGAGTTTGATTTGGAGATAAAGGATAAAAAGGGCGTTGAGAATGTGGTAGCTGATCACTTGTCTAGAATCCCAAATGCACCAACGGAGAGAATACCAATTAATGATAATTTTCCTGACGAGCACATCCACACAATGCATGGAGAGCCCTGGTATGCTGACATAGCAAATTACCTTGCTACCGGGCAAATACCTTCTAATTGGTCAGGTCAGGTCAAACACCGTTTTATGAGTCAAATGCAGTTCTTCTTTTGGGATGAACCGTATTTATTCAAATATTGTCCTGACCAGATCATACGAAGGTGTATTCCTGAGGAGGAACATCAGAGTGTTTTGACATTTTGTCACAAACTAGCTTGTGGTGGACATTTTGGTCCACGGAAAACTGCTGAGAAAGTACTTCAGAGTGGATTTTACTGGCCCACTCTCTTTAAGGATGCATATCTCTTTTGCAAGCTATGTGATAGGTGTCAAATGACGGGTCGAATCACACAGAAAGACATGATGCCCCTTACACCCATCTTGGAAGTTGAAATTTTTGACTTGTGGGGCATCGACTTTATGGGACCCTTTCCTCTGTCCTATGGTAACCAATACATTTTGGTAGCCGTAGATTATGTTTCCAAATGGGCTGAAGCAATTCCAACAAGGACAAATGACAACCAGGTTGTCATTACGTTTTTACGAGACCACATCATCTCTCGCTTCGGAGCCCCCGTGCGATAATAAGCGATAATGGGAGTCATTTTTGCAATAGGGCTTTTGAAGCCCTGATGCTTAAATACTCTATTTCTCACAAATTATCCACAGCTTATCATCCTCAGACGAACGGGCAAGTAGAAGTTACGAATAGACAAATAAAACTCATTTTTGAGAAAACCGTTGGACAGAACCGTAAGGATTGGTCCATCAAACTCACTGATGCCTTATGGGCATACAGGACCGCTTACAAAACTGTCCTCGGTATGTCTCCATATCGAGTTGTATTTGGAAAACCTTGTCACTTGCCTGTGGAGTTAGAACACCGAGCTATGTGGGCTTTAAAGCAGCTGAATTTGGATTTGGATAAAACCGGTGCTTTGAGGAAGTTGCAGATATCCGAGCTAGAGGAACTAAGAAATGAAGCATATGACAATGCTCGGATAACAAAACACAGAACCAAGCTCTTTCATGATAATTCCATTCACTGGAAAATTTTTGTCCCAGGACAAAAGGTTCTGTTGTACAACTCCAGACTCCATCTCTTTCCTGGTAAATTGAGAACCAGGTGGTCAGGACCATTCATAGTGCATCAAGTCTTTTCCCACGGTGCTATAGAGATTCTTGATCCTAATAATGGAAACACATTTACTGTAAACGGTCAACGTTTAAAGCCATTCTTTACCACCGATGTCGTGTCACAAGAAGTTCATGAATTGGGTCTTTTTGACCCAGTTTATCTGTGACCATTTCATTTGTACAGTTTCCCGAGAATTTCCCTGCATATCATTTTGGGACCACTTTTGTAAATAAAATTTTGTACATAAAAATAAATAATAATAAAAAAACGAAAAAAAGAAAAAAATGAGGGACTTTTGTGCTTAACAGTTTCAAATTCCTAGGATTCTACCTTCCCTAGGATCCCATTCATTTTCAAACTCCTTTTCCTAGGGTTGTAAATACACTTTTGACCTAGGGTTAATATTGGAAATCTCATTTTCTCTCCCTCCTATAAATACTCTCTTCACCTACCCTTCCTCCCTCAAACGCACAAATCCTCTCAGATCTGAAATCCTTCTTCCCGAGCCGACCTCTGTAAATTTTCCCTTCCCCAGAGCTATCTGCACTGCCACATTTTCCCATAACCAGCCGCAGATCCGCCACCCTCCGGCCACATCTGGAGCTCTGAAAACTTCTGCCTGGTTGATTTCTATCTCTGGTGACAGATCCAGACCCAATCTTTCAGATTCTGTCCCGGGTGCCTTCTGCACACGTGTTTTTGGATTTCCCCCACGCTCTCCGGGGGTGGTTTGATCTTTCCTCTCTAAAATCCTTTGCTTTAATTCCATTATTATACATGGCCCCGAATTTGTTTGTGGAAAGGGATTTTTCCAAAATTTTGAATGATAATGGGGGTATGGGCTCATTGATAGGTAGTGAAAATGCATAATTGACATCATATATACCATCGCATTTGCACATTTATTCATATTATAATGCACAATTATTAATATTTCTTTATTTAATATGTGCAGGCCTCAAATTATCAATTTAATAAAGAATAAAGCTAAAAGAGCCCAAAAGCCCAGATCCAAGCCCATGTTTGAAGCCCAGGTGAAGAAGTGCAAATACAAAGAATCAAAATGCAAATACAAGGGCTAAAAGTTGCAAATATCAGAAATTAGGGTTGGATAGACTTCTATCAAACCCTAAACACCTGCGGGATAAGGATAAAAAGCCAAGATAAAGAGGAATTTCGTGGAGAGAGGATTTGAAGAAATCTGGATTAAGAGTAACTTGATTACCAAGTTATCTCGAAAATCCAGATTAAAAGGCCAGGATCACACTTCTAAAAGCAAGCGCCCACATGGACGGATCAGGAGAGGCCACGCGCCAAAGCGCGTGGCCAACAGAGCCAGGAGTGCCGCGGAGGCGCGGCAAAAGCCGTGGGAACGCGGCAGTTTAGATAGGGATGGATACCAGGTTTCGTGGTGATGTTTATCCGGGACTCCTCTACATTCTGCACTATAAATATCAGAGCATTCGCAACAGGGAGGGGCATGCAGAGACAAATTAGGGTTTTCTTTAGCTATTTTTAAATTTCTGCGAAAGTTGTAATTTTTATTCATGCTCGTTGTGGAGAAGGAGACGATTGTGTAACCTGCAGTTCATCGAAATAAAAGGTCACTCTTTTGTTCTCTGTTTAATTTCTGCACTTTATTTTATTTCTTTTGTCATCTCTCTCGTGTTTTAATCTTCGATCTCTTCTTGTTTTCGTTTTTCTTTCTTTTGCAATCTTTCTCATAAAAATAAAAAAAAATAAATATTGAAAAGATAAAAATAATTATGAAGAACTAATCCTCCTAGTGGTTTGCTGAGATTCTTGAAGCAACCCTAGAAGCAATTAAAACTTGATCCGATTAATGAACATCACTAGAAACCCTAGGTTTAAAAGGCAACTAATTCTAGAAGATTAAAAAATACTTAAAATTCTTAATCTAGGCTACATGATAAAAAGACTTTTCATGACTTCAACTTAAGAACTAGGACAGCATAAGTTGGGATTCGTCTTCTATTAGGCTGTACCTAGATGTTAGGAGGAACCATAGTTAGGTTTTTGAGTAATGTAACTTAGTTAGAATCGTGTATTAATTTCTCTTGCTTGATATAATTGCAATAACCTAGGGTGAGTCATATCAATCTTAAGATGAAGATCAAGCTCTTTAATTTGCAATAGGGTTGTGGTAGAAGATCAGCAAAACCACGTTTTTAATCTCATATTTTCATCACAAATCTAATCTTTTTCTTCTTACTTGAAGCATACAAGGGAATCGGCCGAAAAGCTTGCATCGCATCCTTCCCTGAGGATCACGACCCGCTCGAGCCCTTGCTACAGCGGATTCGCATTGAGACTAAGACAATCTGAACTCTATTTTTATTCTCAATCAAATTTTGGCGCCGTTGCCGGGGAAGGAACGGCACGATTTCTTTGTTCTAATCATTCTTTCTTTTCTGTTGCAGGTACAGAGAACAAAAAGCAGAAACAGAGCAGCAGAAGACACATATTGCTATCCAGTGCCTCTGCCCTCGAAGGCAGAGCACTTGGACCTACAAGTTTGCCGCGAATCCACGGCAAAAGCCGCGAATCCGCGGCACTTGTAGCTCACTACTAATTCATTTTTCTGCAGGTTGCTCTGCAGTGCAAAAAAATATTTTCTGCTGTGTTATTTCCTCTCTGTGATCACTCTGCAACTGTTAATAATTAACATTAACCTATTTGTTGAAAAAAATAAAAAAAAAATATTTTTAGACTCTTGCATTTTAGGGCACGTGTCTATTTAATTCTTTTATTCTGTTGAAGAGTGCTGGCGACCAGGTACGTTTGCATAGCATATAGATTAGGAAGCACTCTTGTTTGTTTACCGCTTTCTTGAGTGATTACTTTTCTACCGCTTTACACGTACACTAATCCATTTTAAGGGCATAACCCATAACAAAGATAAGGTGGGGATTTCATCACCCTTCCTTGGCCCACAAATCATACCAGTCACACTCACAACCCTAACCCTAATTAAAACTTGACTAGACGTTGGCCCTAAGGTAACTCGGACTCAATAGGAGATTGACCGAAGAAGGAAAGTTGTTCGAAATTAACCCTTGCCAAATCGGTGTCTAGCGAAGGGATTGAGGGCCGAAAGCCCGAAGAACGGTGGTTATTTAATTAAGGAACGTCTCTGACGGAAAACCTCCCACCGGTCTTGCCCTGAACTGGCCGATTAGCTCGTGGTTAACGTCGACAATAGACCTCCTAAGGACAGTCTAAAGTTAGGAGTCGTCTAGGTCAAGGATAACCCTAGAATAGGATTTTTGTTTGTTTTTCTTTTTCTTTTTGATTGATTGGGTGAACTTGTTTGCTGATTGTGCATGACCGCTTGGTCGAGAGACCCACTCACATCCCGGCTAACTAGAACTAGTTCACCACCCGAGCTCAAGCCCGGCTCACACATGGCACAACAACAGTCACTCCAAGATAGGTTCTATCCCATTAGAACCTCTCTTCCTTCTTGCATCCAGCTCACTATCGAAAGTGTTGACCCATATGAACTCAAGCCACAATACATCAACACGCTTCCCAAATTTCATGGACTTGAATCTGAGGATGCATACTTCTTCATAAGGGAATTTGAAGAAGTATGCCAAATGATGAATATGCCTAAGTTAGGAGACGATGCTATCAAACTTAGGTTTATCCCCTTTGCTTTGAAGGATTTAGCAAAGAAATGGCTCTACAGTCTAGAGGCCGGTTCTATATCTTCTTGGGATAATTTCATTAAGGCCTTCTTAAAGAAATTTTATCCCGTTCACAAGACTGCACTGATTAGGAAGAATATCCTCCAGTTTAAGCAAACAGCCAATGAACCTTTTTGGAAATACTTCGAGCGTTTTAAGGATCTCCTTGCCCAATGTCCTCACCATGGGATAGAGAAATGGCGACTTTGCCAAGTTCTCTATGATGGATTAGATTATTCTACTAAAACACTGTTAGAATCCATGTGTCAAGGAGGATTTCTGCAAAAGAATGAAGATGAAGGATGGACATTGTTTGAGGAATTAGCTGAAAAATCCATCCAATGGGACCCTACTCCTGAAAAATCTAGGACCAATGACCCTACTTCTTCTAAAGGAGGTATCCATTCCATTGAGGCCAACGTAGCAACCGATGCTAAGTTAGCTGCTGTTATGCGTAGATTAGAGGCTCTTGAAACGAAAGAGCCAGTCTCTGTGAACCAAGTCAGCCCAACATCTTCGGCGGGCTGTACTTATTGTCAAGATATGAACCATGTGTTCGAGGAATGTCCTGTTTTCATCGCGCATCAAAGCTTGCCCGAACATACGAGTGCGGCCTTCACAAGGCCAGCCAACAATCCTTATGCACCCACCTACAATCCCGGTTGGAGAAACCATCCCAATTTTTTATGGGGCCCAAGCAACAATGATCAAGTGAGGCCCAAATTCTCCAACAACTTCCAAACTCCGCCCTATCAACAAAATTTCCCTAGTCAAAATCCTCCACCGTCTTTCCAAAATTCACAAATGGAGACAAGACTTTCAAATTTGGAAAGAAAGGTGGATACCCTAGTGAAAAGCCAAGACACGCTGGCTCAAGTCCTAAGTAGGATAGAGCTCCAATTGAACCAGCAAGAGAGACAGAGGGGTACCCTACCGAGTCAACCATTGCCTAACCCTAGGAATCCTAGGCCAGCCAATGAGGCTCAAGACCCAAATCAGTGTCATATGGTCCATACACTCAGATCGGGGAAACAAGTTGATAATCAAGTATCCATGCCATCGGATCCATCCATGCCATCCATTCCATCTAGCTCCACTTCCATTCCATCTAGCTCCACTCCTTCTCCATCCAGTCCCAAGGAAACTGAAGCTGAAAAGTCAGCAGATCAGTTGCACCAGCCTATAGCTCCATTTCCAAATAGGCTTAGAAGCAACAACAATGCACACATGGAGAAATTATTAGAGGTGTTCAATCAAGTTAGGCTCAACATTCCACTTCTTGATGCAATCCAACAGGTCCCTAGTTATGCCAAATTCATTAAGGACATGTGCACCAAGAAAAGAAAGACTAATGTGCCTAAGAAGGTTTTTCTAGCCACTAATATTAGTGAGCTACTGTCCAACCAGATCCCTATCAAGTATAAGGACCCAGGTTGCCCCACCATTTCTTGCACCATAGGTCGAGCCGAAATCAATCGAGCACTCCTCGATTTAGGAGCCAGCATCAATTTGCTCCCTTTCTCCGTGTATCAACAACTTGGATTAGGTGAACTCAACCCGACCCAAGTTACTATTCAGTTGGCTGACCGCTCTATCAAAGTTCCAAAGGGAGAGATCAATGACGTTCTCATACGGGTTGGAGAATTCATTTACCCGGTAGATTTCATTGTCTTAGAGACACAACCTGTGTCTAATCCTAGGTCCCAAACTCCCGTTATCTTAGGAAGACCGTTCCTAGCAACCGCTAATGCAATTATAAATTGTAGAAACGGTTCCATGAGACTGACTTTTGGGGATATGACCAAGGAAGTCAATGTTTTCAACCTAGGTAAGCATCCCTACGATGTGACCGACCAACCCTTTGAGGTTAACTCCATTGAGAACATGACGAGTGAGCATAATGATGAGATCATATTTGAGTCAGAGGAAGAGGAAGAGTTAGAAACAAATGATATCAGTCTCGATGAGATCGAATGGGAATCAAATCTGAGTTCTATAGAGATGGGCCCATTGAGCCACCTCCTTCTTTGGAGTCGAAAGCCTTGCCCAAACATCTTAAGTACGCCTACCTAGGTGAACAAGAGACGTTACCGGTCATAGTTGCATCTAATTTGACCAATAGGCAAGAAGAGGACCTGCTGGCAACCCTTAGGAGACATAGGGAAGCCATTGGCTGGACTATGGCAGATATTAAGGGACTGAGCCCTACGATAGTCCAGCATCGTATCCATCTAGAGGAAGGGGTTAGACCAAAGAGGGATCCACAGCGTAGACTGAACCCACTTATGCAGGAGGCTGTACAAGCCGAGATAGTAAAACTGTTAGATAATGGGATCATTTATCCCATTTCCGATAGCGAATGGGTTAGCCCAATGCACGTGGTCCCTAAGAAGTCTAGCTTTACAGTGGTAGAGAACGACAAACATGAGTTAGTGCAAACACGATTGCCTACCAAGGTGAGAGTATGCATAGACTACCGTAAGTTGAATGCAGCCACTAGGAAAGATCATTTTCCCCTCCCTTTCATCGATCAAATGTTGGAAAGATTAGCAGGTCATGAGTATTACTGCTTTTTGGATGGGTATTCAGGGTATAACCAAATCCCTATAGCCCCGGAGGATCAAGAGAAAACAACGTTCACGTGTCCATTTGGGACATTTGCTTACCGTCGAATGCCTTTCGGCCTATGCAATGCCCCCGCCACATTCCAACGTTGTATGTTAAGCTTGTTTTCTGATATGGTCGAGCGTTTCCTAGAGATTTTCATGGACGACTTCTCAGTCTATGGAAATTCATTTGACCAGTGTCTCCATCATTTGGAGCTAGTGCTGAGTAGGTGCACCGAGAAGAACTTGACCCTCAATTGGGAAAAGTGTCACTTCATGGTGCAACAAGGGATTGTCCTAGGTCATGAGATATCTAGGGAAGGGATTAAGGTAGACAAGGCCAAAGTGGAAATCATTGTGAAACTTCCACTTCCTCGATGCGTGAAGGACATTCGATCCTTTTTAGGACACGCCGGATTTTATCGTAGGTTCATTAAGGACTTTAGCAAAATTGCTAGACCCCTTACAAACCTTCTTGCTAAGGACGTGTCCTTCATTTTTGATGATAGGTGCCATAGTGCTTGGGAGAAATTGAAAGTGGAACTTATATCTGCCCCTATCATCTCACCTCCGGACTGGTCCAAGCCTTTTGAGATCATGTGTGACGCTTCTGATTTTGCGATAGGTGCTGTCTTAGGACAGCGTAAGGACAATAAGCAGCACGTGATCTACTATTCGAGTAGGACGCTTAATGAGGCCCAAATGAACTATACTACCACCGAGAAGGAATTCTTGGCAGTAGTGTTCGCTTTGGAGAAATTCCGTCCATACCTACTCGGGACTAAGACCACGATCTTCACTGACCATTCTGCTCTGCGATACCTTATGCTTAAGAAAGATGCGAAGGCCCGACTCATTCGTTGGATCCTTCTACTGCAAGAATTTGATCTCGAAATTCGAGATAAAAAAGGTGTCGAAAATGTCGTAGCTGACCATCTCTCTCGTGTGCCCAACGCACCTTCTGTCGAGCTGCCCATCAATGACAATTTTCCCGATGAGCAACTTCTAGCCATCTCTAAGGAGCCATGGTTTGCTGACATAGTAAACTACTTAGTCACAAACCAAACACCACCTAGTTGGTCCAAACAGGATAGATACCGATTCTTGTCTCAAGTTCGGTATTACATGTGGGAAGATCCTTATCTTTTCAAATATTGTAGCGACCAAATCATTAGGAGATGTGTCCCCAACGAGGAGACTAGAAGTGTGCTAGCTTTTTGTCATGAGTTCGCTTGCGGTGGACATTTTGGTCCCCGCAAAACTGCCGAGAAAATTCTGCAAAGTGGCTTTATTGGCCAACTGTGTTTAGAGATGCATTTGAGTATTGCAAGACTTGCACAAGATGTCAAATGATAGGAAGAATTTCCAAACGAAATATGATGCCCCTAAATCCCATTCTAGAAGTAGAACTTTTCGACGTATGGGGCATTGATTTTATGGGACCCTTCCCTAATTCGTTTGGGCACCAATACATCTTGTTGGCCGTAGACTATGTGTCGAAGTGGGTAGAAGCTGTCCCTTGCAAGACAAATGACAACAAAGTTGTTGTCAAATTCTTGAAAGATAATATCATCTCACGCTTTGGAATCCCTTGAGCCATCATTAGCGACAATGGCACACATTTTTGCAATAGAACTTTTGAAGCTCTCATGCGAAAATATGCCATTACTCACAAGTTGTCTACGCCCTACCATCCTCAAACTAGCGGGCAGGTAGAAGTTTCTAATAGACAAGTCAAGCTCATTTTGGAGAAGACTGTGAATCAGAATAGGAAGGACTGGTCCATCAAACTGGTGGATGCCCTATGGGCATATAGGACTGCCTACAAGACGATTCTAGGAATGTCTCCCTATAGACTAGTCTTTGGAAAGGCTTGCCACCTTCCTGTCGAGCTAGAGCACCGGGCCCTATGGGCAATTAAGCAGCTAAATTTCGATTTAGATAGAGCCGGTGAGTTTCGGAAATTACAAATTTCTGAATTAGAGGAGTTGAGGAATGATGCATACGAGAATGCGAAGATTGCGAAGGATAGAGTTAAGGTTTTTCACGATAAATTCATCACGAGAAAAACTTTTGTCCAAGGACAAAAAGTTTTACTTTACAACTCTAGACTTCATCTCTTTCCCGGCAAATTGAAGTCAAGATGGACAGGACCATTCATTGTTAAGACGGTGTTTCCACACGGAGCCATAGAGATCTACGATCCCAAAAATGGCAATTCATTCAAGGTAAATGGTCAACGTCTTAAAATCTTTTTGGAGTCTGTGCCGGAAGCTAATGCGGCGATGGGTCTTTTTGACCCACTGTATCGGTGATTATATCTTTCTGCCAATTCATGCATTCCATACATTTCATTCATACATTAGGGACAATGCATGAAACAAGTGTGGGGGAAGGGTATGTAATATATTTTAAAAAAAAAAAAAAATTAAAAAAAAAATGTTATAAAAAAATATATATATATATAAAAAAAAATAAAAAAAATATTATAAAAAGGAAATACTTTGACTTATTTTTTGAAAGAAATCTAAGTTAGTTTTAAGGATTAGGAAAATCATGATTAGGATTTCTAAAAACTTGGTCAAAATAAATAAATTGTTTAAATTTTAGGTATAGGAGAGAAATTGAATAAATAATTAGTCTTGATTTTTACCTTAATGAAATTTGCATACCATATGCATATCTAGGATTCTAAGACAAAGACCTTGTGCCTCATAAAAAAAAAAAAAAAAAAAAAAAAAAAAAAGAGAAAAAAAAATCACCAATTAAGCTGATACATGTGCCTCAAGAAGCATAAGTATTCATGCCTAAAGGTGAGTAAATAAAATAAAGTCCTTAGTTTTGGGGCCTAGTTCACTTGAATTTGAGTCCGCGGGGTGTTTTCTCACTTGGTGCCCTAAAGCCAACCGGTTTGGGAGTCATCGACTTTAAGTTCGCTACATGGGTGGATTAGAAAGTCCGAGGGAACTAAGGAAAAATTACTTAAATGTACTAACAAATCTAATAATCAATTAGTTAGGTATTAGGGCCTCAAGAAGCCTTGATACTTATACGAAAGAAAATTAGATGAGTTATACATGCCAAAAAAAAAAAATATATATATATATATATATATATATATTAACACATCTAATAGTCAATTAGTTAGGTATGAGGGCCTCAAGAAGCCTTGATACTTACACGAAAGAAAATTAGATGATGTTATAAAAATAATAATGAGGCATGAGAGTCCAAGTTAAGGAATTCCTAGATTCACAAGGGTGCGTATGACTTTTGGTAACAAAAAAGACTATATTAGAAATTCAATTTTAATCCTTACCTAAAATAAATAACAATTAACTTTATAAAGACCAGGTTTGAAGAATGAATAAAAATGATAATCCTAAAACTTATAGACTACTTAGTCTCTTCAAATATAATTCAAATATTTTCCTTTTATGGATTTTGTGGGTGTAATCCGCTGAAAACCCTCACGAGACAACACTCGTCCTCTAGGGTAACCTAGGGGTTTAACGGCTTATTGCACATGCTAAGTGCAACCGTGATTCCTACGAAAGTGAGTTAGCTAGATTAGATTTTTCTCTTTCTTTTTGATTTTTACTCGAGGACGAGCAAAAAGATAAGTGTGGGGGTGTGATAGGTAGTGAAAAATGCATAATTGACATCATATATACCATCGCATTTGCACATTTATTCATATTATAATGCACAATTATTAATATTTCTTTATTTAATATGTGCAGGCCTCAAATTATCAATTAATAAAGAATAAAGCTAAAAGAGCCCAAAAGCCCAGATCCAAGCCCATGTTTGAAGCCCAGGTGAAGAAGCGCAAATACAAAGAATCAAAATGCAAATACAAGGGCTAAAAGTTGCAAATATCAGAAATTAGGGTTGGATAGACTTCTATCAAACCCTAAACACCTGCGGGATAAGGATAAAAAGCCAAGATAAAGAGGAATTTCGTGGAGAGAGGATTTGAAGAAATCTGGATTAAGAGTAACTTGATTACCAAGTTATCTCGAAAATCCAGATTAAAAGGCCAGGATCACACTTCTAAAAGCAAGCGCCCACATGGACGGACCAGGAGAGGCCACGCGCCAAAGCGCGTGGCCAACAGAGCCAGGAGTGCCGCGGAGGCGCGGCAAAAGCCGTGGGAACGCGGCAGTTTAGATAGGGATGGATACCAGGTTTCGTGGTGATGTTTATCCGGGACTCCTCTACATTCTGCACTATAAATATCAGAGCATTCGCAACAGGGAGGGGCATGCAGAGACAAATTAGGGTTTTCTTTAGCTATTTTTAAATTTCTGCGAAAGTTGTAATTTTTATTCATGCTCGTTGTGGAGAAGGAGACGATTGTGTAACCTGCAGTTCATCGAAATAAAAGGTCACTCTTTTGTTCTCTGTTTAATTTCTGCACTTTATTTTATTTCTTTTGTCATCTCTCTCGTGTTTTAATCTTCGATCTCTTCTTGTTTTCGTTTTTCTTTCTTTTGCAATCTTTCTCATAAAAATAAAAAAAATAAATATTGAAAAGATAAAAATAATTATGAAGAACTAATCCTCCTAGTGGTTTGGTGAGATTCTTGAAGCAACCCTAGAAGCAATTAAAACTTGATCCGATTAATGAACATCACTAGAAACCCTAGGTTTAAAAGGCAACTAATTCTAGAAGATTAAAAAATACTTAAAATTCTTAATCTAGGCTACATGATAAAAAGACTTTTCATGACTTCAACTTAAGAACTAGGACAGCATAAGTTGGGATTCGTCTTCTATTAGGCTGTACCTAGATGTTAGGAGGAACCATAGTTAGGTTTTTGAGTAATGTAACTTAGTTAGAATCGTGTATTAATTTCTCTTGCTTGATATAATTGCAATAACCTAGGGTGAGTCATATCAATCTTAAGATGAAGATCAAGCTCTTTAATTTGCAATAGGGTTGTGGTAGAAGATCAGCAAAACCACGTTTTTAATCTCATATTTTCATCACAAATCTAATCTTTTTCTTCTTACTTGAAGCATACAAGGGAATCGGCCGAAAAGCTTGCATCGCATCCTTCCCTGAGGATCACGACCCGCTCGAGCCCTTGCTACAGCGGATTCGCATTGAGACTAAGACAATCTGAACTCTATTTTTATCTCAATCACTCATCTTTGTTGATAGATTACGTGCATGGAATTGGTATTCTTTGGTCTATGATAACAATGAGAACGATGCATATTACTGTCCTGAACTAGTTAATACATTTTATAATGCAATCGATCATGCATCTGTGAATTATGACACGCACCACTTCGTAGTTCATATGCCGTTAGGTGACATCTTTGGCACAATTCCACTCATTGCTGAAATCACTGATGTCCCAATTCACCCCCACCATAGCGACCCCTTGCCATTGATAGATTACATGACCATCATGGGGGTCCGCTGTACAGCACAGGACCGTGGGCTCAAAGCCAACACGACCTTTAGAAATATGCATTGCATTGGACGCTGGGTCCAACGCAACATTTTTGGGCTTGATCATGCCACGTCCTTTAACAGACCCGTGTTACAAATAATCCATGATTTAATGACTCGAAACCACACGGTCTGTTTGAATAGGGCCATCTTCCATGCTATTCTTGACAATTTCTCCCGCACTCGGGGTGCCAAGCATTCCCATCCAATCTTAATCACACGTCTGTGTAAGAATTTCATATCAGACGCTGTTTTTAATACCTTCGACCGAGTGCTTGTTACAGTAGAGAGACCCACGAGCTCATATAATGGTTGCTTGCATGCACTCTGGACACCCAGTGCCCAGCCTGAGGATATACCTGTGGAGTCCTCTTCGGAGGAAAGCTTAGAGGAAATAGATGAGCCACAATTTTGGAGGCAGGACCCCCCAACGGAATCAAGAGCCTTCATGTCCACCATCTGGAAGGGCATGAAGAAGATCTTTAGGGGGCAGGTTCGTCTTAGGAAGAAGGTAGAGGAGCAATCCTCTCGGTTGGATAGTATGGAAGTAGCGTTGAGACGTTCGCAGTCGGCTGGACCTAGCACCACCGCTGGTCCAAAACGACAAAGGGGATGATCTTTATCCTTTACCTATTTCATGCATCATTTCATCTTGCATACATTGGGGACAATGCATGAGATAGGTATGGGGGGGTAGATTCTAACCTAGGATTTTTCATCTTCTTTTTAGGCTTTTTATTTTTATTTTTAGGATTTTCATTTTCTTTTTAGATTTTATCTTTCTTAGTAGATTTTCTATTTTCTTTTAGATTTTACTTTTTCTTTTAGAGAAATATAAAAAAAATAATAATAAATTAAAAAAAGGGGAAATTTTTGATCCATGTTTAAAGAATCAAACTTAACTTTAGGGATTAAGGAAACTCTAAACTAAGATTTCTAATTATAAGTCGAAAAGAGGAGTTTTGTTAGATTTTTAGGTTAAGTAATAAAGGATTAGAAAAATTACTAGATTTTAATTCTTTCTTTAGGATATATACATTAAACATATTGAAGGATTAATCAAAGACTTTGTGACTTTATTTACATATATATATAATAAAAAAATAGAAAAAAATGTGTAAATAAATAATAAATAATAAATAATAAATACTTAGCCACTAATTAAGCTGGTTAGCTGTGCCTCAAGAAGCATGGCCAGTCACGCCTAAAGGTGGTTAAGTCCTTAAATTCCTTCGTGGCCTTTTTTACTCGAGTCATCGAACCCTAGGGATGTTTTCTCATCTGGTGCCCTAAGACCGTCTGGTTTGGGAGTCATCGGTAAGAGACTCGCTACAAGGGTAAACTAGAAAGCCTAAGGATGCTAAGGAAATGTAAATAAATAAATATTATAAAAAAAAATGTTATGTATATTAGTAAATAAATGAACTTAGTCTAAGAAAGATCCTTCATATTTATAGATGTATATATCCTAGGATTGATGCAAAATCCGGTTTTTGATCTTTTCCCTAAAAACTTAACCTAAATTGAAAATAAAACTCTAAATAGACACTTATAAGAGGAATGACAAGTTTAGGGTAACCTGAAACCTAGAACTTAAGTGAGAATCTTTAAAACATGGATCAAAATTTTCACTAACCCTTTTATTTTTCTTTATGGATTTTGTGGGTGCAATCCGCTGAAAACCCTCAGGAGACAACACTCCTCCTCTAGGGTAACCTAGAGGATTAACGGCTTGTTGCACGTGCTCAGTGCAATCGTGTCACCTACGAAAGTGGTGTAATAAACTAGTTAGGATTTTCTTTCTTTTTCTTTCTTTTTTTTTTTGCTCGAGGACGAGCAAAAGCTAGGTATGGGGGTGTGATTGTTATACATATTTGCATATTTTACCACTTGCATACCATGCATATTGTAAATAAAAATGTGATTTTTAATCCTTTTCTCTCTATTTTTTGCAGGTCCACATTTGAAATGAGAAAAGGCCCAAAATTTCTTTAATTAGCAATAATTAAAAGAGATTAATTCAAAGCCTAAAAAGTGAGCCCAAGGTTGAGCCCAGGATCTGGAGAATTCTACGCGCCAGCTCACGCTTCCAGAAGATCCACGTGGCTAACAACCTGTAACAAATCTGTAACAGAAAGATCCACTTGAACGGCCCTGATTTTGCCGCGCATTCCAGATTTGTGCCGCGTGTCCACGGTGGTTACAAGGCCGTTGGGGCCGAGATTTTCTCCAACAAATGGGATTCTGGAGCCTTCTCTCTGAGCCCTATAAATACAGTACCAAGGCCTGCACGAGCGAGACAGAGAGAGATTAGGGTAAAAGCTTGTATTTTGTGAGAGAGTATTGGTATTCTCTTAGGTTTTTAGCTCTCCCTCTTCTTCCTCCTAGAGATTTTGTTAAAGAGAGAAAAGAGAGTGTTTTTGAGAGCTTGTAAGCAAGGAGGTGACATCACTTGTAAGCAAGGATTAATCAAGGCTTCATTCTTCTCTTTACAACCTCTAGTAATTTGCTTACTTTCTTGCTTTACTTTTCTTGCTTTCATCATGAATTGTTGTTTAGTTTCTTTTGTAATGGATAGCTAAATTTCTTTTACATGGCTAGCTAACAACTCTCATTGCTAACTTCTAACTCCTTGGGTGATGGCTAAATTCTATACTTGCTTTGTTAAGTATCTTTTGCTTCCCAATGAAGTAGAGTTGCTTTCATTTTGGAAATGCTTGTTCATACTCCATATGATTCATGTGTGCCTCATTTAGAGCCTTGTTTAGAACAAGTGCCTTGATGGAACATGGAGATGGATCACCAAACATATGCTATTTGTAGAACAACTTCTTTACTTCAAGCTAATTGGTTGTTATGCCTTGAATGACTAATGAATGTTGTATCTTCTTCCTTAGCATCCCTTGAGTGTCACTCCTCAAGTCCACCATAGAAAATCTATCTCGGGAGCCAATGAATCAATATGAGGCTACAAGCTAAGACCAAGAAGAACACTCATCTTCAAAATGAGAAAAATACTTGACCAAACAAGCAAGTCATCTCTATTGCCAATGAATCAACATGAGGCAATCATGCATCACCCTTGAGTTTAGTAAGTTAGCAAAGTAGTAAAGTTAGCTAGCCATGGCCTTTCTCATCTAAAGTTTCCTAAACATTTTCTTTACTAGCTTTCTTTCTTAGCAATATAAATCTCCAAAGTTCTTTTGACTTTCTTTCCATCATGCACAAATCCACATATATTTTCATTTTCTTTTCCATTCTTTTTACATTTGTTTAAGAACAAAGAAGAATCTTCGTTTTCTTTTCTTCACTATGAACCGTAAAGCTTCCATCGTGAGCTCTCCTCGAGGATCGACCCGGTATAGCCCATGCTATAACGGAGATTGGAAAGGATACATTAATCATATAAATACATTGTGGAGTGATCAAAGCACTTGAGGTTGATTCTAAACCTTCTCTCTTTCATTTAATATCTGTGCAAATACTTCACACAAAATCACACTATCTTTTCCTCAATCATCGGAGCTTGTTGTGCACAAGTCCTATGGATGAAACATACTCTCCTTGACTATGATTTGCATTATGACTATATTAAAATATTTTGTGATAATACTAATTTCATTCATATAACCAAAAATGCAAATTAACATAGCAAGACCAAATACATATATATTCGATGTCACTTTCATAAAGAACACTATGAGAAAGGCGATATTGAAATTGAATATATTTCCACTGATTTTCAACTTGCAGAGATTTTTACTAAAGCATTAGATTATAATAGATTTTCATTCATTTGTGGTGAGTTAAATATTTATATTATGGATTCATAAGTTTTGAAAATGTTTTCAAATTTTTTTTGTATTTTTTAAAATAATATCTCTTTTATGTTGATGTCTTTACCCTTTTTGATGCATGACAAAAAGGGGAGAGATATCTGAGGTATTAAGTTATTTTGGTATTCTATATCCATTCTCTTTACCATGCTTATACATTGTGTTGGAGGAAGGAGGATTGGAAAGATGGTAGGCTATATATGCATATTATTCTATATTGATATCATTTTTATATATGCATATATGTGTGACTTGCTTATATTGTCAAATTTATATAAAGTCATAATGTTTTTTTGTACTTAATAGATAGCATAACTTGAGGGGGACATTCTCAAGCTCTTTCATATCTTTTATCTTAAATAACTCACATGTTTTGTTATCATCAAAAAGGGGGACATTGTTGGCTCAAGGTTACAATCACCCGATTTTATGGTTTTGATGATAACAAAACATATGTGATTATTTGAACTAATCAAGTTCAAGTGTTTAAGTTTATCTCAGAGTTTCAAGGATTCAAGGAGTTTTCTTCCTCTAAAAGAAGGTGTTAGAGACTCAAGAAGACTCAAATACGAGATCAAAGCTCAAAGCACTCAAACGTCGCTAATGGAGAAGCCCGGTTGAAGATCTTATAGTTACCTAGAGCCTTATAAGATATTAGTTTGTTAAAGTGTAGAATATAGTAATAATACTCAAGAAGTTGCACACAAAAAAAAATTACACGATATCGAAAAATACAAGTTTTGATAGTATCAGTATTTTGCATGATTGGTTTTGATCCATGTATCATAATTTTTCCAAAAAATTTATAGCAAGTTTATAACATGATTTCATAACCTATGCATTGTTACATTACCCTTAAATCAATACAAAATATTTTGAAAATTATTTGAAGTTTAAAATTCAGTCGTAAAACTGTTTCAGGCCAGAACGGTCAACCGCCCGGTCGATCGGTGCCCATTGCAGGCCAGATCGGTCAACTGGGCGGTCGATTGGACCTTTGGCCAGGAGCGTGTACGTTTATGCATGTTGTCAGTCGACGACTGGTCGACCGCTAACCCTTGCGGTCGACCGACCGGTCGATTGACTGAGAGACCTTAACTTTCGGTCAGGGTCAACCGTCTGGGTCGGTCAACCGACAATTTAAAATTTTCTTTTTAAATACCGAGCGGTCGACCGCTCGGTCGACCGGAGCCAATGGCTTTATTCTGGATGACTGGTCGGTCGACCGACAGGCTGCCAGATGGCCATAATGGCTAGTTTTTAATCTGTTTTGTTTTTAGTGGATTCCAACGGGCATTTTTGGTTTCGTAGTGTATAAACACATCCCAAATGACCTGGTATGATTTATAAATGATATTTATTCATTACATATATATATATATATATATATATATATATATATATATATATATATATATATATATAGAGAGAGAGAGAGAGAGAGAGAGAGAAATGTAAATCAGCTGACACAGGAGGCAACTCCCTCCTATGTCGCACTCAAAAATCAATTTCCCGAGTAAATTTTCAAGATCCGACCGTACATTATCATCTTCATATTCTAAGATATATACATATAAAAAATCAAGTGATTTGAAGTTTGTTTACTCCATTTTCTTTGGGTTCAAATATTAACGGTTTTTTAACAATAGAACAAAATGGAACGATTAGATCAATGAGTAAACGTATTTCAAATCACTTGATTTTTTATATGTATATATCTTAGAATATGAATATGATAATGTGCGGTCGAATCTTGAAAATTCACTCGGAAAATTTGATTTTTGAGTGCGACATAGGAGGGAGTTGCCTCTTGTGTCAGCTGATTTACATTTCTCTCATATATATATATATATATATATATATATATATATATATATATATATATATATATATATATATATATATATATATATATGGGTCATGAGTTTTGGTCTTGGATAAGAAAAACACACAAATTTTCAAGTTTGTTTCTAAAGAGAATAGCTTTTCTAGCTTTCAATCTCCAAGTTCTTTCTTTTCAAAGCTATTTTCAATTGGTTTTAAAACTTCTCTATTCTTTCTAACTGAATTTCTTCTCTCGCTTAACTTCTTGAGCAACACTTCATATTCTACTCCATAGAAAGTTATAAGAGAGAGTGTTTGTAGTCTTGTTAGATCACCAAGTGCTTTGTAACCTCAATTAGCTTTGTGCTACCTCTTGTGTAGAGGGTTGAGTTGGTGGAGTTGTGTACACCGGTCTTGTGTAGACCAAGTTGTAATTCCTTTATATAAGGTCCCTTTGTGGAAGATCCTTAGAGGATAGTGAAATCCTTCATAGTGGTGAAGGCGGAGACATAGAATGGTTGCTCGAATCTCGGAACAAATTCTCTTGTATTTGCATTTGATTGTGTCTTGCTCTCTATTGCTTTTCATTTCTCATACTTCTGAAATTGTTTATCCTGCATTCTACAATTTCTTTCATTCTATCACTTTCATTACCGGTCTATACTTGATTAGTCTCTAATATTGCATAATTTTTATCACATATGCATAGTTATTTTGTATAAAATTCTGCTAATAAAGCTTTGCCTGTTTGATCCTAGATCCATAGTGTGCAATGAAGAAGAAGACCCTAAATCACCATTTAATGGGTGATTAAAGGCCTACAGAGTAGCCATTGACCTTAGGGAGAAGATTGTCAGCCCAAGGCATCAAATCAACAAACCAGAAGATCCACCTGACAGGGGACAGACATGACCAGACGCAGCGGCGGCCGGGCGCGCCCTGGCAGGGCCGCAGAAACGCGGCCGTACGGGCGCGGCCGCGCTCGTGCTTTGGGCCAGGGGTTGTCCCCCTAGCCCCATTTCCCTTGGTGCCTATAAATACGCCCCTGTGGTTTTTCAGACGGGGATATCTAGAGTTTGAAGAGTAGTTGTTATTTTGTTTCTAGGAGTTGAAGTTGTTTGTTTCCTTCTTCTTATAGTTTTAGTTTAGCCATTAGAGTGAAAGAGAGAGAGTGTGTAAAAGTTGTATTTGAAGAGTGACAAGCTTATACAAGTAATTACTTCTCTTTCTTCTTTCCATTTACTTGTTTTCATTTGCTTCGTCTCTTTGTTTTAGTATAACTCCCTTTCTCTTTACTTCTTCTCTCTTGTTGTTTCTTTTACTACCATGTTTAACTAACTCTCTCATTGCATGGCTAACTAACTACTAACCCACTAATCTCTAACAACTTGATTGATAACCAAATGAGTCAATAGTGTCAAACAAGCCTTAAGCAAATGAGACCTATGACATCTTAAGACGAAGGTTCTAACTCTAACTTACCTACAAGTATTCTCTTTCTTATATTTCATACTTGACGGTTTTTGATGATCTATAGATTGTAAGCTTTACTTGTATTCGTAAGTTAGAGATATTCCTATTAATCTTTGCCGATACCATTAGTGCACTTGTTTCTTCCCTTATTCTCGCCTTCAATTGGATCTTGATAAGGGAATGTTCAAGTTTTTGCCATGTTAAGCTAAGTTAAAGGAAGATCTTTAATTCGATTTCTAACGTGAATAGTTCATATGCATAAGGGGTATGTTTGCCTATGATCCATTGTGAGGCTACATCTTCAAGAAGTTAGAGATTAATGGGAGCACTTAGTAGAAAGTTAGCCATGCGTTTTACCATCTAAAAAGAATCACTTTTACAAATCACCAAACCATTGTAAATAATTCTTGAAACAATACTTGTTTTCATTTTCAAATTCTTTATTTGAAACAAAGAAATTTCTCTTTTATTGAACAAAGAAGCCGCATCAAGCTTTCATTGCTCCCCCTTCTTGTGGATGTGACCCGTATAGCCACTTCGCTACTACGGAAGAATCGCAAAAGTAGAAACATCGACTCACACTCCCTTACTTATATTTGTGCATACTTTTTGCAGATCAAATTTTGACGCCATTACCGGGGAGAGAACGGCTTTATTGTTCAATGCTAAAGGATTTTTTTGTTCTTGTGTGTGAGAAGTACCAAGGAGCTCACTATCACGGAAAACGAAAGTGGTGGCCAAAGACGTTGCACGCGGATTCATTTGCCCTCGAAAAATTCATGTAAAAGCGAGTTTCTCTGATTAAAGTACTAACAAACTCTTCTGTAGGGTTGCCGAAAATCTCTCAAATTGCTTTCTCAAAATTTTTAATTCTCTTGAATGCTTCACCTTATACATGTGTAATAAACTCAACAGAAATCCATTTGTTGCTTAATTGAAATTTTAATTAGACTCTTGCATTTAGGGCACGTGTCTATTTCAATTCATTTCAATTTCTGTTGAAGAGTGCTGGAGAAAAGGTATGTGTGCATTCATATAGAATAGGACCAACATTTTGGAGTGATTTATCGCTTTGAGTATTATCTTGTTGTGAATATACTGTACACTTGCACAATTGACATTAAGAGCAAAATCCCAAATAAACAAGATAAGGTGGGGATTTCATGACCCTTAGCCCAAAAATCATCTCCAAGTGCACTTACACAACCCAAGCCGTAACTAAAAATTAATAGACGTTGGCCCTAGGGACATCTCAGACTCATTAAGAGATTAACCGAGGGTGAAAATTTCAAGAACTATACTCCTGCAAAATCGCTGTCTTAGGAAAGTGGTTTGAGAGGCAAAGCCTCGAAAGCTCCATGGTTTGGCATAATTAAGGCCCGTAGCTGACGCCCGGATACCTCCCACCGAGTTTTGCCCTTTCCTGACCGATTAGCTTGTAGTCAAGTTCCTGCAACAATCTCCTCCAAAGAATCGACCAGTTAAGAGTCGTCTAGGTCCAGGTACCTTAAACTAAGGCTTTGTGGTTGTTTTTTCTTTCTTTTGTTTATTTTTTTATTCTTTTCAATTATTTGTTATCTTTCCGTTGTTTGTGGTGTGCTGCATGCAAGAGTGGATTAGAGTTCCTGTAACTTCCAGATTAATCAAAAACACTTCTCTACCCTTGCATCCAGAACCGGTGATGGCGTCACTTCAGGACAGGTTTTACCCGATCAGAACCTCATTGCCATCTTGTAAAAAACTACTGAGGAGAACGGTAATAAATTCGAGTTAAAGCCCCAATTCATCAACACTCTTCCCAAATTTCATAGTTTAGAATCGGAAGATGCATACTTCTTTGTTAGGAAATTTGAAGAAGTATGCCTTATGATGCGCATTCCCCAGCTAGGAGATGATGCCGTTAGGTTACGTTTCATCCCTTTTTCCCTAAAGGACCTAACTAAGAAATGGTTGTACAGTTTGGCGGTAGATTCAGTTACAACGTGGGATGATTTTGTTAAGGTCTTCTTGAAGAAATTCTACCCAATTCATAAGACTGCCCTTATCAGAAAGAATATCATGCAGTTTAGGTAAGAACCGAGCGAACCATTCTGGAGATACTTTGAACGATTCAAAGATCTCCTAGCTCGGTAACCTCATCACGATGTGGAGAAGTGGCGTCAGTGCCAGATTCTATACGATGGTTTCGATTATCAAACGAAAACCCTGTTAGAAAACATGTGTCAGGGAGGGTTCTTTCAAAAGGATGAGAATCAGGGTTGGGATATATTTGAGAATTTAGCTGAGAAAACCCTGCATGGGAGCCAGCCTCGGAAAAATCAAAGAATTCATAATCTATAGCTTCAAAAGGAGGGCTCCTATCCTTAGAATCATCCATAGCTGCAGATGCTAAGATTGTCACCCTGATGAGGAGAATAGAGGCTCTAGAAATAAAAGAGCCAGCCAATATCAACCAAATCAACCTACCACCAATTCACAATCCGGGTTATTCATACTGTTAGGCACCAAACTGTAATTCACCTAGAGGGGGGGTGAATAGGTGATGGCTAATCTAATGGTCAAATAATGCGGAATTAAAATTTATTAATGCAAACTAAAAACTTCTTAAACTAAACACCACGTATAACACAAGAGTGTAGCCGGATTCCCCGTGAAGTGCTCTGGACTAACTCCTCAAGATTCCTCTAGATAACAGTTGAGGTGCCGCGTTGGCTCTCTTGGTTGAATACAAGTGTTAGCAAACAATCCCGAAGCATATAACAATTAAGCACACAATGTATATCAAGCATATAAAGATAAACACAATATAAGCATGCAAGATATAAACAAGTAAGAGATAGAGAGGGAGCAATCGCAAACACGGGAGATTTGTTTCGAGGTTCGAGCACACTTGCTCTACGTCGCCGCCTTCAACACTATGAAGGATTTCCACTAAATCGAACCCACCGGATCACTTGGTGCCGCAACACCTACAAGCTCTTTGGACTCTCTAGTCCCTCTCTTGTTCCCGAAAGAACACACCGCAAGCCCACTAGCTCGCCGAGGCCGCACCTCAAATACTGAGTTCCCACTAGAACCTGAAACAATGCGAACACATAGGTCCGCCTCCTCAAAGCAAAGATGAAGTCTTTGGTGACCACAACACTTTGATCACCTAAAAACAATCTCACAATAACACTCCTATAGGATGAATATATCAATGGATAGCTCAAGTATTTGTGAGAAAAACAAGGATGGAATGTGTGGAGGAAAACACAAGAAATCACTTTGAAAACACTCTTGATAAACTTCCCTTTTAATTGAAAATATTTGCTCTCAAATAAGTGGAGAAAACCTCTTAATAGAGTAGGAAAAACTATCTTTAAAACTCTCCAAAAATCTTCATCCAAACAGCCCACAAGCCCCCTTTTTTATAGGCTAGAAAAACTAGCCGTTGGGGTAATTTTTCAGCCCTGATGGCTGTCGGTCGACCGGCCCGGTCGACCGCCAACGGTCAGATTTCTGACCGTTAGAGCCTCGGTCGACCGGCCGGTCGACCGTGGCCTGGATACAGAGAGCAGGCTCTCTGTCCGGTCGACCGCTCGGTCGACCGGGGCCTTTCCAGAGAGCAGAGCTCTTTGGACGGTCGACCGGCCCTCCAGCTAGACTGGCATGCACATCTGTGCACGTCGGTCGATCGAGTCGGTTGACCGACTCATAGCTCGGTCGACCGGTAGAAGCCAGGTCAGGTCTCTTACAGGGATTAAAATGTTGACTTTTTATCTAAAATAAAATCACATAAATTCACGAAAAATCTACAAAAATAGGTTCAGTGTTATACTTTGATAAACAAACATGTTTGAGTAAAATCACAACTTGAACTATTTTTGTAACTTAGAAATTTTGGTTAAAAACAAAATTTTTATTTTTCAAAATAGATTTTTCCAAAACTTCTCCAAATAAAAAAATCAAGATATTTTAAACACTTTTAAAGCATAGAGTGTATGGATATGATCCACTACACATACATGGTGAAATATCTATGTTTTTGACAATAAGCACTAAACATGTTTTGGTTAAAACATATATACTTTGAATTCCAAAAACCAAACTGGTATTTTTCAAAAAGAAAACTCTTTTGTATTTTTTCAAAATAAAAATTCTTTTATGAAAACACATCTAAATCAAGAGTGTGTGTGTGTATATGGTATACTTGAGCAATCCACCAACTATTCTATCCTTTACATTTTAATCTAAAAACAAAATCTTATAAAACAAACCTAGACTCAAGTCTTGATCTTGAAGGTCTTCGCTTGAACTCTTCTCATCTTCTTGACTTAGTCCAAACTTGATCCAACGAGCTAGACTCCTCTTGAGTACTTGATGTGGTCTTGATGCACAAGCTCTTGAATCAAACCGTGCTAGCTCCAAAACTTGACTTTAATTCCTTTGTTGAAGCTAAACGCCTACTAAGATCTTGATCATAAATCTGAGACTAATTAAACACAAGATCATTAGTAGTATAACTACATGAGTTGATCATCATCAAAACTAGAGTGATGGGCCTTTGGGCCAACAATCTCCCCCTTATTGATGATGACAAAGCTCATTAAGTTATATATGCATGGATTAAAGTAAAGCTTCAAAGAAGCTCCCCCTTAACTCATGCATCACAAAAAACAAATATATATGACAATGAAGCACATGAATCTAAACAAACATGTATGCAAATATAAGGAGATAAACATACCAATCAAGCATAAAACTCATCAAATTCTTTTTCTCTTATTTGCAAAACAATATGCATAAACAAGAAATTCTTTTTCAAAACATGCATATATACTAAAATACTTCTCCCCCTTTTTGTCAATCATCAACAAAGGGGTTAAATTAAAAACAAAGCAATGTTCTCCCCCTTTTTGTACGAAAACAAAAATCAATAAAGGGGTAAAATCAAATCAACCAATAAAGAGATATATGCGATATATATTCATGAAGAGGAAGACGCTAAGTTAACTTTCCTACATACATGCATTACATGAAGAAGGGATGACAAGCCCTAACTCACATAACGCATAATATGCAATGCATAAGAGGAGATGTGAAGCTCTCCCTACACACGTGTATCGCATAAAGAAGAGTTATCAAGCTCCTCAATATAAGATACACTCAACATGAATCTATATGTAGAAGAGATGTTAAGCTCCCCTTGCATATAGACAATACACATCAAAACATTTTTAATATTTCTTATGAAAATAAAATTTTGAATTTTCTCAATAAAATAAATTTTGAGATATCTTAGTAAATCAAATTTTAAGATACCAATTGTAAATAAACATTACAAATTTTGAATTTTTTTAAACCAAATATAGAAACATATTGATACAAATTGAAATATATGGATACCAATTGAAATTATTAGATACCAATTGAAGATTATTGCACATTTTTGATATCAATAAAAATACCAATTTTAAAAATAATGCAAAGCTTATTAAACTAACAATTGAGATACCAATTGAAAATAAAGATTTGAATCAAGCTTAGCATAAACAAACTTTGTGCTTTAAACATGTAAACCAATTTTAAATCAAGCACAAACAAATCATATATATGTGTATGAAAAAAATGATAATATCAATAGAAATTGATATAAGTTAAAATTGAAAGCATACATATATATAAACAAGATTATGATTATACAAAATCTATCAATTGTGATACCAAATGAAATTATAATACCAATTGAGATTATGAAGTTAAATTAATGTATAACTCATAAAAATCTGCCCTTTTTATGCACAAGATAAAAGATTTTCAATAAGGCTTGCAAGGCATACTTGCCTATTCGTCCACCAATGAAGGGGTTGGTAGGGGTTTTAAAAAAATAAGTGTTTGAAAAATGTTTTTATAGTGAAAACACTACCATATGAAGAATAAATAACTAGTTAAAGTATTTTTTGAAAAACTAGTTAAAGATCCTTCAAAACATGAAACCAAAACGTATGTCTATCATGAAACATACTAAATACACAAAATTTGACACTCAACATCCATAAAGCTCAAAATGATCATGAAACATAGTCATGTATAAACAAATAACGAGTGAGTGTACAAGAATCATGTAATTTGTATTATCCATGAAATTAGTCAATAAAGCTCAAAACAAACATGAATATCATTTTATCAAACAAATTATGAAAATTTATTTTTCATTTAAAAACAAACTTCTAGGTATATGTATGTTTTTATCTAAAATTAATAATATTCATACATATCCCAAACATAAAAGAGTCCATGATATGATTTGCATGAAGGCAAGAGACTCAAGAGACATACATGTATATTCATTAGATTTGAATACAAACTACATATACATGAAGTAAAGTATATAAATAGGCAAAACAAGTGTAAATGAGGAAATCATCAAAACTAGGCTATACATGTGCATATAGTGAGTACAAATGAACAATGAAGTGCAAACATATACGAATCAATTTGTTGCTCACTACTTGTACACGTATATACACAAGTTTTGACAAATACTACATCTAACCATGTTTTTACCGCATGAAGCACAAAACAAATAAAACATGAACATACTAAAAAATATCATATAAGAATAAGCATGTAAATAAAATAGGAGTTTAGAGATAGTTACCAAATCATGAACTATACTCCAAATCCCCAAAACATGGTGGTTGTCCCACCAAACCTCCATGATAGCGGTGCATCAAATGTGTGTCCATCTAGTCGATGTGCAACCACCACCAAGGCACCATTTCTCTCACGTTTTGTGAGAGCCGCACCTACATCAAATGCACAAGGTGGGGATTTTGATACCCATTTTCTTTTGGGTCCTTGAGGGTTAGCATTGTAAGGAACCCAAACCTTTTTATTAGCAAAATTTAAAGCATTTATCTTATCATAACAAAATTTTGCTAAATGGCCTTTGTGGTCACAATGTGTACACTTGTACACTCTAAGATGCATATGTGTATGAGTGTGGTCATGGCGTGCAAAGTGTGCATATGCATGATGTGGGTGTTGTGCATGAACATGGGGAACTTGTTTCTTTTGAAACAAGAATTCCAATTTTTTATGGTTAAATGCACAATTGCTCAAAGTTGAGCTTAAACAATCAATTCTATTTTTCAAAAATTTAACTTCATTTTTGTCAATGGTTGTAGCATGAAGAGCATGATCAACAGTCTTTTTCTTTTTAGAAACATTTACTTTTTCTTTTTCAACCATTTTTCTTTTCAAAGAATTGTTTTCATGCAAAGCAACTTCCTTTTGTTTTTCAACCAAAACAATTTTATTTTTCAATGAAGTATTTTCTTCACATAAATCATTCAATTTAGAAAGTAAGGAAATATTTTTATTTTTCAAACTTTCATTTTCTTTTTCAATGCATGCAACTTTTTGTTTAAAGGAATTATTTTCTTTTAACATGCAATCAAATTTCTTTTTCAAATTCTTGTTATCCTTTTTAATCATGTCATATTTTTCAAGTAGTTGTTGACAAAACGAAGTAAGCTCATCATAAGACATGTCAACATCTTCTTCTACCTCGGATACGGTAGTTACCTCAAGGGGTTTATCCCCTTGGACCATGTAGCATACGTTGGAAGTGTCACTTCTAACATCTGAGTCGCTCCCCGCATAATATTGTTCTTGTTCGCCAAGGGAGATCAAAGAGTTCCATACTACAAAAGCCGAATCAAGATTAGCAACCCTAGATAAATAAACATCATTTAGGGTAGATCTTAAAGCATGTAGGGCTTTTACATTAGCCTTAATATTTTTGCTATTTAAACAATAAGAATCTCTAGTAGTGGTAAAATAAACATGAATACCTAGGGCTTTGAGGTATAAAGACATCTTAACCTTCCAAGTTTGGATGTTAAGAATGTCAAAGGTGGGAGGTGACATGAAATCCATGGTGTGTATACAAATATTGTGATTAGCTATAAAATGAGGATCTTTAACTCTAGGTTGTAATACCCAAATCAAGAGCACTTAGCTCTGATACCAATTGTAATTCACCTAGGGGGGTGAATAGGTGATGGCTAATCTAATGGTCAAATAATTCGGAATTAAAACTTATTAATGCAAACTAAAAACTTCTTAAACTAGACACCACGTATAACACAAGAGTGTAGCCAGATTCTCCGTGAAGGGCTCTGGACTAACTCCTCAAGATTCCTCTAGATAAGAGTTGAGGTGCCGCGTTGGCTCTCTTGGTTGAATACAAGTGTTAGCAAACAATCCCCAAGCATATAACAATTAAGCACACAATGTATATGAAGCATATAAATATAAACACAATATAAGCATGCAAGATATAAACAAGTAAGAGATAGAGAGGGAGCAATCGCAAACACGGGAGATTTGTTTCGAGGTTCGAGCACACTTGCTCTACGTCCCTGCCTTCAACACTATGAAGGATTTCCACTAAAATCGATCCCACCAGATCACTTGGTGCCGCAACACCGACAAGCTCTTTGGACTCTCTAGTCCCTCTCTTGCTCCCGTAAGAACACACTGCAAGCCTACTAGCTCGCCGAGGCCGCACCTCAAATACTGAGTTCCCACTAGAACCCGAAACAATGCGAACACACAGGTCCGCCTCCTCAAAGCAAAGATGAATTCTTTGGTGATCACAACACTTTGATCACCTAAAAACAATCTCACAATAACACTCCTATAGGATGAATATATCAATGGAAAGCTCAAGTATTTGTGAGAAAAACAAGGATGGAATGTGTGGAGGAAAACACAAGAAATCACTTTGAAAACACTCTTGATAAACTTCCCTTTTAATTGGAAATATTTACTCTCAAATAAGTGGAGAAAACCTCTTAATAGAGTAGGAAAAACTATCTTTAAAACTCTCCAAAAATCTTCATCCAAACAGCCCACAAAGCCCCACTTTTTATAGGCTAGAAAAACTAGCTGTTGGGGCAATTTTTCAGCCCTGATGGCTGTCGGTCGACCGGCCCGGTCGACCGCCAACGGTCAGATTTCTGACCGTTGGAGCCTTGGTCGACTGGCCGGTCGACCGTGGCCTGGATACAGAGAGCAGGCTCTCTGTCCGGTCGACCGCTCGGTCGACCGGGGCCTTTCCAGAGAGCAGAGCTCTCTGGACGGTCGACCGGCCCTCCAGCCAGACTGGCGTGCACATCTGTGCACGTCGGTCGATCGAGTCGGTCGACCGACTCCTAGCTCGGTCGACCGGCAGAAGCCAGGTCAGGTCTCTTACAGGGATTAAAACGTTGACTTTTTATCTAAAATAAAATCCCATAAATTCACAAAAAATCTACAAAAATAGGTTCAGTATTATACTTTGATAAACAAACATGTTTGAGTAAAATCACAATTTGAACTATTTTTGTAATTTAGAAATTTTTGCTAAAAACAAAATCTGTATTTTTCAAAATAGATTTTTCCAAAACTTCTCCAAATACAAAAACAAGATATTTTAAACACTTTTAAAGCATAGAGTGTATGGATATGATCCACTACACATACATGGTGAAATTTCTATGTTTTTGATAATAAGCACTAAACATGTTTTGGTTTAAAACATATATACTTTAAATTCCAAAAACCAAACGGTATTTTTCAAAAAGAAAAACTCTTTTGTATTTTTTCAAAATAAAAATTCTTTTATGAAAACATATTTAAATCAAGAGTGTGTGTGTGTGTGTGTATGGTATACTGATTAGACGAGAAAGGTGTCGTATTATGGAGTATAAATGAGCACAAATATATGTATTCAATTAAGGAGATAAGGTTTAGAAACAACCTCAAGTGCTTAGATCACTCCACAAATGTATTCAAAATGATTAATATACCCTTTCCAATCTCCGTTATAGCATAGGGCTATACCGAGTCGATTCTCAGGGAGAACTCGCGAGGGAAGCTTTGCGATAGGTAGTGAAGAAAAGAAAACGAAGATTCTTCTTTGTCTTAAAAGAATAAAGAATCAAATGAAAAAGAAATAAAAGAATGGGTGGAAATGTTCATGATGGAAAGTGTAAAGAAATCAAAATTAAGATTGGCTTTGGAATTACAACTAAAAGAAAGTAAAACTTTGAAAAGATTTAAGATTGAAGAAAACCATGACTAGCTAACCTTACTACCTTTCTAAAGACTTACTAAACTCCGTGATAGTGAATGCGTGCCTCATGTTGATTCATCAGCATTGATTTGTCTTGCGTGTTGGTCTAATTACTTTCCCACTTGGATGATGGGGGATCATTCTTGGACTTGTCTTGTAGCCTCATAGATGTCATTGGCCTACAAATTAGACTTTCAATAATGGAATCAAAAGAGCTACACTCAAGGGATGCTAAGGAAGAGGATACAACATTCATTAATGGACATAAAGAAGTTGTACAACAAATAGCATATTGGTGATCCATCTCCATGTTCCATCAAGGCACTTGTTCAAAGACAAGGCTCTAAATGAGGCACACATGAATCATATGGAATTACAATAAGAACTAGCCAAGCAATGAAAGTAACCCATCGGAGAAGAGAAGACCATACAACTTGCAAAATGAAATATAGCAATCACCCATGAGTTAGTAGTTAGCAAGGTTAGTGGTTAGCTAGTACATGTAGAAAAGTTAGCTACAAGCCATTACAAAAGAAAAGCAAAGCATGAATAAAATTGCAAGAAAATAAAGAAAGCAAGTAAAGAAAACAAGTACACTAGAAAATGCAAGAGTAGAGAGAAGAGAATGGATCAATCCTTGCTTCACAAGTTGTCACTCCTTGATGTACACAAGCTTTCTCTCTCTTACAAACTCTCTCTTACAGAATTTCTAGGGAGAAAGAAGATCTAGAGAGCTACAAAATCCTAGAGAAAAACTAACAAAAATACAAAGCTTAATCCCTAATCTCTCTCTCTTCTCTGCTCTCCTTTTGCTCGCAGGTCCTTGGTCAATATTTATAGGCCCTGAGAGAACTCTCCAGAAGACGAACAGGTGGCAGAAATCTGGGATTGAATGGCCCAGATTTTGCGGTGGATCCGCGGCAAGGCGCGGCACTTTTGTGGCCGTTGGATCCCAAATTTTTGTTACAAGTTTGTTACGAGGTTGTTATCCACTTGGCCTTCTAGAATCTTGAGTTGTTGCGTAGAATTCTCTAGATCATGGGCTCAAATTTGGGCTTTATTCTGGGCTTTTGAATTAATCTCTTTAATTATTGCTAATTAAAGAGATTTTGGGCCTTTTCTCCATTTCAGATGTGGACCTGTAAAAATATAGAGAAGATGAGTAAAAATCACATTTTTATTGTCAATATGCATGGGAATAATGTGGTAAAATATGCAGAATTGTGTAACAATCACACCCCCACACTTATTCTTTTGCTCGTCCTGAGCAAAAATAAAGAAAAAAGAAAATCTAAACTACCAATTTTATTACACCACTTTCGCAGGTGACGCGATTGCACTGAGCGTGTGCAACAAGCCGTTAAACCTCTAGGTTACCCTAGAGGAGGAGTGTTGTCTCCTGAGGGTTTTCAGCGAATTACACCCACAAAATCCATAAAGAAGAAGACAAATGTTAGTATTTTGAAAACGCATTTTGAAAGAGAGACATGTTTTCAAACTATTTTTGCAAAAATATAAGTGATCTAAGGTCATAAGTCCACCTATAATCATTCTTTCTTAAACTTAGTCTCCATGCAAGATCTTGTCTTCAATTAAGGTAAGAATTCAAAATTGGATTGAATACTTTATCTTTCATAAAACCTAGATAGTATGCACACCGTGCTAGTGAAAATTTCTGGGATTTCAACTCCAACCATCAAGCCATTTATTTATTTATATATATTTATATATATTTTTTTTTTTCTTCTTTTTTCTCTCCTTAGTTTAGGCTTTCTAGTTTACCCTTGTAGCGAGCCTTTAACCGATGACTCCCAAACCAGACGGTCTTAGGGCACCAGATGAGAAAACATCCCTCGGGTTTAAGGTCTCAAGTAAAAAAGGCCACAAAACTAAAGGGGATTATTTATTTTCTTTACCACCGTTAGGCGTAAATAATCATGCTTCTTGAGGCACATTTATCCAGCTTAATAGGTGATGTTTTATATATATATATTTTTTTCTATTTTTTTTTTATTTTTATGGCATTTTGGTCTTTGTTTCCATCCTAAGAAATGTGTAAGTGTGAAGTGCATACTTATCTAAGGCAAAAAATTCAAGATAAAAATATCTCACCAATTTTACTTACTTAGCCTATAATTTCAAACAAGATCTATTATTTCAACTAGGCTTAAGATGTCATAATTAAGGCTTTCTTAATTTCTAAGATACATCTTACTTTTCTTAAAAATAGATCTAAACTTTGTCTCTTATTTCAAAAGTTTTTTTTTTTTATTTATTTCTAAAAAGAAGTATAAAAGACAGAAAATCTAAAAACTCAATGTTAGTAAACCCTCCCCCACACTTATTCCATGCATTGTCCTCAATGCATCATGATATATGTATGCATGAAACAGGTAATAGGGTAGAATCATTTATTCACAAAAAAATGCAAAAAATTATTTGGAAGAAGTATATACAAATGTAATAATTACCTAGGCTTTTGGTCTTTTTCCTCTGGCCCGTTTCCCATCATTCCAGTGCGTTTGCTTTCGTGAGCTCAGTTGGGAAACGGTATGAATTTTGTTAGCCTTAGGTGTTTCCAAATTCAATTGATTGTTATTATCAGTCACACTCATTCCACCACATTGTTCACAAACAAATGCCTTGTCACCACTTTCATTATGAATCTCATCACTTCCAATATCTAGAAATTTTAACTCCTCTCCATATAATTCTTCAAAACTCAAGTCAACATCCGGAAGTGGACAATCAGCTAACTTACCCCGAGTTGACTCATCTAAACACATGATCTCATCAACAAACAAGTCTTCAAAAGATATATCAATTGGGGGTTCTTGAAGAGAATCACAGAATTGTGACTCATCTTTTGAATCCTCACAATTGTCCTTAATAAAGTTAACCTCAAATGTTTGATCTTTTGTTTTGTGAGGCTGTGTGTGGAAGACATTGAGTTCATGTGTCATGTTACCAAAGGTCAACCTCATTGATCCATTCCGGCAATTAATGATGGCATTTGCAGTAGCGAGGAATGGTCGTCCCAGAATGACAGGAATTTGAGCCCTTCGATTAGAATTAGATACTGGTTGTGTCTCAAGGATTACAAAATCAACAGGGTAAATGAATTCCCCAACTTTGACAAGGACATCATGAATTACCCCCTTGGGTTTAGTGACAGAGCGATCAGCCAATTGAATGGTCATTTGGGTCGGGAGGAGATCACCTAACCCCAATTGTTGATACACAGAAAAAGGTAGGAGATTGATGCTGGCCCCCAAATCAAGAAGTGCCCTATTAATGGTAGTCT
The DNA here is from genome assembly GCA_038442645.1 of Agave tequilana. Classification (NCBI taxonomy): domain Eukaryota; kingdom Viridiplantae; phylum Streptophyta; class Magnoliopsida; order Asparagales; family Asparagaceae; genus Agave; species Agave tequilana. The sequence continues at coordinate 153,213 of JAVJIF010029917.1, forward strand.
GTCCTATGATGCATGAAATGGTGGGGCTCCCTGGATCTTTGTATTTTACAGGAATTGGACCAGTGAGCAACTCAGTGATGGATGATGCTAGGAAGACTTTCTTAGGGACTTGGGTCTTCCTCTTCTTAGTGCACATCTCCTTTAAGAATTTGGCATATGATGGCACTTGTTGTATGGCATCAAGAAGAGGGACATTGATTTGGACCTTATTGAACATTTCTTTTAATTTCTCCATGTGAGCATTTGACTTGTTATTTAGAAGCCTATTTAGAAATGGTACCCTAGGCTTATAAGGTTGCTCATCTACCTTTTCTTTCCCCTTGGCTTGAGATGTGGATGGCTCTGAACTAGAGGATGGTTTGTCAAAAGTTGGTTGCATTGGGACAGGAGGTGTAGGCTTTGGTACTGGATGAGATGGTGGACTAGAAACCCTATTGTCAATTTGTTTTCCAGATCTCAGGGTATGAATAGCATGACATTGACTGGGTCCTGAATCTTCCACTTTATGCAAAGGGAAGTGATGTTTGGGAGTTGGCAATGGCTGGCTTGGGAACATTCCATTTTGTCTCTCAGCCAATTGCTCAATTTGGACCTTAACTTTATTCAACTCCTGCTCCTGGTTCTTTGTAAAGGTTTCTAGCATTTTCTTCAACTCTGATATTTCTGAATTATTCTGGGGTGGATGTTGATAGTATGGAGACTGGAATTGTGATGGGTAGAATGGTGGGTACTGATATGGTTGTGACTGTGGTGGACTTTGAGATGGATGAACATACAGTGAATCTTGATTGAAACTGGATGGGTGAAACTGAGCATAATATGGATGTGGAAGTGGTGGTCTATAATGCTCAGGACCAGACTGACTCCACAAAGAATTTTGATGGTTCTGCCATCCTAAATTGTATGTATTGGAGTATGGGGGTCTGGTAAAAGCTGCATTCATGTTCTCCTGATATGATTGGGGCTGATACAAAGGACACTCCTCAAAGACATGGCTAAGGTCATGACAGTTGGTGCAACCCGGTTGAATTACAGACAATGGGTTGGCCTGATTTACAACAGAATTTCCCCTAGACTCAAGCAGTTCTATCCTCTTCATTAATTGTGTGATCTTGGCATCTGCAGCTAGAGAGGATTCTATGGAGTGCGTACCAGTTCTGGAAGTGGTGGGAGTGAATTTATTAGGACATGACTCCCACTGAATAGTTTTCTCAGCTAGGGTTTCAAAGAGATCCCACCCTGATGTTCATCTTTCTTCAAGAATTCCCCTTGGCACATGGATTCCAAGAGGGTTTTCGTTTGGTAATCTAAACCGTCATAGATAATCTGGCATAGACGCCATTTCTCTATGCCGTGATGAGGACACAGGGCTAGGAGGTCTTTGAAACGCTCAAGATACTTCCAGAAAGGTTCATTTGGTTCCTGCTTGAATTGCATGATATTCTTGCGCATGAGGGCTGTTTTGTGGATAGGATAGAATTTCTTAAGAAAGACCTTTACAAAATCTTCCCACGAAGATATGGAACTGACGGGAAGATTGTAAAGCCACTTCTTAGCTAAATCCTTAAGTGCAAACGGTATGAACCATAACCTAACAGCATCCTCGATCAGTTGGGAAATTCTCATCATTTGGCATACCTCTTCAAACTCACGAATAAAGAGGTACGCGTCCTCAGACTCTAGACCATGAAATCGGGGAAGTGTACTAATGAATTGAGGTTTCAGCTCGAAGTGATTTCCATTAGGCTCGGGGAGAAGAATGCACGATGGAAGGGAGGTGCGAATCGGATAGAATCGATCCTGAAGTGAGACGTTGTTTGCCATAATGTCAAGTGGTTGTGTAAGTGCAAGTATAGAAAGAATTTGGATTACGGAACCACTCTAGTATATACAATCACAAACAACGTGCACCGATCACACCAGCGAAAAAGAAAGGAAAAATAACAAACAATAAAAGAAAAATCAATCCAAGCTATCTAAGGATCCTGGACCTAGACGACTCCTAACAATTAGATCGTCCACAGGAGGTTTAGTGTAGACTTTGACTATAAGCGAATCAGCCAGGGAAGGGCAAGGTTGGTGGGAGGTTTTCCGTCAGAGACGTTCCTTAATTAAGTAACCAGCAACCTTCGGGCTTTCGGCCCTCAATCCCTTTCCTAGACACTGATTTTACAAAAGTCAATTTCTAACACTTTTCCCCCTTAGGATAATCTCCTAAGTGAGTCCGGATGTCCCTAGGGCCAACGTCTATCAAATTTTATTTACAAACTTGGGATTGTGAGTGCGTGGGAAAATGATTTTCGGGCTAAGGAAAGGGTAATGAACTCCCTACCTTATCTTTTTTATGGGTTATGCCCTTAGAATTGATTTGTGCAAGTGTACAAGATAGATAACAAGGATTCACTCAAAGCATGAAAATCAAGCAAGAGATGATTCCTAGTCTATATGCAATGCTTACGTACCTTGCCTCCAGCACTCTTCAACAATAAAAGTAAATGAATTGAAAAGACACGTGCCTAGAAATGCAAATGTCTAATCAATTTTTAACAATTTCAACCAATTTTTTACTGTTGATTAAATTAGCAGGTATATGGTGAAAAATACAGGAATTCAAGTATAGCAGCAGATGTATTTTGCAGAGCTAGAGACCCTGCAGAAATTTTGTGAGTAGTCAACTCAGGATTGCCGCAGATCCACGGCAAAAACCAGGATTCCGCGGCAAAACTGAGGGATCCTGGTCTCTGCTTTCGAGAGCAGAGGCCCAGGTCCACTTATATGTCACTGCAATTAAAATTTTCCTGTTCTTCAACCTGTAACCTGCAACAGAGAAGAAGATTCGTTTAGTTCTTCACTTTAAACCAAAAAACGTTGCTCTCCCCGGCAACGGCGCCAAAAATTTGATTAGATGAGAAAGGTGTCGTATTATGGAGTATAAATGAGCACAAATATATGTATTCAATTAAGGAGATAAGGTTTAGAAACAACCTCAAGTGCTTAGATCACTCCACAAATGTATTCAAAATGATTAATATACCCTTTCCAATCTCCGTTATAGCATAGGGCTATACCGAGTCGATTCTCAGGGAGAGCTCGCGATGGAAGCTTTGCGATAGGTAGTGAAGAAAAGAAAATGAAGATTCTTCTTTGTCTTAAAAGAATAAAGAATCAAATGAAAAAGAAATAAAATAATGGGTGGAAATGTTCATGATGGAAAGTGTAAAGAAATCAAAATTAAGATTGGCTTTGGAATTACAACTAAAAGAAAGTAAAACTTTGAAAAGATTTAAGATTGAAGAAAACCATGACTAGCTAACCTTACTACCTTTCTAAAGACTTACTAAACTCCGTGATAGTGAATGCGTGCCTCATGTTGATTCATCAGCATTGATTTGTCTTGCGTGTTGGTCTAATTACTTTCCCACTTGGATGATGGGGGATCATTCTTGGACTTGTCTTGTAGCCTCATAGATGTCATTGGCCTACAAATTAGACTTTCAATAATGGAATCAAAAGAGCTACACTCAAGGGATGCTAAGGAAGAGGATACAACATTCATTAATGGACATAAAGAAGTTGTACAACAAATAGCATATTGGTGATCCATCTCCATGTTCCATCAAGGCACTTGTTCAAAGACAAGGCTCTAAATGAGGCACACATGAATCATATGGAATTACAACAAGAACTAGCCAAGCAATGAAAGTAACCCATCGGAGAAGAGAAGACCATACAACTTGCAAGATGAAATATAGCAATCACCCATGAGTTAGTAGTTAGCAAGGTTAGTGGTTAGCTAGGACATGTAGAAAAGTTAGCTACAAGCCATTACAAAAGAAAAGCAAAGCATGAATAAAATTGCAAGAAAATAAAGAAAGCAAGTAAAGAAAACAAGTACACTAGAAAATGCAAGAGTAGAGAGAAGAGAATGGATCAATCCTTGCTTCACAAGTTGTCACTCCTTGATGTACACAAGCTTTCTCTCTCTTACAAACTCTCTCTTACAGAATTTCTAGGGAGAAAGAAGATCTAGAGAGCTACAAAAATCCTAGAGAAAAACTAACAAAAATACAAAGCTTAATCCCTAATCTCTCTCTCTTCTCTGCTCTCCTTTTGCTCGCAGGTCCTTGGTCCAATATTTATAGGCCCTGAGAGAACTCTCCAGAAGACGAACAGGTGGCAGAAATCGGGGATTGAATGGCCCAGATTTTGCGGTGGATCCGCGGCAAGGCGCGGCACTTTTGTGGCCGTTGGATCCCAAATGTTTGTTACAAGTTTGTTAGGAGGTTGTTATCCACGTGGCCTTCTAGAATCTTGAGTTGTTGCGTAGAATTCTCTAGATCATGGGCTCAAATTTGGGCTTTATTCTGGGCTTTTGAATTAATCTCTTTAATTATTGCTAATTAAAGAGATTTTGGGCCTTTTCTCCATTTCAGATGTGGACCTGTAAAAATATAGAGAAGATGAGTAAAAATCACATTTTTATTGTCATTATGCATGGGAATAATGTGGTAAAATATGCAGAATTGTGTAACAATCATATACTTGAGCAATCCACCAACTATTCTATCCTTTACATTTTAATCTAAAAACAAAATCTTATAAAATAAACCTAGACTCAAGTCTTGATCTTGAAGGTCTTCTCATCTTCTTGACTTAGTCCAAACTCTATCCAACGAGCTAGACTCCTCTTGAGTACTTGATGTGGTCTTGATGCACAAGCTCTTGAATCAAACCGTGCTAGCTCCAAAACTTGACTTTAAATCCTTTGTTGAAGCTAAACACCTACTAAGATCTTGATCATAAATCTGAGACTAATTAAACACAAGATCATTAGTAGTATAACTACATGAGTTGATCATCATCAAAACTAGAGTGATGGGCCTTTGGGCCAACAATCTCCCCCTTTTTGATGATGACAAAACTCATTAAGTTATATATGCATGGATTAAAGTAAAGCTTCAAAGAAGCTCCCCCTTAACTCATGCATCACAAAAAACAAATATATATGACAATGAAGCACATGAATCTAAACAAACATGTATGCAAATATAAGGAGATAAACATGCCGATCAAGCATAAAACTCATCAAATTCTTTTTCTCTTATTTGCAAAACAATATGCATAAACAAGAAATTCTTTTCCAAAACATGCATATATACTAAAATACTTCTCCCCCTTTTTGTCAATCATCAACAAAGGGGTTAAAGTAAAAACAAAGCAATGTTGTCCCCCTTTTTGTACGAAAACAAAAATCAATAAAGGCGTAAAATCAAATCAACCAATAAAGAGATATATGCGATATACATTCATGAAGAGGAAGACGCTAAGTTAACTTCCCTATATACATGCATTACATGAAGAAGGGATGACAAGTCCTAACTCACATAACGCATAATATGCAATACATAAGAGGAGATGTGAAGCTCCCCCTACACACGTGTATCGCATAAAGAAGAGTTGTCAAGCTCCTCAATATAAGATACACTCAACATGAATCTATATGTAGAAGAGATGTTAAGCTCCCCTTGCATATAGGCAATACACATCAAAACATTTTTAATATTTATTATGAAAACAAAATTTTGAATTTTCTCAATAAAACAAATTTTGAGATATCTTAATAAATCAAATTTTAAGATACCAATTGTAAATAAACATTACAAATTTTGAATTTTTTTAAACCAAATATAGAAACATATTGATACAAATTGAAATATATGTATACCAATTGAAATTATTAGATACCAATTGAAGATTATTGCACATTTTTTATATCAATAAAATTTTTAAAATAATGCAAAGCTTATTAAACTATCAATTGAGATACCAATTGAAAATAAAGATTTGAATCAAGCTTAGCATAAACAAACTTTGTGCTTTAAACATGTAAACCAATTTTAAATCAAGCACAAACAAATCATATATATGTGTATGAAAAAAATGATAATATCAATAGAAATTGATATAAGTTGAAATTGAAAGCATACATATATATAAACAAGATTATGAGTGTACAAAATATATCAATTGTGATACCAAATGAAATTATAATACCAATTGAGATTATGAAGTTAAATTAGTGTATAACTCATAAAAATCTGCCCTTTTTATGCACAAGATAAAAGATTTTCAATAAGGCTTGCAAAGCATACTCGCCCATTCGTCCACCAATGAAGGGGTTGGTAGGGGTTTTAAAAAAATAAGTGTTTGAAAAATGTTTTTATAGTGAAAACACTACCATATGAAGAATAAATAACTAGTTAAAATATTTTTTGAAAAACTAGTTAAAGATCCTTCAAAACATGAAACGTATGTCTATCATAAAACATACTAAATACACAAAATTCGACACTCAAGGTCCATAAAGCTCAAAATGATCATGAAACATAGCCATGAATAAACAAATAACGAGTGAGTATACAAGAATCATGTAATTTTGTATTATCTATGAAATTAGTCAATAAAGCTCAAAACAAACATGAATATCATTTTATCAAACAAATTATGAAAATTTATTTTTCATTAAAAACAAACTTCTAGGTATATGTATGTTTTTATCTAAAATTAATAATATTCATACATATCCCAAACATAAAAGAGTCCATGATATGATTTGCATGAAGGCAAGAGACTCAAGAGACATACATGTATATTCATTAGATTTGAATACAAACTACATATACATGAAGTAAAGTATATAAATAGGCAAAATAAGTGTAAATGAGAAAATCATTAAAACTAGGCTATACATGTGCATATAGTGAGTACAAATGAACAATGAAGTGCAAACACACACGAATCAATTTGTCGCTCACTACTTGTACACGTATATACACAAGTTTTGACAAATACTACATCTAACCATGTTTTTACCACATGAAGCACAAAACAAATAAAATATGAACATGCTAAAAAATTGTTGGCCCAAAGGCCTTCCACTCTAGTTTTGATGATGATTAACTCATCTAGTTATGTGTACTAATAATCTTATGATTTTAGTTTCAGATCATTAATCAAGATATTAGTTGGTGATTAGCTTCAACAAGATGATTTGGAAGCTTTCACATATTGATTCAAGAGCCCGAGCGTCAAAGATCATATATAACACTTGCTCGGTGGATCACGGAGTTTTGGATCGAGTCGGCTTGGAGACGGCGCTCTACAAGAAGACATCGATACCATAATTTAGTTTTGTGTTTAGATCCAAATTGTAAAGATTAGAATAGTATGATATGTTCAAGTTCACAACACACACGTTTCATGTTTTGGTTTTCGATTTTTGGTTTAACCAATCTTGGTTTGCATGAATAGATATTATATCAAAACAAGTTTACATGGTTTAATGTATATTAGATTTATTCTATATACATGCATGCTTCAACTACTTAGACAAACTTACTTTGATATACCTATTCATATGTTTTAGGTTTTGTGTTTTAACAAAACATATTTTGGAATTAAAGTCAAAAACATGGATATATATATGTTTCTTGTATATTGGATTTCTATCCATATGCATCATGCTTCAAAGTGTTTAAATAACATGTTTTTGTATTTAGATGAGTTTTGGACAAAACGTATTTTCTGTTGAAAAATCTAAGTTTGATAAAATACAAGTTTTAGTTATTGATAAAATTTGCAAGACACAAAAGTGATTCCAAATGTTTTTTTTATTGTCTTGAAATTTTTATCACAAGTCTGCATTTCAATATAAAATGTTAAAAGAATTTTTATGGAGTTTTTAGAAGAGATAAAAGAAGTTTTAATATTATTTTTACCTTGTTTATCAGACCCTGAACTGGGTGACAGGTCAGGTCGGTCGACCGCTCGGTCGACCGCACCAAGGGCCGGTCGACCGTGCGGTCGACCGACGTGCACAGAGCTGTGCACGTCTGGCAGCCCAGTGGGCCGGTCGACCGGGCGGTCGACCGGAACTGAGAGCAGTGCTCTCTGTTCTTTTCGGTCGACCGCGCGGTCGACCGGCTGGTGCCTGCGGTCAAATCCGACCATTGGCCGGTCGACCGACCGGTCGATCGGTAGTTCAGTTTTGGCAGAATTTGCTGCCAACGGCTATATTTTTCTGGGGGCTATAAATACCCCATTAATGGCCAGTTTTCTCTAAGTTTTCAAGAGATAATTTTTCCCTACTCTCCAGTGTTTTCACAGCAATCAAAAGAAGTTTTTGGACTAAATTGAACAATCTATTTGGTATTTTTGCTAGGGTTTGAAAAATCAAAGAAAAGAGTTTTTGGGAAAAGAGTTTTGATTCAACTTCTATATCTTGGTTTTAGTTTTTCCCAAAGATTTTCTTTGTGATTTTGATTTCCATTCCATTGGTTTTCTCCACACTTGAGCTACATCTACTTTCTTACTCTATAGGATCTTTGTGTGGGAGAAAGAAATTGTTTGTGGTTGTTTGTTAGACCACCAAGTTGTAAACCCAATCTTTTCTTGGCTTTGTGCCTTTGGGTTGTATCCCTCTAGTGGTGAGGTGATCCTTGTGTTGCCTTGTGCTAATCCCTCAAGTTGTGTGGTGATTGTTTGTTGGCTTGGAGTTGTGCCGCAAGGAGGAGGTTGTGTTTGTAAGGAGAGGAGTTGGGTACTCCTTGTAATTGTTATTGCCCCAAATCCTCGGTGGAGGTTCCCTTTGTGGGAGTCCTTTGTGGACAAGCTAGTGGACTTAAAATCCTTCTGTGTGTAAGTAGGGATGTAGAGTTAGGTGCTCGAATCTCGAAACATATCTTGTTGTTTGCGCTTGTTCCCTTGGCTCTTACTCTATCTCTCTCTCTCTCTTTACTTTGTGCCTTGCATCAATTCATATAGTTCATTCATAATTATTTGCTTGGCTTGTTTGAGTGTGCATCATTTGTTGCTTGCATCTTGTGTATTTGCAATTAGTTTTAAATTCCGCATTTAGTTCAATAGATTAGCATTATCACCTATTCACCCCCCCTCTAGGTTATTTCAATTGGTATCAGAGCCTACGCTCCTGATATTTAGGTTTAACCACCTAGGAGTGTGATCTTGGTTTGCTAATCTTCATTTGCATTGTTCATTTGCACACATATAGTTGCACTCATGGATAGCCCTCCTATGTTTGATTTTTCTAGACATGATATTTGGAAGGCCAAGATGAGTAGTCATTTAAAAACCCTAGGACATCTAGTTTATCAAGCCACTACTAATGAATCCTACCCAAATCATAGCAAGCATAAAAAGGCTAATGCATTAGCACATAAAACACTTAGAGCATCTCTTAATGAAGATCTTTTACCGATGTTTGTCATCATGATTCGGCTTTTGCAGTTTGGAGCATATTGACTTCTCCCGAGCTTCCAAGGATTATCAACAAGTTGAGAAGATCTAGGAGAGACATGTCCGACGTGCATTGCCTCATGGTCCAAGGGAAAGACTCCCTTGAGGTATAATCGGATTCTCAAATAGATGATAGCTCTAACTCATATTGCTACGGATGTTTAGAAGTTCAAAATTTAAATGTAGAACTTGCCACAAAGCTTGAAAATTTTTTAGAAAAACATGATTCTTTGGAAAAAGAAACATTTTGAATTAAAAGAAGAAATGAAAGATTTGTGCTCATCTTTTGAATTGGTTTTGCAAGAGAAGGAAGAGATTACTAGTGAACGTGACTCACTAAGATCTCAACTAGACCTTACCCTAAAAGAGATTGATGTTTTGAAAAACAAAAATGATTGTGATGATGTTGTGAAAAACAATGAGGTTTTATCTTCTAAATTGGATTTGTTTTAAAAGATAACCTTGTTTTGAAAAATGAAATTGATTTCATTACAAAAGAATTGGATTTAGTTTTAAAGAAAAATGAATCTTTGAAAAATGATTTAGATTCTCATGTTTGCCATGCTAGTGTAGCTTCTTCTTCTAACACACCTATTGCATGCTCCACTTTATCTTCTAATATTGAAAATGACATAAATGTTTTGAAGAAAAGTGTAGATTGTTTGGCTCCACTTTGAGCCAATGTACATTGAATCATACACGCTTGGAAACCTTGGTTCGCAAGAAACAAGTTCCATCCTTACATGTACACCCATCACGGCATACACATGCTTTCCACGGCCACCACCATCACAAGTATGCTCATGTGTACACATGTACACATTGTGGCCGAAAAGGCCATTTTGCTAGATTTTGTTATGATCGTTTACATAATGAAAATTCAGCATGTAATCTTATTTGGGTTAGAAAAGATACTAACCCCCGTGGACCCAAAAGAAAATGGGTACCAAAGACCACCCCTTTTATTTTTGATGTAGGAGTGGGCTCTCGCATAACGTGAGAGTGTTGGTGCCTTGAAGTAGATGCGTTCCGTGCTTAAAGGAAACACTTTGGATGCATCACTTTCAAGGGGAGTTTGGTGGAGAGGACCACCATTGGTTTGGAGAACTAGAGAGGTGCCTTCATCGGTTTTGGTATCAATCTCTAACTCCCGTTTTTATTTACATGCTTTTTCATGTTCATCAATTTATAGCATGTCTTGTTTTATTGTTCATTAAGCTTATGCCATGTTCATTAGATTAGTGTTATTCTTGTTTAGTTACTTGAGACACCCATGTTTTATATGGATCTATATCTATGTGTTCTCACCTTGTTTTTAACTAATATGTATGCCCTAGGTCTAATGCATATGCATATACATAATGATCATATGGATGTTTATGATGTTTTGTTTTGATGACTCACGTTTTGTTTAGTATGTTGAATGCCATGTTTATTAGACCATTGACATGCATGTATAGCTTTTGAGATCACCCATGTTTAGATAGACCCATTTGTTGTGTTCTCACCATTGTTTGGCTATTATGTATATCTTGATTCTAATAGCATGTGGATTTACTTCATGATCATTTTTACGATTATCCTGTTGATTTATGTCTAGTTTTATGCCTCATGTTTTGGATATACATTTAGATGTTAGTTTTCATTAAGAATAGGATTTATACTTGTACATATAGTGGGCCACAAATAAATCTTTATATATGTTTGTGCTTGAATGCCTATTTGTACCCATTAGATGTGCTAGTATAGTCTAGTTTTGATGGTTCATGCATTTTAACCTATATTCCCATTTTGGATATGTTTTTGTGATCATGTGTTTTAACTTCATGTATATGTCTATCTTGTCCAAACTATTGATTATACATATACATCCTTTGAGCCACGTGCCTTCATGCATATACCTATGTGGACTCATTATGTTTAGGATATGTATGTATACCTTAGTTTGTACATGACATACATATGCCTTGAAGTTTAAATCGTTTTGATGAGTTTCATTTTTTTTTGGTAATTTCAATTGGTAATGAAAATCTAGTTTTTCATGTTTTCATGTTTTAAGGAATTTCATATGAGCTAAATCGAATATTTTCATGATTGTGTGTTTCACATTACACTTGCACACTCACTTTATTAGTTTACTCATGATTTGTTTTCATGAGACTATGATATATGCTTTATGAATTTTGTATGTTTAGTGATCATGTGATGTACATGTGTTTCATGAAAAACAATTTTGTTTTAATCCTTACCTGAAGAATTTCGTACTAGTTTAAAAGTTTTTCATTTAACTAGTTCGTATTCTTCACTTTGGTAGAGATTTCAAACATACTACATTTTCAAACCTATTTTTGAAAACCTCTACCTTCAAAGGGCGGTTGGATGGGCGATCATGCTCATGTATGCTTTATTGTGAAAATCATTTTAAACTTGAACATGTATGGGAGGATAGGAATATGAGATATACACTTGATCTTATTGTTGTTTCAATTGGTATCATTGGATTCTTTCAATTGGTATCTTTATTCGAGCCTACGCATTGTTTTGTTTGTATTTCATAAAGGGGGAGAAAAACTCGTATTTTATCTTTCAATTGGTATTTTGTTTCCCACTCTCACACTTTATGATTAAAATTTTTTAAGGCATATGATATCAAAATCAAATTTGCTTATATACTTAAAAAGAATAATAATTTCAATTGGTATTAAGATCTATGTTTAGAAATTCAAAATTTGTAATGTTTAATTTCAATTGGTATCAAGATTGTTTATTTACAATTGATATGATATTTGTTTACTTATCAATTAGTATCAAGATTTTTATTTTTCAATTGGTATAGTTTCACTTTTAATTGGTATCTATATGCACTTCATTGACACATTTTTAATTGATATCATATTTGATTTTAGATAAAAAGGGGGAGAACATCCCTTTATTGATTCTTTGTTTTGAGCAAAAAGAAGAGAAGAATATATTTTTTTATTTTCTTTGTTTTTAACCCCTTTGTTGATGATTGACAAAAAGGGGGAGAAGAATTTGAGTTTATATGCATGTTTGTAAGAATTTGAGTTTATATGCATGTTTGTATGCATGTTTTATGTTTTTGTTAAGTTCATTTGGTATCAAAGAATTATTTAAAGAGCATGTTTATTTGTTTAGTTTAATTGGTATCTAGAGCATGTTTATTTGTTTTTTGAAAATTTCATTGGTATCTTCCATTGGTATCTAGAGCCATTTATTGTTTTATACATATCTATGCATGTTTCATGTTTAGTATTCATTGCATATATTTGTTGTTTATCCCTATGCATGAGTTAAGGGGGAGCTTCTTTGAAGCTTAACTTTAATCCATGCATATATAACTCCATGAATTTTGTCATCATCAAAAAGGGGGAGATTGTTGGCCCAAAGGCCTTCCACTCTAATTTTGATGATGATTAACTCATGTAGTTATGTGTACTAATAATCTTCTGATTTTAGTTTCAGATCATTAATAAAGATATTAGTTGGTGATTAGCTTCAACAAGATGATTTAGAAGCTTTCACATGTTGATTCAAGAGCCCGAGCGTCAAAGATCATATATAGCACTTGCTCGGTGGATCACGGAGTTTTGGATCGAGTCGGCTTGGAGACGGTGCTCTACAAGAAGACATCGGTACCATGGTTTAGTTTTGTGTTTAGATCCAGATTGTAAAGATTAGAATAGTATGATATGCTCAAGTTCACAACACACACGTTTCATGATTTGGTTTTCGGTTTTTGGTTTAACCAATCTTAGTTTGCATGAATAGATATTATATCAAAACAAGTTTACATGGTTTAATGTATATTAGATTTGTTCTATATACATGCATGCTTCAACGACTTAGACAAACTTACTTTGATATACCTATTCATATGTTTTAGGTTTTGTGTTTTAACAAAACATATTTTTTGAATTAAAGTCAAAAACATGGATATATATATGTTTCTTGTATATTGGATTTCTATCCATATGCATCATGCTTCAAAGTGTTTAAATATCATGTTTTTGTATTTAGATGAGTTTTGGACAAAACATATTTTCTGTTGAAAAATCTAAGTTTGATAAAATACAAGTTTTAGTTTTTGATAAAATTTGCAAGACACAAAAGTGATTCCAAATGTTTTTTTATTGTCTTGAAATTTTTATCACAAGTCTGTATTTTAATATAAAATGTTAAAAGAATTTTTATGGAGTTTTTAGAAGAGATAAAAGAAGTTTTAATATTATTTTTACCCTGTTTATCAGACCCTGAACTGGGTGACAGGTCAGGTCGGTCGACCGCTCGGTCGACCGCACCAAGGGCCGGTCGACCGTGCGGTCGACCGACGTGCACAGAGCTGTGCACGTCGGCAGCCCAGTGGGCCGGTCGACCGGGCGGTCGACCGGAACTGAGAGCAGTTTTCTCTGTTCTTTTCGGTCGACCGGGCGGTCGACCGGCTGGTGCCTGCGGTCAAATCCGACCGTTGGCCGGTCGACCGACCGGTCGACCGGTAGTTCAGTTTTGGCAGAATTTGCTGCCAACGGCTATATTTTTCTGGGGGCTATAAATACCCCATTAATGGCCAATTTTCTCTAAGTTTTCAAGAGCTAATTTTCCCTACTCTCCAGTGTTTTCAGAGCAATCAAAAGAAGTTTTTGGACTTAAATTGAACAATCTATTGGTGTTTTTGCTAGGGTTTGAAAAATCAAAGAAAAGGGTTTTGGGAAAAGAGTTTTGATTCAACTTCTATATCTTGGTTTTAGTTTTCCCAAAGATTTTCTTTGTGATTTTGATTTCCATTCTATTGGTTTTCTCCACACTTGAGCTACATCTACTTTCTTACTCTATAGGATCTTTGTGTGGGAGAAAGAAATTGTTTGTGGCTGTTTGTTAAACCACCAAATTGTAAACCCAATCTTTTCTTGGCTTTGTGCCTTTGGGTTGTATCCCTCTAGTGGTGAGGTGATCCTTGTGTTGCCTTGTGCTAATTCCTCAAGTTGTGAGGTGATTGTTTGTTGGCTTGGAGTTGTGCCTCAAGGAGGAGGTTGTGTTTGTAAAGAGAGGAGTTGGGTACTCCTTGTAATTGTTATTGCCCCAAATCCTCGATGGAGGTTCCCTTTGTGGGAGTCCTTTGTGGACAAGCTAGTGGACTTAAAATCCTTCTGTGTGAAGGCGGGGATGTAGAGCTAGGTGCTCGAACCTCGAAACATATCTTGTTGTTTGTGCTTGTTCCCTTGGCTCTTACTCTATCTCTCTCTCTTTACTTTGTGCCTTGCATCAATTCATATTGTTCATTCATAATTATTTGCTTGGCTTGTTTTAGTGTGCATCATTTGTTGCTTGCATCTTGTGTATTTGCAATTAGCTTTTAAATTCCGCATTTAGTTCAATTGATTAGCATTATCACCTATTCACCCCCCTCTAGGTGATTTCAATTGATATCAGAGCCTAGGCTCCTGATATTTAGGTTTAACCACCTAGGACTGTGATCTTTGTTTGCTAATCTTCATTTGCATTGTTCATTTGCACACATATAGTTGCACTCATGGATAGCCCTCCTATGTTTGATTTTTCTAGACATGATATTTGGAAGGCCAAGATGAGCAGTCATTTAAAAACCCTAGGACATCTAGTTTATCAAGCCACTACTAATGAATCCTACCCAAATCATAGCAAGCATAAAAAGGCTAATGCATTAGCACTTAAAACACTTAGAGCATCTCTTAATGAAGATCTTTTACCGGTATTTGATCATCATGATTCGGCTTTTGCAGTTTGGAGCATATTGACTTCTCCCGAGCTTCCAAGGATTATCAATAAGTTGAGAAGATCTAGGAGAGACATTTCCGACGAGCATTGCCTCATGGTCCAAGGGAAAGACTCCCTTGAGGTACAATCGAATTCTCAAATAGATGATAGCTCTAGCTCATATTGCTACGGATGTTTAGAAGTTCAAAATTTAAATGTAGAACTTGCCACAAAGCTTGAAATTTTTTGGAAAAACATGATTCTTTGAAAAAGAAACATTTTGAATTAAAAGAAGAAATGAAAGATTTGTGCTCATCTTTTGAATTGGTTTTGCAAGAGAAGGAAGAGATTACTAGTGAACGTGACTCACTAAGATCTCAACTAGACCTTAGCCTAAAAGAGATTGATGTTTTGAAAAACAAAAATGATTGTGATGATGTTGTGAAAAACAATGAGGTTTTATCTTCTAAATTGGATTTTGTTTTAAAAGATAACCTTGTTTTGAAAAATGAAATTGATTTCATTACAAAAGAATTGGATTTAGTTTTAAAGAAAAAATGAATCTTTGGAAAATGATTTAGATTCTCATGTTTGCCATGCTAGTGTAGCTTCTTCTTCTAGCACACCTATTGCATGCTCCACTTTATCTTCTAATATTGAAAATGACATAAATATTTTGAAGAAAAGTGTAGATTGTTTGGGCTCCACTTTGAGCCAATGTACATTGAATCATACACGCTTGGAAATCTTGGTTCGCAAGAAACAAGTTCCATCCTTACATGTACACCCATCACGGCATACACATGCTTTCCACGGTCACCACCATCACACGTATGCTCATGTGTACACATGTACACATTGTGGCCGAAAAGGCCATCTTGCTAAATTTGTTATAATCGTTTACATAATGAAAATTTAGCATGTAATCTTGTTTGGGTTAGAAAAGATACTAACCCCCGTGGACTCAAAAGAAAATGGTTACCAAAGACCACCCCTTTGATTTTTGATGTAGGAGTGGGCTCTCGCATAACGTGAGAGTGTTGGTGCCTTGAAGTAGATGCGTTCCGTGCTTAAAGGAAACACTTTGGATGCATCACTTTCAAGGGGAGTTTGGTGGAGAGGACCACCATTGGTTTGGAGAACTAGAGAGGTGCCTTCATCAGTTTTGGTATCAAGCTCTAACTCCCGTTTTTATTTATATGCTTTTTCATGTTCATCAATTTATAGCATGTCTTGTTTTATTATTCATTATGCTTATGCCATGTTCATTAGATTAGTGTTATACATGTTTAGTTACTTGAGACACCCATGTTTTATATGGATCTATATCTATGTGTTCTCACCTTATTTTTAACTAATATGTATGCCCTAGATCTAATGCATATGCATATACATAATTACCATATGGATGTTTATGATGTTTTGTTTTGATGACTCACGTTTTGTTTAGTATGTTGAATGCCATGTTTATTAGACCTTTGACATGCATGTATAGCTTTTGAGATCACCCATGTTTAAATAGACCCATTTGTTGTGTTCTCACCATTATTTGGCTATTATGTATATCTTGATTCTAATAGCATGTGGATTTACTTCATGATCATTTTTACGATTATCCTGTTGATTTATGTCTAGTTTTATGCCTCATGTTTTGGATATACGTTTAGATGTTAGTTTTCATTAAGAATAGGATTTATACTTGTACATATAGTGGGCCACGAATAAATCTTTATATATGTTTGTGCTTGAATGCCTATTTGTACCCATTAGATGTGCTAGTATAGTCTAGTTTTGATGATTCATGCATTTTAACCTATATTCCCATTTTGGATATGTTTTTATGATCATGTGTCTTAACTTCATGTATATGTCTATCTTGTCCAAACTATTGATCATACATATACATCCTTTGAGCCACGTGTCTTCATGCATATACCTATGTGGACTCATTATGTTTAGGATATGTATGTATACCTTAGTTTGTACATGACATACGTATGCCTTGAAGTTTAAATCGTTTTGATGAGTTTCATTTTTTTTTCTGGTAATTTCAATTGGTAATGAAAATCTAGTTTTTCATGTTTTCATGTTTTTAAGGAATTTCATATGAGCTAAATCGAATATTTTCATGATTGTGTGTTTCACATTACACTTGCACACTCACTTTATTAGTTTACTCATGATTTGTTTTCATGAGATTATGATATATGCTTTATGGATTTTGAGTGTTTAGTGATCATGTGATGTACATTTGTTTCATGAAAAACAATTTTGTTTTATTCCTTGCTTGAAGAATTTCGTACTAGTTTAAAAGTTTTTCATTTAACTAGTTCGTATTCTTCACTTTGGTAGAAATTTTCAATCATACTACATTCTCAAACCTATTTTTGAAAACCCCTACTTTCAAAGGGCGGTTGGATGGGCGATCATGCTCATGTATGCTTTATTGTGAAAATCATTTTAAACTTGAACATGTATGGGAGGATAGGAATATGAGATATACACTTGATCTTATTGTTGTTTCAATTGGTATCATTGGATTCTTTCAATTGGTATCTTTATTCGAGCCTACGCATTGTTTTTGTTTGTATTTCATAAAGGGGGAGAAAAACTCGTCTTTTATCTTTCAATTGGTATTTTGTTTCCCACTCCCACACTTTATGATTAAAATTTTTAAGGCATATGATATCAAAATCAAATTTGTTTATATACTTTAAAAGAATAATAATTTCAATTGGTATTAAGATCTATGTTTAGAAATTCAAAATTTGTAATGTTTAATTTCAATTGGTATCAAGATTGTTTATTTACAATTGATATGATATTTGTTTACTTATCAATTAATATCAAGATTTTTGTTTTTCAATTGGTATAGTTTCACTTTTAACTGGTATCTATATGCACTTCATTGACACATTTTTAATTGATATCATGTTTGATTTTAGATAAAAAGGGGGAGAACATCAATTTATTGATTCTTTGTTTTGAACAAAAAGAAGAGAAGAATATATTTTTTTTTATTTGCTTTGTTTTTAACCCCTTTGTTGATGATTGACAAAAAGGGGGAGAAGAATTTGAGTTTATATGCATGTTTGTAAGAATTTGAGTTTATATGCATGTTTGTATGCATGTTTTATGTTTTTGTTAAGTTCATTTGGTATCAAAGAATTATTTAAAGAGCATGTTTATTTGTTTAGTTTAATTGGTATCTAGAGCATGTTTATTTGTTTTTTGAAATTTCATTGGTATCTTCCATTGGTATCTAGAGCCATTTATTGTTTTATGCATATCTATGCATGTTTCATATTTAGTATTCATTGCATATATTTGTTGTTTATCCCTATGCATGAGTTAAGGGGAGCTTCTTTGAAGCTTAACTTTAATCCATGCATATATAACTCCATGAGTTTTGTCATCATCAAAAAGGGGGAGATTGTTGGCCCAAAGGCCTTCCACTCTAGTTTTGATGATGATTAACTCATGTAGTTATGTGTACTAATAATCTTGTGATTTTAGTTTCAGATCATTAATCAAGATATTAGTTGGTGATTAGCTTCAACAAGATGATTTGGAAGCTTTCACATGTTGATTCAAGAGCCCGAGCGTCAAAGATCATATATAGCACTTGCTCGGTGGATCACGGAGTTTTGGATCGAGTCGGCTTGAAGACGGCGCCCTACAAGAAGACATCGGTACCATAGTTTAGTTTTGTGTTTAGATCCAAATTGTAAAGATTAGAATAGTATGATATGCTCAAGTTCACAACACACACGTTTCATGTTTTGGTTTTCGGTTTTTGGTTTAACCAATCTTGGTTTGCATGAATAGATATTATATCAAAACAAATTTACATGATTTAATGTATATTAGATTTGTTCTATATACATGCATGCTTCAACTACTTAGACAAACTTACTTTGATATACCTATTCATATGTTTTAGGTTTTGTGTTTTAACAAAACATATTTTTTGAATTAAAGTCAAAAACATGGATATATATATGTTTCTTGTATATTTGATTTCTATCCATATGCATCATGCTTCAAAGTGTTTAAATATCATGTTTTTGTATTTAGATGAGTTTTGGACAAAACGTATTTTCTGTTGAAAAATCTAAGTTTAATAAAATACAAGTTTTAGTTTTTGATAAAATTTGCAAGACACAAAAGTGATTCCAATTGTTTTTTTATTGTCTTGAAATTTTTATCACAAGTCTGTATTTCAATATAAAATGTTAAAAGAATTTTTATGGAGTTTTTAGAAGAGATAAAAGAAGTTTTAATATTATTTTTACCCTGTTTATCAGACCCTGAACTGGGTGACAGGTCAGGTCGGTCGACCGCTCGGTCGACCGTACCAAGGGCCGGTCGACCGTGCGGTCGACCGACGTGCACAGAGCTGTGCACGTCGGCAGCCCAGTGGGCCGGTCGACCGGGCGGTCGACCGGAACTGAGAGCAGTTTTCTCTGTTCTTTTCGGTCGACCGGGCGGTCGACCGGCTGGTGCCTGCGGTCAAATCCGACCGTTGGCCAGTCGACCGGTAGTTCAGTTTTGGCAGAATTTGCTGCCAACGGCTATATTTTTCTGGGGGCTATAAATACCCCATTAATGGCCAGTTTTCTCTAAGTTTTCAAGAGCTAATTTTTTCCTACTCTCCAGTGTTTTCAGAGCAATCAAAAGAAGTTTTTGGACTTAAATGAACAATCTATTTGGTGTTTTTGCTAGGGTTTGAAAAATCAAAGAAAAGGGTTTTTGGGAAAAGAGTTTTGATTCAACTGCTATATCTTGGTTTTAGTTTTTCCCAAAGATTTTCTTTGTGATTTTGATTTCTATTCCATTGGTTTTCTCCACACTTGAGCTACATCTACTTTCTTACTCTATAGGATCTTTGTGTGGGAGAAAGAAATTGTTTGTGGCTGTTTGTTAGACCACCAAGTTGTAAACCCAATCTTTTCTTGGCTTTGTGCCTTTGGGTTGTATCCCTCTAGTGGTGAGGTGATCCTTGTGTTGCCTTGTGCTAATCCCTCAAGTTGTGAGGTGATTGTTTGTTGGCTTGGAGTTGTGCCTCAAGGAGGAGGTTGTGTTTGTAAGGAGAGGAGTTGGGTACTCCTTGTAATTGTTATTGCCCCAAATCCTCGATGGAGGTTCCCTTTGTGGGAGTCCTTTGTGGACAAGCTAGTGGACTTAAAATCCTTCTGTGTGAAGGCGGGGATGTAGAGCTAGGTGCTCGAACCTCGAAACATATCTTGTTGTTTGCGCTTGTTCCCTTGGCTCTTACTCTATCTCTCTCTCTCTCTTTAATTTGTGCCTTGCATCAATTCATATTGTTCATTCATAATTATTTGCTTGGCTTGTTTGAGTGTGCATCATTTGTTGCTTGCATCTTGTGTATTTGCAATTAGCTTTTAAATTCCGCATTTAGTTCAATTGATTAGCATTATCACCTATTCACCCCCCCTCTAGGTGATTTCAATTGGTATCAGAGCCTAGGCTCCTGATATTTAGGTTTAACCACCTAGGACTGTGATCTTGGTTTGCTAATCTTCATTTGCATTGTTCATTTGCACACATATAGTTGCACTCATGGATAGCCCTCCTATGTTTGATTTTTCTAGACATGATATTTGGAAGGCCAAGATGAGCAGTCATTTAAAAACCCTAGGACATCTAGTTTATCAAGCCACTACTAATGAATCCTACCCAAATCATAGCAAGCATAAAAAGGCTAATGCATTAGCACTCAAAACACTTAGAGCATCTCTTAATGAAGATCTTTTACCGGTGTTTGATCATCATGATTCGGCTTTTGCAGTTTGGAGCATATTGACTTCTCCCGAGCTTCCAAGGATTATCAACAAGTTGAGAAGATCTGGGAGAGACATGTCCGACGAGCATTGCCTCATGGTCCAAGGGAAAGACTCCCTTGAGGTACAATCGAATTCTCAAATAGATGATAGCTCTAGCTCATATTGCTACGGATGTTTAGAAGTTCAAAATTTAAATGTAGAACTTGCCACAAAGCTTGAAAATTTTTTAGAAAAACATGATTCTTTGAAAAAGAAACATTTTGAATTAAAAGAAGAAATGAAAGATTTGTGCTCATCTTTTGAATTGGTTTTGCAAGAGAAGGAAGAGATTACTAGTGAACGTGACTCACTAAGATCTCAACTAGACCTTAGCCTAAAAGAGATTGATGTTTTGAAAAACAAAAATGATTGTGATGATGTTGTGAAAAACAATGAGGTTTTATCTTCTAAATTGGATTTTGTTTTAAAAGATAACCTTGTTTTGAAAAATGAAATTGATTTCATTACAAAAGAATTGGATTTAGTTTTAAAGAAAAATGAATCTTTAAAAAATGATTTAGATTCTCATGTTTGCCATGCTAGTGTAGCTTCTTCTTCTAGCACACCTATTGCATGCTCCACTTTATCTTCTAATATTGAAAATGACATAAATATTTTGAAGAAAAGTGTAGATTGTTTGGGCTCCACTTTGAGCCAATGTACATTGAATCATACACGCTTGGAAACCTTGGTTCGCAAGAAACAAGTTCCATCCTTATATGTACACCCATCACGGCATACACATGCTTTCCACGGTCACCACCATCACACGTATGCTCATGTGTACACATGTACACATTGTGGCCGAAAAGGCCATCTTGCTAGATTTTATTATAATCGTTTACATAATGAAAATTTAGCATGTAATCTTGTTTGGGTTAGAAAAGATACTAACCCCCGTGGACTCAAAAGAAAATGGTACCAAAGACCACCCCTTTGATTTTTGATGTAGGAGTGGGCTCTCGCATAACGTGAGAGTGTTGGTGCCTTGAAGTAGATGCGTTCCGTGCTTAACGGAAACACTTTGGATGCATCACTTTCAAGTGTTTTCACAGCAATCAAAAGAAGTTTTCGGACTTAAATTGAACAATCTATTTGGTGTTTTTGCTGGGGTTTGGAAAATCAAAGAAAAGGGTTTTTGGGAAAAGAGTTTTGATTCAACTTCTATATCTTGGTTTTAGTTTTTTCCAAAGATTTTCTTTGTGATTTTGATTTCCATTCCATTGGTTTTCTCCACACTTGAGCTACATCTACTTTCTTATTCTATAGGATCTTTGTGTGGGAGAAAGAAATTGTTTGTGGTTGTTTGTTAGACCACCAAGTTGTAAACCCAATCTTTTCTTGGCTTTGTGCCTTTGGGTTGTATCCCTCTAGTAGTGAGGTGATCCTTGTGTTGCCTTGTGCTAATCCCTCAAGTTGTGAGGTGATTGTTTGTTGGCTTGGAGTTGTGCCTCAAGGAGGAGGTTGTGTTTGTAAGGAGAGGAGTTGGGTACTCCTTGTAATTGTTATTGCCCCAAATCCTCGGTGGAGGTTCCCTTTGTGGGAGTCCTTTGTGGACAAGCTAGTGGACTTAAAATCCTTCTGTGTGAAGGTGGGGATGTAGAGCTAGGTGCTCGAACCTCGAAACATATCTTGTTGTTTGCGCTTGTTCCCTTGGCTCTTACTCTATCTCTCTCTCTCTTTACTTTGTGCCTTGCATCAATTCATATTGTTCATTCTTAATTATTTGCTTGGCTTGTTTGAGTGTGCATCATTTGTTGCTTGCATCTTGTGTATTTGCAATTAGTTTTTAAATTTCGCATTTAGTTCAATAGATTAGCATTATCACCTATGCACCCCCCACTCTAGGTGATTTCAAAAATATCATATAAGAATAAGCATGTAAAAAAAATAGGAGTTTAGAGATAGTTTCCAAATCATGAACTATACTCCAAATCCCCAAAACATGGTGGTTGTCCCACCAAACCTCCTTGATAGCAGTGCATCAAATGTGTGTCCATCTAGTCGATGTGCAACCACCACCAAGGCACCATTCCTCTCACGTTTTGTGAGAGCCCGCACCTACATCAAATACACAAGGTGGGGATTTTGATACCCATTTTCTTTTGGGTCCTTGAGGGTTAGCATTGTAAGGAACCCAAACCTTTTTATTAGCAAAATTTAAAGCATTTATCTTATCATAACAAAATTTTGCTAAATGGCCTTTGTGGTCACAATGTGTACACTTGTACACTCTAGGATGCATATGTGTATGAGTGTGGTCATGGCGTGCAAAGTGTGCATATGCATGATGTGGGTGTTGTGCATGAACATGGGGAACTTGTTTCTTTTGAAACAAGGATTCCAATTTTTTATGGTTAAATGCACAATTGCTCAAAGTTAAGCTTAAACAATCAATTCTATTTTCAAAAATTTAACTTCATTTTTATCAATGGTTGTAGCATGAAGAGCATGATCAATAGTCTTTTTCTTTTTAGAAACATTTACTTTTTCTTTTTCAACCATTTTTCTTTTCAAAGAATTATTTTCATGCAAAGCAACTTCCTTTTGTTTTTCAACCAAAAAAATTTTATTTTTCAATGAAGTATTTACTTCACATAAATCATTCAATTTAGAAAGTAAGGAAATATTTTCATTTTTCAAACTTTCATTTCTTTTTCAATGCATGCAACTTTTTGTTTAAAGGAATTATTTTCTTTTAACATGCAATCAATTTCTTTTTCAAATTCTTGTTATCCTTTTTAATCATGTCATATTTTTCAAGTAGTTGTTGACAAAACGAAGTAAGCTCATCATAAGACATGTCAGCATCTTCTTCTACCTCGGATTCGGTAGTTACCTCAAGGGGTTTATCCCCTTGGACCATGTAGCATACGTTGGAAGCGTCACTTCCAACATCTGAGTCGCTCCCCGCATAATATTGTTCTTGTTCGCCAAGGGAGATCAAAGAGTTCCATACTACAAAAGCCGAATCAAGATTAGCAACCCTAGATAAATAAACATCATTTAGGGTAGATCTTAAAGCATGTAGGGCTTTTGCATTTTGCCATTTAAACAATAAGAATCTCTAGTAGTGATAAAATAAACATGAATACCTAGGGCTTTGAGGTATAAAGACATCTTAACCTTCCAAGTTTGGATGTTAAGAATGTCAAAGGTGGGAGGTGACATGAAATCCATGGTGTGTATACAAATATTCTGATTAGCTATAAAATGAGGATCTTTAACTCTAGGTTGTAATACCCAAATCAAGAGCACTTGGCTTTGATACCAATTGTAATTCACCTAGAGGGGGGTGAATAGGTGATGGCTAATCTAATGGTCAAATAATTCGGAATTAAAACTTATTAATGCAAACTAAAAACTTCTTAAACTAAACACCACGTATAACACAAGAGTGTAGCCAGATTCTCCGTGAAGGGCTCTGGACTAACTCCTCAAGATTCCTCTAGATAAGAGTTGAGGTGCCGCGTTGGCTCTCTTGGTTAAATACAAGTGTTAGCAAACAATCCCCAAGCATATAATAATTAAGCACACAATGTATATCAAGCATATAAAGATAAACACAATATAAGCATGCAAGATATAAACAAGTAAGAGATAGAGAGGGAGCAATCGCAAACACGGGAGATTTATTTCGAGGTTCGAGCACACTTGCTCTACGTCCCCGCCTTCAACACTATGAAGGATTTCCACTAAAATCGATCCCACCAGATCACTTGGTGCCGCAACACCTACAAGCTCTTTGGACTCTCTAGTCCCTCTCTTGTTCCCGCAAGAACACACTGCAAGTCCACTAGCTCACCGAGGCCACACCTCAAACACCGAGTTCCCACTAGAACCCGAAACAATGCGAACACATACGTCCGCCTCCTCAAAGCAAAGATGAAGTCTTTGGTGATCACAACACTTTGATCACTTAAAAACAATCTCACAATAACAATCCTATAGGATGAATATATCAATGGATAGCTCAAGTGTTTGTGAGAAAAATAAGGATGGAATGTGAAGAGAAAACACAAGAAATCACTTTGAAAACACTCTTGATAAACTTCCCTTTTAATTGGAAATATTTGCACTCAAATAAGTGGAGAAAACTCTTAATAGAGTAGGAAAAGCTATTTTTAAAACTCTCCAAAAATCTTCATCCAAAGCCCACAAAGCCCTCTTTTTATAGGCTAGAAAAACTAGCCGTTGGGGCAATTTTTCAGCCCTCACGGCTGTCGGTCGACCGCCAACGGTCAGATTTCTGACCGTTGGAGCCTCGGTCAACCGGCCGGTCGACTGTGGCCTGGATACAGAGAGCAGGCTCTCTGTCCGGTCGACAGCTCCGTCGACCGGGGCCTTTCCAGAGAGCAGAGCTCTCTGGACGGTCGACCGTCTCGATCGACCGGCCCTCCAGCCAGACTGGCGTGCACGTCTGTGCACGTCAGTCGACCGAGTCGGTCGACCGACTCCTAGCTCGGTCGACCGGTCCGGTCGACCGGCAGAAGCCAGGTCAGGTCTCTTAAAGGGATTAAAACGTTGACTTTTTATGTAAAATAAAATCTCATAAATTCACGAAAAATGTACAAAAACAGGTTCAGTATTATACTTTGATAAACAAACATGTTTGAGCAAAATCAAGACATGTTACAAATAATTTGAACTATTTTTGTAACTTAGAAATTTTGGCTAAAAACAAAATCTGTATTTTTCAAAATAGATTTTTCTAAAACTTTTCCAAATAAAAAAACAAGATATTTTAAACACTTTTAAAGCATAGAGTGTATGGATATGATCCACTACACATACATGGTGAAATATCTATGTTTTTGACAATAAGCACTAAATATGGTTTTGGTTAAAACATATATACTTTGAATTCCAAAAAACAAACCGGTATTTTTCAAAAAGAAAACTCTTTTGTATTTTCCAAAATAAAAATTCTTTTATGAAAACACATCTAAATCAAAAGTGTGTGTGTATAAGTATACTTGAGCAATCCACCAACTATTCTATCCTTTACATTTTAATCTAAAAATAAAATCTTATAAAACAAACCTAGACTCAAGTCTTGATCTTGAAGGTCTTCACTTGAAGTCTTCTCATCTTCTTGACTTGGTCCAAACTTGATCCAACGAGCTAGACTCCTCTTGAGTACTTGATGTGGTCTTGATGCACAAGCTCTTGAATCAAACCGTGCTAGCTCCAAAACTTGACTTTAAATCCTTTGTTGAAGCTAAACACCTACTAAGATCTTGATCATAAATCTGAGACTAATTAAACACAAGATCATTAGTACTATAACTACATGAGTTGATCATAATCAAAACTAGAGTGATGGGCCTTTGGGCCAACACGAACCATGTCTTTGAAGAGTTTCTTGTCTTCTAGACTCAACTAGCGCCGCCGGAACACATGAATGCAACCTACTCAAGGTCGCTGCATAATCCTTACTAACAAACATACAATCCCGGTTGGAGAAATCACCCCAATTTCTCTTGGGCCTAGAACAATTTTTCCAGGCCAAATTTCCCCAATCATGTCCACCATCCCACTCATCCAACAAATTTTTTCAGTCAAGCTCCATCCTCCTCTTACCAAAGTTTACCAATTGAGAAGAAATTCAGTAAATTGGAGGAGAGCATGGAGGCTTTTATGATGTCCCAAGCCGCTTTCATGCAAAATCAGGGACAAACGCTGAGCGGCCTTTCACAAGCTATATCGCGATTGGAAATGCAGATGAGTCAGTTAGCTAGCTCTCTAAGTGAAAGACCAAAGAGTAGTTTACCTAGTCAGCCGCTAATTAACCCAGAAAACTCCAATCAAGTGTATGAAATCCAGGATCCTTCGATCAACCAGTGCAATGTTGTTCACACACTTCGTTCTGGAAAGAAGGTGGACAACTAGGTCCACCAATAAAAAAATCCAGTCCACATTGATCTTACTCCATCCTCGACCTCTGCTAGTTCCTCCCAATCTGCTCCACAAACATCTGACGAGGACAAAGCTGCTGAACAAGTTCATAAGCCTGTAGCACCCTTTCCCAATAGGCTTAGGAACAATAATAAGAATATGCAGATGGAGAAAATACTTGAGATGCTTACCAGGTCAAACTGAATGTGCCTCTTCTTGATGCTATCCAACAAGTCCCAGCCTATGCCAAATTTCTTAAGGATATGTGTATGAAGAAGAGAAAGACAAATGTGCCCAAGAAAGTGTTCTTGGCAACCAACATAAGCAAAATTCTGTGTGGTCCCATTATGGTGAAATACAAAGATCCCGGATGTCCCACAATTTCCTGCACCATAGGACAAACAGAAATTAGTAGAGCATTCCTTGACCTAGGAGCAAGTATCAACTTGCTACCTCTCTCAGTGTACCAGCAACTTGGGTTGGGCGAGCTGAGTCCAACTCGAGTCACCGTTCAGTTATCTGACCGATCTGTGAAAATCCCGAAGGGGAAAATCACAGATCTCCTTATCCAGGTCGGGGATTTCATCTACTTCATTGACTTCATTGTGCTTGAGACCCACTCTATGTCAAATTAACAGTCTCAAACTCCAGTCATCTTTGGGTGCCCATTCCTTGTTACAGCCAACGCCATAATCAACTGTAGGAACGGGTCCTTCTGATTGACCTTTGGAGACATGACGAAGGAAGTCAATGTCTTCAATCTTGGAAGACAACTCAGGGATATCAATGATCAGACTTTTGAGGTCAATTCCATTGAAAATCTGACCAGTGAGCATGAGGAAAGCATGGAGATAGAAACAGAGGCAGAGTTTAATCTAGGGTCTGAGGATTTTTATCTAGACCAGATCGTAGATTCGGCAGTGGACTGGGCGTCAAGCCCAAGTGTACCTCATCACAAGATTAAAAGTCCGGAAATTACCTCTAATGAAGCAACACCTTCCTAGAGCTAAAAGCCTTACCTGAACACCTCAAGTACGCCTACCTGGGCGGAAAAGAAACCCTGCCAGTCATCATAGCATCCTACCTGACTGAGTAACAAAAGGACATCTTAATGTCTATTCTGAAGAGACATAGGAAAGCCATTGGATTGACGATGAAGGATATCAAAGGGATAAGTCCAGTAATAGTTCAACATAGAATCCATTTAACCGATGAAGCGACTCCTAAAAAGGAGCCACAACGCAGGCTTAACCCACTCATGCAAGAGGCAGTAAAAATGAAAATTTTAAAACTATTAGATAATGGGATCATTTATCCCATTTTTGATAGCCAATGGGTTAGCCCTGTTCATGCAGTTCCAAAGAAAGCTGACTTTACGGTGGTTGAAAATGAGCAAAAAGAGTTGGTACAAACAAGACTGCCGACCAAGGTTCGTGTTTGTATCGACTATAGAAAGTTGAATGCAGCCACCCGTAAAGACCACTTCCCGCTACCCTTTATCGACCAAATGCTTGAACGCTTGGCTGGACATGAGTACTATTGCTTCCTAGATGGGTTCTCGGGATACAATCAAATCCCCATTGCTGCAGAAGACCAGGAAAAGACCATGTTCACCTGCCCATTCGGAACCTTCGCTTATCGACGCGTGCCCTTTGGATTGTGCAATGTGATTAGTCTACAATTCTGCATTATTATATCGCATTTCCCTACCTATTTATGAATAAAATGTCAGTCTAAACCGTATTTTGGTCTCTCTTGTAGATAAATCAGGAGTTTAAGGGCAAAGGAGTAATAAGATCTTAATTAAACCCATT
This sequence comes from Agave tequilana, assembly GCA_038442645.1. Taxonomy (NCBI): domain Eukaryota; kingdom Viridiplantae; phylum Streptophyta; class Magnoliopsida; order Asparagales; family Asparagaceae; genus Agave; species Agave tequilana. The sequence continues at coordinate 181,837 of JAVJIF010029917.1, forward strand.
TTCAGGTAATTAAATCCGCAATTCTTGGAGGCCAAGTAAGGAAACTTCTAGAAGATGCATTGAATCTGGACCTTTGCGTACCCAGATGAATATTCGAGTGAAAATATCAGAATTGGGATATACCAGGAAGGTCCTCGAAGCAGGGGCAAGATCCTCGCCAAAACTAGGGAATTAACTCCCTGGTTTTACCGCGGATCACGGCATTAGCCGCGGATCCATGGCAATTTGGTGGGACCACGCATCGATCTTCGACGTGTGGCCTCGTCTCATCTTCTAGAACCCCTATATGCCAATAAAAATCCCTGTAGAGACCCAAAACAAAGCAGTTTTTGATTTTAGGCTAGGGTTTCTATGTTTTAGTGTAGGGTAGGTGTTCTTCTTTTCTTTTATTTTGTATTTTCATTTCATTTATATATCTTGTAGTAGGGTTGAGAGATTCGGCGAGAGATAGAGAGGGATTGATATAATAGATAGTGACAATCTATGTAAAGGTGCCTCCTTTCTTCTCCAATGTAATCTTCTCCATCTTCTACATAATGCTTTGCTAACTTTTCTTCTCATGGCAATCAACGACTAACCACAAACCACTTACTTGATAATCCACATGAATCTAGTAGCCTCTACAAGGCCTTGTTCTTACAAGAGCCATTGATGGCTCATGATGATGGATTCTAGCATTCTAATATTTCTAACACCTAACCCACTAACTTGCTAACTTGCAAATACTAACTTTATTTCATGCTCACCTCTAACCAGTTTTGATGATTTAATAATATCTTGCAACTTGTTATGTGGTATGGATGTGTTGTTTGAATGTAGAAGAACAATCTTATGGGCCATGCTCTGTATCGTCTCTTGAAGCCAAGGATTAGTGATGGCCAAGAATTCATGTGAGGCAACTATCACTAAGATGTTAGTGATTGGGAAAGAGTTGTGTAGAGTATTAGCACAAATATGTAACAAAGAGATGAAGGTTGGAATCCACCTTGGTGCTAAGTCCACTTCACAAATGTATTTAAAGATTGATTTACCCTTTCCAATCTCCGATATAGTAAATGGCTATACCGGGTCGATCTTCCGGGAGAGCTAGCGATGGAAGCGTTACGGTTTTCAAGTGAAGCAAGAAGACGAAGAATCTTCTATGTAATTACACAAGTGCAAGAAGAAAAGAAGTGGTGGTTGTGTGCATCATGGAAAAAGAAACCAAAAAGAACTTGAGTGAAGTGTGTTGTAAAGAAAGAGAAACTAGTAAAGAAAGTGTTGGAAAAACTTTTAGATGATAAGATACATGGCTAGCTAACTTTACCTCATTGCTAACTTGCTATACTCAATGGTGATGCTTTATTGCCTCGTATTGACTCATTGGCAATTGATATAACTTGCTTGTTTGTTCAAGTTCTTTACCTTCTTGAAGATGAGTGTTCTCTTGTTCTAGCTTGAAGCCTCACAATGAGTCATTGGCTCTCTTAGATAGATGTTCAATTGATGAAATCTAGAAGTGACACTCAAGGATGCTAAAAAGAAGATACAACGTTCATTCAAACATTAAAGACATAACAACAACTAGTAGTTTGAAGTAGGGAAGTTGTTCTTACAAGTAGCATATGTAGGTGAACCATCTTCATGTTCCATCAAAGGCTCTTGTTCTAGACAAGGCTCTTAAATGAGGCACACATGAGTCATAAGTGGTATGAACAAGCAATTGTCAAGAGAAATCAACTCTACTTTCTTGGTAAGTTATAGAAGTGATCACAATGCAAGTATAAAGAATAGCATCATCCAAGGAGATAGAAGTTAGCTAGGCAAGTTCTTAGCTAGCCATGCAATAAAGATTTAGCTAGCCATTACACTACAAACAACACAACTATTCATGAAGTAAAGCAACAAAACACAAGCAATAGAGATGAATTAGAATCAAAGCAAGAATTTAAAGCAAGGTAAAGTAAAGCATACTAGAGTTTGCAAAGAGATGAATGGAGCTCTTTTGATTAATCCTTGGCCACAAGAATGTCACTTCCTTGGTATAAGCTCTCAAACAGCACTCTCTCTCTCACTTTGTCAAGATCTCTAGGAGGAAGAAGATGAAGTCTAAAAACCTAGGAGAAAGCAAAAATACAAGAATTTTCCCCTATTTTCTTCTCTCTCTTCTCTGTTTTGCGTGTGCAGCCCTGGTCCTCTATTTATAGCCATAAGTGAGAAGCTTCGAGAGTCCTGGCTGTTACCACAAAATCCAGGCTCCAACGGCCTCCAAACGGCCGCAGATCCGCGGGAAAATCCCCGTTTTAGCGGCAAAATCTGGGCCGTTGAGCCCAGATTTTCTGTTATGATCTGGTTGTTAGTTGGTTAGCCACGTGGCCTTCTAGAATCTTCAATGGGCGCGCGGATCTCAACTGAATCCAAATTTAAATCTTGGCTCTTTTGGGATTATGGATTTAATCACTTTAATTATTGCTAATTAAAGTGATTAATTGGCTTCTTCTCTTTTAAGTTGTGGACCTGTAAAAATAGAGAGAAAATGGGTGAGAAATCACATATTATTTACAAAATGCATAGTATGGAAGTGGTAAAATATGTAAATATGTAGAACAATCACACCCCCATACCTAGCTTTTGCTCGTCCTCGAGCAAAAAAGAAAGAAAAAGAAAGAAAAATAAAATCCTAACTTAATTTATTACACCACTTTCGTAGGTGACACGATTACACTGAGCACGTGCAACAAGCCGTTAAACCTCTAGGTTACCCTAGAGGAGGAGTGTTGTCTCCTGAGGGTTTTCAGCGGATTGCACCCACAAAATCCATAAAAAAGAAAACAAATGTTAGTGTTTTGAAAATGCATTTTGAAAGAGAGACATGTTTTCGAACTATTTTTGCAAAAATATAAGTGATCTAAGGTCATAAGTCCACCTATAATCATTCTTCCTTAAACTTAGTCTCCATGCAAGATCTTGTCTTTAATTAAGGTAAGAATTCAAAATTGGATTGAATACTTTATCTTTCATAAAACCTAGATAGTATGCACACCGTGACAGTGAAGATTTCTGGGATTTCAACTCTAACCATAAAGCCATTTATTTATTCTTTTTTTTTTTTATTCTTCCCTTAGTTTTCTTAGGCTTTCTAGTTCACCCATGTAGCGAGCCTATAACCGATGACTCCCAAACCAGATGGTTCTAGGGCACCAGATGAGAAAACATCCCTCGGGTTAAAGGACTCGAATGAAAAAGGCCACAAAACTAAGGGGGATTATTCTTTTTGATCACCGTTAGGCGTGAATAATTATGCTTCTTGAGGCATAATTTTCCAGCTTAATGAGTGATATTTTTCACCGTTAGGCGTGAGTAACCATGCTTCTTGAGGCATAGTTATCCAGCTTAATAAGTGATGTTTTATTCCTTTTTTTTTTTTTATTTTATGGCATTTTAGGTCTTTGTTTCCATCCCAAAAATTGTGTAAGTGTGAAGTGCTTACTATCTAAGGCAAAATTCAAGATAAAAATATCTCCCCAATTTTACTTACTTAGCCTATAATTTCAAACAAGATCTATTATTTCAACTAGGTTTAAGATGTCATAATTAAGGCTTTCTTAATTTCTAAGATACATCTTAATTTTCTTAAAAATAGATCAAAACTTTGTCTCTTATTTCAAAAAGGTTTTTTTTTTTATATATATTTTCTAAAAGAAAATAAAATCTAACAAGAAAAATAGAAAATCTACAAAGAAAAGTAAAAAACCTAAAAAGAAAATAAAAAGCCTAAAAAGAAAATGAAAAATCCTATGTCAGCATCTACCCCCCCATACCTATCTCATGCATTGTCCTCAATGTATGCGATATGAAATGATGCATGAAATAGGTAAAGGACAAAACTACTCCCTTTGTCGTTTTGGACCCGCGGTGGTGCTAGGTCCAGCCGACTGTGATCTCCTCAATGCGGCCTCCATACTACTTAGTCGAGAGGATTGCTCCTCGACCTTCTTCCTAAGCCGGACCTGCCCCTTGAAAATCTTCTTCATGCCCTTCCAGATGGTGGACATGAAGGCTCGTGTATCAGTGGGGGGTTCCTGCCTCCAAAATTGGGGCTCATCAATTTCTTTCAAACTTTCCTCCGAATCAAGCTCCACAGGTTCATTTTCAGGCTGAGCAAGAGGTGTCCAAAGTGCGTGCAAGCAGCCATTATACGAGCTTGTGGGCCTCTCTACAGTAACAGGCACTTGGTCAAATGAATTAAAGACAGCGTCTGTTAGGAAATGTTTACATAGACGTGTGATTAATATGGCATGGGAATGCTTCGCACCCCGAGTGCGGGAGGAATTATCAAGAATGGCACGGAAGATGGCCCTATTCAAACAGACCGTGTGGTTGTGTGTCATTAAATCATGAATTACCTGTAACACGGGTCTGTTAAAGGAAGATTGGTGCTCAATTCCAAAAATGTTGCGTTGGACCCAGCGTCCAATGCAATGAACATTTCGAAAGGTCGTGTTGGCTTTGAGCCCACGATCCTGAATTGTACAGCGAGCCCCCATGATGGGCATGTAATCTATTAATGGTAGAGGGTCGCTATGGTGGGGATAACTGGGGACATGAGTGCATTGAGCAATAAGTGGAATGGTGACAAAGACGTCACCAAATGGCATGTGAGATACAAATTGGTACGTGTCATGGTGCACAGATGCAGGATCAATTGCATTGTAAAATGTAGTGACAAGCTCAGGGCAATAGTATGTATTGTGGTCACTGTCATCATAAACTAAAGAGTACCAACTCCATGAACATATTCTGTCCACAAAAATATGCCCATATCCCCCACTTTCATTCATAAGTACTGAAAAATCCCTCTCCACATATAATTTGGTGCCATATATGCTAATGAATTGTAAAGCAAAGGATTTTGAGAGAGAAAATTGCAAACCACCCCCGGAGATCGTAGGGGGAAATCCAAAACAGTAGTGCAGAAGGCACTTGGGACAGAGTTTGAAAGAGTTGCTCTGGATCTGCCACCAACAGAGGAAATCAGCTGACCAAAATTTTTGGGCACCAGAGATGGCCAGAATGCGGTGGAATCTCGGCCAGATAGGGATTTTTGCGGCAGATCTGAAGGATCTGGTGAAGGGAAAATCGGCAGAGGTTGGCTTTGGAAGAAGAGTTTTAGATCGGAAGGGATTCTGCGTTTGAGGGAGAAAAGTAAGTGAGGAGAGTATTTATAGGGGATGGGTAAAGGGACTTTTCCAATTTTATCCCTAGGTCAAAGTTCTATTTACAACCCTAGGTCAAAGGAATTTGAAAGTGAAAGGAATCCTAGGGAAGAGAAAATCCTAGGAATGTGAAACTTTATATGCACAAAAATCCCTATTTTTTTTCTTTTTATTATATATATATTTTTTATTTATTTATTATTTACAAAAAATGTAAAGAAAATTATTTACAAGTGTGATCCCAAAATGATATGCAGGAAAAATGCACGGGAAAATATACAGATGGAATTGTCACAAATAAACTGGATCGAAAAGATCCAATTCGTGAACTTCGTGTGACATGACTTCCGTGGTAAGAAATGGCTTTAGACGTTGTCCGTTCACAGTGAATGTGTTGCCATTAGTCGGGTCAAGAATCTCAATTGCACCGTGGGAAAAGACTTTGTGAACAATGAAAGGCCCTGACCACCTGGTTCTCAACTTACCAGGGAAAAGGTGGAGTCTTGAATTGTATAACAGAACCTTTTGTCCTACGACAAAAATTTTCCGGTGAATAGACTTATCATGAAAAAGCTTGGTTCTGTGCTTGGTGATCCGAGCATTGTCGTATACTTCGTTTCTTAACTCTTCAAGCTCGGATAGATGCAACTTCCTTAGAACACCGGCTTTATCCAAATCTAAATTCAGCTGTTTTAAAGCCCACATTGCACGGTGTTCTAACTCAACGGGTAAGTGACAAGGTTTCCCAAATATAACTCGATATGGAGACATACCGAGGACAGTCTTGTAAGCGGTCCTGTATGCCCTAAGGCATCAGTTAGTTTGATGGACCAATCCTTACGGTTCTGTCCTACAGTTTTCTCCAGAATGAGTTTTATCTGTCTATTCGTAACTTCAACTTGCCCATTGGTTTGAGGATGATAAGCCGTGGACAACTTATGAGTGATAGAGTATTTACGCATCAAGGCTTCAAAAGCCCTATTGCAAAAATGACTCCCATTATCGCTTATTATCGCACGGGGGGCTCCATAGCGAGAGATGATGTGCTCTCTTAAAAACTTAATGACAACATGGTTGTCATTTGTCCGTGTTGGAATAGCTTCAGCCCATTTGGAAACATAATCTACGGCTACCAAAATGTACTGGTGACCGTAGGACAGAGGAAAGGGTCCCATAAAATCGATGCCCCAGAGGTCGAAAATTTCGACTTCCAAGATGGGTGTGAGGGGCATCATGTCTCTTTGTGTGATACGACCCGTCATTTGACACTTGTCACAAAGCTTGCAGAAATTATATGCATCCTTAAAGAGAGTGGGCCAGTAGAATCCACTCTGGAGCACTTTCTCAGCAGTTTTCCGTGGACCAAAATGTCCACCGCAAGCTAACTTGTGATAGAATGTCAAAACGCTCTGATGTTCATCCTCAGGAAGGCATCTACGTATGATTTGGTCAGGACAGTATTTAAATAAATACGGTTCATCCCAAAAGAAGAACCGCATTTGGCGCAAAAAACGGTGTTTTCTTGTCCTGACCAATGAGAAGGTATTTGCCTGGTAGCAAGGTAATTCACTATATCAGCATACCAGGGCTCTCCACACATCTCAAAAATATGCTCGTCAGGAAAATCATCGTTAATCGGTATTCTCTCTTTAGGTGCATTCGGGATTCTTGACAAATGATCTGCTACCACGTTCTCAACGCCCTTTTTATCTTTTATCTCCAAATCAAACTCTTGCAAAAGAAGTATCCAACGAATCAGTCTTGCCTTAGCATCCTTCTTTTGCATCAAGTATTTCAGGGCGGAGTGATCAGTGAAAATTATAGTCCTGGACCCTAGCAGATATTGACGGAATTTCTCCAACGCAAATACAACCGCTAAAAATTCCTTTTCAGTGGTCGTGTAATTGAGTTGGGCATCGTTTAGCGTTCTGCTAGCATAATAGATCACGTGTTGCCTATTATCCATACGCTGTCCTAAAACAGCGCCTATAGCAAAGTCAGAGGCGTCACACATAATCTCAAATGGTTTAGTCCAATCCGGTGCAGAAATTATCGGAGCTGAGACAAGTCTACTTTTAAGCTCTTTCCATGACTTTTGACATTCCTTATCGAATATATAGGGTACATCCTTTCCTAAAAGATTTGTCAAAGGTCTTGCAATGTTGCTAAACCCTTGAATGAATCTTCTATAGAAACCAGCGTGCCCTAAGAATGATCTAATGTCCTTTAAGCATTGTGGTTCAGTGAGTTTCATTATGACTTCCACCTTAGATTTGTCAACCTCGATTCCTATTCGTGATACCTTGTGCCCAAGTACTATTCCTTGCTTGACCATGAAATGACACTTTTCCCAGTTAAGTGTCAAATTTTTCTCCATGCATCGTTGTAAAACCAGCTTCAGATGGTACAAGCATTGCTCAAAAGAATCCCCATAAATTGAAAAGTCATCCATGAAAATTTCCAAAAATTTCTCCACCATGTCCGAGAACAGGCTCAACATGCAACGTTGAAACGTTGCTGGAGCATTGTAAAGGCCGAAGGGCATCCTACGGTAAGCAAATGTTCCAAAGGGACAGGTGAAGGTAGTCTTATCTTGGTCCTCGGGAGCGATTGGGATTTGGTTATATCCTGAATATCCATCCAGGAAACAGTAATACTCGTGTCCCGCCAATCTCTCCAACATTTGATCGATGAATGGAAGTGAAAAGTGGTCCTTACGTGTGGCGGTGTTTAACTTCCTGTAATCAATACAAACTCGAATCTTCGTTGGAAGACGTGTTTGTATCAATTCTTTATTCTCATTCTCCACCACAGTAAATCCAGCTTTCTTAGGCACAGCGTGGACTGGACTTACCCATTGACTATCAGATATGGGATAGATAATCCCATTGTCCAATAGTTTCAAAATCTCAGATCTAACAGCTTCTTGCATAATGGGGTTAAGTCTCCGCTGTGGGTCTCTTTTCGGTTTAGCATCTTCCGTCAGATGAATTCTATGTTGAACAATGGAAGGACTAATCCCTTTGATATCAGCCATGGTCCAACCAATGGCATCTCTATTTTCCCTTAACACAGTCAGAAGGTCCTCTTCTTGTTGCTCAGTAAGATTGGATGCAATTATTATAGGAAAAGATTCCTCCTCATCCAAGTACTTGTACTTGAGATGATTGGGAAGAGCCTTAAGCTCAGAAGAAGGGACAGGATCTATAACAGGTTGCTCATGGTGCAAGGGAAGAATAGGTGTGGAATTAGTAGTCCTTTCAACAGTTGATCCAACAATCTGATCAAGAGTTAAGTCATCTGACTCCAACTCAAACTCTTCTTCAGACTCATACTCAACCTCCTCCACATGTTCGCTGGTTAACCCCTCTATCAAGTTCACATCAAAAGACTCATTGCTCACATCCCTTGGCTGCTTCCCCAGATGGAAGACATTCACCTCCTTCGTCATATCTCCGAACGTCAGCCGCATTGATCCATTTCTACAATTGATTATCGCATTCGCAGTGGCTAAGAAAGGACGTCCGAGAATGACGGGTGTTTGTGCTCTGTGATTTTGTATAGGTTGTGTTTCTAAAACAACAAAATCCACGGGGTAAATGAATTCCCCGACCCGTATCAAAACATCTGTAATTTCCCCCTTTGGAATTTTTATAGAGCGGTCAGCCAACTGAATAGTCATCTGGGTAGGACGAAGGTTGCCTAACCCTAACTGCTGATAGACAGAAAAGGGGAGAAGATTGATGCTCGCGCCCAAGTCTAGCAAAGCCCTATTTATGGTGGTCTGCCCTATGATGCAAGAAATGGTAGGGCTCCCTGGATCTTTGTACTTCACAGGGATCGGACCATTGAGCAGTTCACTTAAGTTAGAAGCCAAAAAGACTTTCTTAGGGACATTTGCTTTTCTCTTTTTAGTACACATTTCTTTTAGAAACTTGGCGTAAGATGGGACTTGTTGAATGGCATCTAAGAGAGGGACATTGATTTGTACTTGGTTAAATATCTCTCTTATCTTCTCCATGTGAGCATTCATTTTATGATTTGTAAGCCTATTTGGGAATGGGACAACAGGCTTATATGTTTGCTCATCAACTTTCTCTTTTCCTTTAGACTAGGACGTGGATGGTTGTGTGCTTGATGAAGGAATATCTTGCAAAGGCTGGATTGGAACAGAAGGTGGTGGCATTGGCACAGATTTGGGAGAATGATTCGAAACCTTATTATCTACATGTTTCCCAGACCTAAGGATTTGAATGGCTTGACATTGGCTTTGGCTGGGTCCCAAGTCTTCAACTTCGTGCAGAGGAAAATGGGCTTTGGGATTGGGCACAGGTTGGCTAGGTAGCATTCCTTTTTGTCTTTCAGTCAAAGAGTTAGCCAACTGCCCTATCTGGATTTGCAATTTGTTCATGTCCTGCTGCTGATTGTTCATCATTGCAGCTTGGGTCTTAGATAAGGTCTCTATCATTTTCTCCAACTCAGAAATTTTCTTGTCTGAAGGATTGGGTGGTGGATGTTGTTGATACTGGGGTTGAAAATTTTCTTGGTATGGCACAGGATTTTGATAGGATTGGAATCTTGGGGGGCTCTGGTATGAATGAACATTTGATGGATTCTGGTGGTAAGTCGGTGGATGGGACTGAGCAGGGAATTTTGTGGAATGGTTGTCTCGGCTGCTCAGGTCCAGACTGACTCCAAGAGAAGTTTGGATGATTATGCCATCCAGGATTATAGGTTTTGGAGTAAGGATTGTAAGTGGGTCTGGTGTACGCGGCATTTGTACTCTCCTGAAACATTTGAGTTTGATAAACTGGACACTCCTCAAACAGATGATTCAGATCATGGCAGTAGGTACAACCCGAATTATCCACAGATGATGGGTTGACCTGATTCACAGTAGAGTTTTCCCTGGACTCTAGCAATTCAATCCTCTTCATTAATTGTGTTATCTTAGCTTCTGCAGCTATCGAGGATCCTATAGAATGTAAACCAGTTCTGGAAGTTGTGGGTGTGGGTTTCTCAGGACATGACTCCCACTGGATTGTCTTTTCCGCTAAGGCCTCAAAAAGATCCCAACCCTGATCTTCATCCTTCTTTAAGAATTCTCCTTGACACATGGTTTCAAGGAGCGTCTTAGTCTGATAATCAAGCCCATCATAGATAATCTGGCACTGGCGTCATTTTTCTATACCGTGATGGGGACACAGGGCTACTAAGTCTTTGAAGCGCTCAAAATACTTCCAAAATGGTTCATTGGCTTCTTGTTTGAACTACATTATATTCTTCCTCATAATGGCTGTCTTATGGATAGGATAAAACTTTTTAAGAAAGATCTTAACGAAATCATCCCAAGAAGAAATCGAGCTAACTGGGAGATTATAAAGCCACTTCTTAGCGATATCCTTAAGTGCAAAGGGGATGAATCTAAGTCTGACAGCATCATCGGTAAGCTGGGAAATCCTCATCATAAGGCATACTTCTTCAAACTCTCGGATGAAGAAGTATGCATCCTCAGATTCAAGGCCATGGAATCGTGGAAGTGTGTTTATGAACTGGGGCTTCAACTCAAAATTATTTCCATTAGTGTTCGGGAGGAGAATACAAGATGGAAGTGATGTGCGGATAGGATAGAACTTGTCTTGCAACGATACGTTGTTCGTCATGATTGGAATTGTGTCGAGTGGTGGTGTATGTGGCAGTGTAGAAACTCTTACAAGCCTAGCAGAATTCGGATCTCGATACCACTCTTGCATACAATTACACAATCAACGTGCACCTTTCACACAAGCGGAAAATGAAAAATAACAATCAAGAAAAAGAAAAAAAATCAATCCAAGCTTTCCAGGTTTCCTGGACCTAGACGACTCCTAACGATAGATCGTCCATAGGAGGTTTGGTGTGGACTTTGACTATAAGCAAATCGGCCAGGGAAGGGTAAAGTTGTTGGGAGGTTTTCCGTCAGAGACGTTCCTTAATTAAGTAACCAACAACCTTCGGGCTTTCGGCCCTCAACCCCTTTCCTAGACACCGATTTTACAAAAGTCACTTTCCAACACTTTTCCCCCTTAGGATAATCTCCTAAGTGAGTCCGGATGTCCCTAGGGCCAGCGTCTAGCAATTTTTAATTAGAAGCTTAGGATTGTGAGTACGTGGGGAAAATGGTTTGTGGGCTAAGTAAGGGGTGATAAAATCCCCACCTTATCTTTTTTATGGGATTTGCCCTTAGAATCAATTAGTGCAAGTGTACGATATCAACAAACAAGGTTCACTCAAAGCGTAATTAAATCAAACAATGAGTGAGTCCTAGTCTATATGCTATGCTTACGTACCTTGTCCCACGCACTCTTCAACAGTAAAAGTAAAGAAATTGAAAGACACGTGCCTAGAGATGCAAATGTCTAAACAATTTTTTTAACTTGCAACAAAAATTTTTACTGTTGATTAGCAGATATCAGGTGAAGCAAACAAGATTTAAAATATAGCAGCAGCTGTATTTTGCAGAGAAGCAGGCCCTGCAGAAAAATGATCAGTAGTCAACTCCTCTTTGCCGCAATTCTGCGGCAAAAGCCCAGAATCTGCGGCAATTTGGAGGGATCCTGGTCTCTGCTTTCGAGAGCAGAGGCCCAGGTCCGCTTATATGTTTCTGCAATGCAAGATTTCCTGTTTCTTCAACCTGTAACCTGCAACAGAGAAGAGACTTCGTATTAGTTCTTCACTTTTCAACCAAAAACCGTTGCTCTCCCCGGCAACGGCGCCAAAAATTGACTGGGAAAGAGTTGTGTAGAGTATTAGCACAAATATGTAACAAAGAGATGAAGGTTAGAATCCACCTTGGTGCTAAGTCCACTTCACAAATGTATTTAAAGATTGATTTACCCTTTCCAATCTCCGATATAGTAAATGGCTATACCGGGTCGATCTTCCGGGAGAGCTAGCGATGGAAGCGTTACGGTTTTCAAGTGAAGCAAGAAGACGAAGAATCTTCTATGTAATTACACAAGTGCAAGAAGAAAAGAAGTGGTGGTTGTGTGCATCATGGAAAAAGAAACCAAAAAGAACTTGAGTGAAGTGTGTTGTAAAGAAAGAGAAACTAGTAAAGAAAGTGTTGGAAAAACTTTTAGATGATAAGATACATGGCTAGCTAACTTTACTCATTGCTAACTTGCTATACTCAATGGTGATGCTTTATTGCCTCGTATTGACTCATTGGCAATTGATATAACTTGCTTGTTTGTTCAAGTTCTTTACCTTCTTGAAGATGAGTGTTCTCTTGTTCTAGCTTGAAGCCTCACAATGAGTCATTGGCTCTCTTAGATAGATGTTCAATTGATGAAATCTAGAAGTGACACTCAAGGATGCTAAAAAGAAGATACAACGTTCCTTCAAACATTAAAGACATAACAACAACTAGTAGCTTGAAGTAGGGAAGTTCTTCTTACAAGTAGCATATGTAGGTGAACCATCTTCATGTTCCATCAAAGGCTCTTGTTCTAGACAAGGCTCTTAAATGAGGCACACATGAGTCATAGGTGGTATGAACAAGCAATTGTCAAGAGAAATCAACTCTACTTTCTTGGTAAGTTATAGAAGTGATCACAATGCAAGTATAAAGAATAGCATCATCCAAGGAGATAGAAGTTAGCTAGGCAAGTTCTTAGCTAGCCATGCAATAAAGATTTAGCTAGCCATTACACTACAAACAACACAACTATTCATGAAGTAAAGCAACAAAACACAAGCAATAGAGATGAACTAGAATCAAAGTAAGAATTTAAAGCAAGGTAAAGTAAAGCATACTAGAGTTTGCAAAGAGATGAATGGAGCTCTTTTGATTAATCCTTGGCCACAAGAATGTCATTTCCTTGGTACAAGCTCTCAAACAGCACTCTCTCTCTCACTTTGTCAAGATCTCTAGGAGGAAGAAGATGAAGTCTAAAAACCTAGGAGAAAGCAAAAATACAAGAATTTTCCCCTATTTTCTTCTCTCTCTTCTCTGTTTTGCGTGTGCAGCCCTGGTCCTCTATTTATAGCCATAAGTGAGAAGCTTCGAGAGTCCTGGCCGTTACCACAAAATCCAGGCTCCAACGGCCTCCAAACGGCCGCAGATCCGCGGGAAAATCCCCGTTTTGGCGGCAAAATCTGGGCCGTTGAGCCCAGATTTTCTGTTATGATCTGGTTGTTAGTTGGTTAGCCACGTGGCCTTCTGGAATCTTCAATGGGCGCGCGGATCTCAACTGAATCCAAATTTAAATCTTGGCTCTTTTGAGATTATGGATTTAATCACTTTAATTATTGCTAATTAAAGTGATTAATTGGCTTCTACTCTTTTAAGTTGTGAACCTGTAAAAATAGAGAGAAAATGGGTGAGAAATCACATATTATTTACAAAATGCATAGTATGAAAGTGGTAAAATATGTAAATATGTAGAACAATCAGTTAGCATGGTTAGTGGAGCAATTGGTAGTTAGTATCCATGAGTTTTATTTTACTTTGTTTTAAATTTTAATTTCCAAACTCTTTTATCATTTTTTCTATCGTTGTTTTTACCACCTTCTTAGTTCATCTTTGTTTCATCTTCTTTTCTATTTTATTTTCCAAAGCACTTCTCTTTTGTTTTCACATCGCCATTTTTCATCGCCTTCTCCACCTATCACATTCTGGATTTCTTTTCTTTTATTTTTCTTTTTCTAATTCTTTAACAAAGAAGAACTGTTAACAACCGACGTGAATAAAGACTATTAATGCTTCTATCGCCTCCCGTCCCTGTAATTCGACCCGTTGAACCAATGCTATAACGAAAGTATTGAGGGAACATTAGCACATACGAGCTTTTCAATGATTTCATAAAACACACATTTTAGAGTACTGGTTCCATTCTGATCAAATTTTTGGCGCCGTTATCGGGGACGGGAATGGTTTTGATTTCACGTTTTTGTTAACATTATCTTCTCTATTTTGGTGTACAGGTCAAAGTTTATAGGAACTAAATATTACAGAACAACCATTAGCACTGCTGCTCCATGCTCTAGAAAGCAGGGGCCCAGATTCCAAAGTAACGCCGCGCAAACGCGACTTTAGCCGCGCTTCCGCGGCCAATTTGTAGCATTTGTGGATCTTGTTGTGCTGGGATGTGTATATTGTAATAGCTAGTGGATTTGTGCTGCTACTTTCCTACTTTGATTGCCTAAACACCATAATAAACTCAAGAACTAAAATACGGTATTTTGTCTGCTTTTAAAACGGTTTAGACATTTGCATTTAGGCATGTGTCAATTCAATTCCAATATACTGTATTTTGTTCTGTTCTTGTGATCTGGACTAAGGTGTACATATGGCATTGAATATATCATAGGACAAATACGTGGGTGATTTATCGCTTTGTGTTATACTCTTGTCTATATTGCACACTTGCACAAATTGGACTTAAGGGCAAAACCAATACAAGATAAGGTGGGATTTCATCACCCTTAGCCCAAAAATCATCTCCCCACTCACACAACCCAAGCCCTAATAAAAATTGATAAACATTGGCCCCTAGGGACATCTCGGACTCATTAAGAGATTGACCGAGGGTGAAAATTATTTGAATCTTACTCTTGTGAAATCAGTGTCTAAGATTGGGGATTAAGAGGTTATGTCTCGAAGATACCGTGGTTTGGCGTAATTAAGACCCGTTGCTTACGCACGGATACCTCCCACCGTATTTTGCCCCTACCTGGCCGATTAGCTTGTGGTCAGATTCAAGCAACAACCTCCCCCGGGTAATCGACCAGTTGGGAGTCATCTAGGTCTAGGTCTAGGTCAACACTAGATAGGCTTGGTTTTTATTTTCTTTCTTTTTGTTTGTTGTTTGATTTTTCTTTTTGTTTGTGATTGTTTGTGAAATGGAATTCAACAAGAACAATTCTTTCAATCTGAATATGAATCCATATTTTACACCGACCCCATTTGTTTCAGATAATTCCAACCGATTTTTCACAATATGAACCAACCAAATACACTGGGTTGGACTTATCCGAATCAATACAACCCATACCCACAATCTTATGACTATAATTTCCAAAATAATTTCAACTCTTCATAGAGTCAATGGGGATTCACCTCCCCCGAGTTAAATTTTCAACCTCCTTGTCCACCGTATCCACCTTGTCCACAAATCTCACAATATTCATTCCCCGATTTCACTTCCTATACTCCTTTTCCTGAACCTCCCATTGAAGAAAAATCCGAGTTAGAAAAGAGTATAGAAGCCAACCTACAAGAGGCCGAGCGACAACTTCAGAAAATGATGGCCTCTTCAATTTCACAATATTTTCAAGAGTCTTACTCAGTTCTACCTCCTTATAATGAACAAGCATCTGCCCTAGAAACGAGTAAGGAACTGTGTGAGTCCAAGCTTCAATCTCAACCATGCTGGACTCACAATCTTCACTATCTTTGCAAAACTAAGATTCTTATACTCCCTTTCTGGAACATCCACTTGCAGAAAAATCAAGTCTAGAAAAGAGTATAAAAATTTTTCAGGAGTCTGCGTTACAATTTCAAAAATCTTCTTCTCAGTCTTTTGATAGGTTGGAAACACAATTAAGTAAATTGGCCAACATTTATAAGAATGAAGCAACTCTCTCTCTCCACCTTTGACCAATTCAAATATCTCTAACTCTATCAATTTGACCCATGACTCTTGTTGTTTTGAAAACCAAGATTCCTACACTCCTTTTCTAGAACAACCATTTGAAGATACATCACATCTAGAAAAGAGTATAGAAGTCTTGCGAGAGTCCGCACTACAATTTCAAAAATCTTCTGCCGAGTCTATCAATAGGTTGGAAACACAATTGAGCCAATTGGTTAGCATTTATAAGAATGAGGAAACTCTATCTTATTAACCTTTAACCAATTCAGCTATCCCTAACTCTATTGATCTGACCCAGGACTCTTGTCATTTTGGACACCAAGATTCAATTTCAGCACACCCATCTTAACTTGTCCAAACTTCAAATGTTAAAAATCTTATTGATATTTTGGCAAGTTATCCTTTTCCTGAAATTGAACTTGAGCATGAATATGATCCTGAACTTTCACTTAGTAATTCAATTTCACTTCTTGATTCAATATTGACTGAGGTGTTTTTACCTGAATTCAGGCCTTTTCCCGAGTCAGTATTGGATCCAGTGCCAGTCCATTATGAAATTGAATCATCAACCTTTTATGATCATCATATTGAACTTGACCAATTTCATACTTTTGAAAGTCTCATTGATAAATTGGCAAGTTCTCATTTTTTATGGAATTGAACTCAATGAGGAATATGACTTCGATTCTCAAATTTGTGATCCAGTTCAACTTTCTAAATCAATATTGACTCCTGTTTTGTTACCCAATTTGAGCAATATTTTAGAGTCAGTTTGATTCTCATACCTATCATTCTTGAACTTGAATCACCAATCTTCGAAAGTCACATTCCATCAGGGGAAATGAATGTGGACGTGAGTTTTAACTTCTTGATTTGGATCCACTTCCTGAACCAATCTCGACTCCTGAACCTTTAACTGACTTAAGTCTTTTTCCTGAGTCGGTATTAGTTCTTGTACTTCCTGAGTCCAAATCAATCATTCCATTTTGGGACAAGGGTCTTGATAAATTTGACTCTGAAATTATTTTGAAAATTTGAAAATTAGATGGGGTTAAATTCATAATAAAAATCATACATATATACATCATTTTAATGGGTTTTATTTTAGAGGTCTCTGGTGGGTTCCTCTAGATTTCACGCACATTGGATTGGGCCGCATTTCGTGGACCAATCAGACCACCACCGGAGCCACCACCTTGAGGTGATTTTTTCTTCCCTCTGTATTTGTTTCAGCATACATACATCACGATGCATTGAGGACAATGCATGAGATAAGTGTGGGGGAGGGTTTATTAAGGTAGAATTTTTAGATTTTCTTTCTTTTACACTTCTTTTAGGACACTTTTAGAAATCTTCTATTTTGCATAGGATTTTTCTCTTTCTTTAAAATTTTTTTGAAATAAGAGACAAAGTTTTGATCTATTTTTAAAAAATTAAGACGATTTTAGAAATTAAGAAAGCCTTAATTATGACATCTTAAACCTAGTCGAAATAATGAATCTTGTTTAAAATTATAGGCTAAGTAAGATAAATTGGAGAGATAATTTTATCTTGAATTTTGCCTTAGATAGTTTGCACTTTACAAAAACACAATTTTTGGGATGGAAACAAAGACCTAAAATGCCATAAAGCAAAAATAAAGAAATATATATATATACATATGGTATAAATGAATAAAAAAATCACTTATTAAGCTGAATAATTATGCCTCAAGAAGCATGATTATTCACGCCTAATGGTGGTAATAAAGAATAAATAATCCTCCTTAGTTTTGTGGCCTTGTTTACTCGAGTCCTTAAACCCGAGGGATGTTTTTTCATCTGGTGCCCTAAAACCATCTGGTCTGGGAGTCATGGATTAAAGGCTCACTACCTGGGTAAACTAGAAAGCCTAAGAAAACTAAGAGAAGAAAAAAGAAGAAAATATACATATATAAAAATAAATGGCTTGTTGGTTAGAGTTGAAATCTCAGAAATCTTCACTATCACAAAGTGCATATTATCTAGGTTTTATTTATGAAGGATAAAATATTCAATCCAATTTTGAATTCTTAACTTAATTGAAGACAAGATATTGCATATAGTTTAAGCTTAAGGAAGAATAATTTTTGGTAGACTTATTAGATCGCTTATATTTTTGCAAAAATAATTCGTAAACTTGTCTCTCTTTCAAAATGTGTTTTCAAAATACTAACATTTGTCTTTTTTTCTTTATGGATTTTGTGGGTGCAATCAGCTGACAACCCTCAGGAGACAAAACTCCTCCTCTTGGGGTAACCTATAGGTTTAACGGCTTGTTGCACACGCTCAGTGCAATCACGTCACCTGCGAAAGTGGTGTAATAACATATGTAGTATAGTTTTTCTGTTCTTGTTTTGCTCGGGACGAGCAAAAGATAAGTGTGGGGTGTGATTAGTCTACAATTCTGCATTATTATAACGCATTTCCCTACCGATTTATGAATAAAATGTTGGTCTAAACTGTGTTTTGGTCTCTCCTGCAGATAAATCAGGAGTTAAGGGAAAAGGAGTGAGAAGAGCTTAATTAAAACCATTTTTGGGTAATTAAATCCGCAATTCTTGGAGACCAAGCAAGGAAACTTTTAGAAGATGCATTAAATCTAGACCTTTGCGCACGTCAGACGAATATTCAAGCGAAAATACCAGAATTAGGATATACCAGGAAGGTCCTCAAAGCAGCGGCAAGATCCTCGCCAAAACCAGGGAATTAACTCCCTAGTTTTGCCGCGGATTCGCGGCATTAGCTGCGGATCCGCGGCAATTTGGTGGGACCATGCGTCGATCTTCGATGCGTGGCCCCGTCTCGTCTTCTAGAACCCCTGTATGCCTATAAAAACCCCTGTGAGACCCAAAACGAAGCAGTTTTTGATTTTAGGCTAGGGTTTCTATGTTTTAGTATAGTGTAGTGTAGGTATTCTTCTTTTCTTTTGTTTTGTATTTTCATTTCATTTTTAGATCTTGTAGTAGGGTTGAGAGATTCAGAGAGAGATAGAGAGGGATTGATATAATAGATTGTGACAATCTATGGAAAGGTGCCTCCTTTCTTCTCCAATATAATCTTCTCCAGCTTCTACATGATGCTTGGCTAACTTTTCTTCTCATGGCAATCAACTACTAACCACTAACCATAAAACCACTTACTTGATAATCCACATGAATCTAGTAGCCTCTACAAGGCCTTGATCTTGCAAGAGCCATTGATGGCTCATGATGATAGATTCTAACATTCTAACATTTCTAACACCTAACCCACTAACTTGCTAACTTGCAAATGCTAACTTTATTTCATGCTCACCTCTAACTGGTTTTGATGATTTAATAGTAGCTTGCAACTTGTTATGTGATATGGATGTGTTGTTTAAATGTAGAAGAACATACTTATGGGCCATGCTCTGTATCGTCTCTTGAAGTCAAGGATTAGTGATGGCCAAGGATCCATGTGAGGCAACTATCACTAAGAGGTTAGTATGGTTAGTGGAGCAATTGGTAGTTAGTAACAATGAGTTTTATTTTATTTTATTTTAAAATTTAATTTTCAAACTCTTTTATCATTTTTTCTATCGTTGTTTTTACCATGTTCTTAGTTCATCTTTGTTTCATCTTCTTTTCTATTTTGTTTTCCAAAGCACTTCTCTTTTGTTTTCACATCACCATTTTTCATCGCCTTCTCCACCTATCACATTCTGGATTTCTTTTCTTTTATTTTTCTTTTTCTAATTCTTTAACAAAGAAGAACTGTTAACAACCAACGTGAATAAAGATTGTTAATGCTTCATCGCCTCCCGTCCCTGTGGATTCGACCTGTTGAGCCAGTGCTATAACGAAAGTATCGAGGGAACATTAGCACATATGAGCTTTTCATTGATTTCATAAAACACACATTTTAGAGTGCTGGTTCCGCTCCGATCACAATGCTCCCGCAACATTCCAACGGTGCATGGTCAGTTTGTTCTTCGACACGGTGGAACATTTTCTTGAGATTTTTATGGATGACTTCTCCATATACAAAGATTCATTTGAATAATATCTTCATCATCTTGAGTTGGTTCTGCAAAGATACAAGGAAAAGAACTTAACTCTGAACTTGGAGAATTGTCACTTCATGGTGAGACAGGGGATTATCTTAGGCCATGAGATTTCTAGGAGAGGCATTAAAGTGGACAGGACAAAAGTAGAAGTGACTGCTATGTACCCACCACCCACAAGCATCAAGGATATTAGATCCTTTCTAGGGCATGCTGGGTTCTACCGACGGTTCATTAAGGATTTTAGCAAGATCGCTAGGCCCTTAACCTACCTGCCCGCAAAGGACGAGCCCTTTGATTTTAACGATGAATGTTTCAAGTCATGGGAGAAGCTTAAGCAAGAACTTATTTCTGCGCCTATTATTTCTACTCCTGATTGGGCACAACTGTTTGAAATCATGTGCGATACCTCTGATTTTGCTATTGGTGCTGTTCTAGGACAGCGCATCGACAATAGGCAGCACGTGATTTACTACTCAAGTAGGACCTTGAATGACGCCCAACAGAATTATACAATGACCGAGAAGGAATTCTTGGCCGTTGTCTTTGCGTTAGAGAAGTTCCGACCCTACTTGTTAGGATCGAAGACGGTGATTTTCATGAATCACTCGGCACTGAAATACCTCATGACCAAGAAGGAAGCAAAAACCTGATTAATTCGGTGGATCCTTTTGCTTCAAGAATTTGACCTGGAAATTCATGATAAACGAGGTATAGAAAATGTGATCGCTGATCACCTATCACGAATTCCGAACGCACTTCTCATACAAGCTCCGATCAACGAGGATTTCTTAGACGAGCACATTCTGGCCATTTTCAAGGAACCCTGTTATGCGGACATAGTCAATTACCTGGCCACTGGACAATTACCCGCTGACTGGACAAAGCAAGACCAGTGTCGTTTCTTTGCCCAAGTATGGTACTTCTTCTGGGAAGAGCCGTATCTTTTAAGTATTATCCCGACCAGATTATTCGACGATGTATACCAGAGGAAGAACAGAGGAGTGTGCTAAGCTTTTACCAGGAACTTGTATTCAGAGGACACTTCGGTCCCCGCAAGGCTGTAGAGAAAGTTTTACAAAGTGGGTTTTACTGGCCAACTTTATTCAAAGACTCATTCCACTTTTGCAAGTCATGTGCAAATTGTCAGAAGATTAGAAAAATTTTAAGAAAAGACATGATGCCCTTGAACCCGATTCTTGAAGTCGAAATTTTTGATGTTTGGGGTATCGACTTCATGGGACCATTCCCTAATTCCTTCGGCAGCCAGTTCATTTTGGTTGTTGTAGATTACGTCTCTAAATGGGTAGAAGTTGTGCCAACTAAGACCAATGACAACAAAATGATTGTCAAATTTCTCAAAGAAAACATCTTCTCCCGATTTGGCACCCCTAAAGCGACAATTAGTGATAATGGATCGCATTTCTGCAATAGATTTTTGAAGCTCTGATGCAAAAATATTCCATCAATTACAAGTTATCCACTTTGTATCATCCCCAGACAAATAGGCAGGTCGAAGTCACTAATCGACAGATCAAGCTCATTTTGGAAAAGACTGTCGGACAAAACCGAAAGGATTGGTCAGTCAAACTCAACGATGCATTGTGGGCTTACCGCACTGCTTTTAAGACAGTCCTAGGGATGTCTCCTTACATAATCAAATTCGGAAAGGCCTGTCATCTGCCAGGCGAGTTAGAACACTGTGCCCTTTGAGCCATTACGTAACTCAATTTTGATCTGACTAAGGCCGGTGAACTAAGGAGACTGCAGATCTCAGAATTAGAGGAGTTACGGAATGAAGCCTACGAGAACGCTCGGATCACCAAAAGCAGGACTAAACCTTTTCATGACCAGATCATAAACCGAAAAAACTTTGCCCCGGGGGATAAGGTTCTGTTGTACAACTCGAGACTTCACATTTTCGTGGGGAAGCTGAAGACTTGTTGGTTTGGACCATTCATTGTGTGCACCGTCTTTCCACAGGTGCTGTGATTATTGTCGATCCTAAGAACAACACGGGATTCAAAGTGAATGGGTAAAGGCTGAAACCCTTTTTGACCACTAAGCCTGCATCCCAGGCTGAACTTGTTCTGAGTCTTTTTGCTCTGTCATAGACCTGACCATCGCCATCCACACACCACCAAAAAAAAGTGTAATTAAAAAAAAACTTTTTGTTTATAAGCTCACCCCTTATATACTTGTACATAACCTTTTCGGAAATTTCTTCTTCTCCCTCTCCCTTAGTCTATTCGCACTTGGCCGGCCCGAGTCGACGGCGACGGTGATCTCTTTTCTTCCCCCTATTTATTGCATTTGCATTTACATGACTAAGCATTGAGGACAATGCATTAGATAGATGTGGGGGGTGCTAACATTCTTTCTTTTCATTGTATTAAATAATAAAAAATCTCCTTAACGATAAAAAGAATTTTTATACTCTTTATAAAAATGCCAAAAGGTTGAAAGAATTAAGGGAACTTTATTAATGAATCTTTATTTTAGCCTAAATAAAAACAAAACATTGGTTTGACTAAAATTTAGGAGGAATAAGGAAAATAACTCATATCTTTTATTTAGCCTTAATAGAATATGCATAAACTACACACACACTTCGTTTTAGAGATACAACTCTGAAAAAAGAAACTGGATAATTGTGCCTCAAGAAGCATGATTACTCATGCCAAAAAAAGAAAAAATATATATATATAACTAAATCTTGATTTCGTGGCCTACTCTACTTGCATATTTGACTTGAGGGGTGTTTTTTTCACCTGGTGCCCTAAAACCATCTGGTTTGGGAGTCATCGGTTTGATATATGTTACATCAGTAAAATAGAAAGCCTAATGAAACCAAGAATAAACATATAGATAAACAGTAATAAAATTAAAATTACATTCAAAGTTGAGTTGAAAAAACCCAAACACATCACACTTACACATTATGCATATCTATCTAAAGCAAAATAAATAGAATGAGTTAGAAGTACAAGATCCTTTCTAAATTCAAAGAAAAGCCATAATTTCTACTTTTATGAAGGCTAAAGTATAGGAGGACTTATGAGGGTTAAACCTAATTCTCATATCATTCGGTCATTTTTACTTAGATGATTGAAAGTTTTTTTTCTTGAATAAGGTTTTGCTTACAACTAACATTTTTTCTTCATTTATTGGATTCTGTGAGTGCAATCCGCTAAAAACCCTCATGAGACAACACTCCTCCTCTAAGAGAAACCTAGAGGTTTAAAGGCTTGTTGCATATGCTCAGTGCAATCGCGTCACCTGCGAAGTGGTGTAATAATTCTCTTGTTTTTGTTTTGCTCGGGACGAGCAAAAAGATAAGTGTGGGAGTATGATTAGTCTCTAATATTGCATAATTTTTATCACATCTGCATAGTTATTCTGTATAAAATTTTGTTAATAAAGCTTTGCATTTTTTATCCTAGATCTATGGTGTACAATGAAGAAGAAGACCCTAAATCACAATTTAATGGGTGATTAAAGGCTTAACAAGTAGCCATTGACCTTAGAGAGGAGATTTTGTCAGCCCAGGGCATTAAATCAACAAACCAGAAGATCCACCTGACAGGGGACAAACATGACCAGACGCAACAAGCGGCCGGGCGCGCGTCGCCCTGGCAGGGTCGTGGAAACTCGGCCCGGGCCGCGTTTTCGCGGCTGCGCCCATGCTTTAGGCCAGGGGTTGTCCCCCTGGCCCCTTTCCCTTGGTGCCTATAAATACCCCGTGGGGTTCTTCAGACGGGGATATCCAGAGTTTGAAGAGTAGTTGTTATTTTGTTTCTAGGAGTTGTAGTTGTTTGTTTCCTTCTTCTAGTTTTAGTTTATCCATTAGAGTGAAAGAGAGAGAGTGTGTAAAAGTTGTATTTGAAGGGTGACATGCTTATATAAGTAATTACTTCTCTTTCTTCTTTCCATTTACTTGTTTTCATTTGCTTTGTCTTTTTGTTTTAGTGTAATTCCCTTTCTCTTTACTTCTTCTCTCTTGTTGTTTCTTTTACTACCATGTCTGACTAACTCTCTCATTGCATAGCTAACTAACTATTAACCCACTAATCTCTAACATCTTGATTGATAACCCAAATGAGTCAATTGTGTCAAACAAGCCTTGTGCAAACGAGAGTTATGACATCTTAAGACGAGGGTTCTAACTCTAACTTACCTACAAGTATTCTCTTTCTTATATTTCATACTTGACGATTTTTGATGATTTATAGATTGTAAACTTTACTTGTATTCGTAAGTTAGAGATATTCCTATTAATCTTTACCGATAACATTAGTGCACTTGTTTCTTCCCTTATTCTCGCCTTCAATTGGATCTTGATAAGGTAATGTTCAAATTTTTGTCGTGTTAAGCTAAGTTAAAGGAAGAACTTTCATTCGATTTCCAACGTGAATAGTTCATATGCATAAGGGGTATACTTGCCTCTGATCCATTGTGAGGCTACATCTTCAAGAAGTTAGAGATTAGTGGAAGTCCTTAGTTGAAAGTTAGCCATGCGTTTTTACCATCTAAAAAGAATCACTTTTACAAATTCTTTATTTGAAATAAAGAAATTTCTCTTTTCTTAAACAAAGAAGCCGCATCAAGTTTTCATCGCTCTCCTTCCTTGTGGATATGACCCGTATAGCCACTTCGCTACTACGGAAGAATCGCTAAAGCAGTAACATCTGTTTTCCATTGATTTTGCAAAGGGGGAAAACTTACAAAAAGGGGTCGAGGAGCTAAATTACAAGTAATTCTTTTGCAATAAAAAGATTACAAGTAGATCTCCTCTGAGATTCTGGAGAAGTATGCCGATAGGAGTCTGGTCAGCGCACGACCACTTTGTCCCTTTGACGATGTGATCGATCTGACGGTCAGTCTACTGCCTGACGGGATTCCCTTCTCGCCTGGTTCGGGGAATCGGAGAACAGAAGGTTGGTAGAACCCTCTTGTTACTTCTCAAACTGCCTCCGCTTGGGAATTCCTTCTCGCCTGGTTCCGAAAATTCCATGAGAGGGAGGAGGATCTTAGGGAATTATTAGCACCCTAATTAGAGAAGTAGTTCTCTGAATTCTTGGAAGCAAGAGAATAAATCTCTATTTAGCCGTCTCTTCTCCTTCTTTTAGCCTCTCTCTCTGTGTGTGTGTGTTCATATACCCCTGGTGGGCTATTTATAGGGAGAGCAGGAGTACAATTGTCCCTTTGTAAATCTGGAAACAGATTAAGTCAATCTGTTTAAATTTGAAAAGTAGCCTTACCGCAAGGCTAGGATCAGCTTCTGCGAAGCTAGGAATAACAGGTAGTGTCGATCTCCTGATCCGTTTTGATTCTTTCCAAATATTTGAAGGATCTCCCCTGATCTTCTTACTTGTTTTAGGAGAGTCAAGGGATTATGGTAAACAACTGCCCAATTTGATCTCAGATTTGATCGTGATTAGATTTGATCCTGAACAGATTTGATCTCATCTGGAGATTTAATTGTTCAAAGTTGACCATAACAGACCCGTAGCGGAGTTGCCGCGTCGAGCTCACAGCGGAGCTGGAAGGGGCATCTGGCGAAGTCAGAAGAAAGCTCTTCAGCAGAGTTGGATAAACATCTGTGGCGAAGCTACCGACCATCCTTCTGCCCGATTGCGTGTGGCTTCGAGCGAAGCTAACTCTCTGTGGAGTTAACTGAGCACTTCAGGTAAAGCTGTAAGTTAACTCTCTGATAGAGCTTTGAACAGCTCCAAGGAGAAGTCAGACAAACTTAGCCTCTCAGGTGAGGCTATCCTCTTGGGCTCATGTGATGCTAAGTGTTGAGCTAACTTAGCATCTTAGGCCTACTTAGGTCTCTTCAAAGACAATATGGGCTCACTGTCTGCTTCACTGGATCAGTAGAGTCCAAGTTGCTGATTTGTCCCTCGGAGATGGGTACAGAACTGGTCGTCAGCTTGTCTGCCACTTATCTTTTGTAAATGTCAACAAGTTTAGACATTGTTCAAGCCAGTCAGGAATCTTATCTTTTTTAGAGTGTCAACAAGACCCCCTTCCAAGTTTTCGTAAGTCTGCAATAGAATGGTTCAGACTCCGAAATACTTTGAATTGCTTTGATTGATGGTATATGAAGTACGAACGTCGCCATAGTGGTTGAGTTCAGCTTCGCTTTCAATCCTGCTTCTGGATTGGAATAAGTTCGCCAAGGAATCGTGTAGATTCGCGATTCTGGGTAGCTTCGCGTCTGGGTAACTTCGCATCTGGGCCTCCCGGAGTAGCTACGTTTCAAATCAGTTTTGAAACGACGTTCCTTTCCCGAGGCTAACTGCCTTTCGGCTAGTTACGAGAAGGACTGCTCCTTTTTCTCGAGGTTAGAATAACCTCTCTTGCATTAACGAGGAAGATCATTGCTTCTGCGCACATTTTCGAGGGAGACTATTCCCTTTCTCAAGGCTCAGTGCTTGAATGCCTTAAATTCGCTCGCGCTTCTAAGCTTGAAGTAGCGGCGGTGTGTTCAGACCATGAGGCCTATAAATAGGACAACTGAAGTCCACTTCAAGGAAACAGTTCATTCATGACATCTCCAGGTTGTTCAGAGAAGGATACTCAGATCTCTGAAATAGTGGGGGTGCCTACTCTGGTCATTAACCGATCAAGAACTGGTGAGTCTCAGTCATCCAGAGACTTCACCAATGGACTAGTGACTTTAGGGAGTTTATCTCCCTTAATTTAGCTTTATCAGCTGCCTCAGGGATTGATTTCTCTTGTTTTTCATTTTGTATCTAACTGATTTGCAGAGAAGGGTTTCAGCCCTATTTTCCAGCTTCTCGGCTAAGCTATCATTCTCGATTGATTAGAAACAGACTTTCCCATGCAGGGTTCCTATTTTGATCTATTGAATCTGCCTGTTAAATCCGCCACGTAGGCCAGTCATGCCATATAGGTAGGGCTAGGACTTGGCTTATGCTGAGTAGTCCATCATCACTGTTCAAGCGAGGCTATCCTCTGCTTAATTGAAGCACCACTGGATCGGATATGAACCGCTTCGTCCAAAGAATTTGACTTAGCACTTCGTCTTTGCAGCTTTCTCTTTGATTTAACGCTAACCTGTTTCCCATTTGCGTTGCAGTGAACTGTGCCCGCCTGTCTTTTGTCTTGATGAAAGAGACTAGAAAATTGCCTCTTGATCTCCGAATTGAAGCTCTGACCATAAGTAGGAGGAACAAACTGGAGCAGCTGATGCGTGTTCCCGGAGGAGGTTGGCAGTCGCTTATCCGAGATGATCTACTCCGAGAAAGGGCTGGTAGTCGCTTATCCGAGATGATCCACTTCGGGAAAGCGGACGTCACCCGTAAGGTCTAGGATCCTTCCTTTGCCAATTTTAGTCAAAGAAGATCTGGCTTTCTGGTGGCAACAAGTCCTTTGCCAATTTTCATCAAAGAAGATCCAGCTTCTTGATGACAAAATCTGCCATTATGCGAAGGATTACGGCCTTGTGCAGGAGGAAGCCTTTCGTGTCAAGTTGGTTTACCTTAGAAGTATATAGGACAACTTGTATGCCTTTGGAGCAATGATTCGGTTGTACGAAAGACCACTTTGATGTAGCGTCAATGTATCTTTCCTTTTGAATCAAATAAAATGTTTATTTTTTGCTTATCTTCTTTGTTTCCCTCCTTTTTGATCCGAGAACACCTGGAGTGGACC
The DNA here is from genome assembly GCA_038442645.1 of Agave tequilana. Lineage (NCBI taxonomy): Eukaryota > Viridiplantae > Streptophyta > Magnoliopsida > Asparagales > Asparagaceae > Agave > Agave tequilana. Next base: position 209,396 of record JAVJIF010029917.1, read on the forward strand.
AGCTTTAGGTAAGTCTTTTTCTTAGGAGGAATTAGAAGCTCTCAGCGGAGCTAAACTTCCGGCGGAGTTGGAGACTGACACCCAACTGAGTCAGGAACAAATCTCTGGCGGAGCTATCACGGAATTTCTGCGAAGCCGGAGCTTAAGGCACTTTTCTCAGCGAAGTTATTCAAGTGTCGTGCAAAGTTGACACTAAACTCACGGTGGAGTTAGCTCTTAGCGGGGCTGAAATAGCACTTCTCGGGAAGGCGCTTAGGCGCCATTTCAAATTAATTTGAAATGACCCCTGCGCTCCTTTCGAGGAGGCAAAGTTTAGGTAATCATCAGCCTATAAAAGCCCGATTAGGCTGAAAGAGAAGCAACCACTTCTCTTTGAATTTTCAGAGAACTCCAAATCTCTTCTTCTGCTTTCTTCTTCGTTTGATAATTCAAGAACTTCTTCAGTTCTCCGATGGCTCCCAAAAGACGAGCAGGAAAAGAGGTAGCAACCTCTACGACGGAGGGACCCTCTCCTCCTCCGGTCATCGAACGACCTATCGCGGGTAGGGATCTTTCCCTCTTTATTCAGAGATTTTCATCTCTTCTTGAAGCCAACTTCCGGTTACCCTTGATTAATCCAGAGCGGTCAATCGTGATCCCGTGATTTTAGGGAGTTCAACTCCCTTAATTTTCCTTGATTTCTTGATTTGGGAATTTGAGAACCAAAGGTTTCTTCTTCAAACTTCCAGGTGAAGCTATCCCTTAGGCGGTTCATATCCTGTTGGATGATAGGATGCAAAGTTAGCCTTAGAAGTGCGATTGGAAAAGGGCCTTAATGCCCTCGAAATAATTTTTAAGCAGCAGTACTCTTCTGGCGAAGTTAGCTCTTGGGGCTCCTTCGTGTTGAGGCCAAGCTTCTAGAGTGAAGCTAATACTTAGATATTCTTTTTGCATCCTGTGGTTGCGGAGTTGAGCTTTGGGGCGAAACTAAAAACTAGGCTTGCTTCGCTCGGGGAGTGAAGCTACGCCTTGGCAAAATTATTTTTCTTGCCTTAGCTTTCTTCAGTAAATGAACTAATATACTTTCTTCTTGTCTTTCCAGTGCACTATACTCCTGGTCCTCTGAACAGTCTCTTTGGAACAGTCAGGGGGCTGGATGGTAATGTCAGCCTACAGTTCCAAGGGCAGGCTTCACTATTCAGCGAGCAGAGCGCTCCTGGTCGGGATGCACTTATTCATGCTGGGGATCAACGTACCATGAGGAGCATCTTAACTACTGCTCCCCTTGAAGATTCTGACCAAAAAATCTATCGGAAGCCCGGCTTCATGTTTGGAGATGCAGTGTTAGACAACGATCACCAACTGCTAGCCGGAGAGGGGCAGTGGATTTTCAAATTGGATGGTGAGAAGTACTATCTCCCATCTAGCAAGCGACATTTTCCTTTGTCCTTCTTTCAATGTGTGACGAGGGCTCGAAAGATGCAGTGGCAAGTGACTCGGACTACTGACTCCGTTCACGTGGGGAAGTTGATAGCTCCGTCCCCTGGTTATACGAGGGCGGGTCCTCCTCGCTGTATATTGGGTCTCCACCCTGAGAACGTACTTCCAGACATTCTGGTTGGAGAAAATCCTGCGGTGGCTCAGACTTTTGGGAATCAGTTTTTTAATGTTTATGGCAATTATCCAGCCACTGATTTCAAGACCTTGGGGTGGATTCATCCCCCCAAAGCATGGTGTAGGGACTTGACTCTATATGTCCTTACCCATTTTGAGGAAGATCTGGAGAGGCTGGGACTCTACGAGGCCATTAGGGCGACCTGTTATGGCATTCAGATGAGCGTAGCGAACTTCTATGCCATTTTTGAGTTATACTGCCCGGCTACGGGGACCTTCTTCACCCCTATTGGAGAATTGGGCATGGCTCTGCACGAGATGTGGAAAGTCTCTGCTCTGCCTTTGGGGTCTGTCCCATATGAAGAATATTTCCCATGCGAGGCGGAATTGGCACTTCTGGAGAAACAGGAGCCCGCCTTGTTTGAGACTTACCGGGAGTTGATGTGCCACCTTTACATTTGCTCAAGCATGCATGGGAGCCATAAGGGAGCTTCATGAAGTTTGAAGAGCTGGGAAAATTATTTGTTTCCTGACTTGGAAGGTACTCCCGAAGCAGCTCACTGTGGAGTCGCAGATGAAGACATCTTTTGTAGGATTCAAGAGCACTCCCAAGGGGATTTGATTTTGGAAGAAGATGACGGGCCCTATAAGAAAGGTGATATTCTTCGGAGTTTCCATCACCAGGCTCGTCGACCGACGTCCCGGAAGGCACTTCTAGCTGGCTTTTTAACGGTTTGGTTGAAGAGATGTGTGGTGCCATCTTCGTCTGGTGATGTCATTCATCCGACTGTCTTATTACCTACTGTTCGTATAGTCAATGGTCATTCTCTTGGACTTCTTCCAGCCATGGTGTGCTGTATTCAAAGAGGCCTTCGTGCATTGACGGAGGCTTTCTGTAGGCCACCAACAACGAAGCGGGGAAAGGGGACTATCTTGCCTCACGACGGACCAAACCCCATAATTTGTTTGCCATATACTTATTTGATGGCATGGTTCTCCCTTCACTGCCCCTTCATGATCTAGGCTGGTGAGGAGCCCCCAGAAGGTGTTCGAATGGCGCTTCTCCGCCGATTCGAGGGGTGTTCATGGTCACGGACTTATGTGGCTGGGGTCTGCAAACTGCTGTGCCGTCATGACGACTACAGCCTTTTTCGGTGATTTCCCTACATTCGTGATGCAGGCTATGGTGAAGAATTCAAGGATGTAGGGGAAGGGCAGACGTCATTGAGTCGGGGAGTCTTCGAATGGCTGGTTAGCATCTGGCCATCCCACTTGTTGTATAGAGCGGGGACACCTATTACCTAGAGCCCTATGTTCCGAGTCAGTTTGCCCATCAGTTTGGGTATGACCAACTGTATGTAGGCAATCTGAACAGCAGTCTGGCCATTATGGGGAGCCTCATCGATGGAGCTCATGCCTGGCGGTTCTACATTGCTGGCTATACTGAGGCGTGACTGTGCATGCCGCTAAGGACTCCGAACCTTCTGTCAACCTTGGAATTCTGCCAGTGGTATAGAACTTCGAACTCCACGCCAACTGGGTTTTCTATTAATTCCTTTGGTGTGAAGTTGATCTCTCAGCGGTTGAAGCGGAAGGTCACTAAGAAGAGCGAGGGTAAGAGGGTCCGCATTCCAAGCCTCAGGGAATTCATTGCTGTTGATGATAGCGAAGCCTCAGATGCAGGAAGTCCCCGTTTTGAAAGGGATACATGTACTGAAACTCCAGCAGCAGTTTCTGGTGGGGTAGGTACGGCCCCCGTGGAACATATTAATGTGGAAGAAGTAGAGGAAGAAGATCCTGATGTCCACTTCAAGCGAAAGCGGGAAGGCAGATCTCGTAGGAAGAGGGTAGTGAAGAAGCCTCGTCGCTACGCTCCTACTGTCATTGCAGAGGGCGAATCATCTGTAGTGCCTCCTCCTCCTGCTCCATTAGTCATTAAGCTGTCGGCTCCTAGGTAGACCACTGGTAAAGCTGTCCCGGACCTGAGTTAGATCAGCTCCGTTCTTGTAATACACTTCTTATGTGTTCCATACAGCTCACTGTTTACTTTATAACTCAGGAACCGAGGTGGTGAGAGACTCGAGAGCTGAGGCTGCGGGAGAACAGGGGGAGTATTATGATCCCCTGTTCACTTATAGAGAAGGTGACGAGGCTAGCTATTTCGCCGTCTCAGAAGAATCTGGAGGTGATGCGGCCGATGTAGGTCCTTCAGGTGCTGGGACCTCAAAAGGAAGTCCCCTAGCTTCCAATTCTTTTGGGTGGACCATAAAGGGTCATGCGAGTGAAGGTGGGCTGGCCATTCGGGTTGATTCTGCCAAAGATTTCCCAATGGAGCCTGAGGGGACTGATGCAGCCATCGAGGAGGTTTGGAGAGAAACTGCTTCCAAGGCAATTGAGGCGACATCGTCCTTTGGTAATGCCTTAACCTTTTGACCCCTGCTATTCATTATACCTTGCTTAAACAAAGTCTTGTCACAATACAGGTATTCCACTTTGGGTACATCGACTTCGAGGGAACCAGCCAGTCTTCGCGAAGGGATCAGGGGTGAAGCAAGTACTTCGACCGCAGTGGACGCTGCTGAGTTGGATGTCTTGTATCATGACCTGCCCACTTATCGTCCTGAGTCGACCGGCGGAGGAGAGGCTGCGGGAACAGTGGTTATGGAGCCAATCTTACCTCCATCCACCTTGGTAAGTGAAATGTCATTGGTTTCGTCAGTGCCACCTATCTTGCCCAGTGTGGAGCTGAAGGTGATTACCAGTCCTACTTCTTCAACACTGGTGGTCGAGCCAGCTCTCCCAGAAATAGTCACTAGCCCTGCTTCAGTTGTGGCTAGTGTACTGGTTTCAATGAGGACTCCTCCGAGATCACCGACGATCCCTCATATTACTCCAGCCAGTGCTTCTACTATTCCTTCCACAGTAATGTCGGTGAAACCGGTGGAAGCTTTATCTTCAGAACCTGCTCCTTCATCGTTCATAGTTGAGGCCGAGAACGAATTCGTGGCTAAGTTAGTCGACAGCTTTTATAAGGGCTTAAAGCGTTCCATTGCTTTGGTCTTGAAGGGCTCGACTACCTCATTTTCTGCTTTAAAGGTGGTCCTCTCCCGAAGCATTGACAACATCCGAGACTTTGGAGGGGATAACCAGGCCGCCACATTGGAGCTTCTGGTAGACAGACTCGAGAGGGATGTGGACGAATGGCGCCGTCTTAGCCATTCAGATCTGGAGTCTTTAGTTAACGAATAGCTTGCGCATCTTGCTGCTCAAATGCATGAAGCTCATCTCGCCGCTCAAGAAGCCGCTAAGGCAATTTTTTCTGACTTGAAATTCTTAGAGGTAAGGAAAGTAGAGCTCGGGGATGCCATAGACGCTTCTAGCAGTGCTCTTCTTGACGCTGAGGATAAAATTGAAAAGGCCAAGGAAATGATAAGGAAGGCTAATCTTCTTTTGTCCAAGGCTGAACCGGTGCGTCTTGAAGAGATTACTCGGATTGAGCAGCTTAAGGCTCAAATTGACGAAGTCCTGCGGCAGGAGCTAGCACAGAGGGAAACTTTGGCTGAAATTGAGGCTCGCTTATCCCAAACGGCGAGCTTTAATGAGGCTGAGTTGAGGTCGCAGACACTTATCAGGGCTGCTGAGGAGAGGAAGAATAGGCTGGCCACTCTTGAAGAATGGATCAAGTCCTGAAGCGCGGTCGTAGCTTGTAATCCGTGCATTTATATATCCCTCCTTTGGAATTAATGAAAAGTGATTTTATTTGACTCCCCTATTGCATTTTCAACTTATTTTATCTTTTGAATTTTCAATGCCTGCTTTCAAGTTGTATTGCAGTCCTCTAACAGGAAATGGAATAATGATATAACTAATCCAATCAGCGATGATAAGCTGAGAGAGTCAGTCACACATTTGAGAAAATAGACCTTACTGGACTAAAAGAAGAGACTTGGCTATCTGTCGGTTCAGAGGTCGCAGGGACGTAACCGATTGAGAAGCCACCAAGCTCAAAATTTGTATGAGATTTGAAAGGAATTATTAGAGGTATATTGTTAACGTGACAATCAGAAAAGTCCACTAAAGACTGAGTGGGACTCAGAAACTCGCTGGGGAGCTAGGAAGTGAATCCCATAAAAGATCATATGTCAGAGGTGTAATGTTAACGTGATAAAAAGAACTTCGTGGGAATTCGTAAAGGAATTTGTCAGAGGTGTAATGTTAACTTGACAAAAAGAAAAGTCCATTAAAGACTGAGTGGGACTCAGAAACTCGCTGGGGAGCTAGGAAGTAAATCCCATAAATGATCATATATCAGAGGTGTAATGTTAACGTGACAAAAAGAACTTCGTGGGAATTCGTAAAGCAATTTGTCAGAGGTGTTGTTGGCCCAAAGGCCTTCCACTCTAGTTTTGATGATGACTAACTCATGTAGTTATGTGTACTAATAATCTTGTGTTTTAGTCTCAGATCATTAATCAAGATATTAGTTGGTGTTTAGCTTTAACAAGATGATTTGGAAACTTGCACATGTTGTTTCAAGAGCCCGCGCATCTAAGATGATATATTGCAATTGCTCGGTGAATCAAAGGAGTTTTTGGATCGAGTCAACTTGGAGATTGCGCTCTACAAGAAGACTTAGGTATCCATACTTTTAGTTTGGGTTTAGATCCTAATTGTAAAGATTAGAATAGTATGATAAGCTCAAGTTCACAACACACATGTTTCACGTTTTGAATATTGTTTTTCGGTTTTTGTTTAACCGATCTTGGTTTTCATGAATAGATTTTGTATCAAAACAAGTTTACATGGTTTAGTGTATATATGATTTGTTCTATATACATGCATGCTTCTATTGCTTAAACAAACTTAGTTTGATATTCTATTTCATGTGTTTTATGTTTTGGTATTTTTATCAAAACATTATTTTTGGACTTAATGACAAAAATCATGATATATATATGTTCCTTGTATATTGAATTTCTATTCATATATAATATGCTTCAAAGTGTTTAAATATCATATTTTTGTATCATGGATGAGTTTTAGACAATGTGTATTTTCTATTCAAAATACAAGGTTTTAGAAAATACGGTTTTTGGTTTTTGGCAAAATTTCTATGACACAAAAATAGTCAAATATGTTTGAAATTTGTGTTAGGATTTTTAACACAAGTTTATATTTCAATATAAAATGATAAAACTATTTTTGTGAAATTTTAGAGATTTTGTGGGATTTATTGGAATATTTTTACCTCTGTTTTTCTGACCCATTTATAGGCTGACAGGCCTGGTCGGTCGACCGAAGCGGTCGACCGCACCAAGGGCCGGTCGACCGGTTCGGTCGACCGACGTGCACAGACCTGTGCACGTCTGCAGCCCAATGGGCCGGTCGACCGAAGCGGTCGACCGACGGAGAGCTGTTTGCTCTCAGGAATTTTCGGTCGACCGGACCAGTCGACCGGCAGCTGTAACGTTCGAAAATTCGAACGTTGGACGGTCGACCGGGCCGGTCGACCGGAAGGCTATTTCTGGCAATTTTCTGTCAACGGCTATTTTCTGATAATTGCCTATAAATACCCCATTTGCAAGAGTTTTTCTCTAAGAATTTTTGTGCGAATTTTTCCACTCTCTCAGGTGTTTTTGCTGCAATCAAAATAGGTTTTTGGATTCAAATTGAACAATCTTTTTGGTGTTTTCTTTAGGGTTTGAAAAATCAAAGAAAAGGGTTTTGGGAAAAGCTTTTGAATTGAACTTCTCTATTTTGGTTTCATCTTATTTCCCAAAGATTTTCTTTGAGTTGCTGTTTTCAAATCCCTTGGTTTTCTCCACACTTGAGTTATAATCTACTATCTATATCTATAGGATATTTGTGTGGGAAAAGATATTGTTTGTGGTTGTTGTTTGAAACCACTTAGTTGTAAACCCATTTCTTGCTTTGTGCCATTTCCCTCATTGTGTTGAGGAGGTGTGCAAATTGGGTTGTGAGGAGTTTTGTGTAAGCTTGGTGCTAATCCCTCAAGTTGTGAGGTGATTGTTTGTTGTATTGGAGGAGTGCCTCAAGAAGGAGGTTGAGAGTGTAAGAAGGGGAGTTGGGAACTCCTTGTAATTGTGATTGCCCCAAATCCTCGGTGGAGGTTCCCTTAGTGGGAGTCCTTAGTGGACAAGCTAGTGGATTGGAAATCCTTCGTGTGTCGAAGGCGGGGATGTAGAGCTGGGTGCTCGAACCTCGGAACATATCTCTTTGTTTGCGCTTGATCCATTGACTCTTGCTCTCTCTCTTTACTTTGTGCAAATTGTTATATCTTGTACTTGCTTGTGTGTGTGCATCATTATAGTAATTGCAATTAGTTTTTAAATTCCGCATTTAGTTCACTAGATTAGCATTGTCACCTATTCACCCCCCCCTCTAGGTGACTTTTCAATTGGTATCAGAGCTAGCGCTCCTGATATTTAGGTTTAACCACCTAGGAGTTAAGATCTTGGTTTGCTAATCTTCATTTACATTATCATTTGCACACATATTAGTTTGCACTCATGGCTAGCCCTCCTATGTTTGACCATTTTAGACTTGATGCTTGGAAGGTGGACATGACTAGGCATTTAAAAACTCTAGGTCATCTAGTTTATCAAGCCATCACTATAGAATCCCTCCCTAATAGTAGCAAGCATAAGAAGGCCAATGCATTAGCCCTTAGGACACTTCTAGCATCTCTAAATGAACATCTTTTACCTATTTTTGATCGCTATGATTCGGCTTTTGCAGTTTGAAGCATCTTGACTTCTCCCGAGCTTCCAAGGATTATCAACAACTTGAGGAGATCTAAAAGAGAAAAGTCCAGAGAGCAATGCCTTATGGTCCAAGGGAAGAACTCCCTTGAGGTACAATCGGATTCTCATATTGATGATAGCTCTAGTTCCTATTGCCATGGTTGTTTTGAAATTCAAACTTTAAATATGGAACTTGTTCAAAAGCTTGAGAATTTGTTAGAAGAACATGATTTGTTGAAAGATGATAATCTTGTTTTGAAAAATGAATTAAAGGATTTATGTTCTAATTTTGAATTGATTTTGCAAGAGAAAGAAGAGATCACTAGTGAACGTGACTCACTACAATCTCAACTTGAACTTGCACTTAAAGAGATTGAAGATTTGAAAAACAAAAATGATTTTGATGATGTTGTAGAACACAATGAGGTTTTGTCTTCTAGATTGGATCTTGTTTTCAAAGAAAATCTTACTTTGAAAAATAAAATTGATTCAATTACAAAAGAATTAGATTTGGTTTTGATTAAAAATAAATCTTTGCAAAATGAAATTGATATGCATGTTTGCCATGATAGTGTAGCTTCCACTTCTTGCACTCCTATAGCATGTTCCACTTTGTCTTCTAGCATAGAAAATGATATAAATAATTTGAAGAAAAGTGTTGATTGTTTGGGCTCCACCTTGAGCCATTGTGCCATGAATCACACACGTTTGGAAACCTTGATTCGCAAGAAACAAGTTCCAACCTTGCATGCACACCCATCTAGGCATACACATGCTTCCCATGATCACCATCATCATATGTATGCTCACGTGTACACATGTACACATTGTGGTCGAAAAGGCCACCTTGCTAGATTTTGTTATGATCGCATTTATCATGAAAATTTAGCAACTAATTTTGTTTGGGTAAGAAAAGAAACTAACCCCCGTGGACCCACTAGAAAATGGGTACCAAAGACCACCTCTATGCTTTTTGATGTAGGTGGGAGCTCTCGCATCACGTGAGGGTTTTGGTGCCTTGAGGTGGATGCGTTCCGAGCTTAAATGAGAACCATTTGGATGCTTCACTCTCAAGGAGATTTGGTGGAAGGACCACCGTAGTTTGGAGAACTAGAGATGCACCTTCATCGGTTTTGGTATCATTCTCTAACTCCCATTGTTATTTTGCATGCTTTTTATGTCCATCCTTTTATAGCATGTTGTGTTTTGATTCATTATGCTTGTGCTATGATCATTAGATTAAGGTTGTACATGTTTAGCTACTTGAGCACCCATGTTTCATGTGGATCTATATTTAGTGTCTCACCTTGTTTAAACTAACATGTATGCTTTAGATCTAATGTACATGCATATGCACAAATGATCATATGATTTTGTGTTTTAATGATTCATGTGTTGATTAGTATTTTCATTGCTATACATGTATTGGAATTTGTAATCACCATTGTTTACATGATTCCATATTTTGTGTTTTCACAATTGTTTTGATATTATGTATATCTTGATTCTTATAGCATATAAATTTACATAAGGATCATTTTTAGAATAATTGTTGATTTATGACTTGTTTATGCTTTATGATTTGAATATATGCTTAGATGTTAGTTTTCATGAAAACTAGGAGTTATACTTGTACATAGAATGGGCCACAAATAAACCTTTATATATGTTTGTGCTTGGATGCCTATTTGTACTCATTATATGTACTAGTATAGTCTAGTTTTGATGATTCATGCATTCATACATGTATTCCTCATTTTTGATATGTTTTATGATCATGTGTTTTCTATGATAAAGTGTTTTTACTTCATGTATATGTCTATTTTGCCAAATCTTAAGATATACATGTATGCCCCTTGAGTCACTTGCCTTTCATGCAAATCTATATTTTGGACTCAATTGTGTTTAGGGATATGTATGTATACTTTGCTTTGTCTAAACATACATATACCTTGAAGTATAAATTGACTTTTAATGAAGAGTTTAGATTTTCATGTTTTAAAGTGATTTTCATGATTCACTTATGATTCATATTTTGATGATCTATATATTGAGCTTGATTATACTTTTTCATGATGATATGTATCTCACATTACACTTGTTCACTCACTTACTTGTTTACTCATGATTTGTTTTCATGAGGCTATGATTTTGGCTTTATGGAATTTGAGTGTTTAGTGATCATGTGATTTTCATGTTTCATGAAAAATATTTTTGTTATTCCTTGCTTGAAGGATTTCGCACTAGTTAACAAGTTTTCCATTTAACTAGTTGCGATATTCCTTTCTTTGGTAGTGATTTTCAAACGAACTATAATTTCAAATCCATTTTGAAAACTCCTACCATCAATGGGCGGTTGGATGGGAGATCATGTTCATGTATGCTTTATAATGAAAATCATTTTAAACTTGCACATGATTGGGTGGTAGTGGATATGAGATATACACTTGATCTTATTGTTGTTTCAATTGGTATCAATATGACATCTTTTTGTATACTCATATATGTTTGTATTTTATATATGTATGCTTGCACTTCATATAGTATCAGATTTCAATTAATATCTATCTTTGACATACATATATAGATGATTTATTTGTGCTTCAAGATATCACAAATTTTGTTTATGCTTAGCTTGAACTTTTCAAATTGAAACAATGATTAAAGCAAATTTTCAATTGAGTTAATTTTCAATTGGTATCTTATTTCAAGCATATGCATATTTTCATTTGGTATTTCATAAAGGGGGAGAAAACTAGTATTTTATTTTTTAATTGGCATCTTATCTCTCATTTGATATTTTTTTTTGGTATTCCACTCCCTTGCTTTATGATAGAAAATAAAGATTTCTATTGGCAAAGAAATAATTTCAATTGGTATCTTGTGTTTTAAAAGAAAAATAGTTTCATTTGGTATCAAGATTTGTTTTTAAGGAAATTCAAAATTAGTATTGTTTAATTCCAAAATTGGTATCTTGTTTGTTTGTTTACAATTGGTAGGTTATTTGTTTACTTACTAATTGGTATCAAGATTTTCATTGGTATATGTTCTCATTTTTGATTTCAATTGATTTGTTATTTTTTCAATTGGTATCAATATACACTTCATTGCCACATTTTTTTTGGGTATCATATTTGTTTTAACCCTTTTTGATGATTGACAAAAAGGGGGAGAAGAATTTGAGTTTTATATGCATATTTGTGTTTGCATATAGTTTACATTTGATGAAAAGAAGCCTTGTTTATATGCATGTCTATGCATGTTTTATGTTTCATTTTTATTATTTTTTTTTATTGGTATCAAGAGCATGTTTTGATATTGTTTTAAATACATATAAACGTGTTTTAAGAACATTCATTGCATATCTTATATGTTTTATTGTTATGCATGAGTTAAGGGGGAGCTTCTTTGAAGCTTTACTTTAATCCATGCATATAACTCCATGAGTTTTGTCATCATCAAAAAGGGGGAGATTGTTGGCCCAAAGGCCTTCCACTCTAGTTTTGATGATGACTAACTCATGTAGTTATGTGTACTAATAATCTTGTGTTTTAGTCTCAGATCATTAATCAAGATATTAGTTGGTGTTTAGCTTCAACAAGATGATTTGGAAGCTTGCACATGTTGTTTCAAGAGCCCGCGCATCTAAGATGATATATTGCAATTGCTCGGTGAATCAAAGGAGTTTTTAGATCGAGTCAACTTGGAGATTGCGCTCTACAAGAAGACTTAGGTATCCATACTTTTAGTTTGGGTTTAGATCCTAATTGTAAAGATTAGAATAGTATGATAAGCTCAAGTTCACAACACACATGTTTCACGTTTTGAATATTGTTTTTCGGTTTTTGGTTTAACCGATCTTGGTTTTCATGAATAGATTTGTATCAAAACAAGTTTACATGGTTTAGTGTATATATGATTTGTTCTATATACATGCATGCTTCTATTGCTTAAACAAACTTAGTTTGATATTCTATTTCATGTGTTTTATGTTTTGGTATTTTTATCAAAACATTATTTTTGGACTTAATGACAAAAATCATGATATATATATGTTCCTTGTATATTGAATTTCTATTCATATACAATATGCTTCAAAGTGTTTAAATATCATATTTTTGTATCATGGATGAGTTTTAGACAATGTGTATTTTCTATTCAAAATACAAGGTTTTAGAAAATACAGTTTTTGGTTTTGGCAAAATTTCTATGACACAAAAATAGTCAAATATGTTTGAAATTTGTGTTAGGATTTTTAACACAAGTTTATATTTCAATATAAAATGATAAAACTATTTTTGTGAAATTTTAGAGATTTTGTGGGATTTATTGGAATATTTTTACCTCTGTTTTTCTGACCCATTTATAGGCTGACAGGCCTGGTCGGTCGACCGCACCAAGGGCCGGTCGACCGGTTCGGTCGACCGACGTGCACAGACCTATGCACGTCTGCAGCCCAATGGGCCGGTCGACCGAAGCGGTCGACCGACGGAGAGCTGTTTGCTCTCAGGAATTTTCGGTCGACCGGACCGGTCGACCGGCAGCTGTAACGTTCGAAAATTCGAACGTTGGACGGTCGACCGGGCCGGTCGACCGGAAGGCTATTTCTGGCAATTTTCTGTCAACGGCTATTTTCTGATAATTGCCTATAAATACCCCATTTGTAAGAGTTTTTCTCTAAGAATTTTTGTGCGAATTTTTCCACTCTCTCAGGTGTTTTTGCTGCAATCAAAATAGGTTTTTGGATTCAAATTGAACAATCTTTTTGGTGTTTTCTTTAGGGTTTGAAAAATCAAAGAAAAGGGTTTTGGGAAAAGCTTTTGAATTGAACTTCTCTATTTTGGTTTCATCTTATTTCCCAAAGATTTTCTTTGAGTTGCTATTTTCAAATCCCTTGGTTTTCTCCACACTTGAGCTATAATCTACTATCTATATCTATAGGATATTTGTGTGGGAAAAGATATTGTTTGTGGTTGTTGTTTGAAACCACTTAGTTGTAAACCCATTTCTTGCTTTGTGCCATTTCCCTCATTGTGTTGAGGAGGTTGTGCAAATTGGGTTGTGAGGAGTTTTGTGTAAGCTTGGTGCTAATCCCTCAAGTTGTGAGGTGATTGTTTGTTGTATTGGAGGAGTGCCTCAAGAAGGAGGTTGAGAGTGTAAGAAGGGGAGTTGGGAACTCCTTGTAATTGTGATTGCCCCAAATCCTCGGTGGAGGTTCCCTTAGTGGGAGTCCTTAGTGGACAAGCTAGTGGATTGGAAATCCTTCGTGTGTCGAAGGCGGGGATGTAGAGCTGGGTGCTCGAACCTCGGAACATATCTCTTTGTTTGCGCTTGATCCATTGACTCTTGCTCTCTCTCTTTACTTTGTGCAAATTGTTATATCTTGTACTTGCTTGTGTGTGTGCATCATTATAGTAATTGCAATTAGTTTTTAAATTCCGCATTTAGTTCACTAGATTAGAATTGTCACCTATTCACCCCCCCTCTAGGTGACTTTTCAGGTGTAATGTTAACTTGACAAAAAGAAAAGTCCACTAGAGACTGAGTGGGACTCAGAAACTCGCTGGGGAGCTAAGAAGTGAATCCCATAAAAGATCATATGTCAGAGGTGTAATGTTAACGTGACAAAAAGAACTCCGTGGGAATTCGGAAAGTAATTTGTCAGAGATGTAATGTTAACTTGACAAAAAGAAAAGTCCACTAAAGACTGAGTGGGACTCAGAAACTCGCTGGAGAGCTAGGAAGTGAATCCCATAAAAGATCATATGTCAGAGGTGTAATGTTAACGTGACAAAAAGAACTTCGTGGGAATTCGTAAAGCAATTTGTCAGAGGTGTAATGTTAACTTGACAAAAAGAAAAGTTCACTAAAGACTGAGTGGGACTCAGAAACTCGCTGGGGAGCTAGGAAGTGATTCCCATAAAAGATCATATGTCAGAGGTGTAATGTTAACGTGACAAAAAGAACTTCGTGGGAATTCGTAAAGCAATTTGTCAGAGGTGTAATGTTAACTTGACAAAAAGAAAAGTCCACTAAAGACTGAGTGGGACTCAGAAACTCGCTGGGGAGCATGGAAGTGAATCCCATAAAATATCATATGTCAGAGGTGTAATGTTAACATGACAAAAAGAACTTCGTGGGAATTCGTAAAGTAATTTGTCAGAGGTGTAATGTTAACTTGACAAAAAGAAAAGTTCACTAAAGACTGAGTGGGACTCAGAAACTTGCTAGGGAGCTAGGAAGTGATTCCCATAAAAGATCATATGTCAGAGGTGTAATGTTAACGTGACAAAAAGAACTTCGTGGGAATTCGTAATTCAATTTGTTAGAGGTGTAATGTTAACTTGACAAAAAGAAAAGTCCACTAAAGACTGAGTGGGACTCAGAAACTCGCTGGGGAGCTAGGAAGTGAAACCCATAAAAGATCATATGTCAGAGGTGTAATGTTAACGTGACAAAAAGAACTTCGTGGGAATTCGTAAAGCAATTTGTCAGAGGTGTAATGTTAACTTGACAAAAAAGAAAAGTCCACTAAAGACTGAGTGGGACTCAGAAACTCGCTGGGGATCTAGGAAATGAATAACATAAAAGATCATATGTCAGAGGTGTAATGTTAACGTGACAAAAAGAACTTCGTGGGAATTCGTAAAGCAATTTGTCAAAGGTGTAATGTTAACTTGACAAAAAGAAAAGTCCACTAAAGACTGAGTGGGACTCAGAAACTCGCTGGGGAGCTAGGAAATGAATCCCATAAAAGATCATATGTTAGAGGTGATTGTTACGTGACAAAAAGAACTTCGTGGGGATTTGGCGTTCTTTATATGTGGTCTTACCATTCCATGGATGAGAATTGGTAAGTGATTTTGGAGAGGAAATCAAATGGGAACAGGTCCCTTATAATTTTTAGCAAATCCTCGGCTGTCAACGGATTTGAAATGCCTTTATCAACTACCGTTTGAGTCAGGCTAGCCATGCTATTCCCCTCAGCATGATGAGTTGTCAAGGACTCATATTGGGCTTAAAAGCCAACATTTTCCTTTATCCTTAACCGTTAGAGATGTCAGATTATCTGATTACTATTTTTGTAACCTTGATTCTTCTTTGAGACAACCAGTGTACGATCGGCTCTATACTCGTTTACGGTCGTATAATCTCGTTTAGAGAAAGAGAGGGGCGCTCCTTCTGCATATCTCAGATTTGAAGGTCTTTATCAGAGGTGTAATGTTAACTTGATCATGGAAGGATCCTTATCAAGGATAATACTTCTTTAAGAATCTGCCGTTGATCGGCATCATGAGTAAATCAACATCTGAAGTCGTAAGGCGATATGCTCCATTTGAATAGACTGCTTCTATTAGAAATGGTCCTTCCCATTTGGGCTGAAATTTGCCTTTGGTTTTGTGTGTCATGATCATCGGTCGTCTGACGGTTAAAACCAAATCTTCTTTCTGAAAGACTCTTTGTTTGACCTTCTTGTTGAAGGCTTTGAGAGCCGAGCTTGATACAACCCAATGTGTTGCTGAGCTTGTAATCGTTTCTCATCTAGGGCTTCGAGCTCTTGAAGACGCAACCGATCATTGTCCTCTGATGTGATCTTAGTGATCAGAGCGACTCGTAATAACGGCATCTGGATTTCTAACGATATGACTGCTTCGCACCCGTACACCAGGAAAAAAGGCGTATTGCCTGTGGGGGTCCGAACCGTGGTTCGGTAGGCCCAAAGACATTTACTAAGCTTCTCATTCCAATCTCGCTTATTCGAGGAAACAAACTTTTTGAGTAACTTAATGATTGTCTTGTTGAATGCTTCTGCCAAGCCATTAGCGGCGGGATTATAAGCAGGTGAAGCCACATTCTGAATTCCGTATTTATCACAGAACCGATAGAATACCTGGCTTGCAAATTGGGGACCGTTATCATGGATGATCCGCCTAGGGACACCAAATCGATGGATGACATGGTGTTTGATGAAATTAATCACGTTAGAAGTTTTAACTTCAACCAGTGCTATAGCTTCTGCCCACCTCGAAAAGTAATCGGTTATTGCTAAGATAATCCGGTGACCTTTTGTTGAAGAGGGGGTGATTGGCCATACGACATCGATTCCTCATTCTTCAAATGGCCATGAAGCAACAGTTGGGTGGAGCAACTCCGGAGGTTGATGTATGAAGTCCGCATGAATTTGGCATGCTTTACACCTTCGTGCATACTGGATGGCGTCGGCTGTCATGGTTGGCCAATGATATCCAAGCCTGTGCAGTCTGTCCTTGAGTTTTGGACCTGGCTGATGAGCTCTGCATATGCCGTCGTGTGCTTCTTTGAGCACTTCCAGTGCCTCTGAATTAGAAAGGCAACGGAGTAGGATACCGTCGTATGAACGACGGTAAAGTGTCTTCAGAGTTAGGTCATAGTAAAAGAAGAGAGACCTTCGCCTGATAGATGCCGCTTCTTTAGGGTCGTCCGGCAGTAAACCATGCAGAGCATAGTCGATGAAAGGAAATCGCCAATCTCTCGGTTCAAGATCCGTCGAGATATTATAGAGCTCTCTGGTTCTTAACATATGTTTAGAGCAGACAAGGTGTTGAGTCGCCACTGTAAGGTGATACTCGGTGTCGACTGAAAGGCTAGTGTTATTGCTAATGCAGCCAGAGCATCCGCCTTAGTATTCTGAGATCGAGACACGTGCCCGATGTAAAAGACATCAAACAGATTAGCCATTTCGATGACTGTGTGATAATAAGGTACCAAATCCTCATGACAGACCTCATATTCGCCTTTAACCGATTTATAATCAGTTTTGAATCGCCGTAAGCTTCAAGGTAGCGTACCCCCATTTCGTGGGCGAGCTGAAGACCAATAAGTAGAGTATTGTATTCTGCCACATTGTTAGAGCATGATTCCGTCAGAGAAAATGCTTTAGGAAGGACATGATTTTGTGGAGAGATAAACACTGTTGGCCCAGAGGCCTTCCTCTCTAGTTTTGATGATGATTAACTCATGTAATTATGTGTACTAATAATCTTATAATTTTAGTTTCAGATCATTAATCAAGATATTAGTTGGTGATTAGCTTCAACAAGATGATTTGGAAGCTATTTCACATGGTGATTCAAGAGCCCGAGCGACAAGATCACATATAGCACTCATTGGAGTCAAGCTCGATGAATCACGAAGTTTTGGATCGAGTAGGCTTGGAGACGGCGCTCTACAAGAAGACCTCGGTACCTAGTTTAGTTTGTGTTTTAGATCTATGTGTAAAGATTAGAATAGTATGATATGCTTAAGTTCACAATACACACACGTTTCATGTTTTGGTTTTCGGTTTTTAGTTTAACCGATCTTGGTTTCATGAATAGATAGATCAAAACAAGTTTACATGGTTTAATGTATATTAGATTTGTTCTATTAACATGCATGCTTCAACTATTTAAAGAAACTTAGTTTGATAGTCTATTTCATGTGTTTTATGTTTTGGTATTTCTAACAAAACATATTTTTGAAATTAAAGTCAAAAACATGGATATATATATGTTTCTTGTATATTGGATTATATCCATATGCAACACAAAGTGTTTAAATATCATGTTTTTGTATTTGGATGAGTTTTGGACAAAACGTATTTTCTGTTGAAAAATCCAAGTTTGATAAAATACAAGTTTTAGTTTTTGATAAAATTTGCAAGACACAAAAATGATTCCAAATGTTTTATATTGTCTTGAAATTTTTATCACAAGTTTGTATTTCAATATAAAATGTTAAAAGAATTTTTATGGAGTTTTTAGAAGAGATAAAAGAAGTTTTAAAATTATTTTTACCCAGTTTCTGACCCAGACTGTGGCTGACAGGCCAGGTCGGTCGACCGCACGGTCGACAGAACCAAGGGTCGGTCGACCGTTGCGGTCGACAAACGTGCACAGCCTTGTGCACTGATTGAGATTTTTCCTGCACACAAAATATGGAATATTAGATTTAGAACAAGATGTGCAAGGTGCTCAATTCTAATCCGCGGTAGCAATGGCTATGCGGGTCGTGATCCTCTGGGAGGGACTAGCGATAGAAGCTTGTGAAGCAAGTTATCTCATTTTTATTTATTTTTATTATTTACAATGGTATTTAAAATGAAGTGGGAGAAATAAATTGGAAAGAAGTGGAGTTTGTCATCTAATCTAAAGAAATAGAAGAAAGGAAGAAGATTATAAACTAGAAAAATACATACCTACCTCTTCAGTCCTGCTTACCTTTGATCCTTTTGCTACGACTTACTTTGTCTTCGAAGGCGTTCAAGCATGGGATATAGGATCCGTTCATCGCCATAAGCCATCAAGGGCTCTTCTTCGGCTAAGCAGTCTCGAAGCGACCAGTTCTCACGGTTTGCAAGACATCAAAGAAAATAAACAAAAATAGAAGAACAAGAAGAAAACAACAATAGATGAATAATAAATAAAAAGAAACAAACTTCGAATTGATTTTATTAACAATGAAGGAAAGGACTACTTACATCGATGTCACCTCAATACAAGCTGATCTCCTTCCTCCATGAAAATATCATCTCCTCTCAGTTACATAAAAAATAAAAATTACAAAAGGAAAAAGAAAAACCTAAACTAGCCTAAAAGAAACCCTAACTTTGCACTGGATTCTCTGTTGAATTCTCGCCCTCTCTGTGTTGCATTTGCAGAGGTATTTATAGGTGCAGAAGGAGGTAGAGTCCTGGGATGACTCTACCAAAAAATCTTATCGCCAGAGTCGACTGGATTGCCGCGGAAACGCGGCTTGGGCCGCGTTTCTGCGGCCTGGTAGTGGCAGATGGCCAAGCGCTTTGGCGCGTGGCTTCCCCTGGTCCGTCCATCTGGGCATTGTCTTCTGGAAGTTGCATCCTGGCTCTTTATCTTGGGATTTCGAGATAACTTGGGAAGCAAGTTACCTAGATCTCAAATCTCCCAATATCTTTTTAAACGAATTTCCTTATCTTTGCACTCTCTTCTTTGGCTTTTATCCTCATCCTGCAAGTGTTTAGGGTTGAATAGAAGTCTATCCTTCCCTCTTCTTTGTATTTGCAACTATTGCCCTTGTGTAATTGCAATTTTGACATTTAATAATTGCAACTTTTGCATTGGGCTTAAATATGGGCTTTTGGGCTTCTTTTGAGGCTTTATTCCTTTATTTTTGTTTCTCAAGGCCTGCACACAATAAATAATAAAATATTAGTAAATGTGCAGAATTATAGGAATAAATATGAAAATGTGATGGTAAATGTAATGATAAAAATGCACTTTTCACTACCAATCACACCCCCACACTTATCTTTTTGCTCGTCCTCGAGTAAAAATCAAAAAGAAAAGAAAAATTAAACTGGCTAACTCACTTTCGTAGGAATCACGGTTGCACTTAGCATGTGCAACAAGCCGTTAAATCCCTAGGTTACCCTAAAGGACGAGTGTTGTCTCGTGAGGGTTTTCAGCGGATTACACCCACAAAATCCATAAAAAGGAAAATATTTGAAATACGTTTGAAGAGACTAAGTAATCTATAAGTTTTTAGGATCCTCATTTTTATTCATTCTTAAACTTAGTCTTTATATAGTAAATTGTTTTCCTTTTTAGGTAAGGGTCAAAATTGAATGTTTGTATAGTCTTTTCGTTACCCTAAGTCATATGCATCCTTGTGAATTTTTACTAGGAATTCCTTAACTTGGACTCTCATGCCTCTTTATATATATATTTTTTTTCTTTTTTTCTTTTTTAATATGCATAACTCATCTAATTTTCTTTTGTGTAAGCATGAAGGCTTCTTGAGGCTCTCATACCTAACTAATTGACTTTTAGATGTGTTAATACATATATGAGTAATTTTTCTTAGTTTCCTTAGGCTTTCTAGTCCACCCATGTAGCGAACTTAAAGTCGGTGGCTCCCAAACCGGTCGGCTTTAGGGCACCAGGTGAGAAAACACCCCGCGGACTCAAATTCGAATGAACTAGGCCACAAAACTGAGGACTTAATTTATAAACTCACCTTTAGGCGTGAATACTTATGCTTCTTGAGGCACATGTATCCAGCTTAATTGGTGATTTTTTTTTATTTTTTATGAGGCACAAGGGTCTTTGTCTTAGAATCCTAGATATGCATTAGGTATGCACATTTCATTAAGGTAAAAATGAAGACTAACTACTTATTCAATTTCTCCTCCTATACCTAAAAATTCAACATTTTATTTATTTTGACCAAGTTTTTAGAAATCCTAATCATGATTTTCCTAATTCTTAAGACTAACTTAGATTTCTTTCAAAAGATAAGTCAAAATATTGTCCTTTTTATAAATTTTTTTTTATTAGCAAATTTTTTTTATTAGCAAATTTTGGTTAGTTTCTAACTATGTTAGTATGTTAGTGTAACACCCCGTTCCCGGAATACGTACTTATCTGCGTATTCAAATTTTCGATCGTATTTTTTTTTGATTTCGTTGATTTAGTCTTTCTGGTAGTCTAAATTTACTGATTTTAATTTCAAACACTGTTTCCCAATATTTTAGATTTTTCATGATTTTTCAGATTTTTTCTGAATTATTTTTATAAACACCCTAAAATCGGGATTAATTGGTGCCGCTGGTTTATTCCTAGATTTTTAATTTACAAATGGGGTCAAATTTTGAGAAACCGCTTTCACAAAGTTTCTTAAAATAATATTTACTATCTTACTTCATTTTTTGGAAATTTTCAGAATTTATCAGATTTCTGCCAGATTTGGTGTCGACCGATATTGGCGGCCGATTTTAGGATTTTTAATTTAAAAACTATAAAGAATTTCTTGAAACGAATTTCACCATGAATCTTAAAATAATATTCTTGATTTTTGAGAATTTTTGCGGGTCGTTCCGAGATACTTGATTTTCGAACGATTTCGGTATTTTTCCGAAAGTTTTCCGCATCCGCAACTGAATCCCGGGAATCCGCCACTCTAATCATATTCACTTTTTATTCCAAGAAAATATCTTCCTTTTTCATTTTCATTTTCTTTTCCTTTTTCTTTCCTTCCTTTTCCTTCCACCAAATTCTACAACATTCTCCATTCTTCCATTTTTTTTTCTACACATTTCTACCAAAATATCTCCTCCAAAATATCCCAAACCACTCAAACCCCTCTCCCATCACCATGGCCGGCCAAGAGCCACCTCCCCCCTCCATTTTACAAAAAACCCCCTCCCTAAAACACTTTTACATCACCTTCACAAATCCATTTCCTATATAAACTTTTCCTTCTCCTTTCCACTTCATTTTCTCTTCACCAAAACCTTAACCACCACCAACTCCTCCTTCACCTCCACCACAACAACAACCATTACAACTTTTCCAACTCCCTACCTTCATCTTTTTCTCCTCCATCTCCATTTAAACCACCACAAACTCCAAAAACTCCACCAAAATCCAAACACCCCATTTACCTTCTCCAAACATACCACCACCACTAAAATCCTTCACCAAACCACCACTCCACCACCTATACCTAGGCCGGCCACCCTCCCTAGCAAGGGGCCGAGCCCCTCTTCTCTGGCAACACCTCCGGTGGCCACTCCGACGATCTTTCCGGCGACTTTTCCGACGACAACTTCACCACCTCTAAATATTCATCACCACCACTCAAAATCTTCCATCTTCACCACCATCTCCTTTTCATTTCTTCTCCATCACCACCATCTCCACTCTTACCACCACAACACCACCTCCATCTCAACTACTTCAACCTCCAACATCACCTTCATCATCACCTCTTTCATTTCCCTTTTCATTACTCCACCAAAATCCATCTTCTTTACCAAATAACACCACCACCAAAGAAATCACCTTCCCTTCCTCTCTCCCTCCCTCTCCTTGGGGCCGGCCACTTCCTAGGCCACCACCAAGGGGTGGCGCACCACCCTAGGTCCGGCGGCCACCCAAGGGCCAAGCCCCCCTTTCCTTTGCTCTCTTGGTGTTTTTCCTCTCCCGGGGATTCGAACGCGTAAAGCTTCAAAAGTGGCGTTTTAGGCGAGTGATTTTCCTCGCCAGAAAATAGACTTGTATTAAAATCATTATTATGTTGTCTTTAGTATCAGTGCGATGTGGTTGTACGGGTGTGTGTGTTGTAATTTGTGGGCATGTCTTCACTTGAACCGGACTGATATACTGTAATGCTTGTAATAGGATAGAACAACTCATGCGGCCATTCAACCTTGGGTCTCTCACTATCTCGAAAGAGAGGTGATTGGGACCGTAAGGTTTCTCAGTTCAGCCTCCGGTCTCTCACTATCTCGAAAGAGAGGTGATTGGGACCGTAAGGTTTCTCAGTTCAGCCTCCGGTCTCTCACTATCTCGAAAGAGAGGTGATTGGGACCGTAAGGTTTCTCAGTTCAGCCTCCGGTCTCTCACTATCTCGAAAGAGAGGTGATTGGGACCGTAAGGTTTCTCAGTTCTGCCTCCGATCTCTCACTATCTCGAAAGAGAGGTGATTGGGACCGTCAGGTTTCTCAGTTCAGCCTCCGATCTCTTACTATCTCGAAAGAGAGGTGATTGGGACCGTCAGGTTTCTCAGCTCCATCTGGTAAGCATACTTAGCGCTCAGCGCTTTATTCACTAAATTCGTCTAGGCAAGTTGCTACCGGATTTTCTACTCGTATTCTAAAACGAGTCGTCCCGGTAACCTCGCCAGAGCGTATTAGTGTCTAAACTCTGTTCGCTGCCTGTGCCTCCAGCTTGCTCATTTCCTCTTGGTGGTATCACTTATCAACCGATATGTTATCACCGGACACCGACATACTACTACCTGATAATTGCCCCTTGTTATTACATGACTTGTCACTTGACAAATATCACCCTCTTGTCATGCTATCACTTGACACCCGGCATGATACCCTTGACTTATTACTTGTATCTTCATGAACACTCGTCATTGGCATGATAAAACCTGATACCTGTTACAAATAAACTTTCTACTCATGATTATCACGTTACAGGAATGTAGTACCTGATCTCTTGTTATGAACTCCCGTTATGCTTGTTATGACTCCTGTTATGCCTGTTATGTACTCCTGTTATGTTATGTACTCCTGTTATGATATGTACTCCTGTTATGACCAGTTATGATCCTACTCATTCCCGTAATCTGATAATTATGTTTAATAAGCCATAAAAAGGATAACTTGCACGGGGAATGGGAGGAAGTAATGGATGCTGGTATGATGCCTTGCTTATAGTAGTGGAATACCAGAACTGACGATTAGTGTTAGGGGGATTTCAGGCCCCCAGAAGATGCGTGTTAGGGGGATTTAAGGCCCCCAAATGGCTGTGTCTCGGGCGGTCGGGAACTACTATAAGTATGAGCTATCAGTTCTTCATCAGCTTCCCGTAACAAACCTCGACTTGCTTATATATGGATGTATGTGTGTTGTGATGTACACCAGGACACATACCTAGATATATGGGTCAGATAAGTAATAATAATAAAAGATGTCAACTATGGATCTGTTGTATGCTTTGCTGAGTTTGCTTCTATCAGATTTTACATCGGATTCCAGTTTTATGATTATTATACCATACATGTTCACATCCTGTTCCACTTCTCTAGTCTCCTGTTCTTATCTTATCATACCATGAGTACTTCCTACTTGATATCACTTATTCTATATCTACTTGCTCCTGAATGCTTATGCTCATAACACAGCTTTCAATGCATGCTTATGATTCAGTTTTATCAATACACTTGTACTTATCTTGGCACGCCATCTTGCATTTGCATCACCACTCGCCTGGGGAGTTCTGACTCCTCTGGATCCTCATGTCCAGGTCCTGGAGCTTGGACCGAAGGGGATCTTCTTGCTGAGGATCAAGCTTACTTCTGTGGAGCAGACAGATCAGCTGTAGCTCCAGTCCCATCCTTGCTCCCCCTTGTTGGCTCGCGGCTTCTCCAGTTATCTCGTGAGCGCCCTTTTTACTGTTCATACAAGTACATCTCTTTGTATTCTCGTATTTGCGCCTATCAGTGATGTAATATTCTTGTAATATTTATCACCTCTGGTGATAACTTTGTAATTGTACTCATATGTTGGAATGTATAATGCACCACTTGCTTCCGTACTCTGATTCTTGCCTGTACTGTTGCTTAGCGTATATACGTGAGGGTATTTCTGACCTGCGTATATACGTTGCAGTGACGTCCCCGTACCCGCAGGACCGGGGCGTTACAGGATGGTATCAGAGCCTAGGCTCTCACATCCTCAGTACGTCCAGATGGCAGATTAATGGTAAAGAGATTTGCAACTAGAATACAAGAGTCCCGGTTATACAATCCAACTACAAGTGCAGAGTTATCTCTCTCTTTCTTTTGATCCATTCCTTGTATCCTGAGACCCTTCAATCTTTTACCTTCCAGCTCCTTCTTGCTACCCCTTCGACCAACTCAGATATGGAAAGACGGGGAACACGCAATGGACCTAGTACCTCTCAAGATGGATCAAGCAGAGACAATGATGGTATGATGAGGATACTTCAAGGGATGATGCAGAGTCAACAGCAGCAGACAGAGCTTCTACGTCAAGAACTGTTGGTTGCACCCCGAGAGCAGAGGCCAGGCAACGTGTCAGACTTCAGGAGATTACAACCGGCGATCTTTTCAGGCATAGAGAAGCCCTTGGATGCAGAACAATGGCTGGTAGACACGACGGATCTCTTGAAAGCAGCCCGAATCCCTAAGGAGAACCAAGTGGAAGTGGCCAAGATACAGCTAAGAGATGTGGCCAGAACTTGGTGGTTGGCAGAAGAAGCAACACTGGAGAAACCCATTACATGGGATCAGTTCTCAAAGGGTTTCTACGAAAGATTCTTCCCTGCAACAGCTCAAAAGGAAATGGAAGAACAATTTATCCGGCTACAACAACGAAATCGGTCAGTGAATGAATATGCTGCTGAATTCTTGAGACTCAGCAGGTTTGCACCTTACATGGTGACAGACGAAGAGAAACGGGCTAGCAGATTTCAGCAAGGGTTAAAGATGGATGTTCAGATGTTTCTTATTCCTCAACAGCTAAAGACGTACTCCCAGGTTCTCTCCATTGCCCGTGAAGTAGAACGAGGACTGGAGAAGAAAAATGAGAACCAGACACAGAACAAGCCAATGAAGAGACCCTTTCAGTTGATGAACGAAGAACCCACAATCAGGCCAATCAATGGCCCGATAGTCAAACGACCATTCCAACCTTCTGTTCCTCAGATCATATGCAACTTCTGCCACAAGCCTGGACATTATAGGAAAGACTGTCGAATGGCTAACGGACTATGCTTAGCCTGTGGGACTGGAAGTCATGCAATAAGAGATTGCCCGTTCAGAAGAGTAGGAAATATGGCACCAATTAGACCAGCACTTCCAGCCCCACCACATAGAGGGAACCCAGAACCAATTGGCCGAAGAGCTCCGTTCCCACCCCAGCAGCATGATCAAACACAGAGAGGAGCAAGAGCAGATCATGGCAGAGGCCAAGTTTACAACATGTCAGTAGAAGCATCAGGCGAAGCAGCAGCAGAATACGAAGCCCAGTATCCAGAACAAGGACCTTGAGGATATCATTGTAACAGTTACCCCTGATCTTTTGTATTTTGAGTTGGTTATCTTTCTAAATATTCCACTTTATCCTATTCTCATTGTCGACCCTAGTCTCTCCTGTGTTCATCTTCCCCTTATCGAAATTTCGACGACGAAATTTTTGTAAGGAGGGTGGAATGTAACACCCCGTTCCCGGAATACGTACTTATCTGCGTATTCAAATTTTCGATCGTATTTTTTTTTATTTCGTTGATTTAGTCTTTCTGGTAGTTTAAATTTACTGATTTTAATTTCAAACACTGTTTCCCAATATTTTAGATTTTTCATGATTTTTCAGATTTTTTCTGAATTATTTTTATAAACACCCTAAAATCGGGATTAATTGGTGCCGCTGGTTTATTCCTGGATTTTTAATTTACAAATGGGGTCAAATTTTGAGAAACCGCTTTCACAAAGTTTCATAGAATAATATTTACTATCTTACTTCATTTTTTGGGAATTTTCGGAATTTATCAGATTTCTGCCAGATTTGGTGTCGACCGATATTGGCGGCCGATTCTAGGATTTTTAATTTAAAAACTATAAAGAATTTCTTGAAACAAATTTCACCATGAATCTTAAAATAATATTCTTGATTTTTGAGAATTTTTGCGGGTCGTTCCGAGATACTTGATTTTCGGACGATTTCGGTATTTTTCCGAAAGTTTTCCGCATCCGCAACCGAATCCCGGGAATTCGCCACTCTAATCATATTCACTTTTTATTCCAAGAAAATATCTTCCTTTTTTCATTTTCTTTTTCTTTTTCCTTTTTCTTTCCTTCCTTTTCCTTCCACCAAATTCTACAACATTCTCCATTCTTCCATTTTTTTTTCTACACATTTCTTCCAAAATATCTCCTCCAAAATATCCCAAACCACTCAAACCCCTCTCCCATCACCATGGCCGGCCAGGAGCCACCTCCCCCCTCCATTTAAAAAAAAAACCCTCCCTAAAACACTTTTACATCACCTTCACAAATCCATTTCCTATATAAACTTTTCCTTCTCCTTTCCACTTCATTTTCTCTTCACCAAAACCTTAACCACCACCAACTCCTCCTTCACCTCCACCACAACAACAACCATTACAACTTCTCCAACTCCCTACCTTCATCTTCTTCCTCCATCTCCATTTAAACCACCACAAACTCCAAAAACTCCACCAAAATCCAAACACCCCATTTACCTTCTCCAAACATACCACCACCACTAAAATCCTTCACCAAACCACCACTCCACCACCTATACCTAGGCCGGCCACCCTCCCTAGCAAGGGGCCGAGCCCCTCTTCTCCGGCAACACCTCCGGTGACCACTCCGACGATCTTTCCGGCGACTTTTCCGGCGACAACTTCACCACCTCTAAATATTCATCACCACCACTCAAAATCTTCCATCTTCACCACCATCTCCTTTTCATTTCTTCTCCATCACCCCCATCTCCACTCTTACCACCACAACACCACCTCCATCTCAACTACTTCAACCTCCAACATCACCTTCATCATCACCTCTTTCATTTCCCTTTTCATTACTCCACCAAAATCCATCTTCTTCACCAAATAACACCACCACCAAAGAAATCACCTTCCCTTCCTCTCTCCCTCCCTCTCCTTGGGGCCGGCCACTTCCTAGGCCACCACCAAGGGGTGGCGCACCACCCTAGGTCCGACGGCCACCCAAGGGCCAAGCCCCCCTTTCCTTTGCTCGCTTGGTGTTTTTCCTCTCCGGGGATTCGAACGCGCAAAGCTTCAAAAGTGGCGTTTTAGGCGAGTGATTTTCCTCGCCAGAAAATAGACTTGTATTAAAATCATTATTATGCTGTCTTTAGTATCAGTGCGATGTGGTTGTACGGGTGTGTGTGTTGTAATTTATGGGCATGTCTTCACTTGAACCGGACTGATATACTGTAATGCTTGTAATAGGATAGAACAACTCATGCGGCCATTCAACCTCCGGTCTCTCACTATCTCGAAAGAGAGGTGATTGGGACCGTAAGGTTTCTCAGTTCAGCCTCCGGTCTCTCACTATCTCGAAAGAGAGGTGATTGGGACCGTAAGGTTTCTCAGTTCAGCCTCCGGTCTCTCACTATCTCGAAAGAGAGGTGATTGGGACCGTAAGGTTTCTCAGTTCTGCCTCCGATCTCTCACTATCTCGAAAGAGAGGTGATTGGGACCGTCAGGTTTCTCAGTTCAGCCTCCGATCTCTTACTATCTCGAAAGAGAGGTGATTGGGACCGTCAGGTTTCTCAGCTCCATCTGGTAAGCATACTTAGCGCTCAGCGCTTTATTCACTAAATTCGTCTAGGCAAGTTGCTACCGGATTTTCTACTCGTATTCTAAAACGAGTCGTCCCGGTAACCTCGCCAAAGAGTATTAGTGTCTAAACTCTGTTTGCTGCCTGTGCCTCCAGCTTGCTCATTTCCTCTTGGTGGTATCACTTATCAACCGATATGTTATCACCTGACACCGACATACTACTACCTGATAATTGCCCCTTGTTATTACATGACTTGTCACTTGACAAATATCACCCTCTTGTCATGCTATCACTTGACACCCGGCATGATACCCTTGACTTATTACTTGTATCTTCATGAACACTCGTCATTGGCATGATAAAACCTGATACATGTTACAAATAAACTTTCTACTCATGATTATCACGTTACGAGAATGTAGTACCTGATCTCTTGTTATGAACTCCCGTTATGCTTGTTATGACTCCTGTTATGCCTGTTATGTACTCCTGTTATGTTATGTACTCCTATTATGATATGTACTCCTGTTATAACCAGTTATGATCCTACTCATTCCCGTAATCTGATAATTATGTTTAATAAGCCATAAAAAGGATAACTTGCACGGGGAATGGGAGGAAGTAAGGGATGCCGGTATGATGCCTTGCTTATAGTAGTGGAATACCAGAACTGACGATTCGTGTTAGGGGAATTTCAGGCCCCCAGAAGATGCGTGTTAGGGGGATTTAAGGCCCCCAAATGGCTGTGTCCCGGGCGGTCGGGAACTACTATAAGTATGAGCTATCAGTTCTTCATCAGCTTCCTTTAACAAACCTCGACTTGCTTATATATGGATGTATGTGTGTTGTGATGTACACCAGGACACATGCCCAGATATATGGGTCAGATGAGTAATAATAATAAAAGATGTCAACTATGGATCTGTTGTATGCTTTGCTGAGTTTGCTTCTATCGGATTTTACATCGGATTCCAGTTTTATGATTATTATACCATACATGTTCACATCCTGTTCCACTTCTCTAGTCTCCTGTTCTTATCTTTGTAAGATCACCTAGAGGGGGGGTGAATAGGTGATGGCTAATCTAATGGTCACTTATGAACAAATAATGCGGAATTAAAACTAAGATGACCAAATTAAACTTCTTTTAATTAAACACTTATGTATAACACAAGAGTGTTGCCGAATTCCCCTTGCGAGGCTCTGGACAAACTCCTCTAGATTCCCCTTGAATGGGTTGAGGTGCCGCGTTGGCTCTCTTGGTTGAATACTAGTGTTAACAACAATCCCAAGCAAGTATGTATATCAATTATGAGCACAAGGGAATATATCATGCATATATAAGATGAACACAATAATTGAATGCAAGATGTAAAATAGAGACAAAAAGAGAAAGAGAGCAAGAGTGAGCAATCGCAAACACAAAGGGTTTGTTTCGAGGTTCGAGCACACTTGCTCTACATCCCCGCCTTCGACACACGAAGGATTTCCACTATGTAAGATCCCATCGGATCTCTCCTCGGTGCCGCAACACCTACAAGCTCTCGGACTCCAAAGTCCCTTACACACGCAAGTCCACCGACTCGCCGAGGCCGCACCTCAAACCACCAAGAGTTCACAACCGAACTCTAACCACCAACGAGCACACTTGCCCGTCTCCTCAAATACAAAGGAAATCTCTTTGGTGATCTAACACTTGATCACCAATTACAAACTCACTACAACACTCTCCCTATAGGATAGATATACAATGGAAGCTCAAGTGTAGTGTGAGAAAAAAAACAAGGAAAGAAGGCTTTGATGGAAAACTCAAGAAATCACTTTAACACTCTCTTGATAAAACTTCCCTTAAGATAGGAAATATTGGTACTCTCTTTTGTGGAGAAAACTTCTGAAATCACTTGGAAAAACTGGCTCAAGAAGTCCTCAAAATCTTAGCTTCAAACAATGACAAAACCCCCTTTTATAGAGGCCAGAAAAATCTGACCGTTGGGCTCTGTCAGAGCTTCCGGTCGACCGGTCCGGTCGACCGGCAACGGTCTAAAATCCGACCGTTGCAGCCTCCGGTCGACCGGCCCGGTCGACCGCGCAACTGGAGAAGAGAGTAAACTCTCTGTCGGTCGACCGGCCCGGTCGACCGATAATTCCCGAGAGCAAAGCTCTCTTAAGCGGTCGACCGGTCCGGTCGACCGTCCTCCAGTGCACACAGGCGTGCACGCTGTGCACGTCCGGTCGACCGACCCGGTCGACCGGCCACTGTCAGTTCTGATAAATCAGAACTGCCAGAACCTGAAAATTTGGGATTAAGGATAGGTCTTTTTGGCTTAATAAAAATCCCATAAATACTTAGAAATTCTACAAAAATAGTTTTATGAGATAGAAACATGCTTGCACAAAATCAAGGCATGTTTATTAAAGATTTGACTATTTTTGTAACTTGGAAATATTGGCTCATAATAAAAACTGTTTTTCTAAAAATATGTTTTTCTAAAACTTGTTTTTCCATGACTTCACAAAATACAAAACAAGATATTTTGAACTTATAAAGCAAAGTGTGTATGGATATGATCCACCACACAATCAAGATGAAATATCTAGTTTTTGACATAAAGCACTAAACTTGTTTTGGTATATAAGATATGTATACATGAATACCAAAAACCAAATTGTATTTTATCACAAATAAAAATCTTTTCTTAACTAGGAAGATCTTTTATGAAAATCATTCTATCAAGAGTTCTATCAAGAGTGTGTGTGTGATATAGACTTGAGCAATCCACCAATCTATTCTATCCTTTACATTTTTATCTAAAACAAATAAAAATCTTATACCTAGACACAAGTCTTCATCTTCTTGAAGTCTTCCCTTGAAGGCTTCTCATCTTCTTGACTTGGTCCAAATGCAATCCACCGAGCTCATCTCTAGATGTGTTCTTGATGCATAGGCTCGTGAATCAACCGGTGCTAGCTTCCAACTTGACATTTTATCCTTTGTTGAAGCTCCACACTTACTAAGATCTTGATAAGGAATCTGTCACTAATTAAACAAGATCATTAGCAAATATAACTACATGAGTTGATCATCATCAAAACTAGAGTGATAGGCCTTTGGGCCAACAATCTCCCCCTTTTTGATGATGACAAAACTCATGGAGTTATACATGCATGGATTAAAGTAAAGCTTCAAAGAAGCTCCCCCTTAACTCATGCATACAAAATAAATAATAAATATGATCATGAAGCACATGAATATGGATGCAAATATGGAGATGCAACAAGCATAAATCAAAATCTTTTTACTCCTATTTGCATAAATCAAAACACATATGCATAAATACAAATCTTAATTCCCCTTAATTAAGAAGGACAAATACTTCTCCCCCTTAAGCAAGGAAATCATGCATATATATCAAAACAAAAACATAAATACTTCTCCCCCTTTTTGTCAATCATCAACAAAGGGTTCAAAGTAAAATTAAATCAACAAATTTTCTCCCCCTTTATGTCAAAAATAAAGAAGTCAAGGAGGGGCAATACAAATCAAAAATTTTGAATTTTTCTCATCAAAACAAAATCATTAATTCTATTTTATCAAAACAAATTTTGAATTTTCTCTTTGATATCAAAATAAAAAATATTGATACCATTTTAAAATCTAATGCATAAGCTTGAAAAATAAGATTTGAATTAAGCTTAGCATTAACAACACATGAAGAATTCGAACTAGTTAAATGAGAGTGTTTAACAACTAGTACGAAATCCTTCTATCAAGGAATAAATCTAAGGATTTTCATGAAATAGCAATGAAATACAAAACACTCAAACACTCTAATCTATAAAGTCCAAATAGTTTCAAAAGAAGTGAGTGTACTAATGTTATGTGAAACATGGCATCATGAAAATGGCAATAAGGTACAATATTCCTTAGAAAATCATAAACATCAAAATCATCTCACATTTTTTTATTAAATCATTGAAAACAAAATCTATATGTCAAGATATATGTATGTTTTGACAATACATGAAATATACATACATATCTCTTAAACTCAAGTGAGTCTATATGAATGGATTTGCATTGAAGGCAAAAGACTCAAGAGTTATACATGTATATTTTAAGGTTTGGCAAAATACACATATACATGAAATAAAAGGCACATGATCATAAATCAAATCCAAAAGGTGAACATAAGTTTAAATATGTATGAATCATCAAAACTAAGCAATACAAGTACATTTCAAGGGTTCAAATAAGCATTTAAGCACACTTACTAATAGATCTTTTGAGGCCCATGATATGTTCAAGTATAAATCCTAGTGTTGACAAAAACTAACATATAAACTAATATTCAAATCATGAAGCATTAAATTTTAAGAAAAATTGAATCATGTGACAATCTCAAAAACTATTTGAAGAATACATAACTAGTATAAATTGTTTTTGAAAACTAATTAAAGATCCTTCAAATATGTCAAATCATATATTTTTCATGAATGAGACTAAGTACATAAAAATCCAAGCACTCATAGTCCATAAAGCTCATAAATATATTTTTGAATAAAAGATGAGTGTTCAAAGGTTATGTAAATAGTATTTTCATGAAAGTTGTCATTGAAGCTCAAATCACATAGAAATCATTTTTATAAAAAAAAAAAACTACAATCTTCATGGTATATGTATGAATTATACAAATCTAACAATACACATACATATCCCAAAATTGTAAAAGAGTCTATCAAATATTTGCATGAAAGCTAGAGACTCACGGGTATACATGTATATTTATTAGATTTGAATTAAACACACATATACATGAGGTAAGATCAAGGATAGGCATAACAAGTATGAATGACCGAATCATCAAAACTAGCCTATACACATACATATAGTGGACACAAATGAGCATGAAGTTCAAATATATATGAGTCAATTGTAGTTCACTATTTGTACATGTATAATACAAGTTTTGATAGAAACTACACTTAAACTAGTATATACCACAAGAAACACCAAAAATATCTTAAAATATGAACATGCTATGAATATTATGAATGAACAAGCATGTACATAAATGAAATAGGAGTTTAGAAATTGTTACCAACTTCAAAGCTCCTAGCATGGTGGTTGACCCACCAAAATTCCTTGATAGCGGTGCTCCAAGTATGTGTCATTTTAGTTCAATTGCACCCACCATCAAGGCACCAAATCTCTCACGTTTTGAGAGATTCCTCACCTACATCAAATACACAAGGTGGGGATTTTGGTACCCATATTTTCTTGGGTCCTATGGGGTTAGTCTTGTAAGGAACCCAAGCATTTTTATTTTTATCAAAAATAAGAATATTTAACCTTTCATAACAAAATTTTCTTAGATGGCCTTTGCGGCCACAATGTGTACATGTGTACTCCTTAGCATACTTATGAGTGGGAGTGTGAGCATGATGTGCATCATAAGCATGGTCATGATAATGATGTGCATGAGTATGAGGAACTTGTTTCTTTTGAAACAAGGATTCCAATCTAGTATGATTGAATGCACATGAGCTCAAATTAGAGCTCAAATTATCAATTTTATTTTTCAAATTTTTAATCTCATTTTGATCAATGTGAGCATGAGAAGCGTGATGAGATATAGAATCACTTTTCTTTTTCTTTTGTGAAACAAAATCTTTTTCTTTTTCACAAATTTTTCTTTTCAAAGATTTATTTTCTTGAAAAACATCTTCTTTTAGTTTTTCCACCAAATCAATCTTATTTTTCAAAATCATATTTCCTTCACATAAAACATTCAATTTAGACATTAAGGAAATATTCTCATTTTTCAAATCTTCATTTTCTTTTTCTAAGCATGCCATTTTATTTTCTAAAGAATCTTTATCATTAAGCATGGCATCAAAATTCTTTTTCAAAATTTTATTATCTTTTTCTAAACATGCAATGTTACTTCTAAAAGAGTCATGTTCTACATGCATGCAATCAAGTTCCTTTTTCAAATTTTTATTTTTCTTTTTAATCATGTCATATTTCTCAAGCAATAATTGGCAAAGTGTATTAAGCTCATCATATGAAATATTAACATCCTCGTCCTCGGATTCGGAGTTTACCTCAAGGGGGTTATCTCCTTGGACCATGTAGCATACGTTGGAGGTGTCGCTCCCAACATCCGAATCGCTCCCCGCATAGTATAGATCCTTTTCGCCAAGGGAGGTGATGATGTTCCATACTACAAAAGCCGATTCAACATTAGAAACCCTAGATAAATAATCATCATTTAGGGTTGACTTAATAGCATGAAGGGCTTTTGCATTAGCCTCAATGTTCTTACCATTTAAGCAATATTCTTTATTAGTTGTGGCAAGATATACACTAAGGCCAAGTCCTTTGAGGAACAAAGACATCTTAACCTTCCAAATTTGGATGTTAAGAGTGTCAAAGGTGGGTGGTGACATGAAGTCCATGGTGTGTGTACAAAATATTGTGATTAGCCTAAAGGAGGATCTTTAACTCTAGGTTGTT
Organism: Agave tequilana; assembly: GCA_038442645.1. Classification (NCBI taxonomy): domain Eukaryota; kingdom Viridiplantae; phylum Streptophyta; class Magnoliopsida; order Asparagales; family Asparagaceae; genus Agave; species Agave tequilana. Next base: position 244,136 of record JAVJIF010029917.1, read on the forward strand.
AGACCCAATATCAAGAGCACTTGGCTCTGATACCAATTGTAAGATCACCTAGAGGGGGGTGAATAGGTGATGGCTAATCTAATGGTCACTTATGAACAAATAATGCGGAATTAAAACTAAGATGACCAAATTAAACTTCTTTTAATTAAACACTTATGTATAACACAAGAGTGTTGCCGAATTCCCCTTGCGAGGCTCTGGACAAACTCCTCTAGATTCCCCTTGAATGGGTTGAGGTGCCGCGTTGGCTCTCTTGGTTGAATACTAGTGTTAACAACAATCCCAAGCAAGTATGTATATCAATTATGAGCACAAGGGAATATATCATGCATATATAAGATGAACACAATAATTGAATGCAAGATGTAAAATAGAGACAAAAAGAGAAAGAGAGCAAGAGTGAGCAATCGCAACACAAAGGGTTTGTTTCGAGGTTCGAGCACACTTGCTCTACATCCCCGCCTTCGACACACGAAGGATTTCCACTATGTAAGATCCCACCGGATCTCTCCTCGATGCCGCAACACCTACAAGCTCTCGGACTCCAAAGTCCCTTACACACGCAAGTCCACCGACTCGCCGAGGCCGCACCTCAAACCACCAAGAGTTCACAACCGAACTCTAACCACCAACGAGCACACTTGCCCGTCTCCTCAAATACAAAGGAAATCTCTTTGGTGATCTAACACTTGATCACCAATTACAAACTCACTACAACACTCTCCCTATAGGATAGATATACAATGGAAGCTCAAGTGTAGTGTGAGAAAAAAAACAAGGAAAGAAGGCTTTGATGGAAAACTCAAGAAATCACTTTAACACTCTCTTGATAAAACTTCCCTTAAGATAGGAAATATTGGTACTCTCTTTTGTGGAGAAACTTCTGAAATCACTTGGAAAAACTGGCTCAAGAAGTCCTCAAAATCTTAGCTTCAAACAATGACAAAAACCCTTTTATAGAGGCCAGAAAAATCTGACCGTTGGGCTCTGTCAGAGCTTCCGGTCGACCGGTCCGGTCGACCGGCAACGGTCTAAAATCCGACCGTTGCAGCCTCCGGTCGACCGGCCCGGTCGACCGCGCAACTGGAGAAGAGAGTAAACTCTCTGTCGGTCGACCGGCCCGGTCGACCGATAATTCCCGAGAGCAAAGCTCTCTTAAGCGGTCGACCGGTCCGGTCGACCGTCCTCCAGTGCACACAGGCGTGCACGATGTGCACGTCCGGTCGACCGACCCGGTCGACCGGCCACTGTCAGTTCTGAAAAATCAGAACTGCCAGAACCTGAAAATTTGGGATTAAGGATAGGTCTTTTGGCTTAATAAAAATCCCATAAATACTTAGAAATTCTACAAAAATAGTTTTATGAGATAGAAACATGCTTGCACAAAATCAAGGCATGTTTATTAAAGATTTGACTATTTTTGTAACTTGGAAATATGGCTCATAATAAAAACTGTTTTTCTAAAAATATGTTTTTCTAAAACTTGTTTTTCCATGACTTCACAAAATACAAAAACAAGATATTTTGAACTTATAAAGCAAAGTGTGTATGGATATGATCCACCACACAATCAAGATGAAATATCTAGTTTTTGACATAAAGCACTAAACTTGTTTTGGTATATAAGATATGTATACATGAATACCAAAAACCAAATTGTATTTTATCACAAATAAAAATCTTTTCTTAACTAGGAAGATCTTTTATGAAAATCATTCTATCAAGAGTTCTATCAAGAGTGTGTGTGTGATATAGACTTGAGCAATCCACCAATCTATTCTATCCTTTACATTTTTATCTAAAACAAATAAAAATCTTATACCTAGACACAAGTCTTCATCTTCTTGAAGTCTTCCCTTGAAGGCTTCTCATCTTCTTGACTTGGTCCAAATGCAATCCACCGAGCTCATCTCTAGATGTGTTCTTGATGCATAGGCTCGTGAATCAACCGGTGCTAGCTTCCAACTTGACATTTTATCCTTTGTTGAAGCTCCACACTTACTAAGATCTTGATAAGGAATCTGTCACTAATTAAACAAGATCATTAGTAAATATAACTACATGAGTTGATCATCATCAAAACTAGAGTGATAGGCCTTTGGGCCAATAATCTTATCATACCATGAGTACTTCCTACTTGATATCACTTATTCTATATCTACTTGCTCCTGCATGCTTATGCTCACGACACAGCTTTCAATGCATGCTTATGATTCAGTTTATCAATACACTTGTACTTATCTTGGCACGCCATCTGGCATTTGCATCACCACTCGCCTGGGGAGTTCTGACTCCTCTGGATCCTCATGTCCAGGTCCTGGAGCTTGGACCGAAGGGGATCTTCTTGCTTAGGATCAAGCTTACTTCTTTGGAGCAGACAGATCAGCTGTAGCTCCAGTCCCATCCTTGCTCCCCCTTGTTGGCTGCGGCTTCTCCAGTTATCTCGTGAGCGCCCTTTTGTACTGTTCATACATGTACATCTCTTTGTATTCTCGCATTTGCGCGTATCAGTGATGTAATATTCTTGTAATTTTATCACCTCTGGTGATAACTTTGTAATTGTACTCATATGTTGGAATGTATAATGCACCACTTGCTTCCGTACTCTGATTCTTGCCTGTACTGATGCTTAGCGTATATACGTGAGGGTATTTCTGACCTGCGTATATACGTTGCAGTGACGTCCCCGTACCCGCAGGACCGGGGCGTTACAGTTAGTAAGGCCTGCCCCCACACTTATCTCATGCATTGTCCTCAATGTATGAATGTATGCATATATGCATGTAAAAGAAGAAGGAGAGGCAGAAGATACCTCAAGGTGGTGGTTCCGGTGGTGGTCTAATTTGGCCAAGCGTTGCTACCCAATCAAGATAATGTGGTATTTCACGGAGGAACCCACCAAAAATTTCCCTTGTATAACCCACTAGAATGTATGTGTGATCAGTTTTTAGCAATTTCACCCCATCAAATTTTCATAATTCATAATTATATTCAGAGTCAATTGTGTCAACCGCCTTGTCCCAAAATGGAGTGTGAAAAGATGGAATGATTGACTTGGACGTCGTAAGTATGGGAACGAATACCGACTCAGGAAAGAAACTTAAATCAAGTAAGGGTTCAGGAGTCGGGCTAGGTTCAGGAAGTGGGTCCAAATCAATAAGCTGAAACTCAAGTCCACAATCAGTTTCCCACAATGGAATGTGACTCAATGTTGGTGATTCAAGTTCAGGAATGATAGGTGTGGGAATCAAAACTGACTCTAAAAGATTACCTAAGTTGGGTAACAAAATAGGAGTCAATAATGATTCGGAAATTTGAACTTGATCACAGATTTGAGAATCTAGGTCACATATCTCATTGAGTTCAATATCATAAAAATGAGAACTTGCCAATTTATCCATGGGACTTTCAAAATTGCAAAATTGGTCAAGTTCAATATGATCATCAAAAATGGGTGATTCAATTTCATGATGAATTGGTACAGGATCCAATGTTGACTCGGGAAAAGTAAAATCAGGTGGAGACACCGGAGTCATTATTGAATCAGGAAGTAAAATTGAATCACCAAGTGGGAGATCAAGATCATATTCATGCTCAAGTTCTATTTCAGGAAAGGAAGAACTTGCCAAACTATCAAAATTTGGAGTTTCGGCAAGTTCAAATGATGGTACTGAATTAGAATCTTGTTGTCCAAAGCAACGTGACTCTTCGGCTCTAAGAGAGTGGTTAGCGATATTAGAATTGGCCGAACGGTGAGAACGCAAAGATTGCACCATCATATCTATTTCATGATCACGAGCTAATCTAGCCTGAGTCATGGTTTTAAGCATCTTTTCGTAGTCAATATAGTCGATTGGTGCATCATTTTGTGATTGGACTGGAAAAGAGGAAGTGTAATCATGATGAAGTTGTGAGTCGGTGGATTACGCATCATCATGTCTAAGATTGATGATGATTGTTGCTTGGACTCCTGCACACTCATCATTTCCCGGATAGATGGTTTTCTATTCTGAATGGGTGGATCGAGTATGAATCTTGGGAATACTGTGGACAAGGTGGAGATGGAAGAGAAGTTGGTTGAAAATTGGACTCGGGGGAAGCGAAACCCCATGAACTCTGTGAAGAGTCGAAAGTGGTATGAAAATTATGGTCATAAGATGGGGGGGTATGGGTTATATTCATTCCGATAAGACCATTCCGGCACACTAGGTTGGTCAAAATTATGATATGCCAGGTTGGTAATATCCGAAAAAGAAGTTGGTGTGTAATATGGATCCTCATTAAAATTGAAAAAATTGTTGTTATAGGCCATATCACACAAACACAAACAAAGAAAAGAAAACAAACAAAAAACAAAAAAAGAAAAAAAATTTTAACCTAAGTTAGGGTAGACCTATGACCTAGACGACTCCTAACTGGTTAGATTGTCCACGGGAGGTAGGGTGCAGACTTTGACCACAAGTTCATCAGCCAGGTCAGGGCAAGAGTGGTGGGAGGTTTTCCATCAAAGACGTTCCTTAATTAAATAATCACCAATCTTCGGGCTTTCAGCCCTCAATCCCCTTCCTAGACATTGATTTGGTAGGAGTCAAATTCCAACACTGTTCCCCCTTAGGATAATCTCCTAATTGAGTCCGAGATGTCCCTAGGGCCAACGTCTACTAATTTTTAGTTAGGCTTGGGTTAGTGAGTGCTTGGAATATGATTTTTGGGCCAAGGAAGGGTGATTAAATCCCCACCTTATCTTGTTATGGGTTAGTGCCCTTAAGATAAGTTTGTGCAAGTGTACAAGATATGTAAATAAGATTCACTCAAAGCAATGAAAATCAACCAAGAGATGAGTCCTATCCTACATGCAATGCGAACGTACCTTGCTCCAGCACTCTTCAACAGTAAAAATAAATGAATTGAAAAGACACGTGCCTAAAATGCAAACGTCTAATCAATTTTTTTCTTTTTCAACAAGTATTTTACTGTTGATTAATTAGCAGTATACAGGTTTATCACAGAACAAATATAGCAGAGCTGACAAATCAAATTTCAGATTGCAGCAACCTGCAGAAAATTCAGTAAGTAGTTCTCTACTACTGCCGCGGATCCGCGGTTATTGCCGCGTTTGCGCGGCAAGATAGTAGGCTCTGCTGCTCTGCCTTCGAGGGCAGAGGCACATAGTTGCTATATGTCCTTGTTGCTGTTTCCTGTTCTCCAAACCTGCAAACAGAAAGAATAAAAGAATTAGTTAATATTTTTTTTTTTAGAGAAAAACTTACTGTCCCTTCCCAGCAACGGCGCCAAAATTTTGATTGAGATTTTTCCTGCACAAAATATGGAATATTAGATTTAGAACAAGATGTTCAAGGTGCTCAATTCTAATCCGCGGTAGCAGTGGCTATGCGGGTCGTGATTCTTAGGGAGGGACTAGCGATAGAAGCTTGTGAAGCAAGTTATCTCTTTTTTATTTATTTTTATTATTTACAATGGTATTTACAATGAAGTGGGAGAAATAAATTGGAAAGAAGTGGAGTTTGTCATCTAATCTAAAGAAATAGAAGAAAGGAAGAAGATTATAAACTAGAAAAATACATACCTACCTCTTCAATCCTGCTTACCTTTGATCCTTTTGCTATGACTTACTTTGTCTTCGAAGGCGTTCAAGCATGGGATATAGGATCTGTTCATCGCCATAAGCCATCAAGGGCTCTTCTTCGGCTAAGCAGTCTCGAGGCGACCAGTTCTCACGGTTTGCAAGACATCAGAGAAAATAAACCAAAATAGAAGAACAAGAAGAAAACAACAATAGAAGAATAATAAATAAAAAGAAACAAACTTCGAATTGATTTTATTAACAATGAAGGAAAGGACTACTTACATCGATGTCACCTCAATACAAGCTGATCTCCTTCCTCCATGAAAATATCATCTCCTCTCAGTTACATAAAAAATAAAAATTACAAATGGAAAAAGAAAAACCTAAACTAGCCTAAAAGAAACCCTAACTTTGCACTGGATTCTCTGTTGAATTCTCGCCCTCTCTGTGTTGCATCTGCAGGGGTATTTATAGGTGCAGAAGGAGGTAGAGTCCCGGGATGACTACCAAAAAATCTTATCGCCAGAGTCGACTGGATTGTCGCGAAAACGCGGCTTGGGCCGCGTTTCCGCGGCCTGGTAGTGGCAGATGGCCACGCGCTTTGGCGCGTGGCTTCCCCTGGTCCGTCTATCTGGGCATTGTCTTCTGGAAGTTGCATCCTGGCTCTTTATCTTGAGATTTTGAGATAACTTGGGAAGCAAGTTACCTAGATCTCAAATCTCCCAATATCTTTTTAAACGAATTTCCTTATCTTTGCACTCTCTTCTTTGGCTTTTATCCTCATCCTGCAAGTGTTTAGGGTTGAATAGAAGTCTATCCTTCCCTCTTCTTTGTATTTGCAACTATTGCCCTTGTGTAATTGCAATTTTGACATTTAATAATTGCAACTTTTGCATTGGGCTTAAATATGGGCTTTTGGGCTTCTTTTGAGGCTTTATTCCTTTATTTTTGTTTCTTAAGGCCTGCACACAATAAATAATAAAATATTAGTAAATGTGCAGAATTATAGGAATAAATATGAAAATGTGATGGTAAATGTAATGATAAAAATGCACTTTTCACTACCAATCATGCACGTTTGTCAGACACAGGACCGGTCGGTCGACCGGACCAGAGAGCGCTGCTCTCTGTATCTGGGCGGTCGACCGGTCGACTGGACCAGAGAGTCCTGCTCTCTGTATCTGGGCGGTCGATCGGGCGGTCGACCGGGCTGCTCCAACGGTCATATTTATGACCGTTGGTGGTCGACCGGCAGCCTGTCAGGCTGACAGATCAGCCTAACGGCTATATTTTGGAGAGGCCTATAAATACCCTATTTCTTGGGGGTTTTAGAAGAAATTTTAAGAGCTAATTTTTCCTGACTCTCTAGTATTTTCACAGCAATCAAAAGAAGTTTTTGGGCTTTAAATTGAACAATCTATTAGGTGTTTTTGCTAGGGTTTGGAAAATCAAGAAAGGGTTTTGGGAAAAGATTTTGATTCAACTTCTTCATCTTGGTTTCTAGTTTTTCCCAAAGATTTTCTTTGAGATTTTGATTTCCACTCCTTTGGTTTTCTCCACACTTGAGCTACATCTACTATCTTATTCTATAGGATCCTTGTGTGGGAAAAGAGATTGTTTGTGGTCTTTTGATTACCAAGTTGTAAACCCTATCTTAGCTTGGCTTTGTGCCTTTCCCTCATTGTGTTGAGGAGGTTGTGCTATTGCGTTGTATCCCTCAAGGTGTGAGGTGATCCTTGTGTAAGCTTTGTGCTAATCCCTCAAGTTGTGAGGTGATTGTTTGTTGGCTTGGAGTTGTGCCTCTAGAAGGAGGTTGTGTTTGTAAAGAGAGGAGTTGGGTACTCCTTGTAATTGTTATTGCCCCAAATCCTCGGTGGAGGTTCCCTTTATGGGAGTCCTTTGTAGACAAGCTAGTGGAGTTGAAATCCTTCTGGGTGAAGGCGGGGATGTAGAGCTGGGTGCTCGAACCTCGAAACATATCTTGTTGTTTGCGCTTGATCCCTTGACTCTTACTCTCTCTCTTTCTCTTTACTTTGTGCCTTGCATTATTTCATATTGATCATTCACATTTATATGCTTGGCTTGGTTGTGTGCATCACTTGTTGCTTGCATCTTGTGTAATTGCAATTAGTTTTTAAATTCCGCATTAAGTTTACTAGATTAGCATAATCACCTATTCACCCCCCTCTAGGTGATTTCAATTGGTATCAGAGCCTACGCTCCTAATATTTAGGTTTAACCACCTAGGAGTGAGATCTTGGTTTGCTAATCTTCATTTGCATTGTTCATTTGCACACATTTAGTTGTACTCATGGATAGCCCTCCTATGTTTGATTTTTCTAGACATGATATTTGGAAGGCCAAGATGAGTAGTCATTTAAAAAGCCTAGGACATCTAGTTTATCAAGCCACTACTCAAGAATCCTACCCAAGTGCTAGCAAGTATAGAAAGGCAAATGCATTAGCACTTAAGACACTTAGAGCATCTCTTAATGAAGATCTTTTACATGTGTTTGATCATTATGACTCGGCTTTTGCAGTTTGGAGCATATTGACTTCTCCCGAGCTTCCAAGGATCATCAACAAGTTGAGGAGATCTAGGAGAGACAAGTCTGATGAGCATTGCCTCATGGTCCAAGGGAAAGACTCCCTTGAGGTACAATCAGATTCTCAACTAGATGATAGCTCTAGTTCATATTGCTATGGGTGTTTTGAAGTTCAAAATTTAAATGTAGAACTTGCCTCTAAGCTTGAAAATTTTGTGGAAAAACATGACCTTTTGAAAAAGAAACACTTTGAATTAAAAGAAGAAATGAAGGATTTGTGCTCAACTTTTGAATTGATTTTGCAAGAGAAGGAAGAGATTACTAGTGAACGTGACTCACTAAGATCTCAACTAGACTTTGCCCTAAAAGAGATTGATATTTTGAAAAGCAAAAATGATTGTGATGATGTTGTGAAAAACAATGAGGTTTTATCTTCTAAATTAGATTTTGTTTTAAAAGATAATCTTGTTTTGAAAAATGAAATTGATTTCATTTCAAAAGAATTGGATTTTGTTTTAAAGAAAAATGAATCTTTAAAAATTGATATAGATTCACATGTTTGCCATGCTAGTGTAGCTTCACCTAGCACATCTTTTGCATGCTCCACTTTATCTCTAGTATTGAAAATGACATAAATGTTTTGAAGAAAAGTGTAGATTGTTTGGGCTCCACTTTGAGCCAATGTTCTTTGGATCATACATGCTTGGGAACCTTGGTTCGTAAGAAACAAGTTCCATCTTTACATGCACACCCTCCACGGCATACACATGCTCATCACGGTCACAAAATCCACACTATGTATGCTCATGTGTACACGTGTACACATTGTGGTTGAAAAGGCCATCTTGCTAGATTTTGCTATGATTGTTTACATAATGAAAATTTAGCATGTAATCTTGTTTGGGTTAGGAAAGATACTAACCCACGTGGACCCAAAAGAAAATGGGTACCAAAGACCACCCCTTTGATTTTTGATGTAGGTGTGGGCTCTCGCATCACGTGAGAGTATTGGTGCCTTGAGGTGGATGCGTTCCAAGCTTAAAGAGAACCATTTTTGGATGCATCACTTTCAAGGAAGGTTTGGTGGGAGGACCACCTTGGTTTGGAGAACTTGAGAGGCGCCTTCATCGGTTTTGGTATCTATCTCGAACTCCCGTTTATATTTGCATGTTTTTCATGTTCATCAATTTATAGCATGCCATGGTTTATTGTTCATTATGCTTATACCATGTTTATTAGATTAGTAATATACATGTTTAGTTTCTTGAGACACTTCTTGCTTATATGGATTTATATCTATGTGTTCTCACCTTGTTTTTGACTAATATGTATGCTCTAGATCTAATGCACATGCATATACATAATGATCATATGGATGTTTATGATATTTTGTTTTGATGCTTCATGTTTTGATTAGTATGTTAAATACTATGATTATTAGACTATTGACATGCATGTATAGCTTTTGAGATCACCCATGTTTAGATGGACCCATTTGTTGTGTTCTCACCATTCGTTTAGCTATTATGTATATCATGATTCTAATAGCATGTGGATTTACATAATGATCATTTTTATGTCTATCATGTTGATTTATGTGTCGTTTTATGCTTCATGATTTGAATATATGTTTAGATGTTAGTTTTCATGAAAACTAGGATTTATACTGGTACATAGAATGGGCCACAAATAGATCTTTATATGTTTGTACTTGAACGCTTATTTGTACCCATTAGATGTGCTAGTATAGTCTAGTTTTGATGATTCATGCATTCTAACTTGTATTCCTCATTTTGGATATGTTTCTATGATCATGTGTTTTAACTTCATGTATATATCTATCTTGTCCAAACTATTGATTATACATATGCCTTGAAGTTTAAATCGTTCTGATAATTTTCATGTTTTTAGGTAATTTCAATTGGTAATAAAAATTTAGTTTTTCATGTTTTAATGTTTTTAAGGAATTTTATATGAGCTTAATTGAATATTTTCATGATTGTGTGTTTCACATTACACTTGTTCACTCACTTTATTATGTTTCTCATGATTGTGTTTTCATGAGTATGATATGGGCTTTATGGACTTTGAGTGTTTAGTGATCATGTGATTTACATGTGTTTCATGAAAAATATTTTGTTTTATTCCTTGCTTGAAGGATTTCGTACTAGTTTAAAAATTTTTCTTTTAACTAGTTCGTATTCTTCACTATGGTAGAGATTTTCAAACATGCTACATTTTCAAACCTATTTTTGAAAACCCCTACCTTCCAAGGGCGATTGGATGGGCGATCATGCTCATGTATGCTTTATTGTGAAAATCATTTTAAACTTGAACATGAAATGGAAGGATAGGAATTATGAGATATACACTTGATCTTATTGTTGTTTCAATTGGTATCATTGGATTCTTTCAATTGGTATCAATATTGACATTTCTTGTATACTCATATATATTTTTATGTATGTATGCTTTCATTTCAAATAGTATCAATTTCGATTGGTATTAACACTTTCATACATATATAATTTGTTTATGCTAGAGCTTGAGTTTCAACTTTGTTTCAATTGATTTAGCTTTCAATTGGTATCTTAATTCGAGCCTACGCATTGTTTTTGTTGGTATTTCATAAAGGGGGAGAAAATTTAATTTTGTATTTCAATTGGTATTTTGTTCCCTTACTTTATGATAGAAAATAATAATTTCAATTAGTTTACTTATCAATTGGTGTCAAGATTTTTGTTTTTCAATTGGTATAGTTTCACTTTTTATTGGTATCAATATGCACTTTCTTGACACATTTTTTAATTGGTATCATATTTAATTTTAGACAAAAAGGGGGAGAACATCCCTTGATTGATTCTTTGTTTTGAATAAAAAAAGGAGAAGAATATGTTTTTTTATTAGTTTTGTTTTCTCTTTAACCCCTTTGTTGATGATTGACAAAAAGGGGGAGAAGAATTTGAGTTTATATGCATCTTATTTAGTATGCATGTTTTATGTTTTTATTAAAGTTCAATTGGTATCAAAGCATCATTTAAAGAACATATGTTTATTTTTTGGTATCAAGAGCTTCATTAGTTTTGTTTTGCAATTGATATCAAGATCTTTTTTGAAAATTTATTTGTTTTATTTAATTAGTATCTAGAGCATGTTTATTTGTTTTTGAAAATTTCATTGGTATCTAGAGCCTTTTATTATTTATGCATATCTATGCATGTTTCATGTTTCATATTCATTGCATATTTTATGTTTATTTGTTTATGCATGAGTTAAGGGGGAGCTTCTTTGAAGCTTAACTTTAATCCATGCATATATAACTCCATGAGTTTTGTCATCATCAAAAAGGGGGAGATTGTTGGCCCAGAGGCCTTCCACTCTAGTTTTGATGATGATTAACTCATGTAGTTATGTGTACTAATAATCTTGTGATTTTAGTTTCAGATCATTAATCAAGATATTAGTTGGTGATTAGCTTCAACAAGATGATTTGGAAGCTATTCACATGGTGATTCAAGAGCCCGAGCGACAAGATCACATATAGCACTCATTGGAGTCAAGCTCGATGAATCACGAAGTTTTGGATCAAGTCGGCTTGGAGACGGCGCTCTACAAGAAGACCTCGGTACCTAGTTTAGTTTGTGTTTTAGATCTATGTGTAAAGATTAGAATAGTATGATATGATCAAGTTCACAATACACACACGTTTCATGTTTTGGTTTTCGGTTTTTAGTTTAATCGATCTTGGTTTCATGAATAGATAGATCAAAACAAGTTTACATGGTTTAATGTATATTAGATTTGTTCTATAAACATGCATGCTTCAACTATTTAAAGAAACTTAGTTTGATAGTCTATTTCATGTGTTTTATGTTTTGGTATTTCTAACAAAACATATTTTTGGAATTAAAGTCAAAAACATGGATATATATATATATATGTTTCTTGTATATTGGATTATATCCATATGCAACATGCTTCAAAGTGTTTAAATATCATGTTTTTGTATTTGGATGAGTTTTGGACAAAACGTATTTTCTGTTGAAAAATCCAAGTTTGATAAAATACAAGTTTTAGTTTTTGATAAAATTTGCAAGACACAAAAATGATTCCAAATGTTTTATATTGTCTTGAAATTTTTATCACAAATTTGTATTTCAATATAAAATGTTAAAAGAATTTTTATGGAGTTTTTAGAAGAGATAAAAGAAGTTTTAAAATTATTTTTACCCAGTTTCTGACCCAGACTGTGGCTGACAGGCCAGGTCGGTCGACTGCACGGTCGACCGAACCAAGGGCCGGTCGACCGTTGCGGTCGAACACGTGCACAGCCTTGTGCACGTTTGTCAGACACAGGGCCGATCGACCGGACTAGAGAGCGCTGCTCTCTGTATCTGGGCGGTCGACCGGACCAGAGAGTCCTGCTCTCTGTATCTGGGCGGTCGACCGGGCTGCTCCAACGGTCATATTTATGACCATTGGCGGTCGACCGGCCGGTCGACCGCCAGCCTTTCAGGCTGATAGATCAGCCTAACGACTATATTTTGGAGAGGCCTATAAATACCCCATTTTCTTGGGGGTTTTAGAAGAGATTTTAAGAGCTAATTTTTCCTGACTCTCTAGTATTTTCACAGCAATCAAAAGAAGTTTTTGGGCTTTATATTGAACAATCTATTTGGTGTTTTTGCTAGGGTTTGGAAAATCAAGAAAGGATTTTTGGGAAAAGATTTTGATTCAACTTCTTCATCTTGGTTTCTAGTTTTTCCCAAAGATTTTCTTTGAGATTTTGATTTCCATTCCTTTGGTTTTCTCCACACTTGAGCTACATCTACTATCTTATTCTATAGGATCCTTGTGTGGGAAAAGAGATTGTTTGTGGTCTTTTGATCACCAAGTTGTAAACCCTATCTTAGCTTGGCTTTGTGCCTTTCCCTCATTGTGTTGAGGAGGTTGTGCTATTGGGTTGTATCCCTCAAGGTGTGAGGTGATCCTTGTGTAAGCTTTGTGCTAATCTCTCAAGTTATGAGGTGATTGTTTGCTGGCTTGGAGTTGTGCCTCTAGAAGGAGGTTGTGTTTGTAAAGAGAGGAGTTGGGTACTCCTTGTAATTGTTATTGCCCCAAATCCTCGGTGGAGGTTCCCTTTGTGGGAGTCCTTTGTGGACAAGCTAGTGGAGTTGAAATCCTTCTGGGTGAAGGCGGGGATGTAAAGCTAGGTGCTCGAACCTCGAAACATATCTTGTTGTTTGCGCTTGATCCCTTGACTCTTACTCTCTCTCTCTCTCTCTCTTTCTCTTTACTTTGTGCCTTGCATTATTTCATATTGATCATTCACATTTATATGCTTGGCTTGGTTGTGTGCATCACTTATTGCTTGCATCTTGTGTAATTGTAATTAGTTTTAAATTCCGCATTAAGTTTACTAGATTAGCATAATCACCTATTCACCCCCCTCTAGGTGATTTCAAACACAACCCCCACGCCAGCAATGATCCTGACTTTAGGACCTATTCGTGATGCTCCATCATAGAACATCTACCAAACTTTATCCTCTGAAGTTGTATTAGATTCAAAGGCTTCATCTGGAATGTCTTCATGAAGTTTTGAGCTTTCCGGAACCGGATGAGCAGCCAAGAACTCTGCAAGTGCCTGGCCTTTAACCGCCTTCTGAGGGATAAAGAGCATGTCATATTGAGACAAAAGAAGCGCCCACTTAGCTAATCTTGAATTCAATGATCCTAGTTTTGTCATGAGAAGACGCAAAGGATTCACACTTGAAATGACATGTATGGTTTGGCTGACCAAATAATGTCGTGTCTTCTGAACGGCAAAGACAAGAGCTAAGCACTCCTTCTCAATAGGATTATAGCGAGATTCTGCCCCTATCAGAGTCCTGTTCAGATAATAAATAGCCTATTCGTGACCATTGTCGTCCTTTTGAGCAAGTAGGGTACTAAGAGAATGGTCTATAGCTTTCACATAAAGCAAGAACAGTTTTCCTGATGTGGGAGCTACTAAGACTGGACATTTTATGAGATATCTCTTGATATCCTCATAAGCTTCCTGACAAGCTTGATCCTATACAAAAGAAACACCCTTTTTCATGAGTCGGGTGAACGGTTGATAGCGGCCAGAGAGATTTACGATGAATCTTCTGATATAAGCCAGTCTACCTTGTAAGCCTCTAAGTTCTTTGAGATTCCTAGGTGGATGCATACTCTGAATGGCTTTGACTTTATCTGGGTCAAGATGAATTCCTTGTGATGTAATAATAAACCCAAGGAACTTGCCACTCGAAACGCCCAAGAAGAATTTTGTCGGATTCATTTTTAGTTGATGAGCCCGCATTATGTCGAACATCGTTCTCAAGTCACGAAGATGGTCATTCTTATTACAACTTTTGACAGCAATGTCGTCGACATAGCATTCTACCGTTTTTCAGAGATGATCGCGAAAAATTGTGTTCATTGCCCACTGATAGGTTGCTCCCGCATTCTTTAACACGAAGGGCATCATGGTGTAGCAATATACCCCCAATGGTATCTGGAACGAAGTATGCTTCTCGTCCTCTGGATACATCTTAATCTGATTGTACCCTGAAAAGCCGTCCATGAAAGACATTCTTTCAAATCCACAAGTATTGTCAATCATGACATCGGTGATGGGTAGTGAAAATTTGTCTTTAGGATAGGCTGTATTGAGATTACGGTAGTCGATGCAGATCCGTATTTTCCCATTCTACTTGAGAACGGGAACGATATTAGAAACCCAGTCTGGATGTTGTTCCTCCCGTATGAAGCCACATGCAATGAGCTTATGAACTTCAACTTCAATAGCCTCAATAATGTTCGAATGAAACTAGCGTTGCTTCTGTTTGACTGGCTTGGCGTCAGGTCTGATGTTCAGACGATGCATGGCTATTTGTGGATTAAGTCCGGGCATGTCTCCGTAATTCCATGCAAAGACATCTACAGACTTTTATAAGTATCATCAGTTCTTCTCTTTCTGCGAGTGGTAAGCTTTCACTTATAAAGATGGGCCTAGGGTGATCTTGACTACCCAAGTTAACCTGGAACACCTTGTCTTTAGTAGGTGGTTCGCGTTGTTCGAATCGCTTTTCCCACGGAGGTCCAACTGCTGAGCCCATGGTTCCTCATTAGTAACTTCTATTGGCTCCAATTGGTTGCTTGAAGTCATATTAATAGCGAGCTCTTTAAACACTGTTCCCACACTGACGTCCGAGTCCCATTCGGAAGAAGAGGCAGAGTGTGATAGGATTGGTTTGTTATCTTCGGGTTGAACCATTGCTGGCGGTGTAGGTGTAACGTACCCCAACCACCTGCGGGTATAATCATAGTAATTTACAGGTTTCCCTCTTCGCACGAAATTGCGCAGCAAACCACGTCTTCCTTTTCTGAAATTCAGACCCTTCCCATGCTTCAGGTTGTACCCTATTTTCTTCATCATATGGTGCGCTGGTCGTGCATAATGGAAAATTTATGGGGTGTTTGAGTCTGAACTTGAATCCGCGGCTGCAGACCTTTGCAGTTGGGCTTTACCAAATACTATTGGCAACTGACCTTCTTTGGATGGAGGGACCACTAAAACGGATCCCTCTATAAATTCCATGGGTGTACTTGATTTACTTAGCTTGTGTAAGGGCATGTGTAGAGAGCTATCCTTAACGGATTCAAACAATTCGACACTCACAGAATAACCAAAGGAAATATTATCATTAATTACCCATTCGCCCTCATCTTCAGAAGGAGGGTTACAGTGGAGATTATTAAAACATGCTATACCGGTTCGTCGACCAAAGTGGCTGGCATGTCTGTTTCGAACTCTAATCCGCCTCATTACCACTATCATCGTAGTCAGGCATTGATTCTTTTGGTGTTTTACCAACCTCTTGATATAGGAGAGTGTCAGTAAAGTAGTTTTTCATCCCTTTGAATGGTTACTTCTCAGCGAAGACAGTTCGTACTGTTGCATTATCTTCAACATATTTGAAGCACTAATGCAGAGTAGAGGGGACAATCCAATTAGCGTGCATCCAAGGCCTCCCTAATAATAAGTTGTATGACGTGTCAGCGTCAATGACATAGCACGTCACCTCCGACTTCAGGCTCCCTATTTGGCAACGGAGTTGAATTTTCTCAAGTGGATGACTACTCCCGGCATTAAAACTGTATATTGTTGTAGTGGTTGCAGACAAGCGATACAGTGGTATGCTAAGGAAGTAGAGGAGTCTTTTGGGGATGATGCTGAGTGCGGACCCCGGGTCAACCTGTACCCTTTCAATGCATGTCGAACCGATGTATCCAGTGTAGTACAAAGGTCGATCGTGCTTGTTATCCTTGAGGAGCATATCCTCCATTGTAAAGATAATAGCAGGTACCTTTGATTGCACGTGATGGCATTTAGGGCAGGCGGACTGAGTGTCATCTTTAGGGATTTCTGGCATATATGTCAGGAATGATTCTGAATTAGCTAGTGCATCCCTGAGTGCTTCTCTTGTCTCTTTTGATAGACGAAGGAGCTCGTGTATGGTAATACGAGCCCGGATATTAGCCAACTGGGTCAATATGTCGAAACGAAAGGGCATGTTAAACCCTAGGCCTGAAGGCTTCTTTAGGACATGGTCGAACCAGACCTCTTTTGGCTTCTCCTTTCACTTGGTTAGGACCGAAGCGGGTGCTGGTATATGTACTGACGTCGTCTGCTGTTGTGTCTCGTCAGTAGCTTTCTCATATAGTTTTAAGTATGATTTTCTGGATCGAGTACCTATTGGCTGAGGTACATCAGCCTGTGTCATGCAAGCATGCTTTTTCCCTTCGGAATCGCTGAGAGAAGCTGATGTCAGATTGCCATCGTCTGGCAGGATGGAGATGACATTGCAAGATTTGCCCTTCGACTTGGACTTCTTTGAATCCCATTGTTCGTCTTGGACAAGGTCTGGGTGTATCCACGTGATTTCCCCTGTCTCTAGTGTCAAGGGAACAAGACCCCTATTCTCTTGAGTTTTAGCTGAAGAAAGCTTTACTTCAAGCCGTGGTGTAGGGATTGGATAAGTCCCGTCAGGAACTGTGACCTTTGGGTTTTGCCGAACTCGAGGGTCACCATGTTTGCAGTGACTTTATTTTTCTCTAATTTCAGAGTCAGAACTCCGGCATCGACTAAAGCTTGGATCTTGTCCTTGAGAGCAAAACACTTGTCAGTAGGATGATGAATCATCCTATGAAAGAGACAATATTTGGGATCGTTCGTGCGTCCTATTTTGTTAGGATGCCAAGCATCCGGCAGCTTCAATTTATTTCCTTTGTGGAGTAAATGGAATATTGCGACTACCTGTTCGTCTTTGAAGGAGCACTGTTTCAGAGGAAACTTGGACTCCTAATTATTGGAGCTGCTTTTCTTGGCCTTCGACTGAATATCCCCTGATAATTCGACTGACATAGTCTCTTTCCCTTTGGCTTGGGAAGACTGTGCCATGTCGCCGCGTCCTTTATTATTCGTACCCCATTTGCCTTTAGGGGTGGACGGCTCGAACTTCTTAACCAACTTTTTGGCTATTTTAGCTTGTTCGACTAGTTCTTTCTAGGTATGGGCTTTGACAGCTCCTATACGAATCTCCACTTGGTTAAGGAAGTTATGCCTGCACGTCTGTAAGAGCATGGGTAATGGCATCCCTGCTGGGCGCACCAAAGACAAGTTTCTGAACCGCTCAATGTAGTCGCAGATAGATTCGCCCTTCTTCTGTACGATAGAGAGGAGTTTATCTATGGTTACCTCGGTATCGTCCTCATAGAAACGAGAAAGAAATCGGGTTTCCAGGTCGATCCAGGAATTGACAGAGCCTGGAGGGAGACTTCGAAACCAATCAAACGCTACCCCCTTTAAGGTGCCAATGAACAGTCTGGTCATGATAGCATCATTATCTATAACATTACAGGTATGAGACCAAAAATAGTAGATGTGCTGGTTTGGGGAGCTCTTACCATCATACGTATGTAACGTTGGTGGTTTGAACTTTGGTAGGTATGGTACTGAATCCCATTCCAGCGGGTAAGGACAGACTGCCCCTACTTTCTTTAATTCATCCCTCTGAGCTAGGGATACAATCTGAGCTTGGATGCCTTTAAGAACTTCAGCATCCATAGAAGAGCTTTCTTTGACTTCTCAATCTTCGGTTGCTCACCGCTATGATGTTTTCTTCCTCATTTTGGTTACTTCCTGTATCATTGTTATTCCGGTTACTGAGGAGTTGAGCGAGCATCTGTTGAATTTTGTCCAAAGTTTTCTTACTGGGTCTTGGAAGTTTGCTCCTGAGCTTCCAACCGTCGACGAAGGTCATCATTACCGTTTCAGCCATATTCACTGATACTCTATCCGTTCATACCGAGCTAACTGTTGCCGAAGAGGCATACCTACTGTCTTCATCCTCCTCATCAGACCATTGGACTAATCCTTTCATTGGTTCTGGTGAGGTTACTGCAGTTGAGGAAGATGGCTGTTCATAACTGTAGGGTATTGCGAACCTAGATCTGGTGTTTCAGAAGACACCTTCTTCATGTACCAAGACTTTGCCAAGGCCTGGGCTATAATCCGGATCTGAGGAACTAGAGGGAGGGGCATTCGACGCTCGTCTGCCGCTACGCAGCTCTCGTCCCCTTCCGATCATATTAACGGATACAGAGGGCAAATCTTGCAGTACGCTCCTTTCACGATGTTTTACTGGAGCTTGCACCGAAAGTCGATCAAAAACTGATCGTCAGCGTGGAGGAGTGGCGGGGATTGGTCCTAGCCGGCAATGGACTGAGTGGACTGTCACCAACTTACATCCCACTTATTGGCAACAGGAGGAAGAAGTTTGGAAAGATTCTGACTTCCGTTTGCTTGCCAAGAATTTTCGCAAGTCAAACCTGGCCGGGCCTAAATGATCTATTGCAAAGGCTCTGTTGGATTGCGCTTAAGACGATGTCCTGTTCTTTTCATCACCGCAGAAGTGATTAGCACTAGATAGTGCTTTAGCTCTAGCTTTGCAGTTAAAAGCTTTAGGAATACCCTTGTGTGCTGAAGGTGCATGAGCACCGCTATCAACACTTAGGGATGATCCCTTAGCTTCGCTGCGAAGAGCGAGCTTAGTACTTGAAGAACTGGAGAGCGAAGCATACTGTGGTGCTTTATCCGCTGCCTTACTGCTAAAGAGATTAGCACTAGATAGTGCTTTAGCTCTAGCTTCGCGGCTAAGAACTTTGGGAATGTCCTTGGGTGTTGAAGATGCATAAGCACCACTGTCAACACCTAAAGGCGATCCCTTAGCTCCACTGTGAAGAGCGAGCTTGACGTTTTAGGAACCGGGGGGCGAAGCACACTGTGGTGCTCTGTTCGCTTCCTTGTTACGAAGGAGGTTAGCACCGCTGGGTGCTCTAGCCAGACTATTGGGAACTTCATGCATACCCCGAGGTACTGTGCGTGCCATGATTAGTCTCTAATTTTGCATAATTTTCATCACATTTTCATATTTATTTCATGTAAAATTCTACTAATAAATCCTTGCTTGCTTGATCCTAGGTCCATGGTGGGTAAATGAAGAAGAAGGTCTAAATCACCATTATTTGGTGATTAAAAGGCTTAAAAGATAGCTATTGACCTAGAGAGCTGACTCTGTCAGGAGCGTTAGCCAACAGGGGGACAACAGCGCAGCACGCAGCAGGCGGCGCCGCACGTGCCACCCAAGGAAAGCCGCGGAAACGCGGCATTTTGCCGCGAAAACGCGGCCAAACCAGAAACCAAGAGATCCAGTCGACAGGCGGCGCGCAGCAGGCGGCGCTGCGCGCGCCGCAAAAGCATTGCCGCAGAAACGCGGCAAATGCCGCGTTTCCGCGGCCATATGGCCGCGCCGCGCGCGCCGTTTGGGGTCACGTCTTGTCCCCTGCCCCCCCTCTTCGTTGGTGCCTATAAATAGTCCTCTGGGGTTTGCAGAAAGGTGGATCCAGAGAGTTGGAGAGAAATTTGTAATCTTTTTTAGGTTTTGTAGTTGTTGTTCTTCTTCTAGGTTTAGGTTTTAGCCATTAAAGTGAAAGAGAGAGAGTTTGTAAGGAGTTGTATTTGGAAGGGTGACAAGATAAATACAAGTACTACTTCTCTTCCTTCTTTCCATTTACTTGTCTTTGCATTTGCTTTTACATTCTTGCTTTAGTGTAACTCCTTCTCTTTATCTCTTTTCTTTTGTTGTTCTTTTCTTTACCATGTGTAACTAACTCTTCCATAGCATGGCTAACTAACTACTAACCCCCTAATCTTTAACTACTTAATCGATAACCCGCATGAGTCAATAGTGTCAACAAGCCTTGTGCAAGCGAGAGCTATGGCATCTTAAGACGAGGGTTCTAACTCTAACTTACCTACAAGTATTTACCTTCTTATATTTCATACTTAAATAGTTTTGATGATCTATAAGTTTTGTACTTTGTTTGTTGTTGTAAGTTAGAGACTTTCCTTTTAACTTTGCTGATACCATTAGTGCATTCGTGTCTTCCCGTATTCTTGCCTTCTAATGGATCTTGATATGAGAATGTCCGAGTTTTTGCCGTGTAAAGCAAAGTTATAGGAAGAACTTTCACTCGATTTCCACGTGAATAGTTCCATTGCATCAGGGGTAAGCTTGCCTATGATCCATCGTGAGGCACATCTTCAAGAAGTTAGGGATTAGTGGGAGCAATTAGTAGAAGGTTAGCCATGCGTTTTTACAACTAAGAAAAATCCACTTTTACAAACTACCAAAACATTTTCCAACAATTCTTGAAACAACTTGTTTTCACTTTTTAAATTTTTTATTTGAAAACAAAGAACATTCTCTTTTCTTGAACATAAAAGCCGCATCAAGATTCCATCGCTCTCCCTCCTTGTGGATACGACCCGTATAGCCACTTCGCTACTATGGAAGAATCGCAAAAGCAGTAACTTTGACCCACTATCTTTCTACTTTTCTTGTGCTTACTTTTTGCCGATCAAATTTTGGCGCCGTTGCCTTGGAGGGAACGGCTTTATTGTTCACTACTAAAGATTGTTCTTTTCTTTTTGTGTAGGAGAAGTACCAAGGAGCTCACTTTCAAGGGAAGCAAAAGAGGTGGCCAAGGACATTGCGCGAGGATTTATTTGCCCTCAGAAAATTCGTGTAAAAATGAATTTTTCCGATTGAAGTACTAACCTACTCGTTTGCAGGGTTGCCGAAAGCCGCTAAAAAAAATTTCTTTCTAAATTTTTTTAGTTTCCTTGAATGCTTCACCCTATGCATGTGTAATAAACTCAACAGAAATTCATTTGTTGCTTAATTGAAATTTGGACTAGACTTTTAAATTTAGGGCACGTGTCTATTTCAATTCATTTCAATTTCTGTTGAAGAGTGCTGGAGAAAAGGTACGTGTGCATTCATATAGAATAGGACCAACATTTTGAAGTGATTTACCACTTTGAATGTTACCTTGTTGTGAATAAACTGTACACTTGCACAATTGACTTTAAGGGCAAAACCCAAATAAACAAGATAAGGTGGGGATTTCATCACCCTTCCTTAGCCCAAAAACCATCTCCAAGTGCACTCACACTTTCCCAAGTCTTAACTAAAAATCAATAGACGTTGGCCCTAGGGACATCTCGGACTCACTAAGAGATTAACCGAAGTTGAAAATTGTAAGAACTATACTCCTGCAAAATCGGTGTCTAAGGAAAGTGGATTGAGAGGTTAAGCCTCGAAAGCTCCGTGGTTTGGCGTAATTAGGCCCGTGGCTCCGCCCGGATACCTCCCCCCGAGCTTTGCCCTTTCCTGGTCGATTAGCTTGTAGTCGAGTTCCTGCAACAACCTTCCCCGGAGAATCGACCAGTTAGGAGTTGTCTAGGTCCAGGTACCTTAGACTAAGGCTTGTGGTTGTTTTTCTTTCTTTTGTTTGTTTTCTATTCTTTTTCGATTGTTTGTTGTCTTCACGTTGTTTGTGGTGTGCTGAATGCAAGAGTGGGTGAGAGATCCTTCAACTTCCAGATTAACAAGAAATACTTCTCTACCCTTGCATCCAGAACCGGTGATGGCGTCACTTCAGGATAGATTTTACCCGATCAAAACTTCGCTTCCATCTTGCATAAAACTTCCTGAAGCAAACGGAAATAACTTTGAGTTAAAGCCCCAATTCATTAACACTCTTCCCAAATTTCATGGTTTAGAATCAGAGGACGCATACTTCTTTGTTAGGGAATTTGAAGAAGTATGCCTTATGATGCGAATACCCCAGCTAGGAGACGATGCCGTTAGGTTACGTTTCATCCCTTTTTCCCTAAAGGACCTAGCTAAGAAGTGGTTGTACAGTTTGGCAGCAGATTCAGTCACGACGTGGGATGATTTCGTCAAGGCTTTCTTGAAGAAATTTTACCCAATTCACAAAACTGCCCTCATTAGGAAGAACATCATGCAGTTTAAGCAAGACCCGAGAGAACCATTTTGGAGATACTTTGAGCGATTCAAAGATCTCCTCGCTCAGTGCCCTCATCATGGCGTGGAGAAATGGCGTCAGTGCTAGATTCTCTATGATGGTCTAGATTATCAGACTAAGACCCTGTTAGAAACGATGTGTCAGGGATGGTTCTTGCAGAAGGATGAGAATCAGGGTTAATATTTGTTTGAGGATTTAGCAGAGAAAACCCTGCAATGGGAGCCAGCCTCGGAAAAACCAAGGAATTCACAATCTATAGCTTCAAGAGGAGGGCTCCTATCCCTAGAATCATCCATAGCTGCCGAGGCTAAGATTGCTACCCTGATGAGAAGGATAGAGGCTCTGGAAACAAAAGAGCCTGCTAGTGTCAACCAGATCAACCCACCACCAATTCACAATCCGGGTTGTTCATATTGTCAGGCACCAAACCATGTCTTTGAAGAGTGCCCTGTTTTCTATGCCCAACAAATGCCACCGGAACACATGAACGCGGCTTACTCACGGCCGCCTCACAACCCCTACTCGCAGACCTACAATCCCGGCTGGAGGAATCACCCAAATTTCTCCTGGGCCCAAAACAATCCTCCCAGGCCTAATTTTTCCAACAACTTTCACCACCCTGCTCCTCCACCACCTTTTCCCAGTAAAGCCCCTTCTTCCTCCTCCCAAAGCTCTCCAATGGAAAAGAAAATCAGTAAATTGGAGGAGAGCATAGAGGCTTTCATTAAGTCCCAAGCCGCTTTCATGCAAACTTAGGGACAAACTTTGAACAATCATTCACAGGCCATATCAAGGTTGGAAATGCAGATGAGCCAGTTAGCTAGCTCCCTAAGTGAAAGACCTAAGGGTACTTTGCCTAGTCAGCCACTAGTTAACCCAAAAACCTCCAACCAAGCATATGAAGTTCAGGATCCATCAATTAACCAGTGTAATGCTGTTCACACACTGAGATCTGGAAAGCTGGTAGACAACCAGGTCTACCAACAGAAAAGTCCAGTCCATCCTGATCCCACTCCAGCCTCCACCTCTGCTAGTTCCTCCCAATCCACTCCACAAACATCTGACGAGGACAAAGCTGCTGAACAAGTTCATAAGCCTGTAGCACCCTTTCCCAATAGGCTTAGGAACAATAATAAAAATATGCACATGAAGAAAATGCTAGAGATGTTCAATCAGGTCAAATTGAATGTGCCACTTCTTAACGCTATCCAACAAGTCCCGGCTTATGCCAAATTTCTGAAAGATATGTGTACTAAGAAGAGAAAGACCAATGTGCCCAAGAAAGTGTTCTTGGCCACTAATATAAGCGACATTCTGTCTGGTCCCATTCCGGTGAAATACAAGGATCCCGGATGTCCCACCATTTCCTGCACCATAGGACAGACCGAAATCAATAGAGCGCTTCTTGACCTGGGAGCAAGTATCAACTTGCTACCTTTCTCGGTATACAACAACTTTGGTTGGGTGAGCTAAGCCCAACTCGAGTCACCATTCAGCTAGCTGACCGATTTGTGAAGATCCCGAAGGGGGAAATCACAGACGTCCTCATCCGGGTCGGGGATTTCATTTACCCCGTTGACTTCATTGTGCTTGAGACCCAACCTGTGTCCAATCTTAGGTCTCAAACTCCCGTCATCTTAGGACGCCCATTCCTTGCTACAGCCAATGCCATAATTAACTGTAGGAACGGGTCCATGCGATTGACTTTTGGAGACATGACGAAGGAAGTCAATGTCTTTAATCTTGGAAGACAACTTAGGGATGTCAATGATCAGACGTTTGAGGTCAATTCTATTGAAAACCTGACCAGTGAACATGAGGAAAGCATGGAGACAGAAACTGAGGCAGAGTTTGATCTGGAGGCTGAGGATTTTAATTTAGACCAGATCATCGATTCAGCAGTGAATTGGGCATCCAGCCCCAGTGTACCCTATTCTAGGATTGAAAGCCCAGAGATTGCCTCTAATGAAGCAACACCTTCCCTAGAGCTAAAAGCCCTGCATGAACACCTTAAGTACGCCTACCTGGGCGGAAAGGACACCTTGCCAGTCATCATAGCATCTCACCTGACTGAGCAACAAGAAGACAGCTTAATGTCTATTCTGAAAAGACATAGGGAAGCCATTGGATGGACAATGAAGGACATCAAGGGAATAAGTCCAGCCATAGTGTAACATAGAATCTATTTAGTTTATGAAGCAACCCCTAGGAGGGACCCACAACGCAGCCTTAACCCTCTCATGCAAGAGGCAGTGAAGGCTGAAATTCTGAAACTATTAGATAATGGGATCATTTATCCAATTTCTGATAGCCAATGGGTTAGCCCTATTCATGCGGTCCCAAAGAAGGCTGGCTTTACGGTTGTAGAAAATGAGGAAAAAGAGTTGGTACAAACAAGACTGCCTACCAAGGTTCGTGTTTGTATCGACTACAGGAAGTTGAATGCTGCTACCCGTAAAGACCACTTCCCACTACCCTTCATCGATCAAATGCTTGACCGTTTGGCTGGACATGAGTACTACTGCTTTTTAGATGGGTACTCGGGATACAATCAAATCCCTATTGCTGCAGAAGACCAGGAAAAGACGACGTTCACCTGCCCGTTCGGAACCTTTGCTTATAGGCGCATGCCTTTTGGATTGTGCAATGCTCCTGCAACGTTCCAACGGTGCATGCTTAGTTTGTTCTCTGATATGGTGGAACGTTTTCTGGAGATTTTCATGGATGACTTCTCCATCTACGGAGATTCATTTAATCAATGTCTTCATCACTTAGAGTTAGTGCTACAAAGATGCATTGAGAAGAACCTAACTCTAAACTGGAAAAATGTCACTTTTTGATGAGACGAGGGATTGTCTTGGGCCATGAGATTTCGAGGAGAGGCATACAAGTGGATAAGGCTAAGGTAGAAGTGATTGCTAAGCTTCCACCACCCAAAAGCATCAAGGATATTATATCCTTTTTAGGGCATGCTGGGTTCTACCGACGGTTCATTAAGGACTTTAGCAAAATCGCGAGGCCCTTAACCAACCTGCTCGCTAAGGACGTGCCCTTTGATTTCAATGATGAATGTTTCAAATCATGGGGGAAGCTTAAGCAAGAACTGATTTCTGCACCTATCATTTCTGCTCCTAATTGGGCCCAGCCATTTGAAATCATGTGTGATGCATCTGATTCTGCTATTGGCGCTGTTCTAGGACAGCGCATCGATAATAGGCAGCACGTGGTTTACTATTCGAGTAGGACCTTGAATGACGCCCAGAATTATACAACGACTGAGAAGGAATTTTTGGCCGTTGTCTTTGCGTTAGAAAAATTCAGGCCCTACTTGTTAGGATCGAAAACGGTGATTTTCACGGATCACTCGGCTCTGAAATACCTCATGACCAAGAAGGATGAAAAGCCCGACTGATTCGGTGGATCCTTTCGCTGCAAGAATTTGACTTAGAAATTTGGGATAAAAGAGGTATAGAAAATGTGGTTGCTGATCATCTTTCACGAATTCCGAATGCACCAACCATCCAAGCTCCGATCAATGAGGATTTCCCAGACGAGCACATCCTAGCCATTCTTAAGGAACCATGGTATGCTGACATCGTTAATTACCTGGCCATAGGACAATTACCCGCTGACTGGACAAAGTAAGACCAATACCGCTTCTTTGCCCAAATACGGTATTCTTCTGGAAGAACCGTATCTTTTTAAGTATTGTCCTGACCAAATAATTAAACGATGCATACCCGAGGAGGAACAAATGAGTGTGCTCAGCTTTTGCCATGACCTTGCATTCGGAGGACACTTCGGTCCCCGCAAGACTGCCGAGAAGGTTCTACAAAGTGGGTTCTACTGGCCCACTTTGTTTAAAGACTCATATCATTTTTGCAAGTCATGTGCAAACTGTCAGAAAATCGGGAAAATTTCTAGAAGAGACATGATGCCCCTGAACCCAATCCTTGAAGTTGAAATTTTTGATGTTTGGGGCATCGATTTCATGGGACCATTCCCCAACTCCTTCGGCAACCAATTCATTTTGGTTGCTGTAGATTATGTCTCTAACTGGGTAGAAGCTGTGCCAACCAAGACGAATGACAATAAAGTGGTTGTCAAATTTCTCAAAGAAAACATCTTCTCCCGGTTTGGCACCCCGAGAGCGATAATTAGTGATAATGGATCACATTTCTGCAACAGAGTTTTTGAAGCTCTAATGCGAAAATACTCCATCAATCACAAGTTATCAACCCCGCATCATCCCCAGACAAATGGGCAGGTCGAAGTCACCAACCGACAGATCAAGCTCATTCTGGAAAAACTGTCGGACAGAACCGAAAGGATTGGTCGGTTAAGCTCAATGATGCATTGTGGGCTTACCGCACCGCATTTAAGACAGTTCTGGGGATGTCTCCTTATAGAATCGTGTTTGGAAAAGCCTGTCATTTGCCAGTAGAGTTAGAACACCGGGCCCTTTGGGCAATTAAGCAACTCAACTTTGATTTGACCAAAGCCGGTGAACTTAGGAAACTGCAGATTTCAGAATTAGAGAAGATACGGAATGAAGCTTATGAAAATGCACGAATCACCAAGAGCAGGACCAAACTTTTTCATGACCAAATCATAACCCGGAAAACCTTTGCACCAGGAGAAAGGGTTCTGCTGTACAACTCTAGGCTTCATATTTTCGCAGGGAAGCTGAAAACTCGTTGGTCGGGACCATTCATCGTGCGCACTATTTTCCCACACGGTGCTGTGCTCATTGCAAACCCTAAAAATAACACGGAATTTAAAGTGAATGGGCAAAGACTGAAGCCCTTCTTGACCACTGAGCCGATGATTCCAGATGATAGTGTGCTGACTCTTTTTGCCCCATCATACACCTAACCACAACAAACAATTAAAAAAAAATGTTTATATGCTTACCCCATGTACATTCTCTTGACATTTCCTTTAGCCTCTTCGTACTTGGCCGGCCCGAGTCCACAAAGACGGTGACATCATCTCTTCCCCCTATTTATTGCATTTACATTTTCATCTGCATTCATTGAGGACAATGCATTAGATAGGTATGGGGGGTGCTAACACTTTTTCTTTTTCTTTTTCCTTTTTTCTTTTTAAAAAAAAATCTCAGATTGAAAAGAATTTTCATACTCTTTATAAAATACCAAAAGATTGTAGGAATTACGGGAACCTTAGTAATAAATCTTTATTTTTGCCTAAGTAAATAAGAAAAATTGGTTTGACTAAAGAGTTAGAAAGGATAAGGAAAACAACTCACACTTTTTATTTAGCCTTAGTAGAATATGCATAATTCACACACACATGCTTGGGATTTAGAAACACAACTCTTAAAAAAAAAAAAGAAGGGAGCTGGATAATTGTGCCTCAAGAAGCATGATTACTCACGCCAGAAAAACAATTTTTATAAATAAATCTTGATTTCGTGGCCTACTCCACTTGCATATTTGACCTGAAGGGTGTTTTTTCACCTGGTGCCCTAAGACCATCTGGTTTGGGAGTCATCGGTTTGATATGTGCTACATAAGTGAAGTAGAAAGCCTAATGGAACCAGGAATAATAAGTAAATATTAATAAAATAATATTTGAAGTTAAGTTGAAAAATCCCAAGCATATCACACTTACACAGTATGCATATCTATCTAAAGCAAAATAAAAGAATGAGTTAGAAGTACAAGATCCTTTCTAAATTTAAAGAAAAACCATAGTTTCTTCTTTTATAAAGGCTAAATATAAGAGGACTTATGAGGGTTAAACCTAATTTCTACATCATTCGGTCATGTTTATTTAGATGATTGAAAGTTCTTTTTCATATAGATATATATATTTCTTTCTGAAACAACTAACTTCTTTACTTACTGGATTTTGTGGGTGCAATCCGCTGAAAACCCTCAGGAGACAACACTCCTCCTCTAGGGGAAACTTAGAGGTTTAAAGGCTTGTAGCACATGCTCAGTGCAATCGAGTTACCTGCGAAAGTGGTATAATAATTTTCTTATTTTTGTTTTGCTCGGGACGAGCAAAAAGATAAGTGTGGGGGTGTGATTAGTCTCTAATTTTGCATAATTTTCATCACATTCTCATATTTATTTCATGTAAAATTCTACTAATAAATCCTTCCTTGCTTGATCCTAGGTCCATGGTGGGTAAATGAAGAAGAAGGTCTAAATCACCATTATTTGGTGATTAAAAGGCTTAAAAGATAACTATTGACCTAGAGAGCTGACTCTGTCAGGAGCGTTAGCCAATAGGGGGACAACAACGCAGCACGCAGCAGGCGGCGCCGCACGTGCCGCCCAAGGAAAGCCGCGGAAACGCGGCATTTTGCCGCGAAAACGCGGCCAAACCAGAAACCAAGAGATCCAGCCGACAGGGGGACAACCAGGCGGCGCGCAGCAGGCGGCGCTGCGCGCGCCGCAAAAGCATTGCCGCGGAAACGCGGCAAATGCCGCATTTCAGCGGCCATATGGCCGCGCCGCGCGCGCCGTTTGGGGTCACGTCTTGTCCCCTGCCCCCCTCTTTGTTGGTGCCTATAAATAGTCCTCTGGGGCTTGCAGAAAGGAGGATCCAGAGAGTTGGTGAGAAATTTGTAATCTTTTTTAGGTTTTGTTGTTGTTGTTCTTCTTCTAGGTTTAGGTTTTAACCATTAAAGTGAAAGAGAGAGAGTTTGTAAGGAGTTGTATTTGGAAGGGTGACAAGATAAATACAAGTACTACTTCTCTTCCTTCTTTCCATTTACTTGTCTTTGCATTTGCTTTTACATTCTTGCTTTAGTGTAACTCCTTCTCTTTATCTCTTTTCTTTTGTTGTTCTTTTCTTTACCATGTGTAACTAACTCCTCCATAGCATGGCTAACTAACTACTAACCCCCTAATCTTTAACTACTTAATCGATAACCCGCATGAGTCAATAGTGTCAACAAGCCTTGTGCAAACGAGAGCTATGGCATCTTAAGACGAGGGTTCTAACTCTAACTTACCTACAAGTATTTACCTTCTTATATTTCATACTTAAATAGTTTTGATGATCTATAAGTTTTGTACTTTGCTTGTTGTTGTAAGTTAGAGACTTTCCTTTTAACTTTGCCGATACCATTAGTGCACTCGTGTCTTCCCGTATTCTTGCCTTCTAAGGGATCTTGATATGAGAATGTCCGAGTTTTTGCTGTGTAAAGCAAAGTTATATGAAGAACTTTCACTCGATTTCTACGTGAATAGTTCCATGCATCAGGGGTAAGCTTGCCTATGATCCATCGTGAGGCACATCTTCAAGAAGTTAGGGATTAGTGGGAACAATTAGTAGAAGGTTAGCCATGCGTTTTTACAACTAAGAAAAATCCACTTTTACAAACTACCAAAACATTTTCCAACAATTCTTGAAACAACTTGTTTTCACTTTTTAAATTCTTTATTTGGAAACAAAGAACATTCTCTTTTCTTGAACATAAAAGCCGCATCAAGCTTCCATCGCTCTCCCTCCTTGTGGATACGACCCGTATAGCCACTTCGCTACTACGGAAGAATCGCAAAAGCAGTAACTTCGACCCACTATCTTTCTACTTTTCTTGTGCTTGCTTTTTGCTGATCATGCCACACCATCAGTAGCTTCGTTTTTAAGAACGAGGCTGGCGCTAGGAATTACTGCTCCAGAATTAGGCGAAGGTAAAGTCGCCATTGTAACTTCGCAGATAGTAGTCTCGACGAAGCTGGCAGGCATCTTGCCTTTGTCTTCACGGGATAGATGAACTTGTGGCGTAACTATGCCTGAAGCTTCGCATGGAGCTTTCTTCTTTAGCCTCCACATCTGCTTTGGAAAAGGAGACTTAGGTTCGCATGGAACCTGGCTAGCACACACGAGGCTGAGAGGAGTTTGAAGGATTCTGCCTCCGGTTTCTGTTTCGAAACCTTGGCCATCGAGACCTTTTCGTGCTTTCGTGCACGAAGCATTGAACCACCCCCAGAGAGGAGCTCTTCGAATTTTCCTTGGTCGAAGTGAACGACTAGGTTTTCGAAGGTAATAGGCTGAAGATTCTGACCCTTGCATTGCGGGCCTGCTTCCTTGTTGCGTCAGAGGACCGTGGTAGGCTCGCAGGGAGCCTTATCTGTCTTCACAGAGACTTGTTTCGAAGATTTAGCTAGAGGGGCCATGGCCACACTGACTTCCTTAGATTCAGAAGTAGACCCGAAGGTTTGTTTGTCGCATTGCGACACTTGATTCTCAACAGTGGAGAATTGGTTCCCCAGCGGAGTCGCCATCTTGTTTTCCATTGATAAGGGGAAAAACTTATAAAAAGGGGTCAAGGAGCTAAATTACAAGTAATTCTTTTGCAATAAAAAGATTACAAGTAGATCTCCTCTGAGATTCTGGAGAAGTATGACGATAGGAGTCAGGTCAGCGCGTGACCACTTTGTCCCTTTGACGATGCGATCGATCAGACGGTCAGTCTGCTGCCTGACGGGATTCTCTTCTCGCCTGGTTCGGGGAATTAGAGAACAGAAGGTTGGTAGAACCCTCTTGTTACTTCTCAAACTGCCTCCGCTTGGGAATTCCTTCTCGCCTGGTTCCAAAAATTCCTTGAGAGGGAGGAGGATCTTAGGGAATTAGCACCCTGATTAGAGAAGTAGTTCTCTGAATTCTTAGAAGCAAGAGAATAGATCTCTGTTTAGCCGTCTCTTCTCCTTCTTTCAGCCTCTCTCTCTCTCTCTCTGTGTGTTCATATACCCCTGGTGGGCTATTTATAGGGAGAGCAGGGGTACAATTGTCCCTTTGTAAATCTGGAAACAGATTAAGTTAATCTTTTAAATTTGGAAAGTAGCCTAGCCGCGAGGCTAGGATCAGCTTCTGCGAAGCTAGGAATAACAGGTAGTGTCGATCTCCTGATCTGCTTTGATTCTTTCCAAATATTTGAAGGATCTCCCCTGATCTTCTTAATTTTTTTAGGAGAGTCAAGGGATTATGGTAAACAACTGCCCAATTTGATCTCAGATTTGATCTTGATTAGATTTGATCCTGAATAGATTCGATCTCATCTGGAGATTTAATTGGTCAAAGTTGACCATAACAAACCCGCAGCGGAGCTACCGCGTCTTGCTCACAGTGGAGCTGGAAGGAGCATCTGGCGAAGTCAGAAGAAAGCTCTTCAGCGGAGCTGGATAAACATCTGTGGCGAAGCTACCGACCATCATTCTGCGCGGTTGCGTGTGGCTTCGAGCGAAGCTAACTCTCTGTGGAGTTAACTGAGCACTTCAGGCGAAGCTGTAAGTTAGCTCTCTGATAGAGCTTTGAACAGCTCCAAGGCAAAGTCAGACAAACTTAGCCTCTCAGGTGAGGCTATCCCATTGGGCTCATGCGATGCTAAGTGTTGAGCTAACTTAGCATCTTAGGCCTGCTTAGGTCTCTTCAAAGACAATCTGAGCTCACTGTTTGCTTCACTAGATCAGTAGAGTCCAAGTTGTTGATTTGTCCCTCAGAGATGGGTACAGAACTGGTCGTCAGCTTGACTGCCACTTGTCTTTTGTAAATGTCAACAAGTTTAGACATTGTTCAGGCCAGTCAGAAATCTTGTCTTTTTTAGAGTGTCAACAACATCGACTCACACTCCTTTAATTATATTTATGCATGCTTTTTGCCAATCAATACTGATCTCAACAAGAAGGCAATTGAGCACCTCAACTCATTATCTAGAGGATTCAAAGAGGAGAAGTTCTAGAGCCCTTCAAGGGGAATTCGGCTTCAAATTCTTGTTTTGAGTGACCGTTTGCATAACTCATCATAAGTAGTTTTAAAATTGTATTTGATTAGCAAAACACCTATTCACCCCCCCCCCCTCTAGGTGTATTTCAATAGCATTCATATGCTCGCATTGCCGTGTGCGTTTAGCTGTGTCACAATCACTAACCACGTCGAGCATGATGGCGCTTAGCATTGTACGCTGGCTTCACTCCAACATTGCTTAGCTCCGCTTGGATGTTCGCTTGCTACTTGTCTGCTTGTCTGTCTAGCCCAGTTTGCTTGTTTACTTGTCTGTATAGTGTTCGCGATTCGAAATTCATGAAGAAATTCATCGTTGTTAAGCCACATACAAGTTATGAAGACCTGAACTTGCTAGAATCTTTTTAGAAAAATTATGTAATGGCAAGTTAGGGTTCAAATCAACAGAGACTTGTTAAATCTTAGTTATAAAAATCTAACTTTTATCTTAATCTAGTTGAGAAATCCTTGCATGAAGGTTGAAATTTTGTTTTAAAAAAAATAAAGATCTCTAAGCATTAAAATATGAAGAAAATAATAGAAAAATAAAAAAAAGAATACTAACCTTTTGCGAATATTAAATAACTAAGGTGATGAAAAAGAAATTAAGAGATTGGGATGAAGGGAAGAGGAAGATGGAACCCGGTGACTTGTCCCTTGATGTATCTTTAATGTCTTCCTCCTTCGATCTATGTTGAAGACAAAAAAAACTAACAAAGAAAATTAGAGTAAGCATGCATGAGATTGTTGATGAGTTCATAAAACATGCGAAGAAAAGAAGAAAATTTGCATCACAAAAATAAAAGAAAGAAGTAAAGAAAACTTTTAAACTCAAATGCTGCAAGTTCTGTATTGAAGAAGACTGATTTTTATTGAAGAATTGTTGCTACAAACTCTTAATTCTAAAGTCACATTACAACGCACAACATTCCCCCTCAATTGCTTCTCAGCCTCACCGCGTACATTTCTCTCAATGCATACAGGTATTTATATGAAAAAATAGATAAGAGATAGCATAGGAGATGGGGAAGCAAACGCTCCCCCGAATTCAAAAGGAAGGCTATGTTTTCACAGCTTTTGCTGCGTTTCCACGGATGGATCCCAGCCATTGTTCTAGGATCTGGGGGCGTATCTCCGTCCACCTGTCCTCTATCCTTCTATATTTCTGGATTTTGAATCTCTGCTCCGTATTTGATGATATATTCTTTATCCTAAGTGAAACCGATAGGGTCTTCACAAATTCCATTTTTCCTTTAAATTTTTATAGTGTTATCTTATCTAGTAGATCCAATCTTCAGATAAGATAGCCTCTAGATCCTTTGAATTTTAGTCGATCCCCATTTGATTTGAACTTTTAGATTTGTTTGGATAGGATTCATGCTTAACTTCTATCAAACCCAACATGGATTAGGACATTAAGACAAGTGAGTTTGTAGGAATTATTACAGAATGAATATAGGAATGTAATAATAATTATCCAATATATGTGTCCAAACCCGCAGCCCTCCAGGCTTACCCCAATCTTCGGACTTAGACCCTCTGGGTCTCTCATGCTCCGTCTGGTAGGCTAGCCTAGCACTTAGCGCTTTATCGCTAACTCATTTGAGTGTACTTATGCTGTGAATACGACTTCGTCACCTGCAGTATCATAGTATTAATGCTATCATAGCATTCATACGCTCGCATTGTCTTGTGTGTTTAGTTGTGTCACAATTGGTAACCACGTCGAGCGTGATGGTGTTTAGCGTTGTACGCTAGCTTAGCTCCAGCATTGCTTAACTCTACTTGGATGTTCGCTTGCTACTTGTCTGCTTGTCTGTCTAGACCAATTTGCTTGTCTGCTTGTCTGTCTAGCCTGCTTGCTTGTCTGCTTGGTATTTAGCCTTCGGGTTTAAATTCTCTGAGTTTCTCATGCTCTGCTAGCAGGCGAGCTTACTGCTCTATACTTTATCAGCTAGCCTCATCGCGAGCGTGGCTAGCCATCTGTGATAGCATAGTGATTATACACTGGCTTCATCATGAGTGTCTAGTTGCGCCGCGAGCGTGGCTTTACCATACGTGAAGATCCAACATTCATACGCTTACAATAGGCATCTAACGTCATCGTGAGTGTGGCTTCGCCGTGACCGTTAGCGGGATGTTTATACATCTCTTCGCCATGAGCGTTAGCCTAGTCGTGCAGTTTTACCATAGAGCTGCATGCTAGCTTCATCAGGAGTTTAGCTCCATCGTGTGCCTAGAGTTATTTACTGCTCACACGGTCTAGCTATGTTCCAGCCCTGCTTAGTCCTGCTTGCTTTGCTTGTCAACTCATCTCCCCCATCTTGTCCAGCTTGCCTGCCTCCTTGCCTTTCCAGACCTGCATCTCAGCTTACCTATCCAACCCTATCTAGTTTTGCTTGTCTGCTTGTGTATATAGTTCAGCCTAATATCGCTTGACCGCTTATCAGGTCAACTTTGTCTAACTTAGATTGTGGGATTGTCTATCCAGCCATGTTCATTTCTGCTTGTCAGTTTGCCTGTCCAATTCATCCTAAGCTCGATTAACCTACTTGCCTGTCCAACTCTATCTAGCCTACTTACCCACATAGCTATTCAGTCCTATCTAATGTTGCTTGTCAATTGTCTATCCAGTCATGATTCAGTTCAAATTGTAGTTTGTCCAGTTCTGCCTGGCCTCGTTTGTCTTCTTTACTGCTTGCCTGTCCAATT
Organism: Agave tequilana; assembly: GCA_038442645.1. Classification (NCBI taxonomy): domain Eukaryota; kingdom Viridiplantae; phylum Streptophyta; class Magnoliopsida; order Asparagales; family Asparagaceae; genus Agave; species Agave tequilana. Next base: position 279,223 of record JAVJIF010029917.1, read on the forward strand.
CGGTCTAGTCTCTCTTGCTTGCTTGCTTGGTAGCTTAATCTATTATTATTATAATTATGATTGTGAAGAGTTTGTAATATCCTTTTATTCTGTTTTCGAATTAGCTTGCATGATTTGTTACTTTATTGATGTTATACCCCTGTGTTTACTTGTACTGCTTACTGTTGTACTCCTGTAACTACCTGTATTGTTGTACTTCACTTGACACCTGACACTTGCCACCTACATGATTACTTGCCTAATTTATGAATATCATTACGGGAATTTGACACATGTTGTCCTATACATATGTACAGTGATTCTGTACTCCTGTACCCATGTATTACTCTTATACCTCCTGCTATGATATTCCTGTTACTTCTCATACGCTAATAATCATAACTAATTAGTAATAAACTACTCAACTTGCACTGGAGATGGTGAGAACCGATGGATATTAATTTGTAATCGTGTTTAAAGTGGTATAGAAGATATTGTGCAACTAAAACCTTCAGATCTACCTGAGGGCCTCCAGGTGTCCGAGGGGTGTGCTAGCACCCCACCTCTTGTTATATTCTTGTATAAGCATGTACATATGACCCTTCCCTTTCTCTTTTTGCCTCGCTATGAGTTTCAGCTTAGCAACTGGAACACCCTCGGCCGTGGTCCTGGGTTTGCACAGACCTACTATAAACATAGTTTGTTGATAACCCCCATCCCAATAATAACTCATCTTAGTCATATGAGGATGTATGTGTACCGGTAACACATGCCTAAACATATGGATCGGATGAATAATAATAACTTAATACCAAACAATGATAATATTAGGAACGTAGGATATTCGATTTCTCCTTCTTGCGTGTTCTAGTACTCACATATTAGATTTGAATGAGTTCTGAAAATCACCTAGAGGGGGGTGAATAGGTGATGGCTATCCAAAAAGGCAAATAATGCGGAATTAAAATAACTTGCTAGCAACCAAGCAAATAGCAAATGCAATTAAATAAAACTTGCAAGAGAATAAGCAATATTGAGTGCAAGTAAAGAGAGAGTAGAGTTAAGAGAGAGAGAGTAAGCAATCACAAACACAAGGATATATTTCAAGGTTCGAGCCACTGCTCTACGTCCCCGCTTTCAACACTATGAAGGATTTCCACTATGACCGATCCCACTAGATCATCAATCGGTTACAAGTTCTCACTAGAACTCTTCGAACACACTTGTCCTCTCTCACGGTGTCGCAATACCAACTTAGAGCTCACTAGCTCGCTCGAGGTCGTAACCTCTACAGCTTCTCAATCGAAGGAAACCGGTGATCAACTCTTGATCATAAAATAGCTCACAAGCACAACCCTATAACAAGATGAGGAAGTTAAACTCTTTGGGATTGTATAGTGAAAATATCTAGTAGAGAAGTAGATGAAAGCTCAAGCTAAAACACAAAAACTTTGGAAATCTTTGGCTCAAAGAGAAATCTTTTGTAAAGAGGCTAAAACTTGGAAAACTTTTATCTAAGGCTTAGAGATCTTGTTTTTGAGTTGTTTCATAGTCCCACTATTTATAGGGGTGAAAACAAGGGTAGAAAACACACTAGAGCCATTAGGATAAGACCCAGAAAAAAACAAATTTGAAACTAGCCATTGGAAGCCAACACAATAGAAAATTCTGCTGCCGGACCGCCAACTGTCGGATTTCTGACCGTTGAGAAAAGCGGTCGACCGACGTTCATAACCACCGAGCGGTCGACCGAGGTTCTCAATCACCAAGAGCAATGCTCTTATAGTCGGTCGACTGCGCGGTCGACCAAAGTGCACGGTTGCACTTTGGTGCATGTCAGTCGACCGCTCGGTCGACCGACAGAACAATTTTGCTCTACCAACAGTCAACCGCCTGGTCAACTAGCAATGGACCAAAAATAGAATCTGGAAATTTTTTTTGAAACCAATCTTTTTCCAATGAAATTTCTTTTGATATATAAATACAAAATAGAGTTCTAGGGTCTTGAAGAACTATGGTGTGATCATGAATCAGCACCAAATAAATTAGAACCATATTTTGACAAAATTCTTTTCTAAAATAAAAACCAGTTTTTTCAAAACTTGTTTTTCCAAAACTTGATTTTCTGAAACTTCATTTTTTCTGAAACTCGATAAGGAAAACGGTAAGAATCCTAGTTGTAAACTTTTATTTGAAAAACATAAAGGAATATGAAATGTGTGTGTATGTCAATCCCGAAAGCTATCAACCTCTATCATCTTGGTTTTAACAAACGACTATAAATCCTATCTAAAATAGAAAAAGTAAAAATATAAATCTTGAAATAGTCTTCTGAATATCGCTTGATCCTTGAGCTCTTCTAGTGTGCTAGGCTCTGGGATCTAAATCTTCTTGGCTTCTAAATGTGTGTCTTGTGATGAAGTCGAAATGCAACATATAATTTTACCTGAAACTTAATTAAACAATCTTATTAATACATAACTACATATGGTTTGTTTGAAAGGGAACACCTAGAGGGGGGTGAATAGGTGTTAGTGCTAATCTAAAACTAAATGCAAAACTAAGTGCGCTAAATGCGGAAGCTAATGTAAATGTTTCACAAACTAATACAATACAACAAGTGTAGCCGAATTCCCCTTGCGAGGCTCTGGACTAACTCCTCTTGATTCCCCTTGAAATGGGTTGAGGCGCTATGTGAAGCTCTTGTTGGATGAGTATAAGTTAGGCACACACACAAGCAATCCAAGCAATGTGCACACACAATCAAGCCAAGCAATCAAGGATATAGCAATGTGGATTATGCAATGGCAACACAAGCAATGTATATAATATGCTATGAAAGAATAATGCTTGAACAAAAGTAAAGAGAATAGAGTTGAGAGAAATTGGATCAAACGCTAACACAAAGATTTGTTTCGAGGTTCGAGTACCCAACTCTACATCCCCGCCTACACCACCGTGTAGGATTTCCCAATCCACTATAGGAGTACCAAACTCCTCTCTCAACCTTACAATGCCACCGAGGCAATACAACAACCAACAACAACACCTCTACCAAAGAGGCTCACAACCAATCTCAATCACCTCACACTTGAGGGATACAAACCAATCACCCGATCACCTCTACCGAAGAGGGATACAACAAGAATAAGGGTGTACAACTTAGAGGTTACAACAACAACCTCAAAACTCTCTCTTTCTTTCTTTTTCCACAAAACAAAGATCCTAATAGTTTAGGATAGATGATAGCTCAAGTGTGGAAACTAGGTGTTTTTGGAAACAAGCAACAAAGAAAAACTACTTGGGAAATCTCTTGTATATGATAGAAATTAAAGATCAAATCAATATCCCAAAACCCTAGTTTTCTTTGATTTTCCAAAACCCAAAAACAATAAAGATGAAATCTTTTAGCACAAAAACTATTTTGAAAACTTGTTTAAACACTAGAGAAATACTGAAATTTTTCTTCTTGAAAACCTTGGCCAAAAACCCAAGGAGATGGGGTTTATATAGGCCCAATACAAAACTAGCCGTTAGAGCTGAGCTGGCAGCTCTGACAGGCAACGGTCGACCGGCCCGGTCGACCGCCAACGGTCAGAAATATGACCGTTGGGCAACTGCGGTCGACCGTCCCGGTCGACCGAAACAAACAGAGAGCAGAGCTCTCAGACCCGGTCGACCGTCGGGGTCGACCGTCCCAAAGGCTCCAAATGTGCACAGTTTTGTGCACGTCGGTCGGTCGACCCGGTCGACCGACCTCTGCCTAGTCGACTAGGTCAGTTGACTTAGTCGACTAATAGAAGCCTGGAACAGAAACTGTGTCAGAAAAACTGGGAAAATTATTTTCTAAAAATCTTTTAACATTTCTAAAGATCACCAAAAATAATTTTATCATTTTATATGGAAACACAAACTTGTGATAAAAATTTCAAGACATATATCAATCATATCAATTCATTTTCGAGTCTTGCAAATTTTATCAAAACAAAACTTGTATTTTTATCAAACTTGATTTTTCCAAATCATGAATAGGATAGTCAAATTAAGTTTGTCTAGCAAGTTTAAAGCATGTATGTATATCTAGAACATATCTAATATACATAGAAATAAAGTAAACTTGTTTTGATCTACTATTCATGAAAACCAAAATCCAAAGCATAAATCTTTTGTGTGTTGTGTGCACTTAGCATATCAACTATACTAAACTTTACAAATGGATCCAAAACACACTATCTAAACTATGGATACCTAAGTCTTCTTGACGATCTTCATCTTCAAGTAGACTTGCTCCAAAACTCCATCCATGGGCTAGGCAATGTGTGATCTTGACGCTTTGGCCCTGGAATTATCATGAAAAGCTTCTAAACACCTTGTTGAAGCTAATCACCAACTAATATCTTGGTTAATGATCTGAAACTTAAACAACACAAGATTATTAGTAAACATAACTACATGAGTTAATCATCATCAAAACTAGAGTGGAAGGCCTTTGGGCCAACAATCTCCCCCTTTTTGATGATGACAAAACTCATGGAGTTATATATATGCATGGATTAAAGTTAAGCTTCAAAGAAGCTCCCCCTTAACTCATGCATAAGCAAAATAAAAATATATGACAATGAAGCTCATAAATATGTATACAAATGTATGACATGTATGCAAATACAACATGTCAAATAATCATAAAAGTCATCAAGTTCTTATCTCCATACATTTGCAAAACAAAACATATATGCATATCTATTGTTTATTTGTTAAGCATAAGACAACTAAACACAAGTATGCATATAAACATGTATGCATCAACATGCATAAAACATATTCTAGAAGCTCTAAATACCAATTAAATTAATAAAACATTAACAAAATACTAGATGCTCTAGATACCAATAAAACTTAAAACTTACCAATAAAACTTAATATATGCAAAAACATAAGTATGCATATAAAAACATGTTAAACTCTCAAATAATTCTCCCCCTTTTTGTCAATCATCAACAAAGGGGTAAACAAAGTAAAATCAAATCAAACAATTTTTCTCCCCCTTTTTGTCAAACAAAAAGATCAAGAAGGGGTTAAACAATCTAAACAATAAAATGAGGGTTAAAAATCTTTCTCCCCTTTTAAGGCAATCAAAACAATAAAATAATGTTCTCCCCCTTTTTGTCTAAAACAAAAAACAAGGTCAATAAGGGTGACTATAAACAACATGATATCAATAGATAAATATGTCAATGAAGCATCTTGATATCAATTGAAAATAAACAAAGATCTATAGATGTTATATGCTATATACATTCATGAAGAGGAAGACGCTAAGTTAGCTTCCCTACACATATGCATTACATGAAAGAGGGATGTTAAGCCCTAATTCACATAACACACATTATGTAATGAATAAGAGGAGATGTGAAGCTCCCCCTACACACGTGTACCACATAAAGAAGAGATGTTAAGCTCTTCAATACACAATACACTCAACATGAATCTATATGCATATAGTCAATACAAATAAAAACTTTTGTATTTTTTAAAAATTTTTAGATACCAATTTTAAGTAAAAACACATGAAACATCTTGATATCAATTAAATTAAATATAATAAATTTTGAATGTCTAAACAAAATTTTGATACCAATTGTAAATAATTTTCATATTAAACATATGATGCCAATATGAAATTTTCAATCATAAAGTAAGGGAGTGGGAATCAAATACCAATTGAAAAATCACCAATTGAAAGACAAAATTGAATTTTCTCCCCCTTTATGAAATACCAACTAAAAGGATGCATAGGCTTGATACCAATTTAAAAGTAATCAATTGAAACAAAATTGAAACTCAAGCACTAGCATAAACAAGATTTTGTGAAAAATTTATATCTTAAGCACAAATAAAACAAGTATATGTGTATGAAATAGAATGAGTACCAATCACCAATAGATGATACCAATTGAAAATATACATACACAATAAACATATGAGTATACACAAAGATCAAAATGATACCAATTGAAAGAGTTCAATGATACCAATTGACATAACAATAAAAGCATGGTATAACTCATATAATCTAATCCTCCCAATCAAGGTTCAATGTTTTAAATGATTTTCATTTTAAAGTATACATGACCATGATCTCCCTTCCAACCTCCCATTGGATGGTAGGGGTTTTCAAAAATAGATTTGAAAATGTAGTTTTGTTTGAAAATCACTACCAAATTGAAGAATACGAACTAGTCAAAATGAAAAACTTGTTAACTAGTGCGAAATCCTTCAAGCAAGGAATAAACTAAAAATAATTTTCATAAAACATGAAATCCACATGATAATCAACACTCTAATTCAATTAGGCATAAATATGACTCATGAATACAAAACATGAGCAAGCAATAAATGTGAGTGTACAATTAAAGTGTGAATATCATAATCATGAAAATATTCAATAAAGCTCAATTATTCCTTAAACATTGAAAACACGAAAATCATCAAAACTTATTTAACCTTCATGGCATATGTATGTCTAATACAAACTAAAGTATACATACATATCCAAAACACAACGAGTCCACAAAATATATGCATTAAGGCACGTGGCTCAAAAAGGATAAACATGTATATCTAATAGTTTGGACAAGATAGACATATACATGAAGTTAAACAATTAAACACAAAATCAAGAAAAGCTAAATCTTCACCAAAACACATTTCATTTCAAGGTATATGTAAGAATTGTCAACACAACAAGTATACATACATATCCCTAAACACAATTGAGTCCATATACATAGATTTGCATGAAAGGCAAATGACTCAAGGGGTATACATGTATATCTTAAAGTTTGGCAAAATACACATATACATGAATTGAAAACTTATACACATAAAACAAATCAAAAATGGAATACAAGTTTGAAATGTATGAATCATCAAAACTAGACTATACTAGCACATCTAATGGGTTCAAATAAGCAATCAAGCCCAACTATATATAAATTATTTGTCGCCCATTCTATGAACAAGTATATAAGTAGACTTAATGAAAACTAACATCTAAACAAGTAATCTTAACATGAAGAATCAAAAACAAGATAAAAATCATCATGATAAAACTAAGACATGATTACTATGCAAATTCACATGTATTAGATTCATGATGTACATTATAGCTTAAACAAAAGTGAGAACACTAAGTATGGGTTCACATAAGCATGTGTGTCTCAAATACTATACATGTATGTCAAGGATCTAATAAACATGGTAATTACACACTAATCCATAGACATCAAAAACATGCTATAAACAATGAAATGGAAAGCATGTAAAACAATAAATGGGAGTAAAGGATTGTTACCAAAACCGAAGAAGCAACTCTCCTTGTCTCCAAAACATGGTGGTCCTTTCCACCAAATCTTCCCTTGAAAGTGATGCATCCAATTGATTTTCTTTAAGTACGGAACGCATCCACTCCATGGTGTCATCACTCTCACGTCATGTGAGAGCCCACACCTACATCAAAAATAATAGGAGGGGTGGTCTTTGGTACCCACATCTTGTTGGGTCCATGGGGGTTAGTACCTTCTCTAACCCAAACAAACTTCTTTGCTAAATTCTCAACATGTAAACGATCATAGCAAAATTTAGCAAGATGGCCTTTTCGACCACAATGTGTACATGTGTACACATGAGCATACATGTGTTGATGGTGTCCGTGTGGAGCATGTGTATGCCGTGGAGGGTGTGCATGCATAAAAGATGGAACTTGTTTCTTTTGAACAAGGATTCCAAGCGTGTATGGTTCTTAGCACATTGGCTCATAGTGGAGCCCAAACAATCTACTCTCTTCTTTAATATACAAATATCATCATTAATCTTAGAAGAAGAGGTACATGCATTAGGTAGACTAGATGAAGAGGCTACACTAGCATGGCAAACATGTGCATCAATCTTATTTTTCAAAACAACATTTTTCTTTAAACACACATCTAAATCATTTGAAATGGAAGTAATTTTATTTTTCAAATCAACATTCTCTTTTAAAACAAAATCAATTTTGGAAGACAAATTTTTATTTTTCTTCAAAAGAGTTTCACAATCATTTTTAGATTTTAAAAATTCATTTTCTTTAAGTGCAAGTTCCAATTGAGATCTCAATGCATCCCTTTCATTATAGACCTCAACCTTCTCTTGCAAAACACAATCAAGTCTAGAATGCAAACATTTATTTTCTTTTTCAATTTCTAGACTTTTCTTTTTCAAAACTTTATAGTTTTCTATTAATTTTTCACAAACTATGGATAGTTCTTCATTCAAAGCATGGGAATCAACATAATCATTTGAAGAACTAGCACAATCACTACTATCTAGTTGAGTTTCCGAGTGTACCTCAAGGGAGTCATTCCCTTGGACCATATAGCATTGTTGTGGTTCGGATTCTCCACTAGATTCTTCCTCTTCTTGGATTTGTACTTGAAGCTCGGAGGTGGTGATTGTTGTCAACAAATTCCACACTGCAAAGGCGGAATCAATGTTAGAAACACGTAAAAGATAATCTTTAGATAATGTGCTTCTAATGGCCTCTAGGGCTTGTGCATTTGCCCCTATATGATTGCGATCACTAAGGAAGGATTCCTTGGTAATAGCAAGATAAACTTTATGACCTAGGGTTTGTAAATAAACGGTCATCCTAATCTTCCAAACATAAATGTTGGAAGGGTCATACATAGGTGGAGTCATGAAAGCCATGATAAACTATATGTGTGCAAAACAAGCAAATGCAAACAATAGATTAGCAAGCAAATGGATCTCACTCCTAGGATGTTAAGCCTAATATCAGGAGCACTAGCTCTGATACCAATTGAAAGGGAACACCTAGAGGGGGGGTGAATAGGTGTTAGTGCTAATCTAAAACTAAATGCAAAACTAAGTGCGCTAAATGCGGAAGCTAATGCAAATGTTGCACAAACTAATACAATACAACAAGTATAGCCGAATTCCCCTTGCGAGGCTCTGGACTAACTCCTCTTGATTCCCCTTGAAATGGGTTGAGGCGCTATGTGAAGCTCTTGTTGGATGAGTATAAGTTAGGCACACACACACAAGCAATCCAAGCAATGTGCACACACAATCAAGCCAAGCAATCAAGGATATAGCAATATGGATTATGCAATGGCAACACAAGCAATGTATATAATATGCTATGAAAGAATAATGCTTGCACAAAAGTAAAGAGAATAGAGTTGAGAGAAATTGGATCAAACGCTAACACAAAGATTTGTTTCGAGGTTCGAGTACCCAACTCTACATCCCCGCCTACACCACCGTGTAGGATTTCCAATCCACTATAGGAGTACCAAACTCCTCTCTCAACCTTACAATGCCACCGAGGCAATACAACAACCAACAACAACACCTCTACCAAAGAGGCTCACAACCAATCTCAATCACCTCACACTTGAGGGATACAAACCAATCACCCGATCACCTCTACCGAAGAGGGATACAACAAGAATAAGGGTGTACAACTTAGAGGTTACAACAACAACCTCAAAACTCTCTCTTTCTTTCTTTTTCCACAAAACAAAGATCCTAATAGTTTAGGATAGATGATAGCTCAAGTGTGAAAACTAGGTGTTTTGGAAACAAGCAACAAAGAAAAACTACTTGGGAAATCTCTTGTATATGATAGAAATTAAAGATCAAATCAATATCCCAAAACCCTAGTTTTCTTTGATTTTTCAAAAACCCAAAAACAATAAAGATGAAATCTTTTAGCACAAAAACTATTTTGAAAACTTGTTTAAACACTAGAGAAATACTGAAATTTTTCTTCTTGAAAACCTTGGCCAAAAACCCAAAGAGATGGGGTTTATATAGGCCCAATACAAAACTAGCTGTTAGAGCTGAGCTGGCAGCTCTGACAGGCAACGGTCGACCGGCCCGGTCGACCGCCAACGGTCAGAAATATGACCGTTGGGCAACTGCGGTCAACCGGCCCGGTCGACCGAAACAAACAGAGAGCAGAGCTCTCAGACCCGGTCGACCGTCCGGGTCGACCGTCCCAAAGGCTCCAAACGTGCACAGTTTTGTGCACGTCGGTCGACCGACCCGGTCGACCGACCTCTGCCTAGTCGACTAGGTCAGTTGACTTAGTCGACTAATAGAAGCCTGGAACAGAAACTGTGTCAGAAAAACTGGGAAAATTATTTTCTAAAAATCTTTTAACATTTCTAAAAATCACCAAAAATAATTTTATCATTTTATATGGAAACACAAACTTGTGATAAAAATTTCAAGACATATATCAATCATATCAATTCATTTTCGAGTCTTGCAAATTTTATCAAAAACAAAACTTGTATTTTTATCAAACTTGATTTTTCCAAATCATGAATAGGATAGTCAAAATAAGTTTATCTAGCAAGTTTAAAGCATGTATGTATATCTAGAACATATCTAATATACATAGAAATAAAGTAAACTTGTTTTGATCTACTATTCAAGAAAACCAAAATCCAAAGCATAAATCTTTTGTGTGTTGTGTGCACTTGAGCATATCAACTATACTAAACTTTACAAATGGATCTAAAACACACTATCTAAACTATGGATACCTAAGTCTTCTTGACGATCTTCATCTTCAAGTAGACTTGCTCCAAAACTCCATCCATGGGCTAGGCAATGTGTGATCTTGACGCTTTGGCCCTGGAATCATCATGAAAAGCTTCTAAACACCTTGTTGAAGCTAATCACCAACTAATATCTTGGTTAATGATCTGAAACTTAAACAACACAAGATTATTAGTAAACATAACTACATGAGTTAATCATCATCAAAACTAGAGTGGAAGGCCTTTGGGCCAACATTGTTATCATCAAAACTAGGGCTAATGGCCTTTGGGCCAACAATCTCCCCTTTTTTGATGATGACAAAACATATGGAGTTATTATAAATATTTTGGGAAAAGACTTCAAGTGAAGCTCCCCCTAAACACATGCATATATAAGAATATGACATAAAAGAGTTAAATGCACAATAAAAGCATATGAATAAGATATGACAATATGGCTATAATGCTAACTATCTATGCATAACAAGGGTACTGAGTTATTACAGTGTATGCATAAACGGTTACCCTCCAACCGTCCGAATTACCTCCAACCTCCAATAAAAGTGGCATATGGGTGGATGGTAAAGGAGCTAGAAACACAACACATATACCACATACACCACACATAAAAAGACAATAGAGATATATATCATATCAGAAATATATCCATACATGCATAGAGGTCCATGCCAAACTCAAAACATAAAACCAGATACATACCACACAAAATATATGTCCATAAAACAAAACACATCCAAATACATATCCAAATACAGAAAATCAAAAGTTGACACTCCAAAAGGTAAACACTCCCAAAATATAACTCCATCTCCCAAATATAATTCCATCAAAAATCTCTCCCCCTTTTTGTCATCAACAAAAAGGGTCAATCCTCCTAGAAATCAGGGTCTTCTGGTAAAGCTAGTGCCTCAGTAACAATAGAAGGAGGAACCCATGCGTCGAATGGAGGACCCGTCAGAGGAAGTGGCCGTGAGTGGCTACTCAAAAGTGGAGCCAGCCAAGCATTCCTACTGTAGGTGTCATCGACACAGGTCTACAGATAGCGAATAGAAGCACAAATGTTATGGAGATTATTATTCACTCTCTGTTCTAGCCGCTGGAAGTCAGCGGTCATCTACAGGTTGTGCTCTCAAAGCTGAGTAGAAAGAGCTAGATACGGATCAAAAGAAGCAGAAGATGCAAAAGAGGATCTAGGAACAACAGCAGGTATGATAGGATAGGGCTGAGGAGCGGGAGCATGCTCCCTAACACGCATCCTCTTGAGAAGAGTGCTATTTATATCTACTAACGGTTCGATGGACCGTTCAGTGGAGAGATCAAACCTAAGTTGCTTCAACAGGCGTGTGATAAGCATCCCAAAGGGCAAGTGCCGGTTTAGGATCAGGAGATGATCAGAAGCCATATAGTCAATGATGAGTTTGGGTATATTGACTCTAATGCCTTTCAGAAGGTAATAGATCAGAAGAGGAGCAGAACCCCTAGCATGACTGTACTCTCCTCATTTTGGCAGGAGGTTATAGAAAATTATTTTAACTAGGACTTGGGCGGTGTGAGTGTAATACTTTACCTCCTCATTCCTAACCAAAATGGGGTTATCATCATCATGAAACAACATGGAGGCAGTGAGGGCAGACTCACCGTCAGGATAGTCAAAATCATGTAAATCAACATTATATATATCTACCCCCTCATAGGAGAGGTGTAGGAGATGGGAAAATTTATCAAGTTAAATGTTAATATCTTTACCCAAAACTCTAGAGCTGATGTGATTGTTCTGGAAAGACAGGTTATAGTAGAAATAGTGTACAAACTCAGAGTATACAGGTTCTTTAATTATGACGAGGTGGTCCAGTGAGCTAGTACTCAAAATAGCAGCAAGATTAAGGTGCTCAAAATCACCAAGTACCACAATTCTACCAGATATAACGTTTTATTATGGATGGCAAAGAATCTATAAGATGCATTTTGAGACACAAATGGGTTTGAAAAGGATTCAGGGATTTTCCCTTCTCAGATCTGGATCTCTTGGACATATTAAAGACAATAAATAAGAATATGGCACGAATAATGAAAGATAAACTAGAATAATTTAGAAAATTGAAGAGATTAACGAAAAAAATTTGGTTATACCTTCAAAATCCCAAGAAATTCCTTGAAGAATGGCTGATCTGGAGCCTGAAAAGGTTTTTAACAAATTTTATTGGAGAAATTTTGGAGTGGAGAGGTTGAGAAAGGGTTTGATTGAGTTGGGGATGATGGAAATTGAAGAGGGGAAGAAGAGAGAGTCGGTGGAAGGGGAAGAAGTGAGAAAATTTGGGAGATTAGGTCTTTTAAAAATCGGGTAAAAACAGGCAGACCCGACTCCCAGTCGACCGCCCGGTTGACTGGGGCAAACCAAGAGCAAACTCAGTTTCAGTCGGTCGACAGGTCGGTCGACTGGCCTCGGGCAAAATTTTTTTTTTTTTATGACAGGCTATATCGGTCGACCACCCGGTCGACCGGTCCTGTGACAGTTTAACTCAGTTGACTGGGACAGCCCAAAAATATTGCTTAAAAAATTGGATTTTAAAGCTTTTGAAAATAATTTTTCTTGGTATGCTTTTAGACATAAATTAAGGAAATTTTACCAGAGATCATATTGGCATGAGAAACACACAAAAATATTATATTGTTATTACTATTAAATAGACAATATAATTTTTAATATTTAACTCATAATTCAAGTAATAAATTAAGATGTTGAAGCCGAATACCCTTTACGGGTTCTGAACTTCTCCTCGTCATTCGTCTAGATAACAGTTGAGGCACGCAATTGCTATCTTTATTTATATTCTTAAATATGGTTAAAATATAAAATAAAATATTCATATTTAACAATAGATACAAAAATCTTTTAAGGAAATACTCTACTTATGGTCATCAAATAGGGCTAAAATGAAAACAGGGCCAGTACGAAAGTAAAAACAAACTAAGTAGATTAGACAAGATACAAAAACAAGAGTGTGCAAGTCTACACAACAAGGATATAAAAAAAATCTAGCTTACTCTATACATGCAATGATCTAGCTAGAAAAGAAATATTCAAGTGGAGAAGTTACCAAACCGCGGGCAATCTCCAAAATAGGTACCTCTTGATAGTGATGCAAGTGACGGTGATTCGTTTAGCTTCAATGTATCTACCACCTAGGCACCATCTCCCCCTATGTCTTGAAGGAGGACGACACACCTATATCAATCAAATTTAGTGTGTTCTTTGGTACCCAAATCTTTTTAGGTCCTATGGGGTTAGTACTTTCTCGAAGCCAAACATTCTTATTTTGCATATTTAGCATAACAAAATTTAGCCAAATGGCCTTTGCGGCCGCAATGTGCACAAGTATATACTTTACCATACATAATAGCATGCTTGTGTTGATGTATATGATGTCTGTTAGATACATGAGAAGTGTGTTTCCTTTGGGTTTTTCCCCTTGGAAACATAGAAGCAAACTTGTTCATATTAAAAGCACATTTTTTTAATGTTGTATCCTAAAGCTCAATGCATTTTTGAATATCTAAAAATTCATTTTTATTATAAGTGCCACTTGGGCTTTTACCCTTATAAGTAGTTTTGTATTTTTTAAAATCAATTTTCATTTTCTCAAAAGATTTTGATAAATTATTTTTCTCATTTAAAACAATTTCAAATTTGTTCTTTAAAAGATCATTTTCCTTTTTCAATTTTTTGTTTTGAGCAAGGAAAATTTCATATCTATTTTGAAGTTCTTCAAAAAATTGTGACAATTCATCCATGGTTAAATCATCATCTTCTGAAGAGTTTTCAAGATTTACCTTAGAAGCTTCATCACCGTGTGCCATGAAGCACATGTGTGCGGTGTCAATCTCCTCTTCGGATTTCGTCTCCGAGTCATCCCACGTGGCCACCATCGCCTTCTTTTTCTTATACACGTTCTTGGAGGTCGTGGCTTGTAGTGAGGGGTAATTCGCAATTAGATGTCCCGTCATTTTACAATAAAAGCAAGGACCCACCTCCTCCTTCTTTTCAAATCTTCCTTGAGGTCTTCCTCTTCGGAAGTTGTTTTGTCTTCCCTTCTTGTAGAACATCTTGCCCACTTTTCTAATGAGCATGGCAAAGTCCTCATCATCGTCTTCCGATAATTCATCATCATTAAAGGAGGATGGAGTCGCCTTGCAAGCTATTGCTTTCTTCTTTGGGCCTCCCTTTCTTCTCTCACCTTCATTTCCATCTCATGGGTTTTGAGATTACCAATGAAGCTAGAGAAGTCCATTTCCTCCCTATTGTTGAGCTCCTTGAGGGTAGTTGCCTTGACTTTTCAAATTTTGGGAAGACCTCTAATGACCTTTCAGAACTTTGGTCATTATCAATCTTATCACCTAAAGAAGATAAGCCGTTAGTGATTTTGGTGAACCGAGTGAGCATTTCATCAATGCTTTCATTTTCAAGCATATAAAAGTTCTCATATTGAGAACGGAGCAAGTCAATTTTGGTTCTTTTGACCTGAGATGTTCCCTCATGAGTAATTATGAGATCGTTCCAAACTTCAAAAGCAGATTTATAATTTATAAAATGAGAAAGATGAAAGTACACCCAGAGGGGGGTGAATAGGTGTATGGTTAATCTAATGACAAATAATGCGAAATTTAAAAACTAATTGCAACACACTCAGTGTAACCAAAGAGTGTAGCCAAATTCCTGGTGAAGGGCTCTGGATTAACTCCTCTAGATTCTCTAAATAAATGTTAAGGTACTATTTGAAGCTCTCTTGGTTGAACACAAGTGTGGGCACACACAAGCAATACCAAGCATATAAGTATAATATGAACAATATGAAATAATACAAGGCACTATATAAAAGAGAGAGAGTTTAGAGATAGTGGATCAAACGCAAGCACCAAGATATGTTTTGAGGTTTAAGACACTGTTCTACGTCCCCGCCTTCACACAGAAGGATTTCTACTAAATCGTCCACACAGGACTTCCCACACAGGGAACCTCCACTGAGGATTTGGGTAATACAAACTGGGAGTACACAACTCCTCTCTCCAATAATATAACCTCTACACAAAAGGCAAGGCACAACACAAATCACCTCTGCACTTAGAGGGATGGGCACTTAGCCAAACAAGATGAACCTCACACAAGAGGGATAAGGCTCAAAGCCATAACTCCAATAATCACCTCTTCACTAAAAGGGATACTAACACAACCTCCACAATCACCTCTCACTAGAGGGATAACAACACAATCACCTCTCACTAGAGGGATATCAGAAAGTAAGGAGGGTTTATAACACTTGGTGGTATCAAAAACCACAAACCAATTTTCTCACAAAACTAGATCCTAATAGATAGGATAGGTAGATAACTCAAGTGTGAGAAATTAAAGTGTTTTGAACAAAGAAAATCACTTGGTAAAATCTCCAAATAGATATTGAAATTTAGATCAAAAACCAATTCCCAAAAGACTCTATTTTCTTTGAAATTCTAACACTTTAAAATCAAATATAAATAAAACTTTTAAACCCCAAAAACTCTTGCTGAAAAACACTTGAAGAATAGGAATTTTTGCTCTTGAAAATCTTCGCTAAAACAGCCCAAAGAAGTGGGTATTTATAACCCACAAACAAATCTGCCCGTTGGCAGCAGCAAAGGGCAATTCTGCCCTTCCGGTCGACTGGACGGTGGACCGGCCAACGGTCATTTTTCTGACCGTTGTGCCTGCGGTCGACCGCCCGGTCGACCGGCCCCCACCCGAGAGTAGGGTGCTCTCAGTCGGTCGACCGCGCGGTCGACTGGCCAAGTGGGCTGGCCATGTGTACATCCTCATACACATCGGTCGACCATGCTGGTCGACCGGCTCTTGGTCCGGTCGACCGCCCGTCGACCGCCAGAGCAAACTGGCTGGGGATTTAAGGATAGAAAAACTTGTCATTTTATTATCAATTAAATCCCATAAAATTACATAAATTTCACAAAAATAAGTTCTTATAAGATCTTTGAAATACAAGTATGTGTGATAAAAATTCAACACATATTATGAATAATTTGAACAATTTTTGTGATATGGAAATTTGCCTTAAATACAAAAACTGTATTTTTCAAACTTTGGATTTTTGAAATAGAAAACCGTTTTCTCCAAAACTTATGTAAATACAAAAACATGATATTGAAACAACTTTGAAGCATATTGTATATGGATAAAAATCCAATATACATATAAAGATTTATATCTATGTTTTTTGACATTGAAATCCAATATCGGTTAAACTGAAAAACCAAAACCAAATAAACTTTAAACTTGTGTGTGTATGTGTACTTGAGCATATCAACACTTCTAATCTTTACACAAGATCTAAACACTAAACTAAAACACAAACCAAAGTCTTCTTATCTCCAAGCCAACTCGATCCAAACACGATCCAACGAGCTTGACTCCAACCGAGTATAAGATGCGATCTTGATGCTAGAGCTCTTGAATCAACATATGATATTTTCAAAACACCTTTGTTGAAGCTAATCACCTACTATTATCTTGATGAAATATCTGAAACTAAATATCACAAGATTATTAGTAAACTCTAACTACATGAGTTAATCATCATTAAAACTAGAGTGAAGGGCCTCTGGGCCAACAATCTCCCCTTCTTTGATGATGACAAAACTCATGGAGTAATATATGCATGGATTAAAGTTAAGCTTCATAGAGGCTCCCCCTTAACTCATGCATAGCAATAAACATAAAGATATGCAATGAATGCTCAACACAAACATGCATAAGTGAAGAATATTTCTCCCCTTTTGCATAAACAAAAACATATATGCTCGATACTGCTCGATACCAATTGTAAAAATAAACATTCATATATCATATCAATTGTAAGTAAACATGCATATAAACTCAAAATCATTCTCCAAATTTCTCTCCCCCTTTTTGTCAATCATCAACAAATGGGTGAAAACAAATCAAACATTAAAGATATATATGCGATATATATTCATGAAGAGGAGAGACGTTAAGTTAACTCCCCATGCATACATACATTTATATGAAAAGAGATGACTAAACCCTAACCACATAAAGTATAATATGCAATGTATAAAAGGAGATATGAAGCTCCTACTACACACGTGTACTACATACCAAAGAAAGGCCAATCACTTCATTATGAAATACACTCAACATGAATCTATATATAGAGAAGATGTTAAGCTTCCCTTGCATATAAGCAATACAAATCAAAACATTATGATATCAATAGAAAAATATATCAATTTAGCATGAAGGTATACATCGAAACATCATGATACCAATTTATGATACCAATTGAAAATAAACAAAATATTTTGAAAACCCCAATTGTAAGTAAACAAAAATTTTGATACCAATTGAGATTAAACAAAAATTTTAAGATACTAAAAGATACCAATGTGAAAATATCTTGATACCAATTTAAAAAAAAAATCTTGTAAAGTTTGATACCAATAGAAAATGACACACTGTATGCTATTAATACAAATTGAAATATATATATATATATATATATATATATATATATATAGAGAGAGAGAGAGAGAGAGAGAGAGAGAGAGAGGAAATCTTGATACCAATTGAAAGTAACAATCAATTTTAAAGTAACTTGATACCAAAAAAAATCTCTTATAAGTTTTTGATACCAAATGAAAGTAAAAACCAAATTGAGTTAGGTAAGCATAACTCATATCAATATAGATACCAATTTAAAATGAAACATGATACCAATATTGAAAATGTTAGCATATACCAAAACAAAGTATTTTTCATCATAAAGAATGGGAGTAAGATATCAATTGAAAATAAAATATATTGAAAGATACTAATTTGAAAGTTAAAACATGAATTTTCTCCCCCTTTATAAAATACCAATAAAAATCATGCATAAGCTTGTATAAGATACTAATTGAAGAATAATTGACATTAAGGAGTAAATCAAACTTAGCATAAACATAATTTATGATTTAAGATGTAAAGATATAGTAAGCACAATCAAATCACATATATATGTATGAAAATGTAAATACCAATCAAAATTGATACTATTTGAAGTTTGAAGCATACATATATAGAAAAACAAAATATGAGTATACACATGAAAATATCAATTGAGATACCAATTGAAAATACAATGAGGATCAAGTGTATAGCTCATAATACCTCCCTTTTATGCATATGTTAAAAAGATTTTCAATTAGGCTCACAAGGCATAGTCGCCCATTTGATGGAAGGGGTTTTCAAAAATAGGATTTGAAAATAATTTTGACAAGTGAAAACTCTTTCAAAATGAAGAAATACACAACTAGTTTTATGATAATCTTGAAAACTAGTACGAAATCCTTCAAGTAAGAAATAAAACATGAATATATGCCATGAAAAACATGTAAGTCACACGATCACCGACACTCAAAGTTTATAAAGCACATATAAAGCTCATGGAAAACAACAATCATGAGTAAATAAGAATAATATGAGTGTAAGAATCATGTAATCATAAAATCATGAGAATAGGCAATTAAGTTCAATATGAAATTCCTTTATAAACATGAAAAATATGAAAATCTAATTTTCAAAAAAATAATACTAACTCCAAGGTATATGTATGTTTAGTCTAAATCTAAAGGTATACATACACACAAATGAGTCCATAATAGAAATTTGCATGAAAAGCAAATGACTCAAGGGTATACATGTATATCCAATAGTTTTGACAAAATTAACATATACATAAAGCTAAACATATGAAAACATGTACAAAATGGGAATACAAGTTTGAAATGCATGAACCATCAAAACTAGGCTATACTAGTACATCTAATGGGTATAAATGAGCAATTAAGTACAAACATATAATAATCAATTTGTGGCTCACTAGTTGTACAAGTATATACACAAGTTTTAATGAGGGTTACATTTAAACATATAATCAAAACATGAAGCACAAAAAAATCATAAACCTAAACCATTTGATCATTATATGAATGCACATGTCTTAGAGTAAGGATATACACAATAGTTAAAATAAAGTGAGAACACAAAAGTATTAGTTCATATAAACATGGGTGTATCTCAAATACTAATCATGTTACAAGCCTAATTATCATGGCATATAGCATAATGAACATTAAAACATGACATGCTAAAAATCAATAAATGAAAGCATGTAAACTAAATGGGGGTAAGAGATAGTTACCAAAATCATTAGGGCACATCTCTAGATCTCCAAACCATGGTGGTCCTCCCACCAAACTCCCTTTGAAAGTGATGCATCCAAAATTATCACCGTTTAGCTCGGAACGGATTCACCTCAAGGCACCAACACCTCTCAGTCATGTGAGAGCCCACACCTACATCAAATAAAATAGGAGTGAATTTTGGCACCCATACTCTTTTGGGTCCATGGGGGTTAGCTCCTTTCTTAACCCAAACAAATCTATTTGCAAAATTTGAATCATTAATTCTATCAAAGCAAAATTTTGCAAGGTGGCCCTTACGTCCACAATGTGTACAAGTGTACACATTAGAATACATAGAATCATGTGTGTGAGCATGATGAGCATGTGTATGCCGTGTATGGTGTGCATGCATATAAGGAGCATGTTTCTTGCGAAACATGGGTTCCAACCCTGTGTGGTTCATGGCACATTGGCTCAAAGTGGAGCCCAAACAACCAACACTCTTCTTTGAAGTATTTATATTGATTGGAATTCATTTATGCATCATTTTATACCACCATACTATGCTATATGTGATTAAATATGGGATTTTTATTGTTTTTTCTCTCTTTTTTCAGGTCCATTAATTAATGGAGAAGGAGGCCCAATAATTATGATTTTTAAAGGAATTTAGGAGTAATTTAGAAGCCCACAAGAAGAAAGCCCAGATGTGAATTAATCCAAGCATATTCTCCGCTTTCTAGAAGATCTAGCTAGGCACACGAGCGATAACAGAATGGCAGAGAATTCGCTGGCGCAACGGCCAAGATTCTGCCGCAGAAACGCGGCTCTGGCCACGGATCCGCGGCAGGCCTTTGGCCGTTGATCAAGCGTTTGATCCAACGGCTGTGGTGGGAAGGCCTCGTCTCCTGAAGGCTATAAATAGACCCCTAGGGCCTCTATAATGAAGGGAGGAGAGAATAGCATTCTTTTTTTAGGGAAATTGTTAGGATTTCTCTAGGTTTTCTTTAGTCTCTTATTTAATTTTCCTTTTCTCCTTCTAAAGTCCAGGAAAGAGAGAGTGAGGGTGAGAAATCTTTGTAATTAGAGAAGGTGACAACTCAATACAAGGATTAAACTTTCATTCTTCCAATCTTTTCTTGTTCTAGTGCATTTTCTTCTTCAAGCTTTTACCTTCTTATTTTTACTTTCTACAATGAATTGTTGCTTGTTCTTTATTTTCATGTCTAGCTAACTCATTAACATGACTTACTAACTTCTAACTCTACTAACTACTAACTCTTGGGTGATTGCTAACTCATATGAATCATTGGATGCCTTATTCTTGCAATTTACAAGTCTCTTTTATCTCCAATAAAGATGAGTTATTTTCCATTCTTAGCAAATGCTTTGTACCCCCTCCATATGATTCATGTGAGCCTCACTTAGAGCCTTGTCTTTAGAACAAGTGCCTTGATGGAACATGAAGATGGATCATTTCATTATGCTAATGACTATTGTTCAAGTTTCTTATTTCATGCTAGCGTGGTTATAGCTTTGATGGACTAATGAATCTTGTATTTTTGCTTAGCATACCTAAGATTGACTATCCTTGTTTCATTATTGAAAATCTATTTAGGGAGCCGATGATTCAAGGAGGCAACTAGCCAAGCCTAGATTAGAACACATTTTCGACATGGGACAATACATTGACTTGACAAAGCAAGACATAACATTGCCGATGAATCAATATGAGGCATGCATCACCCAATGAGAGTAGTAAGTTAGTAGATTAGAATGTTAGTTAATCGTGGCTTTTCTTTCTATCATACTTCAAAAAACCCTTTTTTTAAAACATTCTCTTTTTAAATATTTCTGTTTCCTTCCATCTTTCTTTCCATTTCTCCTTTTTCTCTATAAAACCCATAAAGATTTTTCACTCACTTTCTACATCATTTTGTTTTTCATTTCTTAAACAAAGAAGAACTTTTGTTTTTATTCTCGAAATCTCAATATAAAAATCTTGAATGCTTCTATTGCTAACCCTCCCTACGGATACGACCCGTCATAGCTTATGCTACGAACGGTGATTCGGAAGGAGTAAAGTAAACCTACATATACGTTCGAAGTTTTTGAGCATCAGTACATGTTGGCCCAGAGGCCTTCCACTCAATGATGATTAACTCATGTAGTTATGTTTACTAATTAATCTTGTGATGTTTAGTTTCAGATCTTTAATCAAGATATTAGTTGGTGATTAGCTTCAACAAAGGAGTTTTGAAGCCTTTTACATGGTTATTCCAGAGCCCGAGCATCAAGATCATACATAGCACTCGTTGGAGTCAAGCTCGGTAGATCACGGTTTGGATCGAGTCGACTTGAAGACGGAGTTCGTCAAGAAGACCTCGGTACATAGTTTATAGTTTGTTTTAGATCCATTTGTAAAGATTAGAATTGTGTGATATGCTCAAGTTCACAACACACACATGTTTCATGTTTTGGATATTGGTTTTTTGTTTAACCGATATTGGTTTTCATGAATAGATAGTATATCAAAACAAGTTTACTTGGTTTTATATATATTAGATTCATTCTATATACATGTATGCTCATGTCTTAAAGAAACTTAAGTTTGACATACCTATTCATGTATTTAGGTTTTGTGTTTTTTCAACAAAACGTATTTTTAGAATTAAAGTAAAAACTATGATATATATATTTTCTTGTATATTGAATTTCTATCCAGATGCAACATGCTTCAAAGTGTTTAAATATCATGTTATTGTATTTGAATGAGTTTTGAAAAAATCAGATTTTCATTTGGAAAATTCAAGTTTGGAAAAATACAGGTTTTAGTTTTCGGCAATATTTCCTTAACACAAAAATGGTTCAAAATGGTTGAAATTTGTGTTGAAATTTTTAACACAAGTTTGTATTTCAATGTATAATGAGAAAACTATTTTTGTGGAATTTTAGAAGTTTTATGGGAATTTTTAGAATTATAAAAACCAAGTTTTCAAGTTCTGAAATCCCTGTTCTGGCTTCTGCCGGTCGACCGGACCGGTCGACCGCGCTAGGAGTCGGTCGACCGACGTGCACAGAATGTGCACGCCTGTTTGGCTGGTGGGACGGTCGATCGACCCGGTCGACCGCAGAGAGCTTCTGCTCTCTGGAAATCCCCGGTTGACCGGCCGGTCGACCGAGTCTAACGGCTAGCTGCCAGTTTTGACTGCCGGTTGACCGCGCCGGTCGACCGACAGCCGCCAGCAGCCCCAACGGCTACTTTCCTGATTTCTGATTTGATAGGGATTTTTGAGTCAGCTTTTTCTAAAATTTGGAGGCTAATTCCTG
This sequence comes from Agave tequilana, assembly GCA_038442645.1. Lineage (NCBI taxonomy): Eukaryota > Viridiplantae > Streptophyta > Magnoliopsida > Asparagales > Asparagaceae > Agave > Agave tequilana. The sequence goes on from JAVJIF010029917.1 coordinate 302,391, forward strand.
ACCTATTTACCTAGCCTATATGATGATTTTCTCATGGCAAATCCCTATAAATAGTGGGCATTGGTCAATTGTTAAAAAAAAAGAAAAATACAAGAAAAAATCCCCATTACTTGTTTGTTTTTTAAAGGAAAGAGAAGTTTTGTTTTGGAGAGAATTTTTCAGATCTTTTTAAGTGTTTAAAGTGCAAGTTTTTCAGAAGCATTCTTGGTTCAAAAGATCTATCCTTCTTTGTTTAAAGTGTTGGAAAACTCAAAGAAAATAAGAGTATTTGGGAATTGGTTTTTGATCTCTATTTCTATATCTATCTCTTTATTTTCCCAAGTGTTTTTCTTAGTTGTTTTGATTTCCAAAAACACTTTATTTTCACTTGAGCTATATCTCCTATCCTATTCTATAGGATCTTTATTTGTGGGAAAATTGGTTTGTGGTTGAGATATACCACCAAGTTGTAAACCCTTTGCTTTGTGATATCCCTCTTTGGTAGAGGTTGATTTGGGTTGTGGTTGACTCCCTCTTAGGTAGAGGTTGAGGTTGTGGTTTACTCCCTCTTGGTGAGGTGGAGTTGGAGTTGGTGCTTGTATCCCTCTTGGTGAGGTGGATTTGGTTGTATTGATGGAGTTTGTACTCCGGTCTTCGGTAGACCATTTGTATTGCCTCGGGGGAGGTTGTATTGGTTGAGAGAGGAGTTCGGTACTCCTAGTGGATTGAAAATCCTTCTCGGTGAAGGCGGGGACGTAGAGCTCGGTGCTCGTACCTCGAAACACATCTTGTTGTTTGCGTTTGATCGATTGACTCTTAACTCTCTCTCTCTCTCTCTCTCTTTACCTTTGTGCATTGCATCATTCATATTGCCATATCATTTATATGCTTGTGTTGTGTCTTGCATTGATTCATATTGCCTATATCTATATGCTTGGTTGTGTTTGCTTGTGTGCCTCACTTGTGCTTAACCTCGAGAGCTTCATATAGCGCCTCAACTCTTATTCAGAGGAATCAAGAGGAGTTAGTCCAGAGCCCTTCACGGGGAATTCGGCTACACTCGTTGGTTGCACTAAGTGTTGTTGCAAATTAGTTTTAAATTTCGCATTTAGTATTTAGATTAGCATTATCACCTATTCACCCCCCCTCTAGGTGATTTCAATTGGTATCAGAGCCTACGCTCCTGATATTTAGTTTAACCACCTAGGAGTGAGATCTTGGTTTGCTAATCTCTCATTTTCATTTTGCACATATATATTGTTTGCACACACTCATGGATTGCTTGTCACCTCCCATGTTTGATGTTTCCAACATTGACACATGGAAACTTAGGATGTCTATGTATTTAAAAACCCTGGGTTTGTATGTTTTCCTTGCCGCTACCAAGAAATGCTATCTTGGTAACCGCAATCATGTAATGGCCAATACACAATCCCTTGAGGCTATTAGAAGCACGCTAAACAAAGAATATCTTATGCTTGTTTCTAACTTTGATTCCGCCTTTGCAGTGTGGAGCAAGTTGACCACCTCCAAGCTTCAATTGCCAATTCAACCGGAGGAGGAATCTAGCTGATAATCCGAGTCACAATGCTTCATGGTCCATGGGAATGACTCCCTTGAGGTATATTCGGAATCTCAACAAGATTGTGATGATGCTAGTTCTTCTAGTAATGAGCATGTTGATCCTAACACTTTAAATGAAGAACTTTCTATTATTTGTGAAAAATTGATAGAAAAGTATAATCTTTTGAAAAAGAAGATTTTTGCATTAAATAAAGAAAATGAAAATTTGTCTTCTAAACTTGGTTTAGTTTTGCAAGAGAAAAAGGAGATTTCTAATGAAAGGGATTCATTGAAATCTAAGCTTGAACTTGCCCTAAAAGAAAATGAATTTTTGAAAAATAAAAATGATTGTGAAATAATTTTGAAGAAAAATGAAAATTTATCTTCAAAAGTTGATTTTGTAGTAAAACAGAATGATTCTTTGAAAAACAAAATAATTTCTATTTCAAATGATTTAGATGTTTGTTTAAATAAAAATGAATCTTTGTAAAATAATATAGATTCACATGTTTGCCATGCTAGGGTAGTTTCACCTAGTTCACCCATTGCATGCTCCACTTCTTCTTTAATTAAAAATGATATATCCATGCTAAAGAAGAATACTGATTGTTTGGGCTCCACTTTGAGCCATTGTGTTTTGAGTCATACAAATTTGGAATCTTTGTTTCGAAAGAAACAAGTTCCATCTATGCATGCACACCCTCCACGGCATACACATGCTACTCACGATCACAACCATCACACAATGTATGCTCATATGTACACATGTACACATTGTGGACGTAAGGGCCACCTTACTAAGTTTTGCTATGATCGTATACATGATGAAAATTTAGCAACTAAATTTGTTTGGGTTAGAAAAGGTACTAACCCCTATGGACCCAAAAGAGTGTGGGTACCAAAGACCACCCTTATTATAGTTGATGTAGGTGTGGGCTCTCGCATGACGTGAGAGTTGCGGTACCTTGAGGTGGATGCGTTCCGAGCTTCATGAGGACTCTTTGGATGCATCACTTTCAAGGGAGTTTGGTGGGAGGACCACCATGTTTTGTAGACATGGAGAGTTGCCTTTTCGGTTTTGGTAACAATCCCTTTACTCCCATTTATTTTTTACATGCTTTCATATCATCGTTTATAGCATGTTTGATATTTATAGATTATTATGATAATGCCATGATTATTAGATCCTTGACATGCATGTATAGCATTTGAGATCACCCATGTTTATATGGACCATTATTTTTGTGTTCTCGCTTATGTTGAGCTATCATGTTTATCATAGTTCTAATAGCATGTGGATTTACATAATGTTCGTTTTTATGTTCATCATGTTGATTTATGTCTCGTTTTATGCTTCATAATTTGATTACTTGTTTAGATGTTAGTTTTCATTAAAACTAGGATGTATACTTGTACATATAGTGGGCCACAAATAAATTTTTATAGTTTGTGCTTGAACGCTTATTTGTACCCATCAGATGTGCTAGTATAGACTAGTTTTGATGATTCATGCATTTTAAACTTGTATTTCCTCATTTTGGACATGTTTTATGATCATGTGTTTTCATTTCATGTATATGTTTATTTTGACAAATCTTAAGATATACATGTATACCCCTTGAGTCATTTGCTTTTCATGCAAATCTTTATTATGGACTCAATTGTGTTTAAGGATATATATGTATACTTCTTGTTTTGTACAAAACATACATATGCCTTGAAGTATAAATTGTTTTATTGAAAATTTTGTTTTGACGATTTTCATGTTTTCATGTTTAAAGGAATTTCTATTGAGCTAATTGTCTACCTTTCATGATAATGTGTTTCACATATATCTTGTACACTCACCTCACTTATTGTTTACTCATGTTTTGTTTTCATGAGTCATATTCATGCTTTTTATTGATTTTGAGTGTTGGATATCATGTGTGTTTCATGTTTCATGAAAAACATTTTTGTTTTATTCCTTACTTGAAGGATTACGTACTAGTTTTCAAGATTTTCCATTTAACTAGTTACGGTATTCTTCGTTATGATAGAGTTTTCAAACATACTATATTTTTCAAACCTATTTTTGAAAACCCCTACCTTCTACGGGCCGTTGGTTGGGCGACCATGCCTTGTATGTTAATAATGAAAATCTTTTAAACATGAGCATGAAATGGGTGGAAAGGATTATGAGTTATACACTTGATATTATTGTTGTTTCAATTGGTATCATTGGATCTTTTCAATTGGTATCAATATTGACATTTTTTTGTATACTCATATATTTTTTATGTATGTATGCTTAGACTTCAAATAGTATCAATTTCGATTGGTATCTAATTTTTCATACATATATATGTTTTATTTGTGCTTACTATATATATCTTTAAGCACAAGTTTTGATTATGATAAGCTTGATTTTTAATGACTATCATGTTTCAATTGATTAGTTTTTTATTGGTATACTAATATAAGCATATGCATCGTTTTATTTGGTATTTCATAAAGGGGGAGAAAACTCGTATTTCATCTTTCTATTGGTATTTTTTTTACCATTGGTTTTGTATTCCACTCCCATACTTTATGATGAAAAATGATTGAAAAATTAATATTGATTTTTAATTTGGTATCATATGCTTATAAAGAAAAATACCTTACAATTGGTATCAAGATGTTTATTTGTTTACTTTCATTTGGTATCATGTAGTGAAAGATATATTTTTTTTCTTTCAATTGGTATCATAAAATGTTTTGATTTGTATTGCCTATATGCAAGGGGAGCTTAACATCTCTTCTACATATAGATTCATGTTGAGTGTATCTTATATTGAGGAGCTTGACAACTCTTCTTTATGCGATACACGTGCGTAGGGGGAGCTTCACATCTCCTCTTATGCATTGCATATTATGCGTTATGTGAATTAGGGCTTGTCATCCCTCCTTCATGTAATGCATATATGTAGGGAAGTTAACTTAGTGTCCTCCTCTTCATGAATGTATATCGCATATATCCTTTATTGATTTGTTTTATGTCACCCCTTTGTTGAGTTTTGTTTTTGACAAAAAGGGGGAGAACATTTTGTTTTTACTTTAACCCCTTTGTTGATGATTGACAAAAAGGGGGAGAAGTATTTGAGTAGTATTTCAGTAATATATGCATGTTTTGGAAAAAGTATTTATGTTTATGCATATATGTTTTGTTTTGCAAATAGGAGAAAAAGTATTTGATGAGTTTTATGCTTGATTGACATGTTTATCTCCTTATATTTGCATTCATGTTTATGAGCCTTCATTGCATATATTTATTGTTTATTGTGATGCATGAGTTAAGGGGAGCTTCTTTGAAGCTTAACTTTACCATGAGTTTTGTCATCATCAAAAGGGGGAGATTGTTGGCCCAGAGGCCTTCCCTTCTAGTTTTGATGATGATTAACTCATGTAGTTATGTTTACTAATTAATCTTGTGATGTTTAGTTTCAGATCATTAATCAAGATATTAGTTGGTGATTAGCTTCAACAAAGGAATTTTGAAGCCTTTCACATGGTGATTCCAGAGCCCGAGCATCAAGATCATATATAGCACTCGTTGGAGTCAAGCTCGGTGGATCACGGTTTGGATCGAGTCGACTTGAAGACGGAGTTCATCAAGAAGACCTCGGTACATAGTTTATAGTTTGTTTTAGATCCATTCGTAAAGATTAGAATAGTGTGATATGCTCAAGTTCACAACACACACACGTTTCATGTTTTGAATATTGGTTTTTTCGGTTTTTGGTTTAACCGATATTGGTTTTCATGAATAGATAGTATATCAAAACAAGTTTACTTGGTTTTATGTATATTAGATTCATTCTATATACATGTATGCTTCATGTCTTAAATAAACTTAAGTTTGACATACCTATTCATGTATCTAGGTTTTGTGTTTTTTTAACAAAACGTATTTTCAGAATTAAAGTCAAAAACTATGATATATATGTTTCTTGTATATTAGATTTCTATCCATATGCAACATGCTTCAAAGTGTTTAAATATCATGTTTTTGTATTTGAATGAGTTTTGAAAAAATCGGATTTTCATTTGGAAAATTCAAGTTTGAAAAAATACAGGTTTTAGTTTTCGGCAATATTTCCTTAACACAAAAATGGTTCAAAATGGTTGAAATTTGTGTTGAAATTTTTAACACAAGTTTGTATTTCAATGTATAATGAGAAAACTATTTTTGTGAAATTTTAGAAGTTTTATGGGAATTTTTAGAATTATAAAAACCAAGTTTTCAAGTTCTGAAATCCCTGTTCTGGCTTCTGCTGGTCGACCGGACCGGTCGACCGCACTAGGAGTCGGTCGACCGACATGCATAGAATGTGCACGCCCGTTTGGCTGGTGGGACGGTCGACCGACCCGGTCAACCGCAGAGAGCTTCTGCTCTCTGGAAATCCCCGGTCGACCGGGCCGGTCGACCGAGTCTAACGGCTAGCTGCCAGTTCTGACTACCGGTCGACCGGGCCAGTCGACCGACAGCCGCTAGCAGCCCCAACGGCTACTTTCCTGATTTCTGATTTGATTGGGATTTTTGAGTCAGCTTTTTCTGAAATTTTGGAGGCTAATTCCTGACCTATTTACCTAGCCTATATGATGATTTTCTCATGGCAAATCCCTATAAATAGTGGGCATTGGTCCATTGTTAAAAAAAAAAAAGAAAAATATAAGAAAAAATCCCCATTACTTGTTTGTTTTTTAAAGGAAAGAGAAGTTTTGTTTTGGAGAGAATTTTTCAGATCTTTTTAAGTGTTTAAAGTGCAAGTTTTTCAGAAGCATTCTTGGTTCAAAAGATCTATCCTTCTTTGTTTAAAGTGTTGGAAAATTCAAAGAAAAGAAGAGTATTTGGGAATTGGTTTTTGATCTCTATTTCTATATCTATCTCTTTATTTTCCCAAGTGTTTTTCTTAGTTGTTTTGATTTCCAAAAACACTTTATTTTCGCTTGAGCTATATCTCCTATCCTATTCTATAGGATCTTTATTTGTGGGAAAATTGATTTGTGGTTGAGATATAGCACCAAGTTGTAAACCCTTTGCTTTATGATATCCCTCTTTGGTAGAGGTTGATTTGGGTTGTGGTTGACTCCCTCTTTGGTAGAGGTTGAGGTTGTGGTTTACTCCCTCTTGGTGAGGTGGAGTTGGAGTTGGTGCCTGTATCCCTCTTGGTGAGGTGGATTTGGTTGTATTGGTGGAGTTTGGTACTCCGGTCTTCGGTAGACCATTTGTATTGCCTCGGTGGAGGTTGTATTAGTTGAGAGAGGAGTTCGGTACTCCTAGTGGATTGAAAATCCTTCTCGGTGAAGGCGGGGACGTAGAGCTCGGTGCTCGAACCTCGAAACACATCTTGTTGTTTGCGTTTGATCGATTGACTCTTAACTCTCTCTTTACCTTTGTGCATTGCATCATTCATATTGCCATATCATTTATATGCTTGTGTTGTGCCTTGCATTGATTCATATTGCCTATATCTATATGCTTGGTTGTGTTTGCTTGTGTGCCTCACTTGTGGTTAACATCAAGAGCTTCATATAGCGCCTCAACTCTTATTCAGAGGAATCAAGAGGAGTTAGTCCAGAGCCCTTCACGGGGAATTCGGCTACACTCGTTGGTAGCACAAGTGTTGTTGCAAATTAGTTTTAAATTCCACATTTAGTATTTAGATTAGCATTATCACCTATTCACCCCCCCTCTAGGTGATTTCAGTACACGAACATCAACAGTTTACTCTAAACCCTCTCTCAATACAATTAATCCCCTTCCGAACAAATTTTTGGCGTCGTTGCTGGGGAGGGTAACGGTTTTTATTTGAGTTTTTGAAACTAAAACGAATTTTTTCTTCTCTGTTGTAGGTTACAGGTTAGGGAATAGGAAAAGAAGACTTGCAGTAACATATAAGTGATTTTAGGCCTCTGCTCTAGAAAGCAGAGACCAAGTACCCTCTGAATTGCCGCATTTTCTTGGCTTTTGCTGCAGAACTGTGGCAAGGAGGAGTTCACTACTGACTGTTTTTGTGCAGGGCTGCTTGCCTTGCAAAAATATAGCTTGCTAAAAACTTTATTTCTTATATTCCATCACCAAGAGCCGGCTAATAAACCAACAGTAAAACATTTATTGAAAAGTTTAAAAATTGATTAGACGTTTGCATTTTAGGCACGTGTCTTTTCAATTCATTTACTTTACTGTTGAAGAGTGCTGGAGCAAGGTACGTTCGCATTGCATTTAGAATAAGTCTCACCTCTTGGTTGATTTACATCGCTTTGAGTGAATCTTGTTTGCCTATATTGTACACCTGCACAAATTGATCTTAAGGGCACCACCCAATAACAAGAAAAGGTGAGAATTTAGTCACCCTTCCTTTACCCAAAAATCACAATCCAAGCACTCACAATCCCAAGCTTTTTAATAAAAATTGATAGACGTTGGCCCCTAGGGACATCCGGACTCGTTAAGAGATCAGCTGAAGTTGAAAATTGTTTTTGATTCATACTCCAGTCAAATCAGTGTCTAAGGTTGAGGATTAAGAGGTTAAGCCTCGAAGATACCGTGGTTTGGCGTAATTAAGGCCCGTTGCTTACGCACGGATACCTCCCACCATATTTTGCCCCTACCTTGCTGATTAGCTGTGGTCTGACTCGAGCAATAACCTTCTTCGGTTCATCGAATAGTTTGGAGTCGTTTAGGTCAAGGTATCCTAGATAGCTTGTGATTGTTTTTCCTTTTTCCTTGTTTGTTATTTTCCTTTTTCGCTTGCTTGCTTGGTGAACGTTGTCTGTGATTGTGCATGCAAGAGTGGTACCGGGATCCAATTTCAACAAGACTTGTTAGGACTTCTACACTTGCACAAACACCGCTTCCTGACACAATCCCAATCATGGCTAACAATACTTCTCTCCAAGACAAGTTCTACCCTATTCGCACTTCACTTCCTTCATGCATTCTTTTACCCGAGGCAAATGGAAATAATTTTGATTTTAAACCACAATTCATAAATACACTCCCTAGGTTTCATGGCCTAGAATCTGAGGACTCATATTTCTTCATTCGTGAGTTTGAAGAAGTATGTTTGATGATGAGAATTTCCCAACTGGGGGAAGACGATGTTAGATTAAGGTTCATTCCCTTCGCGCTTAAGGATATAGCCAAGAAGTGGCTATATAATCGCCTGCCAGTTCTATCTCTTCATGGGATGATTTTGTCAAAGTCTTTCTTAAGAAGTTCTATCCCATTCATAAAACGGCCTCAGAAAAAACATAATGCAGTTTAAGCAGGAATCAAGTGAACCATTTTGGAAGTATTTCGAATGGTTTAAAGATTTACTAGCCCAATGTCCTCATCACGGCATAGAGAAGTGGCGGCAGTGCCAAATTCTCTATGACGGATTAGGCTACCAAACTAAGACACTCCTTAAAACCATGTGCCAAGGGAAATTTTTGAAAAGGAAGAGAACCAGGGTTGGGATCTCTTTGAAGCTTTAGCAGAAAAAACCATTCAGTGGGAGTCTTGCCCAGAGAAAATCAATCCCACCACTTCCAGAACTGGTATGCATTCGATTGAATCCTCCATAACTGCTGAGGCAAAGATAACACAATTGATGAAAAGACTAGAATTGCTTGAGGCTAGGGAACCGAATTCTGTGAATCAGGTCAACCCACCACCTGTGATCAACCCAGGTTGTACCTACTGCCATGCTCTTAACCACCTGTTTGAGGAGTATCCTGTCTACTAAGCTGAAATGTACCCTGAGAATATGAATGCAGTATACACCAGACCCAACTACAATCCATACTCCAAAATATACAACCAGGGATGGAGGAACCATCCAAATATCTCATGGAGTCAGTCTGGTCATCAGCAACCAAGGCAACCATTTCCACACTAATATCCTGCTCAGTCTCATCAACCCAGTTTCCATCAGAGTCTACCAAATTTCCAATCAAGCTTCCAACATAACTTCCAGCCTACATATCAGCAACAACAAACACAAAATCATCCAGAAAAAAAATTGTTAGATTTGGAAGAATGATTGAAACCTTATCCAAAACCCAGGCCTCAATGATGAACACCCACAATAAGGCTATCAATAGGTTAGAGGTTCAGATAGGTCAACTGGCTAACTCTTTGAATGAAAGACAAAAGGGAACACTGCCAAGTCAGCCATTGCCCAATCCTAAGAACCCCTTCCCTATTCATGAAGTTGAAGACATGGGTCAGAGCCAATGCAATACTGTTCATATTTTGAGATCTGAAAAGCGGATAGACAATCAGGTCTCTAATCATCCTGTTCCTAATAAATCTGTGTCAACACCTCCTGTTCTTGTACCACCAACTCAAAATGATCCATCTTCAAGTTCACCACCTTCAACCTCCAAATCCAATAACAAAGACTAAAGAGATGAGCAACCATACAAGCTTATTGTACCATTCCCTAATAGGCTACCAAACCAAAAGACTAATGCTCAAATGGAGAAGATTAGGGAAATGTTTAATCAGGTCCAGATCAATATGCCCCTTCTTGATGCCATACAACAAGTCCCCTCATATGCCAAGTTCTTAAAAGATATATGCACCAAGAAAAGGAAAGCAAATGTCCCAAAGAAGGTCTTCCTTGCTTCAAACATAAGTGAGTTGCTAACTGGGCCCATTCCTGTGAAATACAAAGACCCAGGGAGTCCAACCATTTCCTATATTATAGGATAGACCACGATAAACAGGGCATTACTTGATCTAGGAGCCAGCATCAATCTTCTTCCTTTCTCTGTGTATCAGCTGAAAATCACCTAGAGGGGGGGTGAATAGGTGATAATGCTAATCAAAGGGCAATTTAAAAATTTAAAGCTACAACAATCACCAATCAAGAATCACAAGATGAATGCAAGCAATTAAGTATGACAATGAATATGATGAGCAATTAATAAGTGCAAGCAAAGTAGAGTAAGGAGTGTAAGAACAAGAAAAGTAAACCAATCGCAAACACAAGGATATGTTATCGAGGTTCGAGCACCCAGCTCTACTCCCCGCCTTCCCAGAAGGATTCCGACCACTTCCACTATCACGAAGATCTCAAATACAATGGAGTACCCAACTCCTACAATCTCAAGTACAAGTAATTTTCTTGGTAGTCAAAAGACCACAAACTCTCTCTTTCAAATATCTCTTCCCTTACAAAGGTCCTTAGAGAATATTGAGTAGGAATGAAGCTCTTGTTGTAAGTGAAGAAAGAAAATTAAATCAGAGAGTATTTGAAAAACCCTTCAGAAAATCAGTGAGAAATTCAGCACAAAAACCAAGAAACAAGTCTCTTTTGAAAGCCTTAAACTTTTGAATTTTCTAGCAAAAAATTGTTGTAACAAATCTCTCTCCAAACACCCCTATTTATAGGAGAGGGCTAGGGTTTAGGGATAAGATATAATTACTGATGATTAGGAGGTAATTAACTCAAAATATATCCTTAAACGAATTTTTAAAAACAAAAGACAAAAATAAACAGCTCACTTAAAATCTGCCCGTTACTGTTCAACGGACACATCGGTCGACTGGGCCGGTCGACCGGTAGTTCAAAAATCCGACCGTTATAGGCTAGCGGTCGACCGACCCGGTCGACTGAGAAAACCTGTGAGCAAAAACAATATATCGGTCGACCGCCCCGGTCGACTGGCAGACATGCACACGGATACGTGCATCTGCCAGAACCGCGGTCGACTGGTCCGGTCGACCGGACCAGACTGACACAGACTCGGTCGACTGCCCCGGTCGACCGGATCAGGTCAAAAATCAATTTTAGAAAAGAAAACAAAGAGGATTTTGATTTTAACAAAAATACTTTTGAACAGGGAATAGTATAAATATAAAGATGTATATGTAGGCAAAAACTTGTAGGCAAAATATTTTTGTATAATTTATAAGAAATTATTTTGGAATGAGCATGTGCGCAAAAGCGTGTGTGATAGAGCTTCAAACCTATCCACTATTCTTTAACATACTATAAACTGAAAAACAAATTACATGAAGACTTCTTGTGCAATCTTCAAGTCTTTGAGCCATCCAATGCCTTGCTAGTGCCTTCTCTTCTATGATTCTTCCTTGATGTGCAATTTGCCTTCCTTGCTTTGTGGAACTTAGAAGTTCTTGCAATAGCTAAGCGAATGGTCTCTAAACATGGTACAAAACCTGAAACTCATCTTAACAAACTTGTTAGTACCAAATAGCTCATATTTTGTTTGTCATCATCAAAACCAAAAAACAAATGGAGAGTGTAACCTCTTGGGCCAACAATCTCCCCTTTTTGATGATGACAAAACAAATAGGCTATAAACAAAAATATAGGGGAGGAGAAAACTCCCCCTCAAATTATGCTATATAAAAGACACTTAAGCTTAAAACACAAGAATTCATTTGAAAACAAAAGATTTATGCACTTGATACCAATAGAAAGAAATTGAGACAAAACACAAGAATTCTCAAAATACATGAATTCAAAAACTCATACATACATAAACATAAAACTCATAAAACGAATCTTTAAAATTAAAGCATATAAATTCATATGGAACCAAGACCAAATGAACTTATTTTTGTCATGTAAACTTATCCTCCCCTTTTTGTCATACATCAAAAAGGGTTATGAAAAACATGTCTATTCAATAATACAAACATTAAGTTCTCCACAAATAAACGAAAATCTAGCAAAATCAAGAGGTTTAGTGAAAATATCGGCTAGTTGTAAATCCGTGGAAACATAATCAATATCTATATCACCTTTCTCAAAATGATCTCTAAGAAAGTGATATCTAATTTCAATGTGCTTGGTCTTACTATGTTGATTTGCATTTTTGGTCATGTGTATAGTACTCGTATTATCACAAAATATTTTTATATGATCAAAGTGCAAATCAAAATCAAGGAGAGTATGTTTCATCCAAAGGACTTGTGCACAACAAGCCCCCGCGACAACATACTCTGCCTCGGCGGTTGAGAGAGCAACGGAATTTTGTTTCCTAGAGGACCATGAAACAAGACAATTACCAAGAAATTGACATGTCCCACTAGTACTCTTTCTATCTACTCTACAACCCGCATAGTCGGCATCCGAATAGCTAGTCATTGAAAAATCTCTAGTTTTCGGATACCAAAGACCCATTCCAATAGTGCCCTTAATATAACGAATAATGCGTTTTACCGCAATAAGATGAGACTCTTTAGGACACGATTGAAATCTAGCACAAAGACACACACTAAACATGATATCTGGCCTACTTGCCGTCAAATATAAAAGACTTCCTATCATGCTTCTATATAATTTAATATCAACATTTTTACCTTGTTCGTCCTTAACAAGCTTGGTTGTAGTTGCCATTGGAGTGTTGCAAGCCTTTGATCCTTCAAGCCCAAACTTCTTTACTAGCTCCTTTGCGTACTTGGCTTGGTTAATGAAGGTTCCGTCTTGCAATTGCTTGATTTGGAGTCCAAGAAAGAAATTGAGCTCACCCATTGAAGACATTTCAAATTCAAGTTGCATGACCTTCTCAAAATCTTTGCATAAAAGTTCATTAGTAGATCCAAAAATTATATCATCAACATAAATTTGCACAATTAAAAAATCATTATCAACATGCTTAGTAAAAAGAGTTGTGTCTACTTTGCCTTTAATAAAATCATTTGAAATGAGAAAACTAGAAAGCCTTTCATACCAAGCTCTTGGAGCTTGTTTCAATCCATACAAAGCTTTATCAAGTTTAAAAACAAAATCGGGATGAACATGATCAACAAAACCGGGAGGTTGAGAAACATAAACTTCTTCATTAATAAAACCATTCAAAATGCACTTTTCACATCCATTTGAAAAAGTTTAAAATTTTTAAAACATGCAAAAGCTAGTGTCATCCGTATGGCTTCAAGCCGTGCTACGGGTGCAAAGGTCTCCTCAAAGTCAATTCCCTCAACTTGAGTGTAACCTTGGGCCACTAACCTAGCTTTATTCCTAATGACATTTCCGGACTCATCCATCTTGTTTCTAAAGATCCACTTAGTACCAATTATTGGTCTATCGTGGGGCTTAGGAACAAGGTGCCAAACTTGGTTGCGCTCAAATTGATTGAGTTCCTCTTGCATGGCAAGCAACCAATATGGGTCCGTCTCGGCTTCGAGAATGCCTTTTGGTTCAAAATGAGAAATGAAAGCAAAGTTACCACATAGGTCATGGAGTTTGGAGCGCGTTGTGACTCCTTTAGATGCATCACCCAAGATGAGCTCCTTAGGATGATTTGTAGCGTATCTCCAAGCTTTAGGAAGCGGTTGAGTGCTTTCCTCCTTATCCTCTTGAACTTCACCTATAGATTCTTGCTTATCTTCTTGCGCGGGTGAGTCCTTCAAGGATAATTTCTCCATGTTTTCACCTAATGGTTCAATCTCTACAACATTCTCAACAAACACATTAGATTCTTCAAACTTAACATGCATGGATTCTTCAATGATTTGAGAAGATCTAATGAAAACTCTATATGCTTTGCTAGTAGAGGAATATCCAACAAAGATAGCCTCATAAGCCTTAGCATCAAATTTACCCAAATTATCCTTAGTATTCAAAACAAAACACTTGCATCCAAAAACTTTAAAATATGCAACATTTGGTTTTCTAGAATGATACATTTCAAAAGAAGTTTTTGAAGAATTTTTGCATAAATAAATACGATTCGATATATAGCATGCGGTGTTTACGGCCTCGGCCCATAAATATTGAGGGAGGTCATACTCACTTATCATTGTCCTAGCCATCTCTTGAAGTGTTCTATTTTTCCTTTCTACAACTCCATTTTGTTGTGGAGTTCTAGGACAAGACATTTCATGCTTAATTCCTTTTTCAACACAATAAGTCATGAAGAGTTGGTTGACAAACTCACCACCTCTATCACTCCTTATTTTTAAAATCGGAAAACCTTTTTCTTTTTCAACTCTTTTTCGAAAAATCTTAAAATGAGAAAAAGTTTGATCTTTATGTTGCAAAAAGAAAACCCAAGTAAAACGGGAGAAATCATCAACCAAAACAAATGCAAATCTACTTCCATTTAAACTCTTAGTTTTAGTTGGTCCAAAAAGATCCATATGAATTAATTCTAAAGGCCTAGTTGACATGATATCCTTGATTGGTTTAAAGGAAGACTTGGTTTGTTTCCCAAGTTGGCACGCACCACAAATGCGGTCTTTCTCAAAATTCAAGCAAGGTATACCCTTCACCAATTCCTTTGAATTAATCCTAGAAATATGGTCAAAAGATGCATGTCCTAATCTTCTATGCCAAAGCCAAGAATTTTCATCAAAAGCATTCAAGCATTTAGTAGAACAATCTAAATTAAGCATGTCAATAATATAAACATTATTATCACGAAAACCGTAAGAATACAATCATTAGATTTAACATCAAAAATCTTGCAAGAAGTATCATCAAAAACAACTTTAAGTCCACGGTCACAAAGTTGACTAATGCTAAGCAAATTATGTTTCAAACTATCAACTAAAACAACATTCTCAATAATAGGAGATGCACCAATTTGAATGTTACCTATACCGATGATAGTTCCTTTGGAGTCATCCCCGAAGGTGACGGTGCCACCTTCCATGTACCTTGATAGGGTTGTGAAGTTGTTGATGTCCCATGTCATGTGTCTTGAACAACCACTATCAAGGTACCACCGCTCCCTACGTCTTGGAGCCTTGGTGTGTACCTACATCAAATAATTTAGGACTTGATTTTGGTACCCACATTTTCTTGGGTCCTAGAGAGTTAGTTTCATTGACCCAAACAAGATTATTGGTTCTATTTACTTGGTCATAGCAAAATTTAGCCAAATGTCCATTCTTACCACAATAAGTACATCTATACACTCTACCATATTTAAAAGCATAGTGAGTGTGTGATTTGTGAGCATGAGAATTTTGAGCATGAAAAGATTTAGCATGAGGAGTGTTATTTGTAGTGTGAGCATGGGGAGTCTTAGCATGTGAAGTGTGCTTTTTAGAAAACATGTCCTCAAGTTTCTTAGTGTTAAAAGCACAATCCTTTAAAACTTTTTCAAAATCATTTATTTTAGATTTAAAAGACGAAATTTCTTTTATATCAATAATAGGAGATTTTGCCTTACAAGAACTCTTGTAGGCACAAAATTCTTTTTGCATGGAAATGAAATTAGAAGAAACATCATCTTTTTCTTTAGAAACAATGGCAAGTTGATTCTTAAGAAAAGCAACTTCTTTTTGTAATTTTATGCATTCAAGTTTCTTGTTATCATAAGTTTCAGAAAGTTCTACAAAAGCATGCACTAGAACTTCCTTACTTACATCATCATCTTCATCATCAAGGGATTGAGGGGTTACCTTGGTGTGTTTGCCATGAAACACATATTAGCTTGATCCACCTCCTCTTCGGACTCGCTTTCCGAATCCCACGTAGCTTTGTAAGCTTTCTTTTCCTCCGGCTTCTTTGGCTTGAAGGAGGAAGTCATTTTCTTCTTGAACTCCGGACAATCCGCCATGATATGTCCGGGTTTGCGGCAATTGTAGCATATGATCCTCCGCTCCTCTTTGCCTTCAAATTTTCTCCGGAAGTTGAGATTGTTCTTCCGGTACATCCTCTTGACGTTGCGAACAAGTAGAGTAAGCTCCTCATCTTCTTCTTCGTCATCTTCATCGTCATCATTGGTGGATGAAGTCTTGAAGGCTATGGATTTCTTCTTTGAAGTAGTGGCCTCTTCTCTTGCCTTCTTGTCCATCTCATGGGTCTTTAGGTTCCCAATGAGACTAATGAGGTCCATCTCGTCCTTGTCGTTCAACTCCTTCAAGGTGGTGGCCTTGATCTCCCATGATGAAGGAAGAGCCCGAATTACTTTCCGCACCTTTTGATCGTTGGAGATGTCATCACCTAAGGAAGAAAGACTATTAGTGATTTTAGTAAACCTTGTAGCCATACTATCAATAGACTCATCATCAAGCATTTTAAATGACTCATATTGGGACCTCAAGAGATCTATCTTAGCTCTCTTGACTTGTGAAGTCCCCTCGTGTGTGGCCAATAAGTGTTGCCAAATCTCATAGGCGGATTGGCAATGAATTACCCGTGTAAGGTCATCCTCATTCAAGGCGGTTAATAGGGAGTTTTGGGCCTTGGAGTTAGCCTCATATAGTTTAAAGTCAAGGTCGGTCCAAGTGCTCTCATCACCATCGGGTGCTTCATAGGTTTGGTCAAGGACTTGGCTACTAAGCTACCCAAAGATTGCAAAAATATAGTCATCCTAACCTTCCAAATTGGGAAATTGAGTCCATCAAATTTAGGTGGGGATTTAATGTTGTCGGCCATGTTTACTAGTGATGAATGAATGAAATGAAAATATTGATTAGCAAGTTTTAAGGATCTCTCTATGGATGTTAAGCCAAACCTAGAGTCCAAGCTCTGATACCAATTGAAAATCACCTAGAGGGGGGGTGAATAGGTGATAATGCTAATCAAAGGGCAATTAAAAATTTAAAGCTACAACAATCACCAATCAAGAATCATAAGATGAATGCAAGCAATTAAGTATGACAATGAATATGATGAGCAATTAATAAGTGCAAGCAAAGTAGAGTAAGGAGTGTAAGAACAAGAAAAATAAACCAATCGCAAACACAAGGATATGTTATCGAGGTTCGAGCACCCAGCTCTACTCCCCGCCTTCCCCAGAAGGATTCCGACCACTTCCACTATCACAAAGATCTCAAATACAATGGAGTACCCAACTCCTACAATCTCAAGTACAAGTAATTTCCTTGGTAGTCAAAAGACCACAAACTCTCTCTTTCAAATATCTCTTCCCTTACAAAGGTCTTTAGAGAATATTGAGTAGGAATGAAGCTCTTGTTGTAAGTGAAGAAAGAAATTAAATCAGAGAGTATTTGAAAAACCCTTCAGAAAATCAGTGAGAAATTCAGCACAAAAACCAAGAAACAAGTCTCTTTTGAAAGCCTTAAACTTTTGAATTTTCTAGCAAAAAATTGTTGTAACAAATCTCTCTCCAAACACCCCTATTTATAGGAGAGGGCTAGGGTTTAGGGATAAGATATAATTACTGATGATTAGGAGGTAATTAACTCAAAATATATCCTTAAACGAATTTTTAAAAACAAAAGACAAAAATAAACAGCTCACTTAAAATCTGCCCGTTACTGTTCAACGGACACATCGGTCGACTGGGCCGGTCGACCGGTAGTTCAAAAATCCGACCGTTATAGGCTAGCGGTCGACCGACCCGGTCGACTGAGAAAACCTGTGAGCAAAAACAATATATCGGTCGACCGCCCCGGTCGACTGGCAGACATGCACACGGATACGTGCATCTGCCAGAACCGCGGTCGACTGGTCCGGTCGACCGGACCAGACTGACACAGACTCGGTCGACTGCCTCGGTCGACCGGATCAGGTCAAAAATCAATTTTAGAAAAGAAAACAAAGAGGATTTTGATTTTAACAAAAATACTTTTGAACAGGGAATAGTATAAAATATAAAGATGTATATGTAGGCAAAAACTTGTAGGCAAAATATTTTTGTATAATTTATAAGAAATTATTTTGGAATGAGCATGTGCGCAAAAGCGTGTGTGTAGAGCTTCAAACCTATCCACTATTCTTTAACATACTATAAACTGAAAAACAAATTACATGAAGACTTCTTGTGCAATCTTCAAGTCTTTGAGCCATCCAATGCCTTGCTAGTGCCTTCTCTTCTATGATCCTTCCTTGATGTGCAATTTGCCTTCCTTGCTTTGTGAAACTTAGAAGTTCTTGCAATAGCTAAGCGAATGGTCTCTAAACATGGTACAAAACCTGAAACTCATCTTAACAAACTTGTTAGTACCAAATAGCTCATATTTGGTTTGTCATCATCAAAACCAAAAAACAAATGGAGAGTGTAACCTCTTGGGCCAACATCAGCAACTCGGGTTGGGCGACCTCCGTCCAACCAGAGTTACTATACAACTGGCTGATCGATCTGTAAAGATTCCCAAGGGGGAGATTACAGATGTTCTCATTCGGGTCGGAGAATTCATTTACCCCGTGGATTTCATTGTTCTAGAGAGGCAACCCGTACACAATCCCAAAGCTCAGACACCTGTCATTCTAGGACGACCCTTCCGGACTGCAAACGCAATCATCAACTATAGGAATGGATCAATGCGTCTAACTTTTGGCGATATGAAAAAAGAGGTAAATGTTATCCACCTGGGAAAACAACCTCGAGATTTGGATAATGAGTCGTTTGAAGTGAACTTAATCGAGGGATTAACAAGTGAACATGACATGGAGATTGAATATGAGTCTGATAGAGAATTTGAATTGGAGTCTGATGACTTCAACCTTGATCAAATCATCGAGTTCACAGTGGAATGGGCCACAAATGCCACCCCTATCCTTCCCTTACACAAGGAACAACCATTGATAGATCAGGTTCTCTCTTTCAAGCTTAAGGTTCTTCCTAACCATCTCAAGTACCAGTACTTGGGTGAGAAGGAAGCTTTCCCCGTGATAATTGCGTCCCATCTTATGGAACAACAAGAAGAGGATCTTCTTACGGTGTTAAGGGAAAATCGAGAAGCCATTGGTTGGACCATGGCTGATATAAAGGGGATTAGTCCATCCATTGTGCAACACCGGATTCATTTGACAGAGGATGCAAACCCAAAACGTGACCCACAATGTAGACTGAACCCAATCATGCAGGAGGCTGTTAGAGCTGAGATTTTGAAGCTATTAGACAATGGGATAATCTATCCATATCCGATAGCCAATGGGTTAGTCCAGTCTACGTTGTGCCAAAGAAAACAGGGTTTACCGTGGTAGAAAATGATAAGAAAGAATTGGTGCAAACTCGACTTCCCACGAAGATTCGAGTCTGTATTGATTATCGAAAATTAAATGCTGCCACGTGTAAAAACCACTTTCCCCTTCCGTTCATAGATCAAATGCTCGAGAGACTAGCTGGACATGAGTACTACTGTTTCCTGGATGGATATTCAGGATATAATCAAATCCCTATCGCTCTCGAGGATCAAGACAAGACTACCTTCACATGTCCCTTTGGAACAGTTGCATACCGAATAATACCCTTCTGCCTATGCAATGCTCCCGCAACGTTTCAACGTTGCATGCTTAGTCTTTTTTCCGACATGGTGGAAAGATTTTTGGAGATTTTCATAGATGATTTCTCTATTTATGGCGATTCCTTTGAACAATGCTTGCACCATCTTAAGCTGGTTTTACAACGATGCATGGAGAAAAACTTGACACTCAACTGGGAGAAGTGTCACTTTATGGTCAAGCAAGGAATAGTCCTAGGGCACGAAGTTTCAAACAAAGGAATTGAGGTTGATAGATCGAAAGTGAAAGTAATAACAAAACTCCCTGAGCCAAAATGCTTAAAAGACATTAAATCATTTTTAGGGCACGCTGGCTTCTATAGAAGATTTATTCAGGGGTTTAGCAAAATTGCTAGACCTTTAACGAATCTCTTAGGAAAGATGTGCCCTTCAAATTTGATGAAGAGTGTCTACAAGTTTGGGAGGAGCTTAAGCACAGACTTGTCTCGGCACTGATAATCTAAGCACCAAATTGGACTAGGCCTTTTGAAATCATGTATGATGCCTCCGATTATGCTATACGCGCTGTTCGAGGACAGCGTACTGATAAAAGACAACACGTGATTTACTATGCTAGTAGGACGCTTAATGAAGCCTAACTAAATTACACAACGACTGAAAAGGAATTTTTAACAGTTGTGTTTGCGTTGGAGAAGTTTCACAATTACCTACTAGGGTCTAGGATAAGATTTTCACTGATCACTCTGCCCTTAGATACTTGATGCAAAAGAAGGATGCACAGGCTAAACTGATTCGATGGATACTTCTTTTGCAAGAGTTTGATTTGGAAATTAAAGATAAAAAGGCATTGAGAATGTGGTGGTAGATCACCTTTCGCGAATTCCAAATGCACCAACTGAGACAATCCCAATCAATGACAACTTTCTTGACGAACACATCTTCATGATGTGTAAAGAGCCCTGGTATGCTGATATAGCAAACTACCTTGCAACTGGGCGAACACCTTCAAATTGGTCAAGTCAGGACAAACACCGCTTTATGAGTCAAATACGGTTTTTCTTTTGGGATGAGCCATATTTATTCAAATATTGTTTTGACCAGATAATTAGAAGGTGTCTTCCTAAGGATGAACATCATAGTGTTTTGACATTTTGTCACGAGTTAGCTTGCGGTGGACACTTTGGTCCACGAAAGACTGCTGAGAAAGTCCTTCAGAGTGGGTTCTACTGGCCTACTCTCTTTAAGGACGCTTATACTTTCTGTAAGCTCTGTACCAGATGTCAAATGACAGGTCGAATCACACGTAGAGACATGATGCCCCTTGTTTTCCATTATGTTTGCAAAGGGGGGAAAACTTACAAAAAAGAGTTTGAGGAGCTAAATTACAAGTATTCTTAAAAAGATTACAAGTAGATCTCCTCAGAGATTCTGGAGAAGTGTGCCGATAGGAGTCTGGTCAGCGCGCGACCACTTTGTCCCTTTGACGATGCGAGCGATGAGATTCCCTTCTTGCCTGGTTCGGGGAATCAGAGAATAGAAGGTTGGTAGAACCCTCTTGCTGCTTCTCAAAATCGCCTTCAATTAGGAATTCCTTCTCGCCTGGTTCCGGAGATTCCTTGAGAAGAAGGACGATGTTAGGGTATCAACACCCTGGATAGAGAAAGCAATTCTCTAAAAGGTCTCTGAATTCGAGAGCGCACGGTGCTTTTTGAAGAAGCCTCTGCTTGTGGAGTCCTCTAGTATATGTGCGTGGTCTCTCTCTCTCGATTGATCGATCTCCCCTCTCCTTGTACCCCCTGGCGGGCTATTTATAGGGAGAGCAAGGGTATAATCGTCCCTTGAGGATATGGAAACAGATTGAATCAAATCTGTTTAAATCTAGAAAGTAGCCTTGCTGCGAGGCTAAGATAGCTTCTGCGGAGCTAGAATTGGCAGGTCGGTTGATCCTCTTGATCTGTTTTGATCCTTTCCATATCGTTGAAAGATTTCCCCTGATCTTCTTACTCGTTTTAGAAGAGTCAAGAGATTGTGGCAATCAACTGCCAAATTTGATCTCTGATTTGATCTTAATTGGATTTGATCTGATTGGACCCGATCTCATCCGGAGATCTGATTGGTCAAAGGTTGACCGTGACAGATTCATAGCAGCGCTGCCCGCATTGAGCTCGTGGCGGAGCTAGAGGCAATTCTTGGCGAAGTCCGAAAAAGAGGCTTTTTGGCGAAGCTGTCAGTTGGCTTCTTGGCGAGGCTTTGGATGGCTTCGAGGCGAAGTCGAGTGATATTAGCCTCTCAAATGAGGCTATCCCTTTGGGCTCATGCGATGCTAAGTGCTAGCACCTTAGACCTGCTGAGGTCTGTTTAGAAACAATCCGGGTTCACTGTCTGCTTGCTGGATCAGTGGAGTCCAAGTTGCTTCCTTGTCCCTTGGAGATGGGTGAAAACTGGTCTTCAGCTCGTCTGTCACTTGTCTTTTGTAAATGTCAACAAGTTTAGACATTGTTCAGACCAATAAGAATCTTGTCTTTTTTAGTGTCAACAAGACCCCCTTCAAAGTTTTCAAAAGTCTGCAATGGCTCAGACTTTGAAATACTTTGAACTGCTTTGATCGGTGGTGTGTGGAGTATGAACGTCGCCATGATGGTTGAGTTCTGCTTCGCTTTGAATCCTGCTTTGGGATGTAGATTCGTCGAGGAATCATGTAGACTCGCGTCTGGGTAGCTTCGCAGCTAGTAGCCCCGCATCTGGGCTTCTGAAGATATGTTCGCTTGGGAGGGCATGTCGCTTTCCCGAGATCAACTGCCGTGGGTCGATTTCGAGGAGGATTACTCCTTTCTTCGAGCTGATCGAGGGAGATATTCTCCGATTTGCACGTTTCTGAGGGAGGATATTCCCTTTCTTCAAGGCGCCATAAGTGCCTTTATGAGGGAGACGTTTTCTCCCCTCGCACGGTTCCAAGGGAAGCCGTCCCTGTTCTCAAGGCGCAATAAATGCCTTAAAGGCGCTCGTGCTTCCACGCTTGAGGCGGCAGCGCTCAGGCCACGGGGCCTATAAATAGGACACTTGAGGTCCTCTGAAGAGAAGTGCTTTGCCTCTCTTCTCTTCTCTTGGTTTGAAAGAGATACTCAGATCTCTGAACTAGTGGGAATGCCCACTCTGGTCATTATCCGGCCAAGGACCGGTAAGTCTTGATCGTTCAACGACTTCACCGATTTTAGGGAATTCACCTCCCTTGATTTAGCTTTGGCAGCTGCTTCAGGGATTAGCTTCCCTTGTTCTCTATTTAACTGATCTGCAGAGAAGGATTTTGACATAGCTTCCCAGTGAAGCTATCATTCTGACTTGATCACAGAAAGATCATTGCATGTTGAGTCCGCTGCGCAGGCAGAACTTGGGACTTGGTCTCTTCAATAGTTGAGCCAGTCTTGCCATATAGGCGGAGCTAAGACTGCATCCCACGGGTCAGTCTGGCTAGCCATATAGGTGAGGCTTGGACTTGGCGTTTGTTGAGCCAGCCCATCAGTGCTGTGCAGGCGAGGCTTGTCCTCTGCTTTTACTGAAATTGAATTGCTTTGACCCAAAGATTCTGATTTACAGTCTTCCTGTGCTTAACTGCTAATCTGTTCTGATTTTGCATTGCAGTGGGCTATGCTCGCCAATCTTGTGACTTGATGGAAGGAACCATAAAATTGCCTTATGCTTCCCCAGTTGAAGCTTTACTTTAAGCAGGAGGAACAATTCGGGGCAGCGGGTGCGTGTCCCAGAGGCTATTGGCAGCCTCTTATACGAGATGATTCGTTCTGAGGTGAGGCTGGTAGCCGCTTTGTCGGAGATGATCCGTTTCGGGGTAGTGGGCGTCACCTGTGAGATCACTGGCATCATTGCCAACTTTCAACTTTGGTGGCCTCTAAGGGCGATCCACTTCGGGAAATCGGGCCTCACACCCGTTAGATCACTGGTATCACTGCCGATTCCCATTATACGTGATCTATCGTGTTGGCGGCGATAGGTTTCTATTGCCAGGCTTCAACAAAAATGGCCTGGCAAGATCTGCCATTTTTGTGGAGAATAATGACCGTGTCCTTGCGGCACCACTGATTACAGCCTTGTGCAGGAGGAAGGCCTTCTTTGTCCAGTCGGTTTGACTTAGAAGCGGGTAAAACCACTTGTATGCTTTTTTGCGCAAATGACCCTGTCGAGCAACTGGGTGTGTTGTATGGAACACAACTTCGATGTAATATCAATGTACCCTTCTTTTTTTTTATCAATGAAAGTTCATCTTCTAATCATCTGATCTTCGCTTGCTTTCTTTGAAGATTTGGCCATAGCGGGGCTAAACTGTATGCGGAGTTAAGGACATAGTCCTTTCTTTGAGTGATCTTCGTGAGACTGGCATGCCAGCGCCTTTTTAGAGGGCTAAGGTAAACCTTTCGGCGAAGTCCTTGAAGGATTGTGCGAAGCCCGCACTTTAACTTGTGGCGAAGTTAACCCTTAGCGGAATTGAAGCAGCGCTTCTCGGGAAGGCGCTTTGGGCGGCGTTTCGAATTAATTCGAAACGGCGGCATACGCCCTTTTCGACGCCTCGTTTCAGGCGCTGATTGGCCTATAAAAGCCCGATCGGGCTGAACAGGAAAAGATCTCCTTTTTTCAGAGAAATTTCTTGACTTTCCCTTTTCCTCTTCCTTCTTCGTTCAGGGAACTTTGAGAACTCTTGCAACTCTTTAATGGCGCCCAAAAGACGAGCGGGAAAAGAAGTGGCGACTTCTGCAGCGGAGGGTCCTCCTCCTCCGGTCATCGAGCGACCAGTCACCGGTAAGGGATTTTCCTATCTGATTAGAGACTGTGGTCTCTCTCCTTTGGAGCCGACATTTGGCGATTAGGACGATTGAATATGATCCGTCCTCATTAGGGAACTTGTTTCCTTGAACCTCCCTATTTTCCTTGCACAGGGGAATTAAGAACCGAACAGTTCTTCCTTAGGCTTCCGTACGAAGCCATTACTCGGGCCATCTCCATCCTGTTGAGGAACAGGATATAGGTCTGTTCCTTCAGTCATGGCCACGAAGGGTGACTTTTGACCATGATGCCCTCTTGATGACGTTAGCCCTTAGGGCTATACCACTTCCTGCTTAAGCGAAGTTGGTACTTTGGACGCCTTCTGCAAAAATGCAGTTTTATCCGCTAGATCAAGCTTCATCGAAGCTATCGCCTTGCTGGCCTTGCTCGCTGAGCGAGGCTATGCCTTAGTGAATTTTTATGTCTTCGTATCCACTTGATTGTTGAACTAATAATAGTTCATTTCTGTCTTTGCAGTGCATTACGCTCCCGATCTCCTGAGCAGTCTGTTTGGGCTGACTAGTGGAGCAGATGATAACCTCAGCCTGTAATTTCATGGACAGGCTTCTTTGTTCAGTGAGCGGAGCTCCCTTGTCCGGGATACACTCATCCAAGGCGGTCATCCGCAGACCACGCGGAGTATCTTGACCACGGCTCCTCTTGAGGGTATTGACTGTCGGACTTACAGGAAGCCCGACTTTATGTTCGGGGATGCCGTATCCGATCCCGATCGCCAGTTGCAGGCAGGCGAAGGACAATGGATCTTTCAACTGGATGGTGAGAAGTTTTACCTTCCGTCGACTAAGCGGCACTTTCCTCTATCTTCCTTTATGAATGTGACTCAGGCGCGGAAGATGGCGTGGGGCGTAAGCCGAAGCGTCGAATCCGTCCATGTTGGGAGATTGACCTTTCAGTCCGGCTATTCGAGGGCGGGCCCTCCCCTCAGCATAATGGGGCTATACCCTGGGAAGGTATCGCGGGAACTTCCAGTGGGAGAGAACCCGGCTGTGGCGCAGACCTTTGGCACTCAATTCTGCGCAGTTGACGGGAACTACCCTGCCACTGACTTCAGGGCTCCCAGTTGGGTTCATCCTCCTAAGACATGGTGGGCGGACTTGACCAACTATATCCTCGCTCACTTCGAGGAGGACTTTGAGGATCTGAACCTCTATGAGGCCGTCAGGGCGACCTGCTACGGCATTGAGATGAAGGTGGCGTGCTTTTGCGCCATCCTTGAGTTGTACTGCCGGCTTTGGGGACCTTCTTCACCCCGGTTGGCGAGTTGGGCATGGCTTTGCATGAGATGTGGGAAATCTCTGCTCTGCCTTTCGGGTCTCTTCCATACGAAGAGTACTTTCCCTGTGAGGCGGAGTTGGCTATTCTGGAGAAACAGGAGCCTGCGCTGCTCGAGACTTATCGGGAGTTGATGTGGCACTTGTATCTGTTCCAGCGTCCACGGTGGTGGCAAGGGTAGCTCGAAGAGCTTAAAGAGCTGGGGAAGTTACCTGTTCCCAGACATGAAGAATGCTCCTGAAGCAGCTCATCGCGGAGTTGCTGATGGCGATATAGTTGAAAGGATGGAGATGTGTCTCCAAAGGGATATCGTCGTAACAGAAGACGCTGGTCCCTATGAGAAGGGTGATACCCTTCGGAGCTTTCACCATCAGGCCCGTCGGCCTATGTCTCGAAAGGCGCTGCTGGCCGGTTTCTTAACCGTCTGGTTAAAGAAGTGTGTTGTGCCTTCTTCCTCGGGTGACATCGTCCATCCGAATGTTCTGCTACCCGTCGTTCGCTTGGCCCATGGCCACCGTCTGGGTCTTCTCCCGGCCATGGTGTGCTGTATTCAAAGAGGCCTTCGCGCATTAACGGAGGCTTCCTGCAGGCCGCCGGCGACAAGACGTGGGAAGAGTGCTATCCTTCCTTACGATGGACCCAATCCTAGGGTGGGTCTGCCGTACACCTACTTGATGGCGTGGTTCGCCCTACACTGCCCTACTTTGATTTGAGCTGGGGAAGACCCTCCGCAGGGTGTTCGAACGGCGCTTCTCCGCCGATTCGAAGGTTGTTCTTGGATGAAAACCTACGTGGCCGAGGCCCGTAAGTTAGTGCGTCGTCATGACGCTTATAGCCTGTTCCGCTGTTTTCCTCACATTCGGGGTGCAAGATACAACGAGGAATTCCGAGATGCGGAGTCAGGGCGGTCTCCCATGAGTCGAGGCGTTTTCGAGTGGCTGGTCAGCATCCGGCCCTCGCACTTGCTGTACAGGAGTGGGGATACCTGCTACCTGGAACCTACGTCCCGAGTCGATTTGCCCGCCAATTCGGGTACGACCAGCTGTATGTGGGCAACCCCAATTCGGACCTGGCTTTCATGGGGAGTCTTATTGATGGGGCCCGTGCATGGCGGTTCTTCACTGCGGATGGCACTGGGGCGTGGCTACGCACGCCGCTGCAGGATCCCGGCCTCTCGACGACCCTGTGCTTTTGCCAGTGGTACGCGGCTTCCAACTCCACACCTCTTGGATTTAACGCCACAGTTTGGGTGTGAAGTTAATCTCTCAGCGACTGAGGCGGAAAGCCTCTGATAAGAGAGAAGGCAAACGGGTTCGTGTCCCCGGCTTGGAAGAATTCATCGCTGTGGATGACAGCGAGGCTTCTGATGCGGGGAGTCCTCGCTTCGAGATGGGGGCTGGAGCTGATACTCCTGCGGCTGGCTCTGGTGTGGTGGGGACGTCTTCCCCACGACATGCGGGAGGTGGAAGAAGAGGATTCTGACGTCCACTTCAAGAGAAAGCGGGCAGGTAGCGGATCTCGTAGGAAGTCATTGGCGAAGAAGCCCCGTCACCAAGCTCCTATGATTGTCGTAGAGGTTACCCCTCTACAGCGATTCCTCCTGCTACCGCACTAGCAGCTGAACCGTCGGTCGCTGAACCGATTAGTGGTGAATTCGCTCCAGGTCTGGGTAAGGTTAACCTTGTTCATATAATACGCCTTTTTGTGCGTTCCCATTGACTTATCATCAATCCTTTTTGATTGTAGGAGCTGAGGCAGCTGGAGAACAAGGGGAACATTATGATCCCCTATTCACTTATGGGGCTGCAGCCGGTTCCCCTGCTCACTCGGAAGAGTCTGGGAGTGGCGGGCTGATGTTGGTCCTTCAGGCGTTGGGACTTCTAAAAGAAGTCCTGAGGCGTCGAGCTCTATCGGGTGGTCTACAGGATATTCGGCAAGCGAAAGCGAGCCGGTTGTTCGTGCTGATTCAGGCAAAAATTTTCCGATGGAGCCCCTGGAGACCGGTGCGGCCGACGAGATATTCGAGGCAACATCATCCTTTGGTATTGTCGTACCCTCTTGGCTTCTTCTGTATGTAGTGTCCCGACTAACTACAGTCTTGTTACAGGTGTTCGGCCTCAAGATGCATCAGCTTCAAGGGAGCCGGTAGATCTTCCTGAGGGATCGAGGGGTGACATGAGCACTTCGGCCACGGCGGATGCTGTTGTGTTGGACGCGCTGTATGGCGACCTTCCTTCTTATCAGCCTAAATTAGCTGAAAGACCAGGGGTTGAAGGGACGGTAGTCCCGGAGGTATCCTCACTCCCAATCACATCAACGAGTGAGGTGCGGACTGTTTTGCTGAGTGTGGCACTGAGGGTGATTGCAAACCCTACCTCTCCAACCCTGGTGGTTGAGCCTGCTGCTCAAGAGGTGGTTGCCAGTCCTACCTCCGCGGTGGCTGGCGTGCTGGTTTCGATGAGGACTCCGCCGAGATCGCCTTCGGCTAGTCCTGCTACTGTCAGTGTTCCCGCTGCTTCTTCTGCGACGGCGTCGACCAGGTTGGTGGACTATTCTGAGGTTGCCTCCCTGCCCGAAATGGCTGAGGCCGAGAATGATTACATAGGCGACCTGGTCGATAGCTTTTATAAAAGCTTGGAGCGAACCATCGTCCTAGTTTTGAAGGGCTCACCTGTACCATTCTCAAAGCTGAAGGTGGTCCTCTCCCGTGACGTTGAGAGCATTCGGGACTTTGAGGGGTATCATCAGGCTGCTGCTTTAGAACTCCTGGTGGATGACCTTGAGAAGGCTGTAGAGGAGTGGCGCCATCTCTCTATCGCTCAGACCCGGCGTCCTTAGCGGACGAGCAGCTCGCTTGTCTTGTTGCCCGAAAGCACGAGGCCCGGCTTGCCGCTCAAGAGGCTGCTAAGGCCGTCTCTTCTGATTTGAAATCCTTGGAAACAAGGCAAGCGGAGGTTGGAAGTGCAATTGACGCCTCTACTAGTGCTCTTCTTGGCGCTGAGGATAAGATTGCGAAGGCTGAGGAAATGATCAGGAAAGCAAATCTCCTCTTATCCAGGCCATACCGGTGCGTCTTGAGGAAACTGCGCGGCTTAAAGAACACAAGCTCAGAGTGAGGAGCTTGCGCGGCAGGAGCTGTCACAGAGGGCAACTTTGGCGGAAGTTGAAGCTCGTCTGGCCCAGGCGGTGGACTTTGATGAGGCTGAGCTGAGGTCACAAGCGCTTGCCCAGGCTGCTGATGACAGGAAGACGAGGCTGAATGCCCTCGGAGAGCGGCTCAGATCGTACATTGTACGCTTGTAGGTCGTTGTATACGTGCCTCCATGTGTCCTCTATCTTTTGGAATTAATGGAAATTCTTTCTTTTATTTTGGCTTCTGTCGAATCTCTAATCTTGTTCTTGCTTGAGGACGTAATCTTTGAGACGTGGCTATCCGACGGTTTCAGAGGTCGCAATGACATAACCGATTAAGACGTCAGCAATCTTGAGGTTAGCCCTTTGCAGGGCTGAAGGGGAGATACTTGCCTTTTGTAAATGTCAGCAAGCATCGGTGAGTCCTGTCTTTTGTAAGTGTCAACAGGCCCAAAGTTGAGACTTAGCTGTCTGCTGGTTCAGAGGTCGCAATGACATGACCGGTTGAGACGCTACTAAGCTCAATGGTAGATGAAACTTGGCTATCTGCCAGTTCAGAGGTCGTAATGACATAACTGGTTGAGAAGCCACCAAGCTTCAGAAATTGGTGATACTCGTCTTTTGTAAATGTCAACGAGTATCGAGACCTGTCTTTTGTAAATGTCAACAGGCTCGGAATTGAGACTTAGCTGTCTGCTAGTTCAGAGGTCGCAATGACATAACCGGATGAGACGCCACCAAGCTTCAAAAATTGGTGATACTCGTCTTTTGTAAATGTCAACGAGTATCGAGACCTGTCTTTTGTAAATGTCAACAGGGCTCGGATTGAGACTTGTCTTTTGTAAATGTCAACAAGCTCAAAATAGATGATACCCGTCTTTTGTAAATGTCAACGAGTATCGAGACCTTTCTTTTGTAAATGTCAACAGGGCTCGGAATTGAGACTTAGCTGTCTGCTGGTTCAGAGGTCGCAATGACATAACCGGATGAGACGCCACCAAGCTTCAAAATTGGTGATACTCGTCTTTTGTATATGTCAACGAGTATCGAGACCTGTCTTTTGTAAATGTCAACAGGGCTCGGAATTGAGACTTGTCTTTTGTAAATGTCAACAAGCTCAAAATAGATGATACCCGTCTTTTGTAAATGTCAACGAGTATCGAGACCTGTCTTTTGTAAATGTCAACAGGGCTCGGAATTGAGACTTAGCTGTCTGCTGGTTCAGAGGTCGCAATGACATAACCGGATGAGACGCCACCAAGCTCAAAAATTGGTGAAACTTGGCTATCTGCCAGTTCAGAGGTCGCAATGACATAACTGGTTGAGAAGCCACCAAGCTTCAGAGAAGGTGATACTTGTCTTTTGTAAATGTCAACGAGTATCGGGATTGAGACTTGTCTTTTGTAAATGTCAACAAGCTCAAAATTGAGACTTAGCTGTCTGTTGGTTCAGAGGTCGCAATGACATAACCGGATGAGACGCCACCAAGCTCAAGGTTGCAATGGAGTTTGGGAAAAGTCTCGTTTTCACGGGGAGAAACGAGGGAATCACTGTCATAGGTTTAGTGTTAACGTAACAGCAAAATGTATTTGTGGTCTTACCATTCTATGGATGAGAATTGGTAAGTGACTTTGGAGGTCTCGTTCTCACGAGGAGAAATGAGGGGACTGCTGTCATAGGTTTAATGTTAACATAACAGCGGAATATATGTGGCCTTACCATCCTATGGATGAGAATTGGTAAGTGATTTTGGAGAGGAATCAAATGGGAACTGGTCCCTTAGGATTTTTAGCAAATCCCCAGCTGTCAACGGGTTTGATATGCCTTTACCAACTACCGTTTGAATTGGGCTAGCCATGCTTTTCCCCTCAGCATGATGAGTTGTCGAGGACTTATGTTGGGCTTACAGGCCAACATTTTCCTCTATCCTTAATCGTTAAAGGATATTGGATCATCGGGTTAATGTCTGCATAACCCTAATTCTCCTTTAGGATAACTGGTGCACGGCCAGGTTCCTGTTGGTTTATGGCTGTATGATCTCACTCGGAGGAAGAGAAAGGCTCTCTTTGTGTGTGCTTTGGACACGGAGATCTTGATCAGAGGTGTAGTGTTAACTTGATCAAGAGAATGATCCTTGATTAAGGATAATACTTCTTTAAGAACTTGCCATTGATCGGCATCATGAGTAGGTCGCCCTCTGCAGTCGTGAGGCGGTATGCTCCATTTGAATAGACTGTTTCTATTACAAACGGTCCTTCCCATTTAGGCTGAAATTTGCCTTTGGTCTTGTGCGTCATAATCATCGGTCGTCTGACGGCTAAGACCAGGTCTCCTTTCTGGAAGACTCTCTGTTTGACCTTCTTATTGAAGGCTTTTGAGATTCGAGCTTGATATAGCTCAATATGCTGCTGCGCTTGAGCCGCTTCTCCTCCAGGGCTTCGAGCTCTTGAAGGCGCAATCGATCATTGTCTTCTAATGTGCACTTGGTGGTCAGAGCCACTCGCAATGACGGCATCTGGATTTCCAACGGGATGACTGCTTCGCACCCATATACCAGAGAAAAAGGCGTATTGCCTGTCGGTGTCCGAACCGTGGTTCGGTAGGCCCAAAGACATTCACCGAGCTTTTCGTCCCAATCTCGCTTATTCGAGGAGACGAATTTCTTGAGCAACTTGATGATTGTTTTGTTGAATGCTTCCGCCAAGCCATTGGCAGCAGGATTATAGGCAGTTGAAGCCACATTCTGAATTCGTATTTATCGCAGAACCGATAGAATACTTGGCTTATGAATTGGGGACCGTTGTCGTGGATGATCCGCCTAGGGACACCAAATCGATGGATGACGTGGTGCTTGATAAAGTGAACCACATTGGAGGTTTTGACTTCAACCAGTGGTATAGCCTCCGCCCATTTTGAAAAGTAGTCGGTTATTGCTAGGATAAACCGGTGACCTTTTGTCGAAGAAGGGCTGATTGGCCTACGACGTCTATTCCCCATGCTTCAAATGGCCATGAAGCAGCAGTCGGGTGGAGCAACTCCGAGGGCTGGTGTATGAAGTCTGCATGAATCTGACATGCTTTACACCTTCGTGCATATTGGATGGCGTCGGCTATCATAGTTGGCCAATAATATCCTAGCCTATGCAACCTGTCTTTAAGCTTTGGACCTGGCTGATGAGCTCCACAAGTGCCGTCGTGCGCTTCTTTAAGCGCTTCCTGTGCCTCTGAATAAGAAAGGCAACGGAGGAGGACACCGTCATATGAACGACGGTAAAGTGTCTTCAGAGTCGGATCGTAGTAGAAACGGAGAGACCTTCGTCTGATAGATGCCGCTTCTTTAGGATTGTCTGGAAGCAGACCGTGCAAAGCATAGTCGATGAGAGGAAAGCGCCAGTCTCTTGGTTCAAGATCCGTGGAGACATTATAGACTTCTCGAGTTCTTAGCATGTGCTTGAAGCATACAAGATGTCGAGTTGCGACTGTGAGGTGATACTCGGTGTCGGCTGGCAAGGCTAGCGTTGTTGCTAACGCAGCAAGAGCGTCCGCCTTGGTATTTTGAGATCGAGACACATGCCCGATGTAGAAACCTTCAAATAGGTTAGCCAATTCGATGGCTGTATGGTAATAGGCACCAAGTCCTCATGGCGGACTTCGTATTCGCCTTTAACCTGATTGATGATCAGTTTTGAATCGCCATAAGCTTCGAGGTAGCGTACCCCCATTCCATGGGCGAGCTGAAGACCAATGAGCAGAGCATTATATTCTGCTACATTGTTGGAGCACGATTCTGTCAGAGAAAATGCTCTGGGCAGGACATGATTCTGTGGGGAGATAAACACAACCCCCACTCCGGCAATAATCTTGCCTTTAGGGCCCATTCGCGATGCTCCATCAAAGAACATCTGCCATACTTCCTCTTCTGAGGTTGCATTAGACTCGAAGACCTCATCAGGGATGTCTTCGTGAAGTTTTGAATGCTCCGGAACTGGATGAGCAGCCAAGAACTCTGCAAGGGCCTGGCCTTTAACCGCCTTCTGAGGCGTGAAGATCATGTCGTATTGAGACAATAAAAGTGCCCACTTAGCCAATCTTGAATTCAATGATCCTGGCTTCGTCATAAGAAGACGCAATGGATTTACTCTGGAGATGACATGTATGGTCTGGCCGACCAAATAATGTCGTGTCTTCTGGACAGCGAAGACGAGAGCTAAACACTCTTTCTCGATAGGGTTGTAGCGAGATTCCGCTCCTATGAGAGTTCTGCTCAGATAATAAATGGCCTGCTCGTGGCCATTGTCGTCCTTTTGAGCGAGGAGGGCACCGAGGGAGTAGTCCATAGCCTTTACATAAAGCAGGAATGGCTTCCCTGATGTAGGGCCACTAAGACTGGAGGCTTTGTGAGGTACCTCTTGATGTCTTCATAAGCTTCCTGACAAGCTTGATCCCATACGAAGGAAGTACCCTTTTTCATGAGCCGGGTGAACGGCTGACAGCGGCCTGAGAGATTTGCGATGAATCTTCTGATATAGGCCAGCCTGCCTTGCAAGCCTCTGAGCTCTTTGAGGTTCCTTGGCGGAGGCATGCTCTGAATAGCTTTGACCTTGTCTGGGTCAAGATGAATTCCTTTTGATGTGACAATAAACCCAAGGAATTTGCCGCTTGACACTCCCAAGAAGGATTTTGTCGGGTTCATTTTCAGTTGATGAGCCCGCATTATGTCGAACATCGTTCTCAGGTCGCGAAGATGTTCATTCTTGTTGCGGCTTTTGACGGCGATGTCGTCAACATAGCACTCCACCGTTTTTCGGAGATGATCGCGAAAGATCATACTCATTGCCCGCTGATAGGTTGCTCCGGCGTTCTTCAGTCCGAAGGGCATTACAGTGTAGCAGTATACCTCCAATGGTGTTCGGAACGAAGTATGCTTCTCATCGTCGGGATACATCTTAATCTGGTTGTACCCTGAAAAACCGTCCATGAAAGACATCCTTTCGAACCCGTATGTGTTGTCAATCATGACATCGGTGATGGGCAGCGGAAATTCATCCTTGGGACAGGCCGTATTGAGATCACGGTAGTCGATGCAGATCCGTATTTTCCCGTTCTTCTTGAGGAGGGGACTATATTAGCCACCCAATCTGGATGTTGCTCCTCCCGGACGAAGCCACATGCAATGAGCTTGTGAACTTCGGCTTCAATAGTTTCCATAATGTTCGGGCGAAACCGACGTTGTTGCTGCTTGACTGGCTTGACGTCAGGCTTGATGTTTAGGCGGTGCATAGCGACCTGTGGATCAAGTCCGGGCATGTCTTCGTAGCTCCATGCGAAGACGACTATATACTCTCTTACGAGTATTATCAATTCTTCCTTTCTGTAAGTGATAGGCTTTCACTTATAAAGATGGGCTTAGGGTGGTCTTGACTACCCAAGTTGACCTGCATCACCTTATCTTCAGTAGGTGGCTCGCGCAGTTCGAATCGTTTTTTCCATTGAAGGTCTAATTGCTGGGCCCATGGTTCCTCATCAGTGGCTTCTGCGGGCTCCAATTGACTGCTTGAGGTCATATTAGCAGTGAGGTCCTTGAACATTCCTCCTATGCTGATATCGGAGTCCCATTCGGAGGATGAAGCCGAATGTGATGGAGCTGATCCATCGTCCTTGGCTTGAACCGTTGCTAGCGATGTGGGCGTGACGTAACTCAACCCCCTGCGTGTACTATCATAGTAATTTGCAGGCTTCCCTTTAGGCACAAAGTTCCGCATCAAACCGCGCCTTCCTTTTCCGAAATTCAGGCCTGCTCCATGCTTCAAGTCGTACCCCATTTTCTTCATAATATGGCGCGCTGGCCGCGCGTAATGAAAGAATTGTGGAGTGTCTGAGTCTGAACTTGAATCTGTGACCACGGGTCCCCGTGGTTGGGTTCTACCGAAGATTATCGGTAACTGACCTTCTTTGGATGGCGGGATCACCAAGACAGCTCCTTCTGCGGATTCCATGGGCGTACTGGACGCACTTGGCTTGTGTAAAGGCATGTGCAGAGAGCTATCCGTAATGGATTTAATCGACCCAATACTCGCAGGATAATCGAAAGAAATATTATCATTAATTACCCATTCACCTTCATCCTCTGAAGGAGTATTACATAGGGGGTTATTGAGACATGCTATAACTGGTTCACCAATCAGAATGGCTGGCATGCCTGTTTCGGATTCTGAATCCGCCTCGTTGCCACTTTCATCATCGTCCGGCAACGATTCTTTAAGTACTCCACCGGCCTCTTGATATAGGAGAGCGTCAGTGAAGTAGTTTTCCACTCCTTTGAATGGTTGTCTCTCAGCAAAGACAGTTCGTACTGTCGCATTATCTTCAACATATTTGAAGCATTGATGGAGGGTGGAAGGGACGATCCAGTTGGCATGGATCCATGGTCGTCCTAGCAGCAGGTTATATGATGTGTCAGCATCAATGACATAGCATGTCACTTCTGACTTCAGACTCCCGATTCTGCAACGGAGTCAAATTTTCTCCAGTGGATGACTGCTCCCGGCGTTGAAACCGTATATTGTAGTAGTGGTTGCGGACAACCTGTACAATGGTATGCCGAGGAAGTAGAGAAGCCTTTTGGGGATGATGCTGAGTGCGGACCCCGGATCGACTTGTATTCTTTCAATGCATGTTGAACCGATATATCCGGTGTAGTACAGAGGTCGATCGTGCTTGTTATCTTTGAGAAGCATATCTTCCGCTGTGAAGGTAATAACGGGCACCTTTGATTGTGCATGATGACATTCTGGGCAGGAAG
The DNA here is from genome assembly GCA_038442645.1 of Agave tequilana. Taxonomy (NCBI): domain Eukaryota; kingdom Viridiplantae; phylum Streptophyta; class Magnoliopsida; order Asparagales; family Asparagaceae; genus Agave; species Agave tequilana. The sequence goes on from JAVJIF010029917.1 coordinate 338,140, forward strand.
ACTGAGCGTCATCATTAGGGATCTCAGGCATGCATGTCAGAAAGGATTCTGAATTGGCTAGCGCGTCCCTGAGTGCTTCTCTTGTCTCTTTTGAGAGGCGAAGGAGCTCGTGTATAGTGATACGAGCTGGGATATTGGCCAGTTGAGCCAATATGTCAAACCGAAAGGGCGTATCAAACCCTTGGCCTGGTGGTTTCTTCAACACATGGTCGAATTGTACCTCCTTAGCCTTTTCTTTCTCTTTGGCTGGGATTGGAGTGGATGCTGGTACTTGTACTGACGTCGTTTGCTATTGTATCTCGTCAGTAGACTTTTCATACTGCCTCAAGTATGGTTTTTTCGGATCGGGTGCCCGTTTGTTGAGGCGTATCGGCTTGCGCTGCGCAAGCAAGCTTTTCTCCTTCTGAATCACTGAGGGAAGCCGATGTAAGATTGCCGTCGTCTGGCAGGATGGAGATGACATTGCAAGACTTGCCCTTTGAATCGGGCTGCTTTGGATCCCGCTGTACGTCTTGGACGAGGTCTGGATGTATCCACATGACTTCCCCTGTCTCCAATGTTAAGGGAACAAGACCCTTATTATGTTGAGCTATAGCTGGAGGATGCTTGACTTCCAACCGTGGCGCAGGGGCTGCATAAGTCCCGTCAGGAACTGTGATCTTCGGGCTTTGCCGAACTCAAGAGTCACCATATTGGCAGTGACTTTCTTCTGCTCCGTCTTCAGTGTCAGGACTCCAGCATCGACCAAGGCTTGAATTCTATCCTTGAGGACATAGCACTTGTCAGTAGGATGGTGGACCATCCTGTGGTAGAGGCAGTATTTAGGGTCGTTTGTACGCCCTATCTTATTGGGACGCCGAGCATCTGGCAGCTTCATTTTGTTCCCTTTGTGGAGCAGATGGAATATGGTGACCACCTGATCGTCTTTGAACGAGTACTGCTTTGGAGGGAACTTAGGTTCCTGATTGTCGAAGCCACTTTTCTTGGCCTTTGACTGCACATCGCCGGATAGTTCCACAGACATAGTCTCTTTGCCTTTAGCTTGAGAAGATTGCGGTAGGTCGCCACGCCCTTTGTTGTTCATCCCCCACTTGCCTCTAGGGGCGGATGGTTCGAACCTTTTAGCCGATTTCTCGGCTATCTCAGCTTGTTCGACCAATTCTTTCTAAGTGTGGGCTTTGACAGCCCCCATGCGAACTTCCACTTGGTCTAAGAAGTTGTGTCTGTATGTCTGTAAGAGCATGGGTAATGGCATCCCTGCTGGGCACATCAAGGATAAGTTTCTGAACCGTTCAATGTAGTCACGGACAGATTCGCCCTTCCTCTGCACAGTGGAGAGGAGTTTGTTCATGGTCACTTCGGTATCGTCCTCATAGAAACGAGAGAGGAACCGAGTTTCTAGGTCGATCCAGGAGTTGATAGAGCCCGGGGGAAGACTGCGAAACCAGTCAAATGCCACCCCCTTTAAGGTTCCAATGAACAGCCTAGCCATGATGGCGTCATTGCTTATAACATTACTAGTCTGAGACCGGAAATAGTAGATGTGTTGATTTGGCGAGCTCTTTCCATCATAGGTATGCAGCGTTGGCGGTTTAAACTTCGGTGGATATGGCACCGAATCCCACTCCAGCAGATAAGGACGGACTGCCCCTACCTTCTTTAATTCATCCCTCTGAGCTAGGGATGCGATTTGAGCTTGGAGGCCCTTAAGGACTTCGGCGTCTAAGGAAGAACCCTCCTTGGATTTCTCCGGCTTTGGTTGCTCATTGCTGAAGTGTTTCTCCTCATCGTGATTGCGCCCGACATCATTGTTATTCCGATTATTGAGGAGTTGAGCGAGCATCTGTTGAATGTTGTCCAGAGCCTCTTGCTGAGTCTTGGAAGTTTGCTCCTGAGCTTCCAGGCGCCGACGAAGGTCGTCGTTAGCGCTATCAGCCATGTTGACTGATACTCTGTCTGTTCGTACCGAGCTAGCTGTCGCCGAAGAGGCGTACCCACTGTCTTCATCTTCTTCGTCTGATGATTGGAGTGATCTCCTGGGCTCTGGCGGGGCTAGGGCCGTCGAGGAAGAAGGCTGTTCATAAGTGTGGGGTATCGCCACCCTGGATCTGGTGTTTCGGAAAACACCTTCCTCATGCACCAAGACTTCGCCTAAGCCTGGGCTGTAGTCTGGATCTGGGGACTCTTGTCCTCTTCCGGTCATGTTGACGGATGCCGAGGGTAGATCTCGCGAGATGCTCCTTTTGCGATGTTTCACCGGGACTTGTACCGATAGTCGATCAAAGCTGACCGTCGTCTTGGAGGCGTGGTGGAAGTTGGTCCCAGCCGGCAATGGACCGAGTGGAGTGTCACCAGCTGACATCCCACTTGTTGACAACAGGGGGAAGAGGTTTGTCTATCTGTCAACAATTTCCTCAAATCGAACCCGGTTGGGTCCCTGCAATCGAGCGCGAAGGCTCTTTTGGGTCGCACATAGGGCGATGTCCTGCTTCTTTTATCCCTGTAGATGGGATTAGCACTGAATAGTGCTTTGGTTCTAGCTTCGCCATTAGACGCGAACTTAGTGCTTGACGCACTGGAAAGCGGAGCACGCTGCGGTACTTTACCCGCTATGCTGCTGCGAAGGCAATTAGCCTTAGATGGTACTTTGGCTTCGGCTTTGCGGTCATGAACCCTGCGCGTACGCTGTGGTGCAGTGGCTTTGCTCATGAGAATGAGGCCGGCGCGAGGCATCGTTGCCCTTGAATTGGACGACGGTATGATTGCCGTCGTAACTTTATGATTGGAGCAGACAAGCATCTTGCCTTTCTCTTCGCGGGAGAGGCACGGTTTAGGCGTTGCTACGCCTGAAGCTTCGGCTAAAGACTTCTGTTTAGGCTTCCATACCCGCCTTGGCAGAGGAGACTTAGGTTCGCAAAGAACCTGATTAGCCACACACGAGGCTGAGGGGTGTTGGCAGAATTCTGCTTCCGATTTCTGATTTGAAACCTTGGTCGTGGAAACCCTCCTATGCTTCCGTGCTCAAAGCATTGGGCCACCCCCAGAGAGGACTTCTTCAAATCTTCCTTGATCGAACTGAACCACCAAGTTCTCACAAGTAAAGGAATCAGACTGCGGACGTGCTTCCTTGTTGCGCCAAATAATCGCAGTAGGTTGGTAGAGAACCTTTTAGTCTCCGCAGAGACTTTCCTTGAAGATTTAGCCAGAGAAACTCTGGCTGCACCGGCAATTCTGAATTCAGAGTTAGACCCGAAGGTCTGTTCGTCGCATTGCGACACTTGATTCTCGGCAGTGGAGAATTTCGTCCCCAGCGGAGTCGCCACCTTGTTTTCCATTATGTTTGCAAAGGGGGAAAACTTACAAAAAAGGGTTGAGGAGCTAAATTACAAGTATTCTTAAAAAGATTACAAGTAGATCTCCTCAGAGATTCTGGAGAAGTGTGCCGATAGGAGTCTGGTCAGCGCGCGACCACTTTGTCCCTTTGACGATGCGAGCGATGAGATTCCCTTCTCGCCTGGTTCGGGGAATCAGAGAATAGAAGGTTGGTAGAACCCTCTTGCTGCTTCTCAAAATCGCCTTCAATTAGGAATTCCTTCTCGCCTGGTTCCGGAGATTCCTTGAGAAGAAGGACGATGTTAGGGTATCAACACCCTGGATAGAGAAAGCAATTCTCTAAAAAGGTCTCTGAATTCGAGAGCGCACGGTGCTTTTTGAAGAAGCCTCTTCTTGTGGAGTCCTCCCGTATGTGTGCGTGGTCTCTCTCTCTCTCGATTGATCGATCTCTTATATATCCCTCTCCTTGTACCCCTGGCGGGCTATTTATAGGGAGAGCAAGGGTATAATCGTCCCTTGAAGATATGGAAACAGATTGAATCAAATCTGTTTAAATCTGAAAAGTAGCCTTGCTGCGAGGCTAAGATAGCTTCTGCGGAGCTAGAATTGGCAGGTCGGTTGATCCTCTTGATCTGTTTTGATCCTTTCCATATCGTTGGAAGATTTTCCCTGATCTTCTTACTCGTTTTAGAAGAGTCAAGAGATTGTGGCAATCAACTGCCAAATTTGATCTCTGATTTGATCTTAATTGGATTTGATCTGATTGGATCCGATCTCATCCGGAAATCTGATTGGTCAAAGGTTGACCGTGACAGATTCATAGCAGCGCTGCCCGCATTGAGCTCGTGGCGGAGCTAGAGGCAATTCTTGGCGAAGTCCGAAAAAGAGGCTTTTTGGCGAAGCTGTCAGTTGGCTTCTTGGCGAGGCTTTGGATGGCTTCGAGGCGAAGTCGAGTGATATTAGCCTCTCAAGCGAGGCTATCCCTTTGGGCTCATGCGATGCTAAGTGCTAGCACCTTAGACCTGCTGAGGTCTGTTTAGAAACAATCCGGGTTCACTGTCTGCTTGCTGGATCAGTGGAGTCCAAGTTGCTTCCTTGTCCCTTGGAGATGGGTGAAAACTGGTCTTCAGCTCGTCTGTCACTTGTCTTTTGTAAATGTCAACAAGTTTAGACATTGTTCGGACCAATAAGAATCTTGTCTTTTTTAAGTGTCAACAATGAGCAATATGCTCTAAGAATACTTTAGGTGAAAGTCCTTTAATGAGTGGATCTGTAATGTTAAGAATAGTGTCATCACTATCAACAGACAAAATATGACTCTGAACTTTATCATTGATGACAAGAAACTTGATGTCGATATGCTTCGACTTTGCTGAACTCTTATCACTATTGCAGTAGAGATTTATAGCTCTTATTGTCACAGTATAGCTGTAATGGCCTCTCGACTAAATCCACCATCTTCCTACAATAAGGAAAATGTAACATGAAGTGGACTTCCTATTGTCGATACATACATCATAATCTGAATCTGTGTATCCGATCAGCTGCAACTGATCAGATTTCATGTAATCTTCTATTGATATCGCATTACCTTCTTGACAGTCTTTCAGAGATCAATCCCATGATTGATCAAATTTCTGTCAAGTTTCTCAACGGTATATGCTATGTCTGATGGGTACAAACTTGAGCAGACGTCAGACTTCCAACCGCCAGTGCATATGGAATGTCTTTCATTTGCTCTTTCTGTAGATCGTTCTTGAGACATTAGAGTAAACTCAACTTATCTCCCTTAGAGCAATTCTTTATGCCATATCTATCTAGCATCTTATCGATATAGGCCTTTTGTGATAAACCTAATATTCCACGTGTTCTGTCACGTTGAATCTGGATGCCTATCACAAAAGAAGCGTCTCCAAGATCTTTCATCTCAAAGTTCTTTGAGAGAAAACTCTTAGTGTCAAGTAAAAGAATCATATCGTTACTTGCTAGTGGAATGTCATCCACATATAGCACAAGAAATATAAGTCTACTCTTTTTAGATTTATGATAAATGTATTGATCATCTACAATCTCCTTAAAACCAAAATCAGATATTACATGATCAAATTTCAAATACCATTTACGAAATGCTTGATTTAGACCATAAATGGATTTCTTTATTTGCAAACCAAATATTATGAAACTTCACTTTAAACCTTCTGGTTGCACCATACAGATTTCCTTCTCAATGCTACCATTAAGAAAGGCAATCTTAACATCCATTTGGTATAACTCCAGGTCAAAGTGAGCCACCAGTGCTATAATAATCCTAAAAGAATGCTTGATGAAAAATAGGGAGAAAGTCTCCTTATAGTCAATGTCCTCTTTTTGAGTGGATCCCTTTGTGACAAGATGTGCCTTTACCTTTCGACATTACCTTTCGAATCCCGCTTGGTTTTGAATACTCATTTACAACCAATCGGTTTCTTTCCTTCAGGAAACTCTATTAAATCCCAAACATCATTGTCCTTTATGGATTTTAACTCATCTTCATGACATTTGACCACTTAGTGGAGTGAATGTTGAGTTTGGCCTCATTCAAGGATGCGAGGTCATCCTCTAGCCTTATGTCAACTCATGCTATTGGAGATAAACTATATAAACATTTGTAATGACTGATCTCCTCTTCCTAGTTGATCTCCTAGGCACTTGTGATTGAGAATTTTCAGTTTCTACCTCACTAGCATGATCTACTTCAGGATGAACTGTATATGTATCTTGTAAGGATGCAACTGTATTTTCATCTTGAAGTGGGACAACTACTTTATCATTTGGAACAATTGTCATGGGTATAACAATATGTTCTTTCTTAAATATGAAATCTTTATGTAGTTGACTCCCACTGTTCTGAATATTCTCAAAAAAAATTAGCAATCCGTCTTTATGTTCTTAGTGGAGGAATAATAAAACTTAAAGCCTTTATACCTCTCAGAATACCCTACAAATAAACAGCTAACTGTCCTTGAGTCCAACTTCTTCTCATATGGTATATATGGCCGAGCTTCCGCTGGACAACCCCAAACATATAGATGCCTAATACTGAGAGGTTTTCCAGTCCATAACTCATACGGGGTTTTAGTTACTGTTTTGTTAGGTATTCTATTAAGGAGGTGACAATCATCTTTAAGGCTTCACTATATAATGACTTTGGTAGAATAGTGTGAGCTATCATACTCCTAACCATGTCCTTTAGTGTGTGATTTTATCTCTCAGCAATACCATTTTGACGAGGTGTCTCTGATATGGTGTACTAAGCGATAATACCACTCTTTCAGAAATTGACAAATGATTCTGGACATTTACCTGATTCGTCATATCTGTCATAGTACTCACCACCATGATCTGATCTAACGGCTTTAAACATGTCCAATAATTGAGATTTCTCATGGAACAAGTGTAGGTACCTATAACGAGAGTAATTGTCTGTAAAAGTGATGAATATTCATGATCATTCCAAGAAGCTGAGGGAATGGACCACAAATGTCTGTATACACCAAATTAAGACACCTGAACTTCGTCTAGTACCAAACTTACTAATGTTTCTTTAATTAATTTTCCCTTAGTGCCTATGCTATTCACATATAGAGATTCAGTATATAAAGCATGAAGTTTCAATTTATATAGCCATCAATCAGAATTCTAGTACCAACAACTTTAGGTTTGAAAAGTAGACAAAGCATTTCATTATCAAGAGTGACAGTAAAACTAGATCTGTCTAACAAATGAAATAGAAATATGATTCCGCTTAAAAAGACGGTACATATAAAGTCTCATCCAAATCTAAAACAAAAATAAAAACTAGAATCTAATTTAAGCCTACAAACTCCAATAGTTTTAATTGCAACTTTATTTCCATCACCCAGTATACGTATCGCTCAGCTGGGCTGGCCTCCTTTGGGTTTGGAAGTTCCGCATTGAATCTCTTATGTGAATTATCTATTCATAATTTATAAAGTGGCACTAAAGCTAAATTAATCTCAGAACAAACATAACGATGAGATATACCCGCTAAATAGCCATTTCTGATACTTTATGTATTCCTACTTGAGGTGGCTTACTTTCTTACAGAAGAAGTATGCAATGACCTTAGGCTACTTTTTCTGCACTTTTGTCACTTAGGATCAGCCATTGTAGTGGTGTTTATGTTCCTCCCTTTTGTTTCACTTTTCCTTTTTCTTATTAGAAGTTTACCCTGGATGTTAAGTGAGCACTGACATTATCGGGCATAGCACTTCTAATAGTTATAGGAATAATGTACTTTATGACCATTAGACACATCTTGTAAGATCTCTCCCACTTACCATAGTTGACCTTTTCTTTACTGAACTTTTATTAGTGATAGTAGAGATCCATCAATCTTTAAGGTGTACTCTAGGTGCATGAATTCAAGAACGATCATTTACGTGGTCTTACCACTTCTTAAATTTTGTACCATTCAATTTATACTACATAAGTGTACAATTTCTCATCAATTTAATATAAACATTGCATTTAAAAAAATTCTACTGTAATAGCCATAAAAAAATGAATTTCAGAAAATGCAACTAGTCTAACAGATAGAGCTGCCGGTTAAACTTTCAGAACAAGTTGTGTCTCTATATGCCAACACTGTACTGGCCCAATATAGATATCCTAAAGTCTAGGTCCTATGTAAGAGAACAGCCTTCCTTTGGGCCGACTGTCACTTTATAGGATTAGTCCCAAAGTTTAAGTAATCTATATTGGTCATATAATATATGTAATGACCCGGCCATAATGACAACCTTCCTTTGGGCCAATTGCCACACGCATGGGCCACACAAATTTATGCATCTGGATTCTTGTTCCGCCATCGGACTAGTTGATGAGGGTAATGCAATATGGGCCAATAGTGTGATAACCTTCCTTTGGGCCGATTACTACACATCAAGGTTCTCCCACTTGCATTACCCACATCAAGTATCCGAAGCCGTACATATTTCGGCCAAATAATAGTCTTCCTTTAGGCCGGCTATTGTCCGCATGAACTACATACGCAATTAAATAAGCTCTTTTATAAATTATTTAGCTTGAACATGTATATATCTTTATCTGTGTGTTATTAACTGTAGTACACATCAATATTCCATCATGCAAGACATATAAGCAATATAATATTGATGATAAAGCGGAAGCATGTAAGGGTACACATAACCATGATAAACAAACACTTCAATGTCTTCTTTATGTCAACTACCTACTATTTTGTCATGTCTAATACCTGTAATACTGTAGTGCTCGTCAAGAGCTTCGAAACGGTTGTTTACATGCCCAAAACAGAGGTCGTATGAGCCCGTAACGACTAATTGAAGTTTCTATTGGCAAAACGGGTCTGCAGTGCTTATCGGGTCTGAATCAGACCCGGCCCGCAATGGTCAAGTTATTGGTTTCCTTTCTTATTGGGCCGGGTTTAAATAAACTGGATAAACCCAATTAGCTTTAATGTGAGAACAACTAAGAATAGATTAAATGAGTTTCCTTATTAGATTTAAATTTTGTATTTATATCAAAAAATTCAATCCTATTCAATTTCACAATCCCAAATTAAGGAAACCTTAACTCCCAAGAAAAAGGAAATATATATATATATATATATATATATATATATATATATATATATATATATATATATATATATATGCCCTTCTAGCCGCCGGCCCATGCTGGCCGGCGGCTGTTGCCCACCCTCAAAGGGGCGCAGCATGCGCTGCCAGCGCACGCATGCAGATGCATGCGTGCACTGATTGCTCTCTGCAAAGAGCATGCAATGCTCTCTGCAGAGAGCATATACAACCTTTTTTTTTAATTTCAAACAAAAAAACGTGTGCTGCATGCGTTGCTTGCATGCAGCACATGTACAATTTTTTTTTTAAAATTAAATCTAGAATAATACACATATTGATTTTCATAAAAAAAATATATACATGTAAAATTCAATAAAAATCACTCCTTTTAACCTTTTGATCCAACATATGAGACACAAATATTTATTGAATCAAAGGAGATATTTTTATGATATTTATAGATCGAGATCATAATTTCTGTAGATCCCTATGATTTGATAAAGAGGTGACACTGATACCAATTGTTAGATCTAAATTTATTTTATACAAGATCTACATATATAATGTTAGTCTCTTTATCATGATCAAAGGGAAGGAAGGTTTTAGGCATACCTGATTCCATCACGAGGATGCCGAAGATTGCACGATCTCGAAGGCGCCGGAGTTGAGGGAGAGGATTCTTCTCTCCAGCCACCAAGTTCTCTTCTTTATTCTTAGAGGAGATGAGAGGCCTCCAAGAGAGATGGTTATTGTTGTTGTTGGTGGAGAGGGAACCCTACTCATGGTGTATATATATAGCATCAAGAAACCCTAGTTCAACTCATCATAGATCTAGGCCCTTGATTTATAACACGGTTCCACACGTGTGATGAGTCCCACATTCTAATTTAAATACACTCATGGCTAAGTGTAATTGAAAACGTGTCTAGACCCAAACCATTTAGGTTTGATCAATTCTTATATTGGGTCAAACAATATAGGTTAAGTAGGCGGGTGCAAATATCCAATTGACTTGATTAGGCCCAAAATAAATTAGACTTTAAACATAATAAGTCTAACAAAAATGACATAACATTTTTCAAATCATACTTCCTAATAACATTCAAACACCGAAAAACTTATTAACCAATTCTCAAGTTCCAAAGAGAACTATTATCACTTCCTCACTTCCACTCTTAACCAAATAGGTGTCAACTTCAGGGGAGCGTCATCAGCAAGTATTGGACCTGGCGGTGTTGGATAATTGCGAGAGATCAAGAGGGGAAACCCACAGGTGCACATGGTTTCCAACCTCAGGGAATCACTGTTCCAGGTGCTGAATTGGTGGGCGCTTGACAAATGGCTCCACTATGCAGTGATTGTTCACTGGAGGCTGGTTGGAGGGAGACTCAACTGGGCAATGTTACCCCACACGGATTTGACCGGCGACCTCACAGACGCCTCGGGCCTGATCACGGAGCCAATTTCGACCAATAAACTTGGATTGGAAATCATTTTCATGGATCAATTACCTTTTTATTTTCTGATTTATCGAACTGATCGGAACAAGGGTGGAGCCTGGATTTTCAAACATGTTGGGCACTAATTTACTATATTCACCAAACGATTTTCACTTTTTTTCCCCCACCATAAGGCACTAAAATTTACACATTTTTTAATTGAAAATGGAACCATATTTACTCGAGTCAAAACATTTCAATATATTTATATTTATTTTCTAAAATAGTAGTTGCTCAACTAAGTACTAATAGGATAACTAAATAATAATAATAACACTCTTAAAATCTATATGAAATATTGAGAAAAGAAATAACAATCTTTATCTTCTTGCGAAGAAGAAGACTATGCAAAGAGAGACAGTTAGAGATGGGGTTTGATGAAGTTGAATGATGAGATCTTGTACGCTCATAACAGGATCCTTAGTAGATTTTTTTTTTAATAGATTTGAGGAGTGTGGAATTTGATTGGTGGGTGATTTTAACATTGTGCGCCAAGGGCATTCTAGTTTTCCTATGTTGGTTTGAGCCGCCCTCAAGGGGACGCTCGACCGGTTGGATCGTGAGATTGTTTCTCAGCAAGTCGTCAGTTTGAATCTCTTCATTGGCATTTATCAGAGAAATTTATTCTCTTGATTTACTTCAGGGCAAGGTGCACAAGCCTCACAAGATTAGTTAGTCGCACTAAAATCTCGGCACTATCACTGGATCACTGAATTGGAATGATGCTTAATTGCCTCATCAAGCTTGAGGAGGTCATTGTGTTTCTCTTAAAAAGGTGTTTTGTCCATGCTGCAATTGAGATTAACCTTTACAAACCTCTGATTTCTAACACCAAGTGATTGTGGCTTATTCTGACACTCTGTCGTTATGGCAAATATTTGAATACAAGGATTGTTTGTTTCAGAGAAAATAGGTTGGAAAGTGCCCATTTTCTGTAAATTTATAGGCCCCACTCTCTTTCCCCATCAATGTGTGTTGCAGAACAGTTGACAGATTTTGGCTGAAAAAATTGCCTCTCTGCCCTACAGTTTTCCCTTACAAATTGAGAGGGGCCTGTTTGGTTAAGGGTGGAAGTGAGGAAGTAAGGAAGTGAGGAAGTGGTATTAGTTCCCGTTGGAACTTGGGAATTGGTTAGTAAGTTTTCCGGTGTTTGGATGTTGTTGGGAAGTGTGATTTGGAAAATGTTTTGTCTTTTCCGGTGTTTGGATGGTAATAGAAAGTGGAAGTGGAAAAGTTGACCACAAAGTTGACCGCAAAATAATATTAAAATAAAAATTAATTAAGAAAAATAAAAATAAATTGTAATTAGAATGCAAGTGAGATTTACATGACCAAAAATTAACTGTTTTATGCTACAACTTATTATAAGTGAGATTTACATGACCACAAAATTAACTATAGCACTCTGAAAGTGAGGAAATGGTTGTGCAAAAGAGAGATGAAAAAGGGAAAAGGGGTTTTCTTATTTTCCTTCTCCGGTGTTTGGATAGATAGGGAAATGAGCAATTATACTTCCCCAGTTCCTTACTTCCGCCCACTTCCTTGCATCCAAACACGCAACAAAATAAAACTGAGAAGCTGCAGGGGGTTGACTTTTCACTTGGATTTTTAATTTTGTTAGAAATCCAAGATGGCCTTTTCCAGCCAAACACACTCTAAACACATCTTTTCTGTCGATTGCAGTTGCACGTTGGCTATTAACTGATAGCATGTAATCCCCCATCCCCCCACCTAAACACCCCCCACATTGTCGAAGACCCTAAGTCCATTGGCGGCTAACATCAAGACGAAGGGCCTCTTTCTAGCTCGGTCTTTATCATTGATATAAGAATTTGCACACTTCTGATCCTTGATCTACATATTGTGACTTCCAGGGGAATCCACCAACATATCAATCACCAAGATCAGTGTCACAAAACTGAGTCAGTCACAAACAATATAGCACGAATACAAACAACCAAGAGAGAAAGTGAGAACAAACAATTTAACGGGGTTCGGCAACTTGCTTACGTCCATGGGGCAGAAGGGAGAATATCTTATTCAACCAACAGAGTTATAAGGGTTACAAATTGATCTGAAAAATCTAAATTGATCAAAACTGATTCAAATGGAGAAGAATTCTCTCAAACAACTAACCCTATAACCCTCAATATAAATCACATCTCAAGGTTACTCGCAAGGTTACAAAGTAGGGTACAACACCCCTCAATATATGGGGGTGTCAAACATATCGGGTTTGGCTCGACCCAATGGTCCCAGCAGGTCAAGGACTGGGCCGAGCTAAAGTCGCACCCGCCAGCAAATAACGGGCGACACGGCCCGCTGACCCGCCCAGGCCGGCCCGAGCATTTTTAATTTATTTTTTAAAATGCAAAATTTTGATTTTTAAAATATATTTTTAAAAAAATGTTTAAAATCCCAAAAAAATCAATAAAAAATTCTAAAATAATCCACAAATTTTGACAAAATTTACATGTTGTGAAATGCAAGTGCAAATTTTTTTTTAACAATCCAATAATTTGAATAAATTGATACAAATACTAATGAAGTATAAAGATTAAAAATAAAGTATAAATTAATACAAATACAAATGAAGTATATAAATTAAAAATGAAGTAAAATTTGATACTAATACAAACACAAATATAAATAAAGTATATGGATATTCATTTCTTCATTTATCTTCTGGAGAGTCTTCAATGATTTTTTTCACTGATTTATTTTGACTTCTCGTCTCGCATCTAACCAATCCTTCCTGTAGTCCCCATCTCGATGGCTTCTGATGCCAGCCGGTTCCTCGTATCAGCAGCACTCATCCAGCTGTATTAAAAGAAGATTTTGAAATTACTATAATGATAGGAGATGTTAGTAAATCACGGGTCATGATGAAAAACACATAATATATAGATTCATGTGATTTTCACCAGGCCAAAATATTAAAATTTTCAAATACTGAGTGCGCATCAATCTCAGGAGCTATGCTACGAGTCGAATAATAATGAAGCTCATTCAATATATCTTAGCTTCTTGATCTTTTCAATGCAATTAATAAATTAAATAATAAAAAAATTTTAGGCCTAGATGAAGATGCAGGATGAGATGATTGTTTATTTTCAAACTGAGATTCATAAAAATTATTCAAATTATTTATAAGATTCTCAATATTTATCCATGCTAGGGTGAATTAGAATAATTTATTTTTTCATAAAAATTTTCAAGTAAATATTTACATACTTCAAATTTAATTTGTGGATCCATAATAATAGCAAAATAAAATATAGTAGAAAATCTTTTAAATACTTATTGAATTTTTCTTCCATAAGAATAATAATATTTTGAAGGAAAAAATTATTTTGATATGTATCAATAATTTTAATTAACTAATAAAATACTAAATTAGTTGTGGGATAATAAATCCAGAAAATAATCTTGTTACTCTTTCAATTTTTTTAAAATTCACAAATTACATCACAGAATTTTCATTCCTCCTCGAATACATCTTGACCTGGCAATTTCATGAAAATAAACAAAATTAATGCTTTCTGATAAAGAATAACTTTTTTTAACATATTATATGTTGAGTTCTAACGAGTTCTTTTATCTTGAAGTAAACTTTTAATTTGTAGGCCTAGTCAAACAAATTTGTTTAAAGTATTGCCTACTTGGACCACTACTTCTAATAAATAAAAAAGTGTTTCTTAATTTTAAATATAAGTATCTATACATTTTAAATCATTATACACAGTTAATGATGTGACATGCACACCGAATATGAAAAAGTTTTTTCATTCAAAATTGGTCTAAAATAATTTTTTAAAAGCTCAATTGCAGCAGTATTGTTACTATCATTATCAACTTAAATAGAAAAAATTTTAGATTCAAGTCTAAAACTATAACAACTTTCAGAATAGTCTGACTAAGATTAGAAGCATTGTGAGGAAAAGTAAATTTTTTAAAATCAATAATTTTTTTGTTTAAAAGCCAATCAGAATCAGTAAAATGTATAATAGCAATTATGTAATGAAAGCCGTTAGAAGCTTTCCAACAATCAGAAGTAAGTTTAACTCTTTGTGACATAGAAGAAAAATTACAAGCAAAAATTGTTTTCTTTTTTCAATAACCTTGAATATTTCCATTCTAATAGTATCTTGACAGAACGGATCATATTAAGGATTATGAGTAGTTCTAATTGTTAAGATTTTGTCTTATTTTTCAAGAGGAGATAATTGTCCAAAAAATCCCATTGAGTTGAAAAAGATGATGGCTTGAAGCAGAAAAAGCAAATTAAAGTAAAAACAGTTTCCTTTTTAGGCGGCGAGTTTTCTTTTCAGCAGGAGTATGAATTAGATTCAATTCCTATTCAAGAAGACTTGTTTCCAAATATTAAAAGATTTAGAATTTTTCTAGATCAAGGAGATCAACTCCTAATAGAATTGATCAAGATTCTTTAAGCATCCAATGGCCAAGATCATCTCATAGTCTAAATAGGAGTTGTATTATAACATCCTATAAATAAAGGGTTGTAACTTAGGATTTAGGTGGAACAGAAGAGCAGAAGAAAATTGTGGTGAACAACAATGTAAGGCCCTAAAATCTAAGAATGTCTTAAAAAGTCAAAAAAGAGAGGAGCAAGGTCAAGGTGCATAGAGAGAAGGTATACTCTTATAATGTAGGCGTAGATTAAAGGTCAATACTTTGTGCCATCAAGAGGAAGGTTAGGTATCTTTGTATTAAGTTTATTAATAAATCTCTCTCAAGTTCTTTCCCCGTGGACGTAAGTCAAGTTTGGACCGAACCACGTTAAATTGTGTGTTCTTATTGTATCTTTTAATATTCATCTTGTGTGTACGAGATAATCGATCTCATGGCATGCTTGAGATCGTCAGTGGAGATCTCATATCTCCCAACTATTGGTTTTATAGTAAGATGGCATCCTAGGTTATGCACACAATAACTGGTATCAGAGCATATCAATTCTATTACAACACTAATAAAATTTGTGAATGTTTTATATTCAGTAAAACTAAAAAGTTATTCAGTCTGAATAAGATATTTAGCTAAATTAATTTTACATCTTTAACGATTATAACTAAAAGTATTTAGTATGCCACTTTAGTATGCCACCTAAAGTGAAAATTTGTGTTTATTGTAGTTGGTTCTGCGGGTGTGCCTAGTTAGTGTGGCGGTTCCAGTATTTTTTGGAAAATCATAAGAAACATCGGGACAAAACTTGCATACAATCAATCTAGCTCCATTACTAATTTCTTTTTAAATTTTTTCCCAAACCTCACTCTACCATGAAAGTTGATACTTTGACAATGAAAATAGAAGGTGGATTAGCATGTTCAGAAGAAGCAATAAACTCTGTGGAGGGTATTTCTGCTTGTTAAAAAAATTAGAGTGTTGGGTAAAGACAAATGCAAATCATGTCATTATTGACTAGTCAAATCTAAATTACCATGAAATCTAGAAGAAGGATTACAACAACTTACTGATGAAGTGTGCAATCATTTTTTACTAGTAAAATATTAAATTAAATTTGACAATAATATAAATACCGGAATGTGAAAGAGAGCATGAGCACTTGAGAACTTGAGAGATATTGTAGAAAGCAAAAATTTGTAGAGATATTTTAGAGATTTTAAGAGTTCTTTTTGTAATGAAATGAAGTAGGGAAGATGGTGTATTTATAAAAGGGAAGAGGGTGTTAAAATGTATTTTTTTGCCAAAAAATCAATTTTTACCCGATAAATCTGTTAAGAGATATCTGTAAAAAAATTATTACAAAATCCCCAGCGACTAAATTCTGAACCCAATATAGCCATTGGGGGGTCATTTGCAAAAAATTGTAAAAGACCCCCAGAATCCCCAACAGCTAAAAAAAGTCGTCAGACATGTTCAACCCTAGTGCGGCACGTCCCGGCCGCACCGTGGGCCACATTATTCCTACCCGTGCATGCCCTGTAGATGGGCGGGCCCCGGTGACCCGGGTTGGGCCCGTGCCAACCATGGCTGATTCCATGTGGGTTGGCGGCCCGGCCCGCTTCGAACCCCTATCATTATATAGGCAGAGCACCTATGAAGAAAAAAAATCAAAACTTCTAAAATCGGGTCAGAAACGAATTCTGAATCAATTCGGATACACCCAGAATACCTTAGCTATCGACAGCTCTAAGGGCCCATCGACAGATTGAGCCGACCCAAACTCTCTGTTGGTCCCCTCTCACAGACTGAGTCATCTGTTGTCGATCGCTACAAACGCCTATCGACAGCTCTATGTCAGTTATTGACAGACTGATAAACACAACTATCTGTTGGTATACCCGTGAATCTACTATCGACCGCCAGTGCGCGCCTATCGACAGATGCCTGTCCTTTTCTCGTGTGTTGTCCAAAATCCAAATCTCTGCTCTATCCAATTGAGTTTGAAAACTCCAATTTCATCTTCTCTCTCATAATTCTTCACCTCGGTAAAGATTTCTCAAATCTGAGCCAAACACCACAAATAATCTATTTCAGCTCAGCAAACGGGTTGCATCATAATGGTTGCCTACGTATTCCCTGTTTAAGGGATCAAGCCACACGTAGTTCATCCAAACGAGCTTTGAAAATCTCAACCATAAACTGAAACCAAATCTACAATACCGAACTCAACTGGCTGAGTCATATAAATTTCCTTATCACAATCGACATGGAGAACAACGGTCTTCAACTTGAGCTGATCTAACTCACCAACTTGAGATTAATGCCTCTATCACCAACTTTCGTGGATTCATCTTGGTTCCTGTGGCTACAAATAACTCCACATTTCCTTCAACCTACTGAGTATCCAAATAGGCTACACGATCTCCACTCGGTGTCACATCTGGTGAGATCCCAACTGATACTGAACCAACTGGAGATGGTTGAGTAGCATCAATCTTCACCCACTGCGATACATCTCTAGTTTTTATCCTCTTCACCTGCTGAGAGACGATAGAATTCAACAATGAAATCTCATCAAATGTGACATACCTACTCAACATGATTTTCTTATTTTCAGAGTCTCATAGTTTGTAGCTTTTCAAATTTCTTTTGACACTTAAAACACAAATATTTTCAGAGTTCCAGTTGACCAAATACCCAACAGAGTTTTTACCTCCTATCATAGTTGATGACAACCTATTCATTAGATGGCTAGTATACACCAAAGTCTCAGCCCAAAACAATTTATCTAATGATGCATTAGACAAACAAATATTAAACATTTTCCAGTAAGACACGGTTCAACTCTTTAGCCACTCCAATCTGTTTTCAAACTGTGAAGTAAATACCGATACCATTGTTTTGACCAAATTCTAGGAACTGATTCTTTACTCCCCAACGTGATCAAATTATAGTACCTTGATCTTCCAAGTGGTCTGATTCTCCATCAACTTCTTTCACTTTACGAATAAATCAAGGAATTCAAATCTTTATCTCAAGGGTATACACAACAATGCCTAGATAAATCATCAATAAAAGAGACAAAGTACTAATAACCTCCAAGTGATGCAGTCTTGGTAGGACTCCAAACATCAATGTGAACACAATCAAGAAGACCTCCCATGTGATGAATTGCGGTGCCGAATGTAACGGTCCCAGATTTCTTATTTTCTCAATATACATAAACATCTATATTGATCAACAGATTATCATAATCATCTCCAAATCCTTAAAAATTTTGGCAGCACTTCCTCTATAATACGGAGTCTACTTGATACATTGATACATACAATTCAAAATTTTCATCAATCATAAATCTATATACAATATCCACGCACTTTATATCACAATTTCGGCGTTACATCGCCTACTTATAATTCTCTCAAATTCATCATGTGGATACCACTCAAGATAACAAATCAAACACTTACTTGCAAATATTCTCCTCGGTATCACCGTCTAACACAAGCCAACTCAAGATAACATCCATATAGCACTTATACACAGGTCCACATATATACATCATCGAACCAAATCACGCATAATCGACTATACAGTCTAATCTATAACATCAACTCTATGTACATACATATAAACAAAATACTCAATTATACGTCATTATAAAAGCTTGGTAGGCCCACACAATGAATGCTTTGAATTCTTCCAGTGCTCTACTCTTACCTTTAGCTGCTGTTTATCCCTGGCTTGCCCTAAAAACATGAAACTATTGGGGGGTGAGCTCGACGGTTCAGTGAGTGGAGTTAATCTCATTCTTAATCGTAGCATGATATTAACAATGTGTAGTATACATGATACATGAAAATACGATGTGTGTAGTATATAAAATATGTGATACATGAATGCTTCTATTTGATTGTGTATTTACTTTCAGCTATTGTTCAATTGATAGTGATAAATGTACACATGACCAGTATCAGATGTCTCTAATACCATATATAATAACACATCCAACATACCCTTAGTGTCACACACACACACACACACATACACGCACACACACATACATATATATCACACATAACCATTCATTTTCAATCATTTGTAAAGTTGCACATATATATATCGTAGCACCGTCTTCGCACTCCGCCCTGCAATACGGGTCCCTTCCTCCTGATATATGATAGATACCCTGTCTTCCCCCCTCCTCCGGTGCCGTACCGGTCCCTTCCTCCAGATATATATATTTATATAGCACCGTCTTCGCACTCCACCCGTGCAATACGGGTCCCTTCCTCCATTATATAGTATATATTTATATATATATATATATATACACACAATATCAACACATCCAATTTCATAAGATTCACATATTATGCGCATCATTTCATATATGGGATGATACTCTTAATTAGTGTTTACATGTTACCTTGTATTCTTATACGAATATTTACACAATTGTCTTAACCAAAACATGTCACCCATATATATTTTGTACATAAATCAAGTAACATACACCAATCATATTCATGTCAATCACAATAACTGTTATTCAGTAATGTACATGTCAATGCCCTTGTACACTATATTCCCAAAATGCTATAATATTTATATTTGCAATTATGTATAATGTAATCCAATTTATTAAAAACCCCACTCACCTTTGTCTGACTTCAGTTATCAATCCTGCGGATACGTAGCTCTTGATTTCACGATCGCCATGGTTCAAAAATCGCTCGAATCAGACTCCTGATGGTCAAGTTATCACCCAAAAACCAAACCAATAACTTAAGGTTAGATATCAAATATTCAGAATTATCTGGGGATCCATTATAAATTTTTTGGGGTCAAAATTAAATAACAGAAACTTTCAAGGGTCAAAATGAAAATTACCTTTCTTTAAGTGATTGGGTCGGGTTCGGGTCTTTAATGGGTCGGATTCGGATCCAAACCCAAACGAGTTTCTTCTTCTTTTTTTTTCTTTTCCTCAAAACAGCAGCGCAGGTAGCAGCCCTGCTGCCTGCGCGCTGATCCCTGGCGGCCGGTGCTCCGGCCGCCGTGCCTGGCCGGCGTTGGTGCCGTCGGGCCACCCCAGATCCCCCCTCGGTCGCCGTCGTTCTTCCAAGCCAGAGAGAGGAGTCATAGAGAGAGGGGGGAGAAGGAGAGAGTGAGTGAGATGAGAGAAAGGAGAAAAAAATATAAAGGAAGAAGAAGAAGGATTCGTCGCCCCTCCGGCCGCGTCCTGCCCTCGCCGACGGCTACAGAGAGAGGGGGAAGAGAGGAGACTAGGGGGTTGGTAGAGAGAGAATGTGAGGGGAAGAAATGAGGGATTTTGGCTATTTTCCCCTTTAAACATTTGCTTTGTTTTCCCTCAATTGACACCTAGCACTCAAGTTCCAAGAATTAATCTCAACCATCCTTTTCTCATCTCCATGCACCTAGTCCCACTCATATTATTTATTTTGGGTATTTAGGTAGGTACTTATAGTGGTATTAATACCACAAGAGTATTACATATATGATCACTTAAAATATTACCCTACTATCTCTCCATATATACATGAATAATTTATATACATGTATTTGTGGATATACACACTCTCCCACGTATGTACATCATTTCAAACGTATGCAATATATGTATATATTTAGAATACCACCATACTTATTTTCCATTTCATGTTCAAGTATTATTCATGTTCATAGTCTTGTATACTTGTAGCTATATATTAAATCTCCAATCTATTTCTAGAATTTAGAGATTTGTTCACGTAATTTTCTCATTAATCATATAACTTAATATTTTACCGGTCTCAGATATAATAATCCAGATTAATTAGAACCAAGTATTATCTCATAATTATATGTTAAGCTAGAAATTAATAATAAAAAAATCAGGGTTGTTACACCGAACTTCACCTTTGTCTTCTTGTTCAGAATACAACATTCACCAAATTCTAAATTGCAGGTAGTTGCACCTTTCAATAGTCCTTGCTTTATCAAAGCTTGCAAAGAATCCATGCCAACATGTTCAAGCCCCATCTATCACAAACAGGTAGAATCTACATCCAAATATTCTGAAGCCGCTAAATTTTCAGTAACTGCACTACCTTTCAAGTAGTATAAGTTGTTACGTCGAATGCCCTTCAGAACAACCAATGAGCCACTGACATCTTGAGAATGCCTTCTCTAAGAGTCCTTCTCAGGCCCTATGCCTCCAAACCTCCAACTGAGATAAGATTCTTCTTCTACTAAGGAACATACCTCACATCCTGTAACTCTCTCACCGTTTCATTGAATATCTTTATATGAAATGTATATATCCCTTCAATGTGGTTTGTGTGTCCATCTCCAAACGACACCAACCATCTATCTAGTTTTTCAAAACTAGCAAACCACACCCGCTTGAGACAAACGTGATAGGTAGCACCTTTGTCCAAAATTTACTCAGATACATCTGAGTAGCAAACTGTAAGAGTAATAGAGAAAGAAAACACTGAAAAGCAGAATCAGTACCATCATCCGCATGTACGAAGTTTGTCTATGATTTTGTCCCTTCATCTTCTTGAATCTTGGACAATCAATCTTGCAATGTCATTCTTCTTTGCAGAACGCACATTGGTTCTTTCCCAATTCACGATTACTAGTCTTGGGCTTACTAACATCTCTCTTAACCTTCCAATGATTGGAACCAATTTATCTTGCAGTCAATGCCTCTGCTATTGTATTACTGGAAGAAGACTCATTATCTTTCCTCCTCACCTCTTGATTCACAAGAGCAGCTGATACATCATTGTGGCTAAGTGAAGTCTTATCATTGATTAAGGTTAGAACTAATGTCTCATACTCTTCATCCGAAAAAGAGCTCAATAGAATCAACATGTCGTCCTCATCCTTAATCACCTCATCCACGTTAGCTAGGTCTACAAGAAGTTTCATGTAGTTGTTCATGTGCTTACCAATTGAGATTCCGTTCCTCAACTGAAAGCGATAAAGCCTCCTCTTCAGATATAACCGATTTTCGATGTTTTTTGTAAAATACTTACTCTCAAGGATCTCCCAAATCTTTTTTGCAGTCATCACATGATACTTGATGTATTATGTCAAACAAGATCTAATGATGCCACATGTCATCTGATTCATTTTGTCCCAATCCTTTTCTGAAGTCTCCACTAGTTTCTTACAAAAGCAGTGTGTCTTTCAAATTTTATGCATTCAGCGCATCCATCATCTTGCATCTCCACATACCAAAGTTGTTCGTGCCATCGAACTTCTCCACATCGATTTTTGACTGGTGGATATACGCGGTCTTCACTGTGAAGTGATTAACCTCGGTCATCTCCTCTAGAAAATACCAAATACAATGTGAAAAATCAACAGAAAAGTAGATCCAAACTAGATTAAGATAGCACTCTTACCTTAAAGTGAAACCCTAGATAGATTTTCAAATGATCTACTCTGCCAAACTGATCCCAACGAACAGAACCAATGTTGTTTTGAATCGACGCACGAACCCACTAACAGTATAATGTTGTTTCGATATCAACAATGATCTTTATCAAATAGATCACAATGCTCTTTAGATTGACACATGATCTAGCGGAACTTGGAAAGCTCTGATACCACTTGTTGCGACTTCCAGAGGAATCCGCCAGCACGCCAGTCACCAAGATTAGCGTAACAACCCCGAGTCAATCATGAAACAATATAGCACGAATACAAACAACCAAGAGAAAAAGTGAGAACAAATAATAGCGAGATTCGACAACTTGTCTACATTCTCGAGGTAGAAGGAAGAAGTTCTTATTCAACTAAAAGAGTTACAAGGGTTACAAATTAATCCGAAGATCCAAATTGATCAAACTGATCCAAATTGAGAAGAAATCTCTCAGACAACTAACCCTAAAACTCTCAATACAAATCACCTCTCAAAATTACTCTTAAGATTTCAAAGTAGGGTACAACACCCCTCAATATATAGGCAGAGAACCCACAAAGAAAAAAAAATCAAAACTTTTAAAATCGGATGAGAAGCAAATTTAGAAACAAATTTGGATACACCCAGAATGCCCTACCTGTCGACCGCTCAAGGGCCTGTCACAGACTGAGCCATCTACTGCCGACCGCTACAAACATCTGTCAACAATCTGTCGACAGACTAACAAACACAACTATATGTTGGTGTACCCTTGTATCTCCTATCGACTGCCACTACGTGCCTGTTGACAGCTGCCTGTCTTTTTCCGTGTGCTATCTCCAAAGTCTAAATCTCTGCTCTATCCAATTGAGTTTGAAAACTCCAATTTTTTTCTCTCTCCCACCCCACATTTAAGGGGAAGGAGGCATAAAGATCTCTAGAACAACACCAAATTCTTTCATCTGATGATGCACACTGACTCAGTCAACTTCTATAGCTCTCTACTTGTACATGGCCATCCCGTTTTGCCTGAGCTAGAATTACTCATCCCATCACTAATGGGGAGATGATCCAATAGGATCAAGTCAAGTTTTGGTCCCCAACCCATTGGCCCTCCAGTGGGGCTCAAATACTTCACTTCATCCCAAAAACTTCCTAGGCTCACAATTAGAGTGGGCAGCGAAGAAGGTCATACGTCTGAGACCTTTCAAAACCAAACTTGGATCTTTCCTATATTATTGCTCCTGCAGCTCGTTAGAAGAGAGAATAATTGGGTTTTGAGTTATCTAAATTTCATATCATTCTAAATGTGACAATTTCCATTAATTAAGAATCACGAAGAATTGACAAGATTTTCTTACTGAACTTTGTTTTTCTTTTACTAAAATTACAAGGTAAAATATACAAATAAAGTTAGATAGCTACAAAATCATGTTTGAGTATATAAATATGAAGTTAACAGAACTAAGCTATGAATTATAAATATCTATATTGTTGTGAGCTGTCACCGATCAAACAACAGAGACGGCTCAGCAATAGAAACGTTGGAGCGGATCTACCGCTAGCAAGTAAAGAAACTAATCACCACAAGAAAGCCAAAGAACACCAGATTTAACGTGGTTCAGCAATGTGCCTACGTCCAATGAATATGAGGCACTCAAAATACTAACAATCTCCATCTTAACTCATGTTCATTGAGTCTCTCTGTAGAAATAGACCTCCGCTTCATTCACCTTACTTTCTCTCTCTTTTTGTGATTTCACATGTCTCTCTCCCAAGAGGCTGTTCTCCGCTTTAACTTTGGAGAACTTTGATGAAGTTCAGAGATGCTATGAACTTCTTCATCGGGATGGTCTTCGTCATCATATCTGATTGAGTTTTTACCTGCACACAAAAATAAGGAATTAGATTTAGAACAAGTTGTGCAAGGTTCTCAATTCGAATCCGCGGTAGCAGTGGCTATGCGGGTCGTGATCCTCAGGGAGGGACTAGCGATGGAAGCTTTGTCAATAAGTTATCTCTAAAGTTTTTTATTAGTTTAAAGTTAAGTTAGAAAGAAAGAAGATGGAGAAAAAGAAGTGATATTTATAATGAAAGTGAGGAAAAGAATTTGGAAAGATGGAGATGGTGATCTAAACTAAAGAAATAAAAGGAAGAAAACTATACATACAAACCTCTTCTACCTTGCTTACCTTTGATCCGTGCGATGACTTACCTTGTCTTGGAAGGCGTACAAGTATGGCGTATAGGATCGTCCACCTTCTTAATCTACACTACGAAAATAAAAGACAAACTAACGAAGGTTTGTTCATCTCCATAGGCCATCAAGGGCCCTTCTTCAGCTAGGTAGTCTCGAAGCAGTTGATTCTCATGATGGGCAAGACATTAGAGAGAAAATAGAAGAAAGCAAATACTGAGATACACAAGATTAAACAAGAACAAAAAAAACAAAAATAATAAAAGAACAAAAACAAACCTCGATTCGATTATTAAACAGTGGTGGAAAAATAAAACTTACACCGACTGTCACCATCAGTACAAGTAGATCCCTTCCTCCATAAGAACATCATCTCCTCTCAGTTTTTACAAAAAAAAATAAAAATAAAAATTACAATGGAGGAAAGAAAATCTAAACTACAAGAAGAAAACCTAAACCCTAGATTTGGCCCTCTGGCTCTGCCTCTGGACGCCCCTTCTCTGTTACTCTGCATGGGTATTTATAGGAGATATAGGAAGTAGAGTCCCAGTACAACTCCTCAACGAAAACGCATCGCCAACCGCCTCAGGATTATCGCGGAAACGGGAAATTTGCCGCGGAAACGCGGCACTTTTGTAGCCAAATGCCACGCGCTTTCTCGCGTGGCATCCTCTGGTCCGTCCATCTGGGATTTTTCTTCTGGAAGTTGAATCTCGACTCTTTATCTGGGATTTAGATATAACTTGGGAAGCAAGTTACATAGATCCCAAATCTTTTATCCACGAATTTCCTTCTCTTCTTTGGCTTTTATCCTCATTCTGCAAGTGTTTAGGGTTGAATAGAAGTCTATCCTTCCCTCTTCTTTAATATTTGCAACTTTGGCCCTTGTGTATTTGCAATTTTGACAATTAATATTTGCATTTTTGCACTTGGGCTTGAATATGGGCTTTTGGGCTTCTTTTAGGCTTTATTTATTATTAAAATAAGAACTCAAGGCCTGCACACAATAAATCACAAAATATTAATAAATGTGCAGAATTATATGAATAAATATGAAAATGTGATGGTAAATATGATGATAAAAATGCACTTTTCACTACCAATCACACCCCCACACTTATCTTTTTGCTCGTCCTCGAGTAAAAATCAAAGAGAAAAAGAAAAGAAAAATTAATCTAACCTAACTCACTTTCGTAGGAATCACGGTTGCACTTAGCATGCGCAACAAGCCGTTAAACCCCTAGGTTACCCTAGAGGACGAGTGTTGTCTCGTGAGGGTTTTCAGCGGATTACACCCACAAAATCCATAAAAAGGAGAATATTCAAATTATATTTGAAGAGACTAAGTAGTCTATAAGTTTTAGGATTATCATTTTTATTCATTCTTAAACTTAGTCTTAATAAAGTGAATTGTTATTTATTTTAGGTAAGGATCAAAATTGAATGTTTGTATAGTCTTTTTCGTTACCAAAAATCATATGCATCCTTATGAATTTTTACTAGGAATTCCTTAATTTGGACTCTCATGCCTCTTTATTATTTTTATAACATCATCTAATTTTCTTTCGTATAAGTATCAAGGCTTCTTGAGGCCCTCATACCTAACTAATTGACTAATAGATGTGTTAATATAATTATTTTTTTTGTGGCATGTATAACTCATCTAATTTTCTTTCGTATAAGTATCAAGGCTTCTTGAGGCCTTCATACCTAACTAATTGGCTAATAGATGTGTTAATACATGTATAATATTTCTTAATTTTCTTAGGCTTTCTAATCCACCCATGTAGCGAACTTAAAGTCGGTGGCTCCCAAACTGGTCGGCTTTAGGGCACCAGGTGAGAAAATACCCCGCGGACTCAAATTCGAATGAACTAGGCCACAAAACTAAGGACTTTATTTTATTTACTCACCTTTAGGCATGAATACTTATGCTTCTTGAGGCACATGCATCCAGCTTAATTAGTGATTTTTTTTTATATGAGGCACAAAGGTCTTCGTCTTAGAATCCTAGATATGCATTAGGTATGCAAATTTCATTAAGGTAAAAATCAAGACTAATTAATTATTCAATTTCTCCTCCTATACCTAAAATTTAAACAATTTATTTATTTTGACCAAGTTTTTAGAAATCCTAATCATGATTTTTCTAATTCTTAAGATTAACGTAGATTTCTTTCAAAAGATAAGTCAAAATATTGTCCTTTTTATAAGTTTTTTTTTTCAGATTTTTTTTTTAGCAGATTTTTGTTAGTTTCTACCTATGTTAGTATGTTAGTAAAGCCCACCCCCACACTTATCTCATGCATTATCCTCAATGTATGAATGAATGCATATATACATGAAAAAGAACAAGGGAAGGCAGAAGTTACCTTAAGGTGGTGGTTCCGGTGGTGGTCTAATTGGTCCACGAAATGCGGCCCAATCTACTTTTTGTGGAATTCGGGGGAACCCACCAGAAATCTTTTTTGTATAACCCACTAAAATGATGTCTGTATTAACATTTTTTAAAATTCCACCCCATCAAATTTTCATAATTCATAATTATTTTCAGAGTCAATTGTGTCAACCGCCTTGTCTCAAAATGGAGTGTGAAAAGATGGAATGCTTGACTTGGACATGGGAAGTACGGGAACGAATACCGACTCAGGAAAGAAACTTAAATCAAGTAACGGTTCAGGAGTCGGGTTAGGTTCAGGAAGTGGGTCCAAATCAATAAGTTGAAGCTCAAGTCCACAATAATCCTCCCACAATGGAATGTGACTCAATATTGGTGATTCAAGTTCAGGAATGATAGGTGTGGGAATCAAGACTGACTCTAAAAGATTACCTAAGTCGGGTAACAAAGCAGGAGTCAATAATGATTCGGGAATTTGAACTTGATCACAGATTTGAGAATCTAGGTCACATATCTCATTGGGTTCAATTTCATAAAAATGAGAACTTGCCAATTTATTCATGGGACTTTCAAAATTGCAAAATTGGTCAAGTTCAATATGATCATAAAAAATGGGTGATTCAATTTCATAATGAATTGGAACAGGATCCAATGTTGACTCAGAAAAATTGAAATCAGGTGGAGACACCGGAGTCATTATTGAATCAGGAAGTAGAATTGAATCATCAGGTGGGAGATCATGATCATATTCATGCTCAAGTTCTATTTCAGGAAAGGAAGAATTTGCCAAGTTATCAAAATTTGAAGTTTCAGCAAGTTCACATGATGGCACTGAATTAGAATCTTGTTGTCCAAAGCAACTTGGTTCGTCGACTCTAAGAGAATGGTCAGCGATATTAGAATTGGCCGGACGGTGAGAACGCAAAGATTGAACCATCATATCTATATCATGATCACGGGCTAATCTAGCCTGAGTCATGGCAGCAAGCATCCTTTCATAGTTGATAGGTGCATCGTGTTGTGATTGGACTTGAAAGGATGAAGTGTAATCTTGATGAAGTTGTGAGTCGGTGGACTCACGCATAATCATGTCTGCGATTGATGGTAATTGTTGCTTGGACTCATACATACTTATCATTTCCCCGATAGATGGTATTCTATTCTGAATGGGTGGATCAGAGTATGACTCTTGGGAATATTGTGGACAAGGTGGAGACGGAGGACAAGTCGGTTGAAAATTGGACTCGGGGAATCGAAACCCCATGAACTCTGTGAGGAGTTGAAAGTATGAAAATTATGGTCATAAGATGGGGGGTATGGGTTATATTCATTCGGATAAGACCATTCCGGCACACTAGGTTGGTCAAAGTTGTGATATGCCGGGTTGGTAATATCCGAAAAATAGTTAGGTGTGTAATATGGATTAAAATTGGAAAAATTATTATTATATGCCATATCACACCAACACAATAAATAAAAAGAAAACAAACAACTAAACAAACAAAAAAGAAAAATTCTAACCTAAGTTAGGGTAGACCTATGACCTAGACGACTCCTAACTGGTTAGACTGTCCACGGGAGGTAGGGTGCAGACTTTGACCATAAGTTAATCAGCCAGGTCAGGACAAGATTGTAGGAGGTTTTCCGTCAAAGACGTTCCTTAATTAAATAACCACCAATCTTCGGGCTTTCGACCCTCAATCCCCTTCTTAGACACTGATTTGGCAAGAGTCAACTTCCAGCACCGTTCCCCTTAGGATAATCTCCTAATTGAGTCCGAGATGTCCCTAGGGCCAACGTCTACTAATTTTAAGTTAGGCTTGGGTTAGTGAGTGCTTGGATATGATTTTTGGGCTAAGGAAGGGTGATGAAATCCCCACCTTATCTTGTTAATGGGTTATGCCCTTAAGATATTTTTGTGCAAGTGTACAAGATATGTAAATAAGATTCACTCAAAGCATGAAAATCAACTAAGAGATGAGTCCTATTCTACATGCAATGCGTACGTACCTTGCTCCAGCACTCTTCAACAGTAAAATAAAGTAATTGAAAAGACACGTGCCTAATATGCAAACGTCTAATCAATTTTTATCATTAACAACAAATATTTTACTGTTGAATTAATTAGCAGTAAGCAGGGTTATCACAGAACAAATTTTAACAGAGCAGAAAGCAGATATTATAATTTGCAGCAACCTGCAGAAATTGCAGTTAGTAGTTCACTACTAAGGCCGCGTTTCCGCGGTTATTGCCGCGGATCCGCGGCACTATAGTAGGCTCTGTTGCTCTGCCTTCGAGGGCAGAGGCACAGAGTTGCTATATGTCCACTTCTGCTGCTGTTTTTCTGTTTCCTGTTCTCCAAACCTGCAAACAGAAAAGAATAAAAGAATTAGTTAATAATTTTTTTTTATTTAGAGAGAAACTTACCGTCCCTCCCCGGCAACGGCGCCAAAATTTTGATTGAGTTTTTACCTGCACACAAAAATAAGGAATTAGATTTAGAACAAGTTGTGCAAGGTTCTCAATTCGAATCCGCGATAGAAGTGGCTATGCGGGTCGTGATCCTCAGGGAGGGACTAGCGATGGAAGCTTTGTCAATAAGTTATCTCTAAAGTTTTTATCAATTTAAAGTTAAGTTAGAAAGAAAGAAGATGGAGAAAAAGAAGTGATATTTATAATGAAAGTGAGGAAAAGAATTTGGAAAGATGGAGATGGTGATCTAAACTAAAGAAATAAAAGGAAGAAAACTATACATACAAACCTCTTCTACCTTGCTTACCTTTGATCCGTGCGATGACTTACCTTGTCTTGGAAGGCGTACAAGTATGGCGTATAGGATCGTCCACCTTCTTAATCTACACTACGAAAATAAAAGACAAACTAACGAAGGTTTGTTCATCTCCATAGGCCATCAAGGGCCCTTCTTCAGCTAGGTAGTCTCGAAGCAGTTGATTCTCATGATGGGCAAGACATTAGAGAGAAAATAGAAGAAAGCAAATACTGAGATACACAAGATTAAACAAGAACAAAAAAAACAAAAATAATAAAAGAACAAAAACAAACCTCGATTCGATTATTAAACAGTGGTGGAAAAATAAAACTTACACCGACTGTCACCATCAGTACAAGTAGATCCCTTCCTCCATGAGAACATCATCTCCTCTCAGTTTTTACAAAAAAAAATAAATAAATAAAAATTACAATGGAGAAAAGAAAATCTAAACTACAAGAAGAAAACCTAAACCCTAGATTTGGCCCTCTGGCTCTGCCTCTGGACGCCCCTTCTCTGTTGCTCTGCAGGGGTATTTATAGGAGATATAGGAAGTAGAGTCCCAGTACAACTCCTCAACGAAAACGCATCGCCAACCGCCTCAGGATTGTCGCGGAAACGGGAAATTTGCCGCGGAAACGCGGCACTTTTGTAGCCAAATGCCACGCGCTTTCTCGCGCGGCATCCTCTGGTCCGTCCATCTGGGATTTTTCTTCTGGAAGTTGAATCTCGACTCTTTATCTTGGGATTTAGATATAACTTGGGAAGCAAGTTACCTAGATCCCAAATCTTTTATCCACGAATTTCCTTCTCTTCTTTGGCTTTTATCCTCATCCTGCAAGTGTTTAGGGTTGAATAGAAGTCTATCCTTCCCTCTTCTTTAATATTTGCAACTTTGGCCCTTGTGTATTTGCAATTTTGACAATTAATATTTGCATTTTTGCACTTGGGCTTGAATATGGGCTTTTGGGCTTCTTTTAGGCGTTATTTATTATTAAAATAAGAACTCAAGGCCTGCACACAATAAATCACAAAATATTAATAAATGTGTAGAATTATATGAATAAATATGAAAATGTGATGGTAAATATGATGATAAAAATGCACTTTTCACTATCAATCAATATCCATTGGATTTCTTTTTGTGTTGATCTACCAAATCGATTATCTTATCATCCATGACCCACTGACATATCTTGTGATACCTCACATCAATGTGTTTCGTTTGCTTACCTGTGATCCTTAGCGTGATGAATCACACTCTAACTGTCGTAATATACCTGAACTGAATCCTGTATGATATCGAACGTCTCAACCAATCCTCTCAACTACAAAGTTTTCTTTGATGCCTCAACTGTAGTCATGTACTCTGCCTCTGTCGTTGAAAGAGCAACTGTATCTTATAACTCTGCCTTCCAGCTAATAACACACTCAACTACTGTAACACATAGCCTGTCGTAAATTTTTCCTGATCAAGATCTCCTGCATAATCTACATCAACATAGTCTTATAATACCCTAAACTTCCCCGTTTTCAATTTTTGAATCAACAAACCTAGTCTCGCAGCCCCTCGCAGATATCGTTGCATCCACTCACTGCTTCCCAATGTTGCTTTCTTGGATTAGACATAAACTGACTTATTGTACTGAGTGCATAGCTAAGTCAGGCTTAGTGCAGATCATAGCATACAAGAGTGATCCCACTGCAAAAGCATATGGTACTCGAGATATTTCCTCCTCCTTTTCCGGTTATTGTAAATATTGCTTGGAGGATAATTTAAAGTGACCTGCCAAAGGAGTGGTGACTGGTCTTACTTCTGCCATGTTGAATCTCTTCCACACTTTGAGAACGTAGTTCTCCTGAGATAGACAAAATCTGCATGAACCTCTGTCTCGAGTGATTTCCATATCTAAGATCTTCTTGATTTCTCCTAAATCCTTCATGTTGAATTCCTTCTTGAACTGAGTTTTAAGCTTCTAAACATATATCTTGTTTCTTATAGCAATCAGCATATCATTCACATATAATAGCAAATATATCGGATCATCATTCTGCTTAAAATAGACACAACTATCATATTCACATCGGTTGTATCTGGCCTTGATCATGCAAGAATCGAACCGTTTATACCATTGATTGAGAGACTATTTAAGTCCATAGAGGGACTTATTTAAAAGACGCACCTGTTTTCTTGACCTTTCTGAATATAACCTTCAGGTTGCTTCATGTATATCTTCTCCTCTAACTCACCGTACAGAAATGTTGTTTTGACATTTATCTGTTACAACTTTAGATCAAACTGATCAACTATCGCCAACAACATCCGAATAGATGTATGCTTGACTACAGGAGAGAAGATCTTATTGTAGTCAATACCCTCCTTCTGAGAATATCTTTTAGCAGCTAATCTTGTCTTGTAGTGCTCATTGTCCTTCTCGCAAAAAACCCATCTACAACTTGTTATCTTGGAGTCCTTTGGAAGATCGACTAATATCCATGTTTAGTTTCTATCCAAAGACTCCATCTCCTGCTCCATGGCTGTAATCCAGCTGTCATAGTCATCTGCCTCGATTGCCTCCCTGTAATTACTAGGGCCACATGTTTCTATTACTAATGTGAATGAGATATGATCATCTTCCTAGTATTACCTTTTTGGTGGCACCGTAACTCTGACTGACTGCCTCAACGATCTAGGTTACTCTTGAGTTGCCTCCTCATTGTCTCCATCTGAATCTGAGGAATTCTCTTCTGACTCTTGACGACTTTTAAGGCTCTATGAGAACTTAACTTTCTTTTCTTAAGTGTCTGCTGAGCTGTCTAAAACTCCACCTTGCGCTTTATCCTCCCTCTCTAACTTTTTTTGCAACGTTGATTTTTTGTCAAAAACCACATCTCTGCTGATAAAGGCGCTCCTTATCTCGGGATCCCGAAGTCTGAAACTCTTGACTCCTTTGGTGAATTCGACAAAGATATACTTTGTAGACTTGAACTCTAGTTTGTTCCTTTTCTGACTATCAACCAAACTATACATCGGGCAACTGAAAATCCATAAGGTTGAATAGTCTACAGACTCTCCTCATCATATCTCCTTTAGGATCTGAAGATCAATAGCTGTTGATGGTGACTTGTTTATTATATAACTCGTATGATTCACCACCTTTGCCCAAAATCCTTCTGACATGTCAGCTTGTAATCTAATACCGCGGGCAAGCTCTGTAAGTGTCCGATTCATGCATTCTGCTACTCCGTTCTATTCTGGTCGCCCTAAAATATTTAGCTGGTGTTTAATACCCTTACTTGCTAAGGAATCTTTGAATTCTTTGGATGTATACTCGCCTCCATTGTCAGGCTCAAGACTTTCACCTTTTGCTCTGTCTCATTTTCCACCATAATTTTTCACTCGTTGAACTTCTGAAATAAGATTTCTGCTTCAAGAAGTATACTCAAATTTTTCTGGAGAAATCATCTATAAAAGTAACATTGTTCTGTAAACTGTCTAAAAATCACTGGAGACAAGTCATCAAATGCATAGTCCATATTTCAGATGTAGGGCAAATCAAAACGCGAGGCCCGAGGCCCGCGTCTTAGCACCATTCCAGTGCCAAAACGTGAGGCTCGAGGCTCGCGTCTCAGCACTATTCCAGTGCCAAAACGCGAGGCTCGAGGCCCGCGTCTCAACACCATTCCAGTGCCAAAAATGCGAGACTCGAGGCCCGCGTCTCTGCACCATTACAATGCCGAAACGCGGGGCCCGAAGCCTGCGTTCAACATCATCTCAATGACAAAACGGAGAGCTCAAACTTGCGTTTCAACTGCAGGCTTGCCCTGCGTCTCAGTTGTAACTGCCCCCATTACTGGGTTAATTACTGCCCACGTAATGAGGGGAGTTAACCCCATTATGGAGAAATTTTAGGAGACAGTTTTACCCCTAGAACCCCTATAAATAGTTAAAATTAATAGAGGGGTGTGGAGATTCTAAAAAAAAAACAGAGAGAGAATCTAAGGAGAGGATTACAAAGAGTTTAACTCTTTTACACAAACTTACTATGTTCAAGTTCTGCCCAAATCTCTTTGAGATTTTATTTGATAGGAGTTGTGCTACTTCATCAGTGATTCAAGGAGAAAAGTTCTAAAGAAACTTGACATTCACCCGGTCAACGGAAAATAAGATTCACTTTCTACCACTACGCAAAGAACCCGACATTAAACACAGAGGAGATTTGAGATTGAATATCTTCTCTCTCCTGTAATTGGAATTTTAGAATTATTATAATCTTTTACTAATTTAAGAAAATTTTACAATACATATTTTCAATTTTTCGACCCGAACAAGTACCTAGCACCCCCAATAGATGCTATTGATGAAGGCCCCTACACATTTGTGTGTAAGGTCTAGCAAGCCCTTTATCTTGTGCTGTGATGTAGATAAATGTACTCTACATTGCATACCCATAATGCAAAGTGTATAAAGATCAAGTTTGCAATATGTGATACCTGATAGAGCACTCTTTTTCTGTGGGACTTAAACACCTCGCTCGCTCATGTGTCCAAGACACGTATGCTAAAGTCTTGTAGTATCCTCCTTCTCTGTTGCAGCCGAAGCATCACCAACAATAATGCCTCCTGTCAACTTGTACAAGTTTGTTGTCCGTTCTCCTTTGAGAATCGTCATGGAGACTTTTGTAATTTTGATTCCTCCATTTGCACCGAAAAACTTGTACCCTTAAGCTTCTAAGCTCCCAAAGAGAGAAGATTCATCTTCAAATCCAAAACATGTCGAACGTTCGTGAGGGTTTGAACCTGTCCATCAAACATTCTCATACGAATGTTGCCGACGCCAACAGTGTTGCACACGACATCGTTACCCATCAGGACAGAGCCTCTATCATAAGGTTTGTAAGTATCGAACCACTCTCTTTTTGGGCATATGTGCACCCCGAATCAAGTAACCAAGCATCTGAGTATTTACTTTTTCCTGAGTCAGCCGTCAAGGCATCCTATGAATCCTCATCTGCTTTTTCAACAACCCCGGCTTGATTTGACTTTCCACTAGTACTAGTCCCATCAGAATCCTTGCCGCCTTTCCTTTTCAGTATCTCCTTGTATTTCATACAATTCTTCTTGATGTGCCTGATTTCTTACAAAAGTAGAAAGAAAAACTACTAGAAGCCTCTGAAACTCTTTTGAGTCCCCTACTATTTGATCTTCCCCTCTGGCCCTTGACAACCAATCTTGAGGTCTCTTCTGTAGAATCTGTCTTCTTCATCACCTCGTTATTCTGGAGCATCTGCCTGACATCTTTTAACTCTAAAGTCTCCTTACCATACATAATGGTGGTCACCAAGTGATCATAACTTGATGGAAGAGAAGAGAGTAACATAAAAGCTTTGTCTTCTTCTTCTATCTTAACCTCTAGAGCCAATAAGTCGCTTAAAATTCTATTAAAAGTATTAAGATGTTATAGAATAGGCGTACCTTCTTTCATCTGAAGGCTGTATAACTGCTTCTTCATGAATAGCTTATTTGACAAACTCTTCGTCATGTAAAGGCTTGTCAGCCTACATTAAAGACCAGCAGTTGTCTCCTCGTTGATTACGTTATAGAGGATCTCGTCTGATAGGCATTGTATGATCGTCGCCTTTGCGTGAAAGTCGATGTCATTCCACTTATCATCCTCCATTTTCGATGGTTTCTTCTCAATACCAAGTAGGGCCTTGTGTGTGTCCTCCTTCACGAGCAACGATATTACTCGTATCTTTCACAACAGGAAGTTAGACTTGCTATCGAATTTCTCCGCCTCGAGCTTGGTTGTCGAGGTCATCTTACTAGCCATCACTCTGATACCAATTGTTGTAATCTATTACTGATCAAACAACAGAGAAACACCGAATTGACGGCTCGGCAGCAGAAACGTTTAAGCGGATCTACCGTTTGCAGGCAAAAAAAAACTAATCACCATAAGAAAATTAAAAAAACACCAGATTTAACGTGGTTCGACAATGAGCTTACATCCACGGGAAGGAGGGAGAAATCTTTATTGAAAACATAAAAGAAAATACAAGAGTTACAAGAATATCTTTATCTCACAACTCTCAACGGTGAAAATCTTAATTTCTCTTGACTTTCCTTGACACACTTTTAAAATGCCAACCGCAAGGGGTTTATATAGGACCTAGGATGATTCTAGTCCAACCTAAGGTTTAACAATCCAATCAA
This sequence comes from Agave tequilana, assembly GCA_038442645.1. Classification (NCBI taxonomy): domain Eukaryota; kingdom Viridiplantae; phylum Streptophyta; class Magnoliopsida; order Asparagales; family Asparagaceae; genus Agave; species Agave tequilana. The sequence continues at coordinate 374,016 of JAVJIF010029917.1, forward strand.
CATTGCCTCAAATAAAGAAGAAAACAAGAATCCAATCAGCTGAAAATAGAACCATAAAAGAAAACTGCAGATCCCGACATTAGTCGACTAAGGGCAAGTATTAATCGACTATACCATAAAATTAGTCAATTAATGTAAGACAATCCGAGAATCCAACTCTCTATTTGCAAGGCCTAGTCGATTACACCCAAGTATTAGTCGACTATCCTAAACCCTAGTCGACTAATAAGACCCACTAGTCGATTAATCAACATGCACAAAGCTTGTACATGTCTGTGTTTGATTTCTGAAGCTTGTAACACCTCCACTTGAACCTGAATCTTTCTCCAATAAATATGAGACACTCAAAATACTAACATATACTACTATAAAAAACATCAGTTGAAATATAACAAAAGATTCCGTCTGTCTGACATCTAAGTGAAAAAAATCAATTATTTATTTGAAAACTTTAGTTATAACACAGTTAGACATGACTATTTTAGTAACTATTATTTTTTAACTGATAAACATAGCTTCAATTTTAATATTTTTTTGGGTCTCTTTCTCGTCTCTATCCAACGACATCCTCTCTCTCATTGATATTTTCATCTCAATCCAAATATCTATCTCTATTCAAATTGAAACCACCTACTCAGTACTTAATGTGGAAGTCATTATATAATAGAAGGATAATCTAAAGCGTCCAAATAATTATATACAAAATAAAAAATAATAGAAAGATCTAATTTCTCCTTACAAATTTAAAAAATTATTTTTAGAGAAAAAATCATAACTAAATGAAGAAAATTAAACTCAACCTTTTTGTGTTTAATTAAGTTTTGAAAAAATCTAATCAATTTTTTAAAATCATTGAAAATATTAGCATATTTTTTTATCTTATTTTTTTAGATAAGCACATGTAACTATCAATTGATAATTTTTTATATATTTTGATATATAGTATCTCATGCTTAAATTCATATAATTATTAGTGAAATATTTTCTTACAATATATAATATATTATTTACATTAAAAATAATTTTTTGAAATACTAATCAACATAAGATAATTATATTTCAGTATTAATTGTTTAATCTTATTTTAACGTGCATAGCATGTGCCCAGAATACTAGTATTTATAATGAATTATCATCTGATTTAGATCTTTTATGTAGATGTCTGTTTTTAAAATTCACACTCCATCTTAAGGCGCGTCTGGATTAAAGAAAGTTACTGAAAAAGTGAGGGTTTTGTGAGCCCCACTGGCAGCTTTCTCAGCTTTTATAATAAAGATTGTTTGTTTAAAAAAACTATTCTAAAATAAGAATAGTGACGCTGATTAGCATTTTTTTTCCAATTTTGTTTGTGGACCTCTGACAACATAGAGCCCACCACCAATATATTCCAAAAAAATTTATTTTTTGTGAGCTCACTGTGAAGTCTTCTCAAATTTTTTACTGGGGATTGTGGGTTCTCATTTACCATCTCTAGCCTGAATTTGTGGGATTAGAAACGGAAGGTGTGAAACGTGGCGGCTGTGTGGGCCCACACCAGCCCCCCGGCTTCCCACCCCGCCACAAGTGTTTTAGCTCCGCTCCGGTTCATCAGCCGGACGTCGTCGGATCCAATTTAGTCGCCGGCTTAAAAACTCGGGTAAAAAATATATCCCCTTCATTTTTTTATCAGATAAAAAATACATCACATCTCCTTTCCATAAAAAGTTTCTTTTATCCAGAAAAATGAAAACAAAAAACCCTAATTTCTCAAAATCACTCCCCATTTTTTATTCCCCAATTTCCAGTGTCGAGATGAATCCAAAGGCGGCAGCTTCATCGCCCGGAAGCGATGTGGGCGCCTATTCTATTGCTCCGAGGAAATCCAAGAAACCCAAATGTACGTTATTTTTTTTTTTTTTTTGCATTTCCTGGTTTGTTTATTACACAATGCATGTCGAATTTTGTAATGTGATAATTGTTTTGGGCATGTGGATTATGGTTTTTAGTTTATGAACAGAGAAATCCGTGATTTGATTTGATTATTGCAGTTGCATGTGCTACTTCATTGCTCAATTTGACCCTGTTTTTTTTTGCCCGTTTCTTTCGTACAAGATTGTAAGAATTATTTATGTCAATTGGCACTTTATAGGCAAGATTCTAATAATTATGTGTCAATTAACATTTTTCATTTGGAAAAAGCAAAGAAAGAATGCCCATTTGAACTATGCATGGAAGTTAAGATATATTGTAGAAGTGTATTTATGATACAACATTCTCTTATGACAGAGAAAAGCTAGCACTTTTTTCATTTTATAGTCATGATTGCGCTTCGATGGGAGAAGATATGATAGGTTCATTGCTCGAATTCATGGATCAATATTACAGTGATCACTTGCATAAAGGATATTAGTTGTCAAGCATCAAACAATTAAGAAAGGTGGAAAGGACAAAGATGTGAAACGGTAAGTATGTGAATCAGAAATCAGTAATCGAACAAAACTTCACTACGTTTCACCAAGTATAAGATCTTGGGTAGAAAAACAACTAAAACAAATATGCATGCACATGAATTTTTACAAAATGCAGCAATCGCAATTGTACCATTTTCAATTTTGAATAAACTAAATCAATGACTAAGTATGAAGGCACAAGCTTGTAAAATCAATGTAAAAGGGCTAGCAACTATAGGGTTAGCAGAATCTCAAGATCTTGCTATTTGTGGCAACATATTAAATCAATAAAATAATAGAGATGGATATCAAACTCACAAATAAATAGGCCGGGTTAAAAAAGTTACCCACTGAAAATCACAGAGATCTTAGTGACCTATAATGAATGCCGGTGCAAAGCTCTCGTCGTCATGATTGCAATGACTCGAAAATCAACTGAAATGGACATCAGATATGAAAGTTGTGGTCCAAAAATGAAGACGGTGCACTAACAGGTCTGTCTGCAAAACTGGTATGGATCACTGTAGCAGAGGGTCGGATACACTGTAGCAACGAGTCGGGGAACTATAGCTGGTGGATTCAGGTTTTGTAGCTTCACGGGTTTGAAACTAAAACTCAATCTCTTTTAATTAATTGGTTCATGTCAGGTTGATTTCTGTGACCCGATTTGAACTTTCGATCGGCAACAGTGGCAGAGAATGAAGGAAGGGAGCTCGGCGACATGTTGGCAAGGACGGAGGAGATTGTGGCGGTTTTCTGGCGACGGATCTGGGGATTGTGCATGGATGAGAGAGAGGGAGGCAGTTGGTGGCGGGTGGTTGTTGGGTTTGCTTGGCTCAAAGGCGACGAAGAAGAAAGCGACGAGTTGATGGTGATGGCGGGGGGAGGTGATGGCGGGGGAGGTGATTGAGGGGATGAGGGCGGTGATGTGGTGGGTTGCAGTTGGCGGCATGTTGACGTGAGGGAAGAATAGAGAAGGGTTGTGGGGAAGAAGGAAGAGGGAGACGGGTGTGGCGGCGTCGCTGGCAGTGCCAGAGTTCAAAGGATCGGCTGAGTCATCTCTGGACGATGCTTTCTACGACGAGAACGAGAACATGTCCGCAGATGGGGGCAAGATTTGGCCGACTTGGGGCTAACTAGGTCGACTCGGTGGAGTCGCGAAACGACTCGGGTCAGCTCGACCGATTCGACCGAGTCAGCCTGGAGTCAGGTTTAAAAAGAAAAAAATACACTTACCTGATCTGGATCTAGGGATTTGCTGCCCTCTTCCTTCGCCCGCGAGATCGCCGCAACCGCCGACTTCGAGTTCAAGGTGCAAGTGACTCTCTCCCCTCTCCTTTTCTTTGTCTCTCAATCTTTCTCCCCTCCGTCTCTCTGTCTCCTCTTTCTCGCAGTCTCTCTCATTCCCCGGTTTCTCGCTTACACACTCTCTTTCTCTTTCTCTTTCTCTCCGCTCATCTCTCTCCCCCTCCCTCCCTCCTTATCCCAGCCTCTCTCTTTTATTTTTTTTATTTTTTTTGTGTAGGCTTGGGTCAGGCCTCGGGTTGGGCCCAGGTTTCACGTATTTGTTTTTAATTAATTAATTTATTATTATTAATAACATTAACTAGATAAAACACTATTATTAATTGCCAATTAGTTAATGATAATATTAATTAAATAACATTAATTAGATAAAAATGTCTTGTTATTATTATCATTCTTAATTAGTATTATTATAATCACCGATTTAGCCCTGACTCGGTTAAGATATTATTATTTATAATCATTCTTAATTAAATAAATGCACTCTCAATCTCCGAGCTCCATTCTCCACTCTTCATAATTTTTGTGTGGGGTTGCAAATTCGTCAAGGCACCAATTAGGTGGAGTACAAAATTTTCAATATTAATCTTCTCTTTACAATAATTACTAGTGGCGATGACATCATCAGGTCTATCAACATGAAAGTCGACCTGCGAATTAATCTGTGTAGGGCGAAACTTCGTCAAGGCAGCAAAATTAAATTCCCCATCTTGATCTTCTCTCTACAATGACTGCATTAAGCATGTATTTATGAATTTATCTTGTGGAATTTACTACATTATATTTGTATTTTTGTATATTTTTACCGACGACACGTGTATTTATATATTCTCTTTATATTTAGTGTGTTATGTGATATGTTTTGGACAAATGATATATAACTTTGATGTCTACTTTTTTTAAAGATTTTTTGTGATTTCTTCAGAATTTTTTGAACTTTCTATATAGCATTTTGCGCAATTCGCCCGAGACCGATCCGCGGGCCGCGATCGATGCGTCTAAATGCATGCCGGGTCAGCGGTCGAGATCGTGACTTTGAACTATGGCGGCGCTTGGTTGTCGCGGAGACAAGGAGGAGAGGAGATGTTGGGTTGATGGGTTGGATTCTCTGATGTGAGAGGGAAAGTGAACGAGAGAGAGAGAGAGGAATGGGCGACGAGATTGTGGTGCACGTTGGGATGAAGAAGGAAAAAGAAAAAAGGGAATTAGGGTTTACTAAAGGGGAATAATAAGAATTAAATACTAATCTCATAATCAACTCACAAAATTCTCAAAATTCTTCATTAAAAATTTCAACTAATCAAAAAGTCTATAAATAGACTTTACACAATCTCAGTCTCCAAATATACCTGATGTGAGACTAAACTAAACTATTACAAATAAAATCTCAGCTTCTAATAAAAATCAAAACACAAATAAAAGTAAAAATACATAATGAAAACTTCTACTGTTTCAGAGCAAACTAGCATTGCATGGCATCATCTTCTTCAGCTCTGATGTCCGCATCATTCTCCTAGGGTGGGAGAAGACTCGACTCCGTTGAGTAGATAGAGTAGGTCTCCCATTAACTTGCTGTAAATCACCTTGGTCTAGCTGTGAATCAACAATTTGTACTTTTCTTTCCCGCTGATCAAGCACATGTGAGTTCCACCAGATTTGGTAAAACTTTATCAACTCTTTCTGATGTAATGAGATAAGTATTTCAGAATGGACTAAGTGAGGAGCTTTCAGAAAATGGCTTTGGGGAATGCTTATTAATCAATAGGTTACAATTAAACTCTCGTGATCAACTAGATTATTAACATTGAAAGTACAATTAATGCCCTAATCTTTAGAAAGATCCATAACATGGGTATTGCAATTCAGCTTATTTAAGATCTTGAAGGGTGCAACACTGCGGACATGCAACATTTTAACAGTCCCCGAAGGAAACCTTTTCGGATAAATTTGAACTATCACATAATCACCTAGATTAAAAGTTTTAAATATTTTTTTACTGTCAGCTTGTAAAGTAGGATTTACGTTGCTCCATTTATTTTCATCTTTGATCTCTTTGTGGAGTTTGTGCACGTGTTTATGTAATGCAAGTACAGATGCAAACTCGAATACTTTATAATAGGATGGTGTCGACAGTAAGGGATGAAGCAATTTGCGGACAAGATATGCATGGCTAGTGAGAGATAGGGAGGAAACTGTAGCAATAAGAGGTAGAGAAGGAGGAGTTGACAGTAAAGCCAAAGTGGATGTCTGCTCAGGCTGTCTAGTCTTGGGTCTCAAGGGTAGTAACTTAATCTGCTTGCCGTCATGGTCAAATTGACACATGTTGGATTGACCGTAAATGGTGATATTTTTATTGAATAACTATGATATACCTAATATGACTTGACCCACATTCATAATGTCACATCACATCAGATCTCGTCTTTGTAATGCGTGAAATTGACCGAGACAAGACATCATTGTTGGATCTCAAGTGTCTTGGAGTCAATCTATAACACCTTGAATGGGTGAGGGTAGAGTATAGCCTTTTATCTAAGATTTTCGAGCAATTTGGATGAATTGCATTGATATAACTTTCACTGTCCACAATCACCTTACAATTCTTATCTTCAATTTTAGTGAATGTGTGAAAGGTAACATTTTTTCTTCAATCGTCCTTTTCAGCTGATTGAGAAAGGATGCATCTAATAACAAACAAGTGAGTTAATGTCGTTTGATTAATACAATTGAGACCAACATCATCACTTGCGAACTCTTTGTCAGTTTTAGCATCTTCTGGGTCATAAATGTACTCTTCAGAGTCTGACTCAGTGGCTTCGATGGGTGTTCCATCTATTATGACGATTCTCACGAGACTAGGACAATTGACAGCCAAATGTCCATAACCCTGGCATTTGTAGCAATAGGTTGTGGAACTAACTTTGGAGAACTCGGGGCTTTTTGTTGTTGTTCCATTTAAGATTCTTGCCCTTGATGTCATTCCTATTTGAAGGGATTAGGTACTAGACCTATTGGGTTGGGAAGATGGGGAAGGTCTAGACACCGAGGCTCTATAATAATGACTCTTGAAGGTATGATTGGTCGTAACAGAATCTAGATCATGGACTAATGCATAGACTTTTCTAACTGGGTGACTCCTCTAGCTAACAGTTCGGCTCGTAAGTCTTCTCTAGGTCCGGCTCTTAATTTAGAAAGAATTTGAGTTTGTCCTTCCTTATTGAAGGTATTCCATATGATGAGAAACTCATTGAGTTTTGCACGTACTTTTTTACCGATTTATTATCTTGAGTGTATTGATGCCACTCAGGGTGTCAAACGGGCCAGACACGGCTCAGCCAGGGTACAGGCCCGACAAGCCAAGGGTCGGGCCGAGCCCGCCCCGCCTGCCAAAAAGCAGACGACATGGGACGGGTCCCATTTTAGGATCTCAAGTCCGGCCAGGCTGGGCCCGTGCTAGCCTGGATTTTTTTAAAACTTAAAAAATTCTAAAAATATTCTAAAAATTTGTTAAGTTTAAAATTATTAAAGTTGATGCTTTATAATAAATTCTAAAAATAAAAATTGGCAAAATTGCTACTAGTTGTGACAAATGTAATTTTTTTATTAATGATCCAATAAAATGGATAAATGATACAAATACAATTGAAGTTTAAATTATTTTTTTAAAAATTTTCATTCATAAATAAAAAATCACAAGTCTTCAAATATTTTATCATTCATAAATAAAAAATTACAAGTCTTCAAAGTTTTTATTCATCTTTTGGGGAGTCTTCGATGAGATCATCAATTATTTTATTTTGGCTTCTCTTTTTCGCATCCAGCCAATTCTTACCACATATGGTCATCTCGATTTCTTCCGACACCAGATAGTTCCTCGTACCTACAGCACTCAACGACCTGTACTAAAACCAGATTCCAATGCTACTGTAGATGTAGGAGAGTTTAGTAAATCACGTGTCATACTGGAAATCACATGATAAGTTGATACCTATGATTTTCACCATGCCAAAATATCAAAATTGTCAAATTCTGAGTCTGGATCGATCTCAGGAGTTGCGACACGTTGGATATAATAATGGAGCTCTTTAATGTGTCAGATATTCTAGATTTTTTTTGACACTGATAAAATATCTGAAAATAATGAACTTCTATTTTAAGATGAAGAAGTTTGAGATAACGAAGTAGATTATTTATTTCAATAGGCAGCTTCATAATAATCATACAACTGATATATAAAAGTAACAATATCTTCCCACATTATGACATAACTATCATCATATTCCATTTTTTTCATAAAAATTTCAAGTAAAAGTTTACACTCATGAAATTTAATGCGAGGATCCATAATAGCAGAAAATAAAAAATATAAGAATTTTTTTAAAGTATTTATTAAATTTTTTCCATAAGAGTAATAATATCTCGAAGAAAATCATTATGTCTGCATGTAGAAAATACCTCGGTAATTTCAGTTAACTCATATTATACTAAACTAGTCGTGGGATAATAAATATTAGAAAATAATTTTGTTACTCTTTCAATTCTTTTCAAAAATTCACAAATAACTTAACAAATTTTCTATTCCTCATCGGAAATAAAATAGTCAGACAATTCTACAGAAATAAACATATTTATTGCCTACTGATAAGGAATAACTCTACTCAACATATTATATGTTGAGTTCCAACGAGTTTTTACATCTTGGGGTAATCTTTTAATAGGTAGGCTTAGGCCTAAGCATGAATTAATATGTTTGAAGATTTGTCTTCTTGAGCCACTATTTTTAATAAATATAATAGTTTCTCTTAATTTTTTATATACTCATTAATTATTCTTAAACCATCTTGTACACACAAGTTAATAATGTGAGAAACGCCGAATATGAAAAATTTTGCCATTCAAAACAGATTTTAAATAATTTTTTAAAATCTTAATTGTAGCAGTATTTTCGCTAGTATTATCAAATGAAATAGCAAAAATTTTAGAATTAGTTCTGTATTCTCTAATAAGCTTCATTATAGTCTTACTTAAATTGGAAGCATTGTGAGGATGGAAATTTTTTTTAAATCAATAATTTTTTTGTTTAAAAATCAATGAAAATCAATATAATGTGCAGTAATAACTATATAATGATTGTCGTTAAAAGTTTTCCAACAATCTGAAGTAGGTGCAACTTTATGTGGTAAAGAAGATAAAATTGCAATTAACATTTATTTTGTTCTTTAACAACCCTAAACATTTCTGTTCTTATAGTATTTCTGCTGTTCAGCTCATAATTCGGATTATGAGTTCTAATATATTCTGTAAGTATCTCACCTTCAACCATACTAAAAGGATGTTCAGAGCGAGTAAGATATATAACTAAATTAGTCTTACATGTAGCATAATTATAATAAAGTGTCTAGTGTGCCATCTAAAGTGCTAATTTGCGTTTGTCATGGTTGGTGTTCAGAGTATTTACTCTTAATATGTCTGCTAGTGGGTCTATTGCAATATATTTGGGAAAAGCATATAAATATTTGAGCACAACTTGCATTTAGCCCTCCTAACTCCATCAACAGTTACTTTATTAAAATATTTTCAAACTAAAAATTTAAAATTAAGCGGTAGTTGATACTTTGGTAGTAGGTATATGAGTAGTAGTGGCAGGTTTATAAGAAGCATTAAAATATGAGGATTGTTTGAATGAAATTTATAGAGAGAAAACTAAAGGCAAATTAAAAGCTAACTACTTTTCATACTCAAACTAAAATTACAATTAAATCTAGAACCAGAAGGTTGACTAGGGCATGCTCATGAAGAATGTGCATCCATTCTAATTTGCAAAAATCTAATTACCTCACAAATACAATTTCACATAGAGAGCTTGTAGTTAAGAGTTAGAGAGAGACTTTGTAGAGAATTTTTTTAGAATTTTAGAGGATTTTTAGAGGATTTGTTGTGATGGAATGGAGTGGGAAAGAGGGAGTATTTATAGAGGGGAAGATGGGTTATTTGTAATTTTTTTTTCAAAAATTCCATCCAAATTAGATTCTACCCGTTAGGGGCTATTTGTAAAAAAAATTACAAATTGCCCCCCTCAACGACTAAAATAGCCACTGAGGGAGCCGCTGGGGGGTTTGCAAAATTTTTTTGCAAAACCCCCCAACGGCTCTTTAAGTCGTTGGGCAGGCGGGCCTGCCTGCGTTGCCCAACGGCTCAAAAGAGCCAGTGGGCGGTCTGTCCATGCCGGGCTGGCACTGGAGTGCCGTGCCGGGCGACGTGCCCTAGCGGGCCGTGGGCCGCTTATTGCGAAGCTGGGTCATGCCCGTGGAAGAGCCGGACTCGGGCCGGGTCTGGCCCGATTGTCAGTGGCCGGGCTGTGCATGTGCCACTGCGGGCTGTGCCATGCGGGTTGCCGGGCCGGACCGACCCAGTTGACACCCCTGGATGCCACTTGTCCATAAGACGGTCACTAAATAATGATGGCACATACTTAGTTTCTAGCTCTTCTTTTATCCTATCCTATGTGTCAAATGGTTGATGACATTGGGTTATACGTCTGCTCTCGAAGTCGGTCCAATACTGACTAGCTTGACCGATCAGTTTCATTGCAGCAAACTTAACTTGTCTAAGCTCAGTGAGATCATACCATGTGAAATACTTGTCTACTTGTAGTGTCCAATTTATGAAAAGTTGTGGGTCATGACATCCATCAAAGTTAGGATATTGATCTTGATGCTCTTCAGAAATTGATCATTAGATTGAGTGGGTTATCAGTGTTATCACGATGATTGTTTTGCGGTGGGGTTGAATTTTCTCTAACAGTGAGGACTCACAGTGAGTCATTAATTTATCCAGTTTTTCATCGCTTTTGTCCATTCTATCTTTTAGTTTCTTAAGGGTATCTAGCTTAGTATTCATCTAGATCAGTGCAGCAAGTTGCTAGAAATCCATTGGGGTGGTGTGAAATTTGCTAAACTCTCTTAACAGATATGTGTGACCACCATGGGTGGGCATGCACTACAGAAAGTCTAAATGAAGATGAAGAGATGCAGTTCTAAACTAGATGATTTTTTAATACAAGAAAGCAGTAAAACTTCCTAACAAATGCCTACGTGATGCAAATCTTACCCAAACCGTGTTCTGATACCAAATTGATGTGAAACACTAAGTGTGTGAATCAGAAATCAAGAACAGAACAAAACTTCGCTACGTTTCACCAACTATACGATCTTGGGTAGGAAAATAATTAAAACTAATGTGCAAGTAGATGGATTTTACAAAATGTAGCAATCACAATTGAACTATTTTTCAATTCGAATAAATTAAAGCAATTACTAAGTATGAAGGCACAAACTTGTAAAATCAATGCAAAAGAGCTAGCAACTATAGGGCTATCAGAATCTCATGATTTTACTATTTGTGATAGCAGATTAAATCAATAAAATAATAGAGATGGATATCAAACTCACAAATAAATATACTGGGTTAAGAAAAGTTATCTACTAAAGATCAAAAAGATCTCAGTAACTTGTTGTGGATGTCGGTGCAAAGCTCTCGTCGTCATGATTGTAATGACTCGAAAATCAACTGAAATGGACCTCGGATGTGGAAGCTGTGACCTGAAAACGAAGATGATGCGCTGACGGGTCTGTATGCAAAACGGGTCTGGATCACTGAAGCAGAGAGTCAGGTACACTGTAGCAGCGGGTCGGGGAACTGTAGCTGGTGGATCTAGGTTTTGTAGCTTCGCGAGTTTGAAACTTAAACCCAATCTCTTTTAATTAATTGGTTCGGGTCGGGTTAATTTCTGAGACCCGATTTGAACTTTCGATCGGCAACAGTGACAGAGGATGAAGGAAGGTAGCTTAGTGACGTGTCAGCGATGACGGAGATCCAGCGAGGCCTCATCGAAGTAGAGGAGGCAGTGACATTTTTCTGGCAGCGGATCTAGGGGTTGTGTGGATGAGAGAGAGAGAGAGAGGCATGTGGTGGCGGGTGGCAGTTGGGTTTGCTTGGCAACGACGAGAAGACAGAGAAGACGAAGGAGAAGGTGGCAGGTTGGTGGTGAAGGCGGGGGCAAGTGATGGAGGAGATGAGGGCGGTGATGTAGTGGGTTGCAGTTGGTGGCCTGTTGACGTGAGGGAAGAAGAGAAAAGGGTTGTAGGGAAGAAGGAAAAGGGAGAAGGGTGTGATGAGGCTTGATAGTCGCAGAGACGAAGAGGAGAGGAGATGTTGGGTTGATGGGTTGGGTTCACTGGTGTGAGAAGGAAAGTGAACGAGAGAAAAGAATGGGGCAGCGGGATTGTGGTGCACGTGGGGAAGAAGGAAAAAGAAAAAAAAAGAAAAAGGGAATTATGGTTTATTAAAGGGGAATAATAGGAATTAAATCATAATCTCAATTAATCAACTCACAAAATTCTCAAAATTCATTAAAAATTCCAACTGATCAAATAGTTTATAAATAGACTTTAGACAATCTCAGTCTCTAAATATACCCGATGTGGGATTAAACTATTATAAATAAAATCTCCAACTCCTAATAAAAACAAAAACACAAATAAAAGTAAAAATACATAATGAACACTTCTACTGCTTCAGAACAAACTGGCATTGCATGGCATCTCTTCTTCAGCTCTAGATGTCCGCATCAGATAAGTTAGCATAGACCTACCGTGGAGCTGTGTCGTGTCCGAAATATGTCTGACACGCGTGTCGGACACACATGTCGTGTGTATTTTTAAGAATTTTTCATGTATCCGCGTGTCGTGTCCATTGCAACGTCGCCGTGTCTGTGCAACATAGACGAGTTCAATGAATATGAATGGCAGAAGAAAGAAGGATGTCCATGAAGCCTTTTAGTTTGCCAATTGAAGCTACATTAGTCTCTTCCTAGTAAAATTCTAGTGTCTCGATCCTCATACTTGGAAACCTGGCCTCTCAAGTGAACTGAAAGAAAATTTGATTAATTTAATTACCAGTGGATACATGCACTTTTTATTTGTTTGTTGTGATAAGAGGAGGGGTACATGTACTTTTTGTATGGGAAGAAAACCATCTTGATCAACCCCCAAGATTCCTCTTGAGAAATGCTTGGGTTATTCTACTTTTAAAGAAGTATGGAGAGTAAGAAATGAGTAAAAGTTTGAGAGAATTTTCTGCTAGTTTTGTCTCGTTGATATATTTGTCTCTGCAAAAGAAATCGTGAGAAAATTGACTGTGCTTTTTGAATGAATGAAGTGGATAGTTGCTGTATTCTTATGTACGGGAAACCTCTAAAAATGTTGGTAGACTGCTTTGAACTTGTGATTATCCTATCACAAGTAAAACTCCCTGTCACGCCTCGCTAACAAAAATACACTATTTCGGTTACACGACGATAGTCGGCGACGTATTTTTGATAATACGCTAAGCCTCAAGACAAGAAAATTTAACACAATAAAAATATAACATTTTCAGCTTTACTGCACAAGTGCAATATATCACAAAAGTCTGGATTACATGAAAAGAAAACGAAGTACACAAAAACAAAAGATCCTCACGAACTGGAAGTGAAGATGAGTCTACTAATGAAGTTCTGCCATGAGCTCAAAGTATTCCTGATCATGTGTAGTTTCTAAACGTGGGTCTGAGCAAGCAAACTCAGGGTTGACAATAAGCGACCTAGTGAGTGATAAAATGAAGGGATGTAGTATAATATAATATGATAACAATCAATATATTGATGTTACATTACAAGTGCAATAACATATAATACATAATTAAATAGTAATACTCAGGATTTTGATCATTTTATGTCTATTTTTAAATGTGTTGTTATTTGAAATTGACAAATGGAGACGAGTTCTGTGTTTTAGGTGGGTTCCGTATATTCAATTTCGTCGCTAAGAAACTGGCTGCATTATGCTAAGAAACTGGCTGCATTAAGCTCTGTAGCAATACCAATTTCTTTTTCCGCTGTCATGTTTCTTCTTGCACTTTGGGACATGGCCCTAATTGGAAATGGAAAAGAAAAAAACTAGGTTTCCTATAAAAACAAGATTATGAAAGTGTGAACTTGTGTTTGTGAAGCTATAACCAAATAAAAGTTCAAGGCTTTCTTTATCATTTGGAATTCTAGAACTGTTTAAAATGCTCATATTTCTCTCCTCCCAACAACACATTGAGCAATTGTGGGTATGCTTGTTGTCCTTGGAGGATGAACGTAAGGTTTGAACAGTGCACTTTAATCAGTAAGCATTCCAGTCTCTCCATTGTGTAGACGTACATCCAGGGATGACATTGAGACATCCTCACATCTTCTGCTTCCATATGCCCTTTAATTCCTGCGTAGTTTGGATGATCATTGCTGGGACCTTCATCACATTGGACAATTTGAGCTAACTCAATTGAGGGTATCTGGACACCTAAATTAAGGCACCTGGAATCACAAGTACGGTAGGATGCTACGATATAAGTTTTATCTGTTGGGTTGTTGTTTAGAATCTTTCTCAACTTGAAGGGATGGATCGAGTGTATGTCCTAAATATGTCAGTTTGATTTAATTAGAGAATGATGGCAGTGGGTGCGTAAAACTTTAGCTCTGGCTTGGTGAAGATGAACCAGTCTGGCAACAATCTGCTTTTGAACTAGTCTAACTTTGATAACAGTATCTGATGCCAAAAATAATGGTCATCAAAGCTTTGTCCTTGGCTTTTAAGTCCAAAATTTTGATGCATTGACAGAACCATGACCTATGTAGCATGGACACTCCTATCATGGAGCCGTGTCGTGTCCGAAACGTGTCGGACACACGTGTCATGTGTGTTTTAAGAATTTGCCACGTATCCACGTGTCGTGTCCATTTCAATGTTGCCATGTCCATGCAACATATCCATGACGATAAGGGAGTCAGTTCTTGGTCAACATAAAGATACTCACAAGATGCATTTATTGAAGGACTTGGTATTCAACAATCTGAAAAGAGGAGAAACGGCAAAGAATAATTGGAACCAATAAGAGTAAGAGAAAGAAAGATAATAATAATAATAACCCTTTCAGTGCACTTATTTAAAGCTACATTTGCTTCTAGCTCTCTCTCCAGTCAAGGATTCTTCTAGCTCTCACTTGAGGAACTGTGCCCTCTCACCATAGAAAATCTCTCTAATAAGTCAAACTGAAGACAAATTTTGCTCTTGGGTAGCTAGAACTCAGAATAGAGCTAGTTATTTGGTTATCACTTTTGTAAAGGGCCATGACTACTCTGTCTAAAATCAGGTTGGGTCATTTTAATGTTGATGAATAGCTTTTCAAATGCTGTATGGCTGTGTGTAGATATCTAGGTCTTATAACTGATATTCTTCCAGTTAAATCCTTAGATATATATTGCCCGAGATCGCCAACAGGTTTATCTTGATAACTTAGTCGCTTCATAGTTGTTCTAGTAATATCTATACATTTATAACTAGAGCACACTTTCTATATATGAAGTTGATATACATCTTTGGAGTTTCCGAATACATCTTCTGAAAAACGTCAAAGTTTTCGGTGTCACCTAATTAATTTTGTGTATAAATATCTCATTTAGAAATAAGTTTTTTGAAACTTCTAGTTGGCACAGTGTCTGTCAGTATTGCGCCATTGAGATTACCTGAACTATTATGGACTGATTATAACAATGATAAACCTCCATGACCATCTAAGTAGGGTTCGGTAACCCTGGAGTACCAATGCAAAATTTTCAAACATGCTGGATTTGATTTATCTCCTCAAGACTTCTTTAGTTGGCACAACTTTTACACTTCTCTAGAGGCTAGAGCAACATATCTTGGTGTCTGTTTACGTTTTCCTAGCACACCTGTATGCATGACTCATTTTGGACATCAACCTACTAGCATAACAATAAGTTGAAATTACACCATGGAGGTAACAACAACTGCCTGTTAATCATCATTCTTCAATATCTTACTTTAACCAATAGTGACAAGCCTTTTCCCCTTAAATTTTCTTATGCTGTCAACGTTTTATGAAGTTGTGTGGGTCTTTACAATTGAGCAGGTGTACTTTTCTACTAGGTTACTTTCTTTTTAATGGTGTAATTTTCTATTATGCCATGAACGTTCCAATATAACATGCTGATAATTAAATCTTAGATTGGAAAACTTAAATTATGCTGTTTATATTAGAAAACTTTTTAATAATGAATGAAATAATGGGAGAGTTGGGTATTTAACTCAAATACTGGGTAAAACGGAGAGTGTAAGTGTAAAATAACTTCATGATGACTCTTCAGTAATGGGAATCAACAAATCTCCAAATTGGAAGAAAAACTTACTGTTGTTTCCTCAGTACAAAGTTGCCAAGGGGTCATCAATAAACTGATTGACAGACTGGATTCGAAAACTGTATAGCATTTGAGGTTGATTGAGGATTTGATCTGCTAGAATAACTTTGGCTCTAACCAGATACAGGCATGCTGGCCATGGTTATAGGCCTGAACTTTTTTTATTGGCATTCATGTTTATTTGGTTAAGTAGTGCAAAAGGATCTTAGATGGTATGTGAATTTGTCACATTGTTTCCTTTTCATCTTTGCGACCATTGTTATAATGGAGTTGTAAACAAATATTATGTCACTTTTCTCTAGTGGGTAATGCCAGAGACAGTGAAATAGTTTCAGCAGCTTTGGTTGACTTAAAGTTTTCATTTCTGTGTGTGTTTGTTATTTTCTTCATGTTTGCTAGTATTGGCAATCTCTTTCTTATTAACAATCTCTTCTGATGGTTATTCATGGACCAAATCATTGTTAATGGCTTTTTTCAGCTCCTTATGGAGAGATCAAGGACGGATTAGAGTTTTACTTGTTGGATTTATGTTGTACCACTTGTTACTTTCTTGGAATGAAAAGCTCATGAAAATTAGATTATTCTTTATTCTGCTTTTTATGCAAAGTTATTGAGGAAATCTAGATGTATTTCTTTGTCACACCACTCTTTTGACAAATAACATTCTTGGACTGTTTCTTCTATGATATTTTTTAATGGCCAATCATGTAACTTTTTGTGTTGCAGATTCCAGATTTTCACAGCAAGAGCTACCTGCTTGTAAACCAATGCTAACTCCAGCTTGGGCAAGTTCATAGGGATAAATGCTTTCAACTCTCAAGCCATATGACTGGCAAATCCCATTTTTTAGCATTGTATGAAGTGCATTACTTTTTATGTTGCAGGTTGTAGTGACACTTGCATCTGTGGCAGTAATTTTTATTCCGATTGGGCTTGTTTGCCTGTTTGCATCAGCACATGTAAGCTATTCTTTGTACATAATAGCTCCTCTATTCTTATGTGTATCTAACTGCTTTCTTCACACACAGGTGGTTGAAATTGAGGATCGATATGATAGTGATTGCATCCCGAGCAATGATACAATTGCTTTTATACAAAGCAGTGAAACTAACAAGACCTGTTTTAGAACTTTAACTGTGAGTCCATGTCTTTATACTGTACCATCCAACAAACAGTGATTTTTTATTTCTTGCTTTAAATGTTTTTTAATATGGTATTTTAAGAATTTGACTTAAAATCATTGACTGTAAAATTGCTCCAGGTACCAAAGCATATGAAGGCTCCTGTCTTTGTTTATTATCAGTTGGATAATTTCTATCAGAACCATCGCCGGTATGCATGACATTGTCTGAATCACTTGATTTATAAATATACACTGCCCGCCACAGATTTAATGGTTTTGAGTCATTCAACTTAAAAAGAGTTATTAAAAATTAATCGTTTTATAATTTCACATTATTTTGTTGTCTGGGCTTAAAGATTGAGCAGTTAATTTTCTCGCGAAAGTTGATTTTTTTTTATTTCTCATGTGGATAAAAAATATTTAATTCTTGGATTTTTAAGATATTGGTCTCCCAAATTATGTCAAATTTGAAAAGAGTCCCTCAAATCATATGATTTGCTCACATATCCTTCAAATCATATGAATTATTTGAAATCAGTTCCTCTAGTTAACTTGACCTCAAGAGAAATGAAACTAAAAGAATGCTCCCTTACGTCTCTTCTTCCCTCTTTTTAATGATTTTCTTTTAAACAAGCCCTGTAAAGAGGAATCTAGCTTTATTTTTATTTTTATTTATTTATTATTATTATTTTTATTTTGGGTGTGTGTGGGCTTTTTTTGGGGGTGGGGGGGGGGGGGGGGTACAACAAGAGGGACGGGTTAACTTGGGTTTGGTTTAGACCTAACTAGAACGGAGTCAATTTACTAAAGGAAAGTGGTAGAAGGGACTGATTATAAGTAACTTAAATGACTTGTCTGCTAATCATATGATTGTAGAACTCTTTTCAAATTGCTTAAGCTAGGATCGTGAATCTACAAAGAGATTGAGTTATGAGGTATGGGCTTAAGCAATGGAATAAACATGAGGTAGTCATTGTGCTTATATCCCAAAGTGCTCTTTTGGAGTGAGAAATATTCACATCCTCTCCCAAGAGGTTTCTAAGGCGTCAATGGGGTCTAGAAAGGTTTCAAGGCCAAAAAGATCCAGCAAAAAGCTCTAAATTTGCAAAAACTGGCAAGAAATGATTTATTGACTACGAGTAAGCGTTGCGAAGGAAACTACACTGTAAAGAACCCTGCCACTTGTGTTTCGCTAGGTTACCTCCAGTGAGAATAGCCTCTATCGGTGTGCCAGGGAAAGCTCTGATCTTAAGCAAGACTTTGTTCTTCCATGTGTCTCTTGCTGATCCACATTTGAGGCAACCGTGATTAAGGAGATAGTAGGGGACCAAACCGAGAAGGATCCGACACGATGCCATTACGAGCGAGGAATGCGAAGGTCTCCAGTCATGGAGGTGAGAAAGGATTTGTAGGATCCAATACTATCCCAAGATCTTACACTTACTCTGGAATGTTTTACAAATCATATTAGGGAACTCAAGCATCTTTATGCTATCTAAACTCTGAATAAATGAAAGCAACTTTTGTTTTCCTCGTTCTATAGATAGACAATCTATCATCTTCAAAGCATTATCATATCACTTATTTATGTAATGTGGATTATGAAATCTTCTCTAAGTTGTTAGCCAACAGATTGAAGCCCGGTCTCCTAAGCTCATTTTAACGGAGCAAAGGGCATTTGTGCCCTGTTGCAGCATCTTAGAATCTATCTTATTGATGCAGGTTGTACTTAGATGCCACGGACATGCCTCTAATTCCATGTTAATTAAGCTTGATATGGAGAAGTCCTATGATGTGATGAGATCTTAGATTCACGTTTCTAAGATCTTTAATAAGGTGGTAATGGGGTGTATTTCCATGGTTCAAAGCATGCTTATTAGTGGAACTCTATCTGAGTGGTTCACTTCTACAAGAGACTGAAGCAAGGTGATTCTTTATTGCCTTCTCTCTTCATTTTGGATTCTGAAGCTATCTTTCATGCCATGAAGAAAGCTCCAGTGGGAATATCAAGGCATTGAACATTTGTAAAAGCCCTTGTTGGTGTCTTGCCCGCACGATGTACGTGCCCTCTTTGGTGTGTGCTTGTAAGATGTAAACGTCATTAATGGTTACAATGACCTAAGTAGGCAGATAGTTAACTTCCAAAATTCAAACATTTATTCTCTCAATGGCTCACAAGAGATATTATCACTTTGTCGCTAGTGTATTCATAAGTACTATTTTGACAAATTGCCAATGAAATACCTTAAAACAGGTTACCGAACTCATCAAACCCTTCACAATTTTCATTCCAGATTGCACGTTCCTAATCGTGGTACGGTTGCGATCCAGATTGGTAATATTGACGAACCAGAGTACTAATGAATTATAAAGTAATGAAACAGAAAAAACCCCTTATAAACTAATGTTGAAAAAGGAAGCCTGTGTGTGGTGATCTCAAGTGTTATTTGGATATTTAACGTTTCATTGAATATGTTGTGTGCGTACGTGTCACACATGCTCACGCACACTCTGAAAATCATTTCGTGTTTCGCGTAAACGTTTTACTTCCAAATTAGTGATATGAAGAATGCTACACCCACCGTATTGCATTTTGGGCTACCCACATTTTTCTGTTCTCATTTTCGCACCACATACCAAAGCAATCCATGTACCAGGTAACATTGCCTTAGAACTCAGTTGGATGGTACTATTCTTTGTGAGCCCGTCTTAGAGGAACCATGTTAAAGGGGTGTCTTATTTCAAAATAAATAGGAGATCAATGGGGCCTATGCAATATCCAATGATAGTTGAGATTAGAGCAGAAGGTAGACGAATCAACAATGTTAAGGAAATATATGTATTTAGGCATTTTGGAAGAGTTTAAAACTTAATGTCCAACCTCTGTTGCAAGAAGCAAAGACGGAGGAAGGGAGCTTGCAGTGCTCCCCCCAAACGCACCCCCATCTCTGGCTGTAAATTTTGCAATTTTCTATGAGAGGAGGATGGTACATTATTAATCAACCCCTTATTTCTCAATTCCTAAATGTCCTATAATGAGTTCTAGTGCAATTGTTAAAGTCACTGCCACTATACCAAAACTAAGTTATGATGAGGGTTAATATATTTTATATTCTAACACGCCAACGCAGGTCGACCACCCTTTTTACAGCCCGAAACTTGGGGTTTTTTGCACAGCAGTAATATTTTTTTATTAGAAATCAGCTTTTTAAATGGGTGCCTGATGGGGACATCTTAGCTCTACTTTTATTTGTATTTCAGTGTATTTGTTACCGTATTTACTTGTATTTTTTTTGTATTTGCATGTATTTCAGCTGTGTGTGAATAGTGGTAGTGGGTAGTTATTAGATTGTGTAGTGGGTGGTTGTATGGTAGTTGTAACTTGAGCCTATATGAGGCATGGTTATGTACTTGTTTAGGATGATGAATATGAAATCAATGGCTTTCTTCCTTACCTGCTCTCTTCCCTCTAGTTCATCTCCTTCCATAATCTTCTCTTCTGTTTCTCTATAATTTTTTGCTGGTTCCCTCTTTTCCCTTCCTCTTTCCCTCTCTCAATTATCCTTTCTAGGCCCTACTCCTTCTCCCTCTGCCCTCTTCAAAGCATGCTCTCCCCTATCGCGGATCCCTCCCTCAGCAACATCATAACAACAGCAACAGAAACAATACCAATAACGCAACAGAATAAGCATCAGCGCAGCAGTAGGAGCAACAACAATGCAGCAATAATAGCAGCAGCAATGCAACAACAGAGCAACATCAGTACAGCAGAAGCAACAATAGTGCAACAACAGCAGCAGCGCAACAACAACCAAACCAATTATGGCATGATGCACACCATTTGTTCGAGAAGCTGCCAACATCAAGTATCCATTCATAGCAGAATGCATCAGAACAGAATAGCAATAGCCACCTAATTAGTTCCAAGATCCACAGAATAGCAATAACAATAACTTTGTCAGTGAGTTTTTATTTCAGCATTCACATTATTAGTTGGTTGCATCACTTGATTTATCTCTAAAGTTTTATCACCATTCCTGCTGTCCACTAAATCGTGAGATGTGTGAATCGATAAATCATGTGATTGCTTACCTTCGAAGTTGACTTTAGAACTTGTCATTCATGATATATGTATTATAATTAGATTTTATTGAGATTAGACATGTTCAAACCTAGCATGCAATACTTTGTAAAATCCATCTATTTGATGTTATTAGTTTTTCATTGCTTTCCTGCCGAAAATCTTTATATTTGATGAAATGTGGCGAGTTCGAGTACATCACTGATTCCTTACATGGCATGCACCTACCGTTTCACATCAATATAGTATCAGAGTTGCGTCTTAGGCTAGAAATTTCAATCATGCATGTGCTAAGTTGCATCTAATAGACGTTAAAAATGTATCATTGCATGTAGAACTATCAATATAGACACCATTTCTAAAATCCTCCAAAAGATTGATGGAATTTTGAGTTGCATAGCTAGGTTGGATCAAACATTCAAGTCCACCTCTTATCATCCTGCAATCCAGGGTAACGAGTGTCAAGATTATGGGCATGTTGCGGTCAACTGTCCAAGTCCAGTGAAAGTAACTAAAGTTAAGGAACCATCTGTTACAAATTCAGAGTCACTTCCTTCTTTACTGTCAACTCTTAGTGTCGTTGTCTGTCCTAGTCGTCAGCACCTTCCTCCTCTACTGCCGACACCGAGCCGATTCATAGTTATCATTGATAAACTATCTATAACAGAGTTAGAGTCTGACTCTGAAGAATTATTTACTAGGTGGAAGAACCTTAAAACTATGTCTCTGACAAAAAAATCCAGGGTGAACATTGAGGAGTTCAGTACTCCAATTCCTCCTGAGGCCACCCCAGCGATAACAAAGTTTATTGAAGTCACTTCTGTGACTACGGAGTTTACCAATGTATCACCTAAAGACAATACTCTGATTTTTCTCAAACTCATCCATGTGATTATGGGGATTGCTGAAGACCTTCTGAACAGACTACCACTGATGCGTGATATCAAACACGTAATTTATTTAGTCCCAAGAGTTAGTCTTTCCGACTTGCTACATTATAGGATGGATTCTACCATGTATATTAAACTCAAAAGGTAAGTTGATAAGTTGTCACTAGAGATTAAGTAACAGTGCTTTGTCCCAATAAACATTCATTTTTATGAGGACAAGTTCTGAAGTTATATAGTGACAAAGGGTGTAGGTCAGACCAAGGATGTTGTCATATCTGATCGATCTATATCCAAAATTTTTGAGGATGCAGTTATAGGAGAACATGACGTCTTAAAGATTATCAACTTTTCTTTCGTTACTGTTAAATTTAAGGGTGCATCTCCTCTGCCTTTACCTATTTGCATAACTTTCTTCTTCACTGTCAAAACATTTAAACTGTCACATACTTTTAGGATCGTCCCTCTGATAATCTCTTTTGATTGAGGTCGTGTATATTATTGATCCGATGATCCAAGTGCTTAAAACATGTAATGTCCAATAAGGAGTCAGTTCATTAGTTATCTTTTGGAAGACCCATTTAAGTAATGATAGGCACTAAGTTCTTTAATGCACTTTATTATAGAGTTTCTGAGTCTGCATTTTACGTCTAAACATCTGAGTCTGCATCATATTTTGCCACACACATGCAAGTTTTATACATGAAAAATCAGTGATATATTTGAACAAGCAACGCTAACTATAAGTTATGGTCTGACATCAGGAAAGGAATTTAAAACTTTTAGTATTGACAATTTTGTGATGGTTCAGATTCGTCCGAAATGGTTTCCCCAGGAAACTGTTAAAGATTTACATGTCTGTGGTGCTGGATTTTTCAAAACCTTAAAAGAATTTAAATTATAATACTTATGTTATAAATTTGGCATCAATTTTATTTCCAATATTGAAGACTAAGTGGTTTATAAGGTCTTGATTATTCATAAACAACCCACTGGTTGATGAGCTTTACCCTGGGCCAATTTTTGAGTCTTTCACTTTCCTACTTTCAAATATTCATTCTATATAGGAGAGAAAATTGATAACATTTTAGATGATGAATTTATGGTGCAGCTTGACTAATAACCTGAGAAGTAAGAAATAAACTTACAGCAGAAAGAGAGCAGCCCTGTGTTGACTCGACGGGGTCGAGTTCTCTCCCATGTGGGGAGAATTGATGGGGACATCTTAGCTTCACTTTTATTTGTATTTGTTACCGTATTTACTTGTATTTTCTTTTGTATTTGCATGTATTTCAGTTTTGTGTGAGTGATGGTAGTGTGTAGTTATTAGATTGTGTAGTGGTAGTTGTGTGGTATTTGTAACTTGTAGCCTATATGAGGCATGGTTGTGTACTTGTTTGGGATGATGAATATGAAATCAATGGTTCATCTCCTACCCTCATCTTCTCTCTTCCCTCTGGTTCATCTCCTACCCTCATCTTCTCTTATATTCCTCTACAATCTTTTGCTGGTTGTCCTTTTTCTCTACCTCTTTTCCTCTCTCTGTTATCCTCTCTAGGCCTTACTCCTCCCTCTGCCCTCTTCAAAGCATGCTCTTCCTTATCTCGAATCTCTCCCTCAGTAGCAGCATAACAGCAGCAGCAAAAACAGTATCAACAACGCAGTAGAACCAGCAACAACGCAACAGTAGGAGCAACAGCAGTGCAACAACAATAACAGCAGCAGTGCAGCAACAACAGAGCAGCAAAAGCAGTAGCAGTGCATCAACAACACAACAACAACCAGATCAATGATGCACACCATTTGCTCGAGAAGATGCCAACGTCAAGCATCCCTTCATAGCAGAATGCATTAGAACAGAATAGCAATAACCACTAAATCAGTTCAAGATCCATAGAACAACAACAGCTTTATCAGTGAGTTTTTATTTCAGCATTCACACTATTAGTTAGTTACATCACTTGATTATCTCTAAAATTTTATTACCATTCTTGCTGTCCACGAAATCGTGAGATGTGTGAATCGACAAATCATGTGATTGCTTAGCTTCGAAATTGACTTTAGAACTTGTCATTCATGATATATGTATTGTAATTAGATTTGATTGAGATTAGACATGTTCAAACCTAGCATGCAAAACTTTATAAAATCCATATGTTTAACATTGTTAGTTTTTCATTTCTTTCCTACCGAAGATCTTTGTATTTGGTGAAACGTGGCGAGTTCGAGTACATCACTGATTCCCTGTATAGCACGCACCCACCGTTTTGCATCAATGCCGAGTGGGAATTGAATTCGGGTTGCTCTGATACTATGTTAAAGTCATTGCTACTACACTAAAACTCCGAAGTTATTGTGAGGGTTAAGAGTAATATATTTATATTCTATAATAATCAAGTAGGGACCGCCAGTTTTAATTTCCGCCTCATCTTTACCGAGATATTTGGAAACCTCTACCACTTTAATTCATAATCTCTTGTTCCTTTCATTTTTAAGAAGATATGAGTAATCATATATTTAAGTAATTAATCATTTCAAATCTCAAATATCCTTTTCCTCAGTACATTCCTTAGATTCTCCAAGTGTCCTATTGAATGTATTGTGCATCTCTCCACCTCTTACCAAGGGAAAAAAGATGAAACTATTGGGAAAGAAAGAAAAAATGAGCGGAAAAGTCTCCCGCAAAGAGGAGGGCTAAACATAAATGTCTTTCTTCTCATTGGATCTTCGTATCTATTTGTAATTGAGTCTTCTTCAACAATGCAAGGATTCTAGATATTTTTGTTCTTTTCAAAAATTTCCCCCAATTTATTTACATAAATTCTTGTTTCTAAAAACTAATTCTCTTTTTACAGCTAATTTTTTTTAATTTTCCTATGAACAAGTTTGTTCAAAGAATAAAAAAATAAAGTTTCACTAAAAATGTATGTGTTTCAGGGTATAAAACCTCGTGAATGACACTTAATTGAGGTTGTTTTCTTATTAAATTTTAGTTTTTAAAATAAAATTAATTTGTTACATTTTATTATTGTTTACGTGAAATTTTGGCTTTCTTCCTAGCATTTGTTTCTAAAATTTCTGAATTTTTGTATATATTCTATTTTTCCTTCATTTCAATTTTATACTCGCCTATCTTATGAATGATTTTTGGCTGTGTCCTTGGTAAGGAGAGTTGCTTTCTTACGATAGAGAACAAACTTCTTTGAAACGTAAAAGAAAGGGAGAAAATAGGTATGGCCCAAGTTTAATTAAAGGGTTTCATAATGATGCTAGATTCTGTAAGGACCAATGGCTGAGATTTCTTCCAACTCTTTTAATGTTCTGGGGTTGTGAGAATCCTTTAAAAGGAGGCTTTGTAATGTAGGGTTACTAACATTGTGTTTTAGATTGGAAGTCGAAAAAGAAGAGAGTGGAAGGTCTAAAGGTGAAGGAGAGAAATGTGAGAAAAATCTCTTGTAATAAAGAAATTTATAAAAACTCTCCCCAGTAGACAAAACCTAGGTTTGGTTGAACCAGACTTATCATCTTGTGATCTGTTTTATCTTTAGACTATCATAGTTCTTATTGTATTTTTTCATCTTGATGAGTTGCCTTCAAAGGTTGACCAGGATTTGTGTTTCTCCTGCATATGACCAAGGTTATAGATACCATTATTTGTAAAGGTTTCTTTGGAATTGTTGATGGCAAGAGTTATTCGTATGAACCATTTTTGATAATTAAATCCTTGGATGATTGAAATGAATTTAGAGTTTGATGGTTCTGTGGTTGAAATAGTAATTTCATTTAATGAGAAGGATGGTTCTTCGGTTGCAATCTCTTTTCCTTTATCAATTCGATTTTGAATAAGGCACATTTGTGTTTCATAGGCTAAATTATTTGTTTCTATTTGTCGTAGATTTTGTTTAATGTGTTTAATTTCTTCTTTTAATAATTTGATTTCCGTTCGAAATTCATGAATGTCATTTGGTTTGATTTTTAAATTTGTATTAATTGGATAAGTCTCAAAAAGTTTTGAAATACTAAAAGGTTGACCTAGGTTGTCTTTCTCTTCTTCATTGATTATTAGAGTTCTTAATTTCTGTAAGTGTTCCTTTTGTTTTTCTAGATCAGGAATTTGTTGTATCATGTCAAATATTAATTCTTTTGATTCCCTTTTTAAATTATTTCCTCGAGACATCATATTAATTTGTTTACATGCACAAGTGGTTTTATCAGAATCACTAGAGCTTGATGAATTATAAAAATCGTCATCATCTGATATCTTATTAATCTCAGAGTAAATTTGTAATCTTTCTTTTAATTTCTTTCTTATATTCATATCTACGTCTGATAGATCATCTATAATCTCATTAATTTTATTTTTTCCTTTTGATCTGCACTTACTTGCTATGTGACCAGTTTTACCACATTTATAACAAGTAATTGTTTTGGATTTATTTTGATAGTAGTTTTCGTTTGAATAATTTTGGGAATGTTTTCTTGGTTTATGTTTTTTATAAGTAATAAATTTTTGTTTTTGTCTTTTTCTATTGAAGGAGCCCTTATCCCTGTGATGCCAAATGCTTCACAGAAGGAGCCCATTTCCTTACGTTTGTTGCCATATTTGGCTTGGAATTTTAATTCTTGACATGCTTGTAATGCTTCCTTTTTAACAATGCAAACAGTTGACCATATGTTATAGTACTAAAATCAATGTTATCGTCTTCAATTCCCATAGCCTTTTTAATGCTTGTAAAAACTCTTTGTGAAAATAAATTAGGTAGACCAGTAATGAATTTTTCTTTCCAAAATGATTTGATTGAATCGGATCGTTTTAATACATGAGTTAGGAACATATCTTTATACCATCTGAAATCCGAAAGGGTTGGACATCTTAAATTAGTAAGGAATATTTTTGAAGATCCTAATTCTTCTGTAGGATTTCCTACAAAATGAGTTGCTTTTGTAACTATGAGAAAATTAGCAGAATCATTTTTCTTTGTAATTGTTCCTTGAGCATCTTCTACTTCTATTTCATGATTCAAAACAGTTTGTTTTTCTTCTAGGGTTAATGAATTATCCCACCAATATTTTAATTCTCCAGTGAATCCGGTGACTATGTAGACAGTGGCATTTTGTTCTGGTAATCGGTTTGTTTTATAGGCTGTAACTGCCATACCTATTTCTTGTAAAGTATTTAGTATTTCATACTCACTTTTTCCGTCTATATTCCATTCGTAGACGGAGGTGCCATCATAGCTTGATTTGAATATTGCCTTTTCTTCATATTGAATGTCTGGAGGGGTTGGTCTAGGATAATAATTCCTAGTGTGGCCCTTACGCCAGTTATATGAATTGTGGTTGTTACGCCAGTTATCATAAGAATTACTGTTTTTCTTGTATTTTGTATGAATTCGATTAATCTCTAAATTTTGATCTGTTCCTTGAATATCATCTTCTATTTGATCTAATTGTTGTACTAATGAATTATCTGAATCGTCTACAGACTCAGATTCTAATTGATTTTGTTCTTCAATAGTATTTATTTTTGAAGTACTTGGAATGTTTTCATTAATTTTTTCTAAAGCTCGAGTTATTTGTCCTAATAAGTTTATCGGTTGAATCCTTTCTTCATATTCTACAGGTAAACTAGTCGGTTGAAAATGTGGTGCTGAATAACTTTATGAAAATTTAGGATTTGACTCTTTTTGAACCTTTTTAATTTCTGTTGATAAGGAATCAATCTGTTGTGTTATGGTATGTAACATTTGGTTTGAATAATTATTTTGATGATATACTTTTTTAATATCTTCGATGTTGATTGGTTCATTATTATTTTTATCTCTTTTGAAAGGTGAAGCAGTAACTTCTCCTTCATTTGTTGTAATTTTGATGGATTGTAATGGGGGACAAATGGAAGTTACAGTGTTTCCATCTGTTAGTTGCCATTTTTTATATAAACTAGTTTGAACATTAATTTGAGATTGGTTGTATGGTTTTTGAATACCTTGTTTTTCTAAATAATATTCTAACCATATTTTAAAGTTGAAATCATTTTTGATTTTTTCCATTTCAGTGATCCATTCTTTTATTAATTTCTCTTGATAGGTTCTATCGAACTCTGAGAACCATTTGAAATATTCGGACTCTTCTTCCCTAAAGTCCTTCATTAATTCGAAACTTCTATTAATAAATGGTTTTTGACTAATAATCGCATTAATTTCTCCTGTAAAGTCTGCTCTCATTTGGGATGATGTTGGAGAGTAGCTTTCTTGATTCATTTCTGGGAGAGGTGACTTATGGAATACCTTGATGGGTTGTTGGAATGAATATTCAGAACATGATCTCCTACTAGGTTCAGCGTACCTATAGGAAGTTGAAGGTCTTTCCCTAAATGAATTAAATCTGATTAATACTGTTCCGTCATTTTCCTTTATGATGTCGGAGATTTCTGTTTTCTCTATGTCTCTTGGAGTTTGGGGGTTTTCTATTTTGAATTCTTCTGGGATAGTAATCTCATTCCACTTTAATCTTTTAGGGACAAAGGTCTTTGACTGTTCAGCTTCAATCTGAAGTAAGACAGTTTCTTCTTAAATAGGGGAGTTTATCATTTTGAACCTAGGGTTCATATGGGAGCTCATTAATTTAAAGTACATTTTATACATAACTGTTACTTGTTCGGTGAATCTTTCAAACTCATCACCTTGCAAGTGGACATCTAGGATTAATGAATTTAGGAATAATGGGTCTGTCAAGGATACAGAATAATTTGGCATACAGTTGAAGTAAACTGGTCCATTACATATGTTGGTTTGAATCATTGATAGGATGGATGATTTATACCTTTTTAATCTTTTATCTCTTAAGGCTGTGTATACAGGAATGTCTACACCAGTATGAACTAGAGGCTTGATAGCAATTTGAATTAATCCGAAATGCATATAACGGAATCCTTTCTTTAGAAATTCTTGTAATGCTAGATTGGATAATAGTTGAGTAGTTTGAGATTTATTTTGAATATTAAATGTTTCTTCATGGATTTTAATGGCATATGAGGTTTTGAAATCAAAGGTACCTATACTGTAAACATTTTCTATTTTTTCATTTGGAATTCTCCATTCTAAGAAATCTTCACAAACTATGTCTTCTCTACTCTTTACTACTTTTCTATTTGATCCTGAGGTCGAACTAGAACCTAGAAGCATTCTTCTAACAATATTAGTCATCACTTATGCGTAACTAACTGTGGGGTTGACCTTTTAGTTGACTGGAACACGGGAACACAATGCCTGGAACACCCTATCTCACGGGCTTACCAACGGACTTACAAGCTTACCAACGCTTACCAACGCCTACTAAAATTCAACAAGTCAATTAGTATGCACTTATGCTA
This sequence comes from Agave tequilana, assembly GCA_038442645.1. Taxonomy (NCBI): domain Eukaryota; kingdom Viridiplantae; phylum Streptophyta; class Magnoliopsida; order Asparagales; family Asparagaceae; genus Agave; species Agave tequilana. The sequence goes on from JAVJIF010029917.1 coordinate 403,514, forward strand.
ACTAACATACAAGAAACATGGCTCTGATACCAGGGGATACCCAGGGGTCAGGACAGAGGTGCAGCAAGGGGAGCAGTGATGATACAGTGTATGAATGTAACTAAAATGGAGTAGAACAGTAATTATGAACAGTAATGATGAACATGAGTGATCACTCTTGAACAAAACTAGAAGCCGAATACCCTGTGAGAGGTTCTGAACTTCTGCCTCGTGATTCCTCTTTGAAAGAGTTTGAGGTGCTTAATGCAATTTCGTTGTGAGAGCTTTTGACCGATAAATGAATGTAATGTTTAATGAAAGATGGCTTAATCAAAGATGGAATATTATTTCAGAAAGATGAATTACAGATAAAGTGAGAACTTACAGAGCTTGTCTTGAATTAATAATCTTTGAAATTGGATACAAGAAGAAGTAGGAATACAGCTTGGAATTCTTTGGAAGAAGGAGATTGTTTTGGAGGAAGAGGATTACAATGAGTAGTTTTGGTTGCTTCAAGCTCTGGTTTAGCTCTGCCCTTGAATGAATGAAGAGGCCTTGAATTAATAGGAGAGTGCCGAGCCTTCTGGGGAGATGAGGTGTCTTGGAATCTGCTTTGTGTCTTGTCTGCTCGTCAGCTTTGAGTCTTGTCTTGTCGGGTGAGGAATCTGCTTTTGCTTTTGTCAGGTGAGGAATCTGCTTTTGCTTTGGTGCTTTTGTCGGGCGAGGAATCTGCTTTTGCTTTTATCAGAGAGTCTTGTCTGCTTTGAGTCTTGTTCTTTGAGTCTTGTCTTGTCGGGTGAGGAATCTGCTTTTACTTTTGTCAGGTGAGGAATCTGCTTTTGCTTTTGTCAGGTGAGGAATCTGCTTTTGCTTTGGTCTTTGTCAGAGAGTCTTGCTTGCTTTGGAATCTTGTCAGCTTTGAGTCTTGTCGAGCTTTGAGTCTTGTCGAGCTTTGAATCTTGTCAGCTTTGTTGAATGCTGCTTTTGAGGCGAGTCATTTGAATGCTTTGTCTGGAGTGCGAGGAATCTGCTTTCTCTGTTTTTGAGGTAAGTCTTTTGAATGCTTTGTCTGGAGTGCGAGGAGTCTTGTCGGCTTTTGAAGATAGATTTCTTTTTGAATGATTTTACATATCAAATGGATCCTGTCCGCCGATAGGATCAAGGGATGAAGAGGACGTTGTTGAGCTTGCTCTTGACCTGTTAAGTTGCTTCTGCATTTTTTTGAATTTTTAAAATTTTAAGAATTGTTGGAATTCGTCCTCGGAGTCTGAATCTTCTTGAATTGTTGTTGGAGTCTTATAAGTGGGTCTTGGAGTAGTTGGAGAGTGCCTTCTTAGGAACCTGTTGAATTTGGTGTTGAATTTTTTTGCCTGTGGTGATGAATTCAGTGACTGCTATGTCAGAACAGATGGTTTGATTGAATTTGTCCCACCATTTAATTTTGAATTCTCTGAAGAGGCTCATTGAAAATTTATCTGCAATACTATAGTGTTGAGCAATTTTGTAACTCCAGCAGAAAATCCAGGGAACCTTGAATTCTTTGTAGAATTGTACTGTCTTCATGTAGTGCAATCCTTTAGTCTTGAGTAGGTAGATGTTGAATCCTTTGAGTACTGTTGGTGGTAGATATCTGTTGTGGGTCCGTATGAATGCCACCATTCATAGAACCAAATAGGGAAGTCTTCTTGGCAGTTTGAATGAAAAGTAAAGAACCATGAATGGTCAAATGGTCTGTAAAGGAAGGCACGATACCATGCCACCATGCCATCCTATAATCATGATAGGAATAACCTTTTGGAATAAAGTTGATGGTGAAATCTTTTGCTGTGGCTAAGCTTGCCCATTCTGCTGGTTTGATGATTCTTTTGATAATGCATTTTGAATAGGAGATTTTGTCGGGATTGTTCTTATCCATGGTGTGATACAGCTCAATGGAGCCTGAGTCAACCAGGACAAGTTCATAATATCTTTGGTTTTTGAGTGGGTCATCAGGAATCCATTGGCATCCGAGAGGAAGGATTTTATTGACAAATGAAGTGAGGGTTTTGTAATCAGGAACTTCATTAAAGGTGGTGAGAAGTAAATGCTCTTGATTCTTCTTTGTGAAATAGGGGGATGAATCGGATGTTGACTGAGGTCTTGAAGTGCTTTGAATTTTTGAGGAAGGTGATGAAGAAGTCATAGCATAAGGGAGAGGGGGAAAATTACCTAGGACTTGAAATCTATTAGAATTTTGAATAGGAGAAGATGAGAGCGATGAGACTTGTATCTCATAATCTCTTGAATTGACAGTCTTTTGAATTGGAGATTTGCCCTTGTCGGTACTCATTTTGAATCTGTTTGTCAAGAATTCCTTTTTGTTCAGAAGATCATGATGAAATTTGGAAATGCAATGGAGAGAATCTATATCGGATGAATGCATGAGGAATGCATGGGGTAATGAATTTCTTCTCTGGTCGTTCTATAGGATCTTGTAGGGACATAATTTTGTTTACTTTGAATTATATTTATACTATGGTAAATTGAATTAGTTTGTAAGGTATTCAATTCGTTGTATCTGACAGGGGTTATGAAGTTAAACAAGATGTCTTGTCCCATAATTTTTGTACCTAATCTGTTTGAATCAACCCAAAATGGGTAAATTTGAGTTAAAAATGGAATTCCTAATATCACATCAGTATTTAAATCATCAACAACAATGAATTGGTGTCTAAAACAGATTTTTTCATTACATATTGATATTTTTGTTATTCTACCCATGACTTGTAATGGTGAATTATTTGCTGTTATTAATTTTTCTTTTGTTGGCTCATAATATTTTGTTGGAAAGATTCCGTCTCTGATTACACTATGGTCAGCTCCTGAATCAACCATAGTTGTAAAGGTTTCTTTGGAATTGTTGATGGCAAGAGTTATTCGTATGAACCATTTTTGATAATTAAATCCTTGGATGATTGAAATGAATTTAGAGTTTGATGGTTCTGTGGTTGAAATAGTAATTTCATTTAATGAGAAGGATGGTTCTTCGGTTGCAATCTCTTTTCCTTTATCAATTCGATTTTGAATAAGGCACATTTGTGTTTCATAGGCTAAATTCTTTGTTTCTATTTGTCGTAGATTTTGTTTAATGTGTTTAATTTCTTCTTTTAATAATTTGATTTCCGTTCGAAATTCATGAATGTCATTTGGTTTGATTTTTAAATTTGTATTAATTGGATAAGTCTCAAAAAGTTTTGAAATACTAAAAGGTTGACTTAGGTTGTCTTTCTCTTCTTCTTCATTGATTATTAGAGTTCTTAATTTCTGTAAGTGTTCTTTTTGTTTTTCTAGATCAGGAATTTGTTGTATCATGTCAAATATTAATTCTTTTGATTTCCTTTTTAAATTATTTCCTCGAGACATCATATTAATTTGTTTACATGCACAAGTGGTTTTATCAGAATCACTAGAGCTTGATGAATTATAAAAATCGTCGTCATCTGATATCTTATTAATCTCAGAGTAAATTTGTAATCTTTCTTTTAATTTCTTTCTTATATTCATATCTACGTCTGATAGATCATCTATAATCTCATTAATTTTATTTTTTCCTTTTGATCTGCACTTACTTGCTATGTGACCAGTTTTACCACATTTATAACAAGTAATTGTTTTGGATTTATTTTGATAGTAGTTTTCGTTTGAATAATTTTGGGAATGTTTTCTTGGTTTATGTTTTTATAAGTAATCAATTTTTGTTTTTGTCTTTTTTCTGTTGAAGGAGCCCTTATCCCTGTGATGCCAAATGCTTCACAGAAGGAGCCCATTTCCTTACGTTTGTTGCCATATTTGGCTTGAAATTTTAATTCTTGACATGCTTGTAATGCTTCCTTTTTAACAAATGCAAACAATTGACCATATGTTATAGTACTAAAATCAATGTTATCGTCTTCAATTCCCATAGCCTTTTTAATGCTTGTAAAAACTCTTTGTGAAAATAAATTAGGTAGACCAGTAATGAATTTTTCTTTCCAAAATGATTTGGTTGAATCGGATCGTTTTAATACATGAGTTAGGAACATATCTTTATACCATCTGAAATCAGAAAGGGTTGGACATCTTAAATTAGTAAGGAATATTTTTGAAGATCCTAATTCTTCTGCAGGATTTCCTACAAAATGAGTTGCTATTGTAACTATGAGAAAATTAGCAGAATCATTTTTCTTTGTAATTGTTCCTTGAGCATCTTCTACTTCTATTTCATGATTCAAAACAGTTTGTTTTTCTTCTAGGGTTAATGAATTATCCCACCAATATTTTAATTCTCCAGTGAATCCGGTGACTATGTAGACAGTGGCATTTTGTTCTGGTAATCGGTTTGTTTTATAAGCTGTAACTGCCATACCTATTTCTTGTAAAGTATTTAATATTTCATACTCACTTTTTCCGTCTATATTCCATTCGTAGACGGAGGTGCCATCATAGCTTGATTTGAATATTGCCTTTTCTTCATATTGAATGTCTGGAGGGGTTGGTCTAGGATAATAATTCCTAGTGTGGCCCTTACGCCAGTTATATGAATTGTGGTTGTTACGCCAGTTATCATAAGAATTACTGTTTTTCTTGTATTTTGTATGAATTCGATTAATCTCTAAATTTTGATCTGTTCCTTGAATATCATCTTCTATTTGATCTAATTGTTGTACTAATGAATTATATGAATCGTCTACAGACTCAGATTCTAATTGATTTTGTTCTTCAATAGTATTTATTTTTGAAGTACTTGGAATGTTTTCATTAATTTTTTCTAAAGCTTGAGTTATTTGTCCTAATAAGTTTATCGGTTGAATCCTTTCTTCATATTCTACAGGTAAACTAGTCGGTTGAAAATGTGGTGCTGAATAACTTTGTGAAAATTTAGGATTTGACTCTTTTTGAACCTTTTTAATTTCTGTTGATAAGGAATCAATCTGTTGTGTTATGGTATGTAACATTTGGTTTGAATAATTATTTTGATGATATATTTTTTTAATATCTTCGATGTTGATTGGTTCATTATTATTTTTACCTCTTTTGAAAGGTGAAGCAGTAACTTCTCCTTCATTTGTTGTAATTTTGATGGATTGTAATGGGGGACAAATGGAAGTTACAGTGTTTCCATCTGTTAGTTGTCATTTTTTATATAAACTAGTTTGAACATTAATTTGAGATTGGTTGTATGGTTTTTGAATACCTTGTTTTTCTAAATAATATTCTAACCATATTTTAAAGTTGAAATCATTTTTGATTTTTTCCATTTCAGTGATCCATTCTTTTATTAATTTCTCTTGATAGGTTCTATCGAACTCTGAGAACCATTTGAAATATTCGACTCTTCTTCCCTAAAGTCCTTCATTAATTCGAAACTTCTATTAATAAATGGTTTTTGACTAATAATCGCATTAATTTCTCCTGTAAAGTCTGCTCTCATTTGGGATGATGTTGGAGAGTAGCTTTCTTGATTCATTTCTGGGAGAGGTGACTTATGGAATACCTTGATGGGTTGTTGGAATGAATATTCAGAACATGATCTCCTACTAGGTTCAGCGTACCTATAGGAAGTTGAAGGTCTTTCCCTAAATGAATTAAATCTGATTAATACTAGGTTCAGCGTACCTATAGGAAGATAAAGCAACCAAAACTACTCATTGTAATCCTCTTCCTCCAAAAACAATCTTATTCTTCCAAAGAATTCCAAGCTGTATTCCTACTTCTTCTTGTATCCAATTTCAAAGATTATTAATTCAAGACAACTCTGTAAGTTGTCACTTTATCTGTAATTGCTATCAAACCTCTAGTTCATACTGTCAAAACATTTAAACTGTCACATACTTTTAGGATCGTCCCTCTGATAATCTCTTTTGATTGAGGTCGTGTATATTATTGATACGATGATCCAAGTGCTTAAAACATGTAATGTCCAATAAGGAGTCAGTTCATTAGTTATCTTTTGGAAGACCCATTTAAGTAATGATAGGCACTAAGTTCTTTAATGCACTTTATTATAGAGTTTCTGAGTCTGCATTTTACGTCTAAACATCTGAGTCTGCATCATATTTTGCCACACACATGCAAGTTTTATACATGAAAAATCAGTGATATATTTGAACAAGCAACGCTAACTATAAGTTATGGTCTGACATCAGGAAAGGAATTTAAAACTTTTAGTATTGACAATTTTGTGATGGTTCAGATTCGTCCGAAATGGTTTCCCCAGGAAACTGTTAAAGATTTACATGTCTGTGGTGCTGGATTTTTCAAAATCTTAAAAGAATTTAAATTATAATACTTATGTTATAAATTTGGCATCAATTTTATTTCCAATATTGAAGACTAAGTGGTTTATAAGGTCTTGATTATTCATAAACAACCCACTGGTTGATGAGCTTTACCCTGGGCCAATTTTTGAGTCTTTCACTTTCCTACTTTCAAATATTCATTCTATATAGGAGAGAAAATTGATAACATTTTAGATGATGAATTTATGGTGCAGCTTGACTAATAGCCTGAGAAGTAAGAAATAAACTTACAGCAGAAAGAGAGCATCCCTGTGTTGACTCGACGGGGTCGAGTTCTCTCCCATGTGGGGAGAATTGATGGGGACATCTTAGCTTCACTTTTATTTGTATTTGTTACCGTATTTACTTGTATTTTCTTTTGTATTTGCATGTATTTCAGTTTTGTGTGAGTGATGGTAGTGGGTAGTTATTAGATTGTGTAGTGGTAGTTGTGTGGTATTTGTAACTTGTAGCCTATATGAGGCATGGTTGTGTACTTGTTTGGGATGATGAATATGAAATCAATGGTTCATCTCCTACCCTCATCTTCTCTCTTCCCTCTGGTTCATCTCATACCCTCATCTTCTCTTATATTCCTCTACAATCTTTTGCTGGTTGCCCTTTTTCTCTACCTCTTTTCCTCTCTCTGTTATCCTCTCTAGGCCTTACTCCTCCCTCTGCCCTCTTCAAAGCATGCTCTTCCTTATCTCGAATCTCTCCCTCAGTAGCAGCATAACAGCAGCAGCAAAAACAGTATCAACAACGCAGTAGAACCAGCAACAACGCAACAGTAGGAGCAACAGCAGTGCAGCAACAACAACAGCAACAGTGCAGCAACAACAGAGCAGCAAAAGCAGTAGCAGTGCAGCAACAACACAACAACAACCAGATCAATGATGCACACCATTTGCTCGAGAAGATGCCAACGTCAAGCATCCCTTCATAGCAGAATGCATTAGAACAGAATAGCAATAACCACTAAATCAGTTCAAGATCCATAGAACAACAACAGCTTTATCAGTGAGTTTTTATTTCAGCATTCACACTATTAATTAGTTACATCACTTGATTATCTCTAAAATTTTATTACCATTCCTGCTGTCCACTAAATCGTGAGATGTGTGAATCGACAAATCATGTGATTGCTTAGCTTCGAAATTGACTTTAGAACTTGTCATTCATGATATATGTATTGTAATTAGATTTGATTGAGATTAGACATGTTCAAACCTAGCATGCAAAACTTTGTAAAATTCATATGTTTAACATTGTTAGTTTTTCATTTCTTTCCTGCCGAAGATCTTTGTATTTGGTGAAACGTGGCGAGTTCGAGTACATCACTGATTCCCTGTATAGCACGCACCCACCGTTTTGCATCAATGCCGAGTGGGAATTGAATTCGGGTTGCTCTGATACCATGTTAAAGTCATTGCTACTACACTAAAACTCCGAAGTTATTGTGAGGGTTAAGAGTAATATATTTATATTCTATAATAATCAAGTAGGGACCGCCAGTTTTAATTTCCGCCTCATCTTTACCGAGATATTTGGAAACCTCTACCACTTTAATTCATAATCTCTTGTTCCTTTCATTTTTAAGAAGATATGAGTAATCATATATTTAAGTAATTAATCATTTCAAATCTCAAATATCCTTTTCCTCAGTACATTCCTTAGATTCTCCAAGTGTCCTATTGAATGTATTGTGCATCTCTCCACCTCTTACCAAGGGGAAAAAGATGAAACTATTGGGAAAGAAAGAAAAAATGAGCGGAAAAGTCTCCCGCAAAGAGGAGGGCTAAACATAAATGTCTTTCTTCTCATTGGATCTTCGTATCTATTTGTAATTGAGTCTTCTTCAACAATGCAAGGATTCTAGATATTTTTGTTCTTTTCAAAAATTTCCCCCAATTTATTTACATAAATTCTTGTTTCTAAAAACTAATTCTCTTTTTACAGCTAATTTTTTTTAATTTTCCTATGAACAAGTTTGTTCAAAGAATAAAAAAAATAAAGTTTCACTAAAAATGTATGTGTTTCAGGGTATAAAACCTCGTGAATGACACTTAATTGAGGTTGTTTTCTTATTAAATTTTAGTTTTTAAAATAAAATTAATTTGTTACATTTTATTATTGTTTACGTGAAATTTTGGCTTTCTTCCTAGCATTTGTTTCTAAAATTTCTGAATTTTTGTATATATTCTATTTTTCCTTCTTTTCAATTTTATACTCGCCTATCTTATGAATGATTTTTGGCTGTGTCCTTGGTAAGAAGAGTTGCTTTCTTACGATAGAGAACAAACTTCTTTGAAACGTAAAAGAAAGGGAGAAAATAGGTAAGGCCCAAGTTTAATTAAAGGGTTTCATAATGATGCTAGATTCTGTAAGGACCAATGGCTGAGATTTCTTCCAACTCTTTTAATGTTCTGGGGTTGTGAGAATCCTTTAAAAGGAGGCTTTGTAATGTAGGGTTACTAACATTGTGTTTTAGATTGGAAGTCGAAAAAGAAGAGAGAGGAAGGTCTAAAGGTGAAGGAGAGAAATGTGAGAAAAATCTCTTGTAATAAAGAAATTTATAAAAACTCTCCCCAGTAGACAAAACCTAGGTTTGGTTGAACCAGACTTAGAAAAACCTAAAAGGCAATATTGGGAGAACCTTTTACGGAAGCTCACAAAACCTAAAGGCATGAAAGATGAGGATTGATGAGGATTTAGAAGTGATGGATCTGAACCAGCGAGGTTATCCAGTGATGTATAGCAAACACGTTCATGTACAAAGACATGGATAAGATGACATCTACAGTTTTTAGAGGCATATGTGACAAAGTATGTCCAATAAGTAATACATGAAAATATAATTATATAGGCAACTCATTAAGTAGGGTAAATCTTCACAAGACTATCAGTGGGCTACTAGCAGGTGATGTGAAGTTGGATAAGGAAGAGAAAGAAAGACAAGGCATTAGTACTTCTCAGTTAGCTTCCATAGAAATTGCATCATCACTATTCCCTACCATGCTTTATGGCAAGGAAACTGTCATGGAGGTGATCACTATAAATTTTGTTATAGAACAAGGTATTAAATTACTTTAATACCAAATCAAGACAAGAAGTAGGTTCATGACATTTTTTTTTTGCCCCGGGGGGGGGGGGGGGGGGGGGGGGGGGGGGGGGTGTGGGGGGTGTGGGGGGTGTCAAGGAAGAGAAGATCAATCAAGAGGATTGTAAGCATACTCATGACTCATGAATGGTTGAAGAAAAAAGAGCAAGCTACACAAGCAAGTATAGAAATAGTGGATGTTGCTGATGCGTTAACAGTTTCCATAGATGAGACCACACTTCTTCGAAGAGACTGGATATTGATTTTGGTAGTTCTTTCATTTACAATTCTACAAGAAGAGGCTTGACTCCTTGGTTGGGGAGGAATGGACTCTCAAGATAGTGGGAAGATTGGTTCGCAAGATCATTGGCACCAGGACTCTAAATGTTGATGTGTGCTCTAAAGATGTGATCTGCTATAGACCAGGGTACATTATAATCTAATATCCATTGGGTCGCTTAACTCAGAGGAATGCCTAACCCAGATGCATGATGGAGTCATCACGATTAACCATGGAGGTAGGTGATCCTAGAAGGAAAAACTATGCATGGATTTATACGTTGAAGAAAAGGAAACTCAGCTAAAGGTTGAGCTTCAAGGGATATTGGAGAGAGAGTGGGAAACAGGCTTGTATCAAGAGAGAGTTCCAATAAAGAACTTCAAAGGGATCTCAGTTTGAGAATCAGATGCATGGAGTCATCATGGTTAACTATGGAGGTAGGGTGTTTCTCAAAGGAAGATTTACGGTGGACTCATCACGGTTAACTAGGGTGTTTCTCAAAGGAAGATTTATGGTGGAATTTATAGGTTAAAGGAAGGAAACATAGCTAAACAATTAGTGCAATGGATTTTTGAGAGAGTGACTAGCATCGAGAAGTTTCAATAAAGAACTTCAAAGGGATCTCAAATTGTGGCGGACTTTAAAGAAGACCACAGAGGGATGTGAACCAGGTCAAGGAGTTGGGAGTAAGTTTTACGGTAAGGGAGGATTTAAGCAGGGCTCGAGTTCATCTAAGTCTTGATAGTCAGTGAACAATCCATAGAGAGAAAGTCATAAAGAAAGACTTTAAGGTATGCCACTCTCACCAAATAGTAACAAAAAAAAAGCCCGATGGCCCGTTGTTAAATATCTCTAATGCATTCAAAAACTTGAAAAATGTTAAACTACAATGAACTGCATTTTTATTGACACTCAAAGAATCACAAAATGAGATTACATAGAAGCTTGAGTAAAACTCTTTTTATATTTAATTAGACCCACACAAAATCAAACCTACTAAATGAATGACTCTTAATACTAATGGACTCTATAAGACTCCAAATATTTTTTAGGACTTTATAACCAAACAACTCTTCAACTACTAATTGAATGTCTCCCTTTAAATTCACAGTGTGATAACATTGAAAGTTTGCCTAACAAAAACTAAAAAACAAATGTTGTAACTAGGAGTGTAAATGGTTCTTGGAAACATGATCCGACCATTTACAGATTTATAGGAGTTGGATATGAAAATTGAACCATAAAAGCTTGTTGGGTTGAATGCGGATATGACCCTTTCTGAATTCGAAATCGATAAAAAAACTCGAAAATGGTTTATACAATAACATATGGAATGTAAGTTTAGCTGTGTTTAAGTAAAACCATCTAGATTACATAAATTACTATAAAAAAGATTGATATGAATATAAGTTCCAACAATTTTCATATAATAGGATTGAATTGCCACTACAAAAATTACTTTTGATTAATACTTTCTCAACTCCTTATAAGGTGAAATCTGACCCGAACTCAGTAAGAAAGATTTGAGTATGGTCCAAACCCGAGTCCGAATCTAATTTTCTTATATGATTCAAATTTTGAAACTGCATGAATCCTATTTGAATCTGACCTTTTTACACCTAGCTGGAAGTAGTGAAATATTGCATAAGTCCAACTCTGAATACGACCCGTTTACACGCCTAGCTGGAAGCACTGGCAAATTTCATGAATTCAACTCTGAATCCGACTATTCGTTGGAAAATTTGAAGCGTAAAATCTCTAATTAATTGTAAAGAAGATTACAACGAATCAAAAATCCGATTACAGAAGAGGGAAGAATGGTTGAATCTCTCCTTTGTCAGTGCTAAATTCTTGATGTAGCGGTGGAGAGTGATTCTTGTTCTCCGTTGACGAGCCGAACCTGAAGCTTGATCTTGAATCTTCTTGCTCTCGTTGACAACTCAGTGGCAAGGTATAAAACTTTAAGCAATGGCTGAAATCTCAAAGAGATTAAACTTGAACTCAGTAAGTTGTAAAGAGTCTTCTTTTTTTCACACAATGTGTGTTTAGTAGCCTTGTGCTCAGCTTTAGCCTTCTGTGGTTATCCAGTTTCAGGACTCAAGTATCAAGCATGCCTTTTTGCCCTCAACCTCCCGGGGGTATTCTCTAACTATTCATAACTATCTATAGATTATTTTGGGATGTAACTGGCCCCTTAAATCTCTCCATAACTCCCCCATTAAGTGGAGAAAACGTGGGTGTAATTGACTCAGTAAATTGTTGTCTGTTACAGTAGAAACGCCGGACTTGCGCTGGACGCGGACCTCACCTTGGCGTTGAAACATGGAGCTCGCAGGCTCGCATTTAGTGTTGAAATGCAGAGCTACACATGGTTGCATTTTGAAGTTGAAAATGCGACCCTGGCTGAGGTCCGCGTTTTGAAGTAATAAAGCGACTTTCGCGTTTGTCAGAGAACGTGAGCTTCGCGTTTGTTAAAGAACGCGACCGTCGCGTTAACGCTACCTTCATGTTTGTCAAAGAACGTTACTTTCACGTTGTTAATGAAGTGCGACATCCGCGTTTGGGGTTGAAACGCGACCCTCACGTTTGGTCTGAGGTCCGCATTTTTGAGAATTTGTCTTCAGTAATTTTTAGACATCCTACAGAACTCTCTCCAACATTTTCGAAACTCCGTGTTTGACTGGGAAGAATTTCTGAACACTTTGGACTTCATGTTGACTTGGATCTTCTTGATTGGACTGGCAATCTCTTGAAGTGTCCTGAGCCTGATCTTGTTTGGATTCTTGTCTTCGTGAGTGTACTGTTGAACTGCTTGAACCCCCAGGGAAGATCATCATCGTAAGTATCAAGAACGCAGTCTAGAACTTCTCTGAACTCTGATTTGTTTGTCGGTGTACTATTAAATCGGTTAAGTTGACTTCTTCAACCAGTGTACTGTAAAACTGTTTGCAAAAGTCAGACCTCAGTCTGCAAGTCTGTTGCGTCTGTTTTCTTTTTTGTTGGAACATCAGACAGACCAAAGCGATGAGTTTTGATTGTCAGAGGTAGTAGTTAACTTAGCAATTGAAAGTTGGATACCTCCATTGAGGAAATTGAGTAAAAGAGGTAATTTTAAGCCAAGGATCTCGTTTTCACTGAGAAAATCGAGAAAATTACTGTCAAAAATTTAATATTAACTTAATAGTGAGATGGATTTGCAATTTGAGCAAATTGAATTGTCAGAGGTGTGATATTAACTTAACGAGGATTTGTTTACTGTTAGAGGTGTGATGTTTAACATGACAGTAATTGGATTTGCGATTCGAGCAAATTGAATTGTCAAAGGTGTGATGTTAACTTGACATGGACTTGTTTACTATTAGAGGTGTGATGTTTACATTATAGTAATTGGATTTGTGATTTGAGTAAATTGGTGGACCTGTCATTCTATCAAGGAGAATTAACAAGGCGAATTTGATCCATTTAGAGATCTATTGAAGTTTTACTATCAGAGATGTAATGTTAACTTTATAAGATTGTGTGCAAGAGATAACAGTTAACTTAACACCAAAAGTTTCATTTTCACTGAGAAAGTTGAAGAAATCACTGTTTGAGGTGTAATGTTAACTTAAAAGTGATTTGTGATTTGAGCAAGTTAAATTGTCAGATGTGTAATTTTAACATTACAAATATTGATTTCTGCTAGAGATGTGATATTAAACATAACAATGATTGGTTTTGCGATTCGAGAAAATTTAGTGGATCTGTTATTCTATTAAAGAGAATTGACAGCTAAAAGTCTTATTGTCAGCGGTGTAATTTTTAACTTGACAGAGATTTATTTTACGTATCAGAGGTGACGATTAACTTAGCAACAGAAGGTGTGATTTTTATCAGATTTAACACTTTTCTTGAAAAAGTGACAAGAGGTGCAATTTTAACCAATAGGAGGTATAATTTTAACTATAAGTCTCATTTTTGTTGAGAAAATAGAGAGAAAATACTGTCAGAGGCGTGATTTTTAACATAACAGTGATTTGTTTTGCAATTTGAGCTACTTTGGTCAGAGGTGTGATTTTTAACTTGACTGATATTTGTTTTGCGATTTAAGCAAGTTTGGTCAGAGGTGTGATTTTTAACTTGACCAATATTTGTTTTACGATTTGAGCAAGTTTAGTGAATTTATCATTTCATGTGAGGATAATGACAAATAGAAGTTTTACTCTCTAGGAATATATTGAAGTCTTACTGTCAGAGGTGTGACTTTTTAACATGACATGTTTGATCTGAAATTCATTTCGTTAAGGAAGGGAGTACAACTTTTTGTAGATTTACCATTCCATGAAAAGAAATTGGTAAATAATTTTGGTGGGAATAAGTGGGACTAGCTCCCTTAGGATTTTTAGCAAACTCTCAGTTATCAACGGATTTGGTTTACTTTTACCAATTACCGTTTGAGTTGGCTATCCATGTTATTCCCCTCAGCATGATAAGTTATCGAGGATTTTGTATTGGACTTAAAAGCCAATGTGTTCCTCTATCCTTAGTCATAAGAGGCATTGAATTGCTGTCACTTTGAATGACTTTTTGTCTGAAAAAGTATTTGATATACTTTTCAGGAGATTTTATTCCATGGGGATTATAAATACATATAATATTATACCGATGGAATATTTTCGACTGTCCAGAGGTGTAATGTTGAACATGGTAGTCGTGAAATGCAATCAGAAGTAATATCTCTTCAGGAATTTGTCATTGATGGACATCATGAGTCGATCTCTTTCTTGATTGATTAAACGGTAGGCTGACTAACTCTACTACGAAGGGACCTTCCCATTTAGGGTTGAATTTTCTTCCGTCTTATGTGTCATGACCATGGGTCGTCTGATAGCTAAGATAAGGTCTCCTTTCTTAAAGATATGTTCCTTGACCTTTTTGTTGGGCTTTGGAGATTCGAGCTTGGTAAAGCTCAATCTGTTACTGAGCTTGTAGGCGTTTGTCGTCTAAAACTTCTAACTCTTGGAGGTGCAGTCGATACTTTTTCTCATTCGTCATCTCTATTGTAAGTGCAATACACAAAGATGGAATCTAAATTTTCGGTGGAAATACGGCTTCACATCCGTTGTGTGGTAAGCCCAGAGACATTCACCTAGCTTCTCATCCCAGTCGCGTTGACTTTTTGAGACGAACTTCTTGAGAAGTTTTCTGATGGTTATTTTAAAGGCTTCTGCAAGACCGTTGGCAGAAGGATAGTATGCCATCGAAGATGCACTCTGAACTTATTGCAGAATCTCTGAAATGCTTGACTGATGAATTAGGGTCTATTGTCGTAGACAATCCATCGAGGAATATCGAAGCGTTGTATTACGTGATGTTTAATAAACTTGATCACGCCGGACGTCTTTACTTCCTTTAGAGGGATATCTTCCGCCCATTTTGAGAAATAATCGGTTATAGGTAAGATAAATCGATGTCCTTTGGTGTTGGTAGGTTGATGGCCCTGATGGCGTCCATTCCCCACCACGGTTCAAAGACTCGGCCGAGTCGGAGACGAGTCAGCTGAGTCGTATCCGTCTCGGCCCACTCGACGAGTCCGAGTCACGAGTCGGTCGACTCAACTCAGAGGAGGCCAACTCGGCCGAGAATCGGGTTTACTCGGTCGACTCGGCATTATGATGATGATTTTGTGCCTCATCGCAATTCAATGTGGAAATAACTACATTAGTATGTATTTATGAATGTAGTTTGTGTAATTTACTATATTGTGCATGTATTTTAATATGCTTGTACCGACGACGCGTGTATTTATGCTTTCGCTTTATGTTTAGTGTGTTAGGTGATATATTTTGGACATGTGATACATGAATGTGGATGTCTACATTTTTTTAAGATTTGTAGTGATTTTTTCAGAATTTTTTGAGCTTTCTATGTAGCGTTTTGCACGTATCGCCCGATACCGATCCGAGCCGCCGAGACTGATCCGTCTCAGTGCCCGCCGAGTCGACGGCCGAGATCGCGACTGTGAACCATGTTCCCCACTCTCAAATAACCATGAAGAAGACGTTGGATGAAGATGGCCTAGTACTTGATGTATGAAGTCACCGTGAATCTGACAGGCGTGACATCGTCTGGCATAAGTGATAGCGTCAGAAATCATCTTTGGCCAATAATAACCATGTCTTCGGAGTCGGTTCCCGAGTTTGGATCATGGTTGGTGAGCTCTGTATGTATCATCGCGAGTTTCCTTGAGTGCCTCCTATGCCTCTTTGTGTGGAAGGCAACAGAATAGGATTCCATCATACGATCGGCGATATCATGATCGGGTGATCACATTGTAATAGAATTGAGAAGTTTTTCTCTTGATCGCGACAACTTTAGGATAATCAGGCAGAATATCGTATGACAAAGTTGATGAACAGGAATCGCCAATCCCTGGATTCTGGACCTGTTAAAGTCTCGAGAACCTTTTTGATTTGAAGGTTTCCTTTTGGGGCGAATTTTGGGCAGCACAAGTCACGGCTTTGAACGAGTACTTTCTCTGTTGCTTCGACTGGAAGAGCTACTGAAGCGGCGAGAGACGCCAATGCATGTGCATTCTGTTGGCAAGGTACATGGTCGACGTAGAAGCTTTTGAACTTCTCAGTCTTGTTGATGGTCGCGTTGTGGTAGGGTACTCAGTCTTTCATATAAAACTTTGTACTCAACTCGGACCTAATCGAGGTGGATTCCTTTGGATATTATGATGAATCCAAGGAATCTGTCACCAGCTACCCTCAGGAAAGGCCTGGTTGGATTTTGGCAGATGTATTTTTTATTGCTAGAGTATCTTTTGGTCTGGAGCACGCCACACTGACTTCTCCTGGCCTGGCTTACTTTCTTTTTTTCGGCCTTGACTCTTGCAATGATTTCTTTTGCTTTTTCGCCTTGTAAGACTAGCTGCTTTCAAGTGCGACATTCAGCCACTCCTATTTGAGCTAGGAGTGTTGTTTGCAGATTTTGGCGGCAAGTATCTACTAATGTAGATTGGGTCATGCCGCTTGAATATCGGAACGCCATACTTCAAAATCTCTCCACAAACGTCTTGATCAACTCTCCCTTTTGCTGTATAGTGGCGAGGAGAGTCGGTACAAATATTTTTGTGTCGTCTTCGAAGAAGCGAGACAGAAATAACTTCTCCAAGTCGATCCATTTCTTGATAGAGCCCGCCGGGAGCTTCATGAACCATTGAAAGGCAACTCGCTGATGAATAAACGAGTCATGATAGCATCGTTTGATACTACATTCCCAGTCTGAGATTTGAAGTAATATATATGTTGGTTCGGTGACCCCTTATCATCGAAGGTGTGCAGAGTTGGTGCATTGAACCTGGGAGGGTAGGGAGCAGCATCTCACTCAACTGGGTAAGGTCTGATCACCCCGACTTCCTGAAGATCGCTTCGGTTTGCGATGGCTTCTAGGTACTTTTCGAGCTCGTTCATTTTTTGGCATGATTACTTTTAGCTTCTGAATTCTCTGATTCTTCAAAAGAAGATTCAAGATTTTCATATCCGAAAGTGTTCAGAAGTAGAGTTTTCACCCTCCTTCTCTTTACCCTTATTTTTGAAGAAACGCTGAGCCTTTCGGCTTCTACTTTTCAAGCAAGGGAACTATCATCTTCTTGAGATTGTTGATAGACTCTTGTTAGGTTTGGAGCATAACGTGTTGCGCCTGTTGCACTCAAGATTGCTCCTTGAATCTTCTGGCCATCTCTTCTGGAGTGTTAGCCATATATGCAAAGGCTTCCGTCCTCATGTAAGAGTTGGATGAATGTGACTTCGCGATGGCAGAGCGCTCATCATTTGTCTCGATCCCTTTGGCTAGCAAGTTGTAATCGATCGGGGCAATTGCTCTAGTTCGGATCCGAGTGCGTCGGTAGATTCCTTCAGGCTCGATCAATATTTCTTTCAAGCCTAAGGAACGATATTTGACTCCTCAGAACTAAGTGCAAGTTGCTTTCCTTTCGACTTGCTTGGTGTAATGCTTGCACCCATCATGTTGGAAGTCACCTCCGGATACTCAACGTCAGAGAATGACTCTTGCGAGATCGTCGCCTCTTGGCCGAGCTTGAGTTTGAAGCTTTGGACAATCTGCTAAAAACTGATGGCTTAGTCATCTGAAAGCCACAAAAGCAATCAGAGAGCACTGCCGAGATGAACTGCTCGCAATGGCACTGAGGAGCGATTTGATGAACATTCCTCTTTCTTTTTAAGTAGTCCTTCATATCAGTAGTAGGGTATCTGAAGAACTAGTCTTGAACCCCATGGGGTGTGGGCTTCCCAGTTCAGATTCGAACTTGGCCACTTGTGGTTGAACACGGCTCTCACGTTTTAGAAGTGAAACGCGAAGATCACGTTCTGGTGCAGCCTCATGTTGAACGCGACTCTCGCGTTTCTGAAGTGAAACGTGTAGGTCGTGTTCTGACGTAGCCTCAGGCTGAACACGAGTCTCGCATTTCTGAAGTGAAACGCGGATTTCACGTTTAGAGGCAAAAGGGGTTGAATGCGAATCTCGCGTTTTGGCTCTAAGACGCGCTATTCATTCACCATCGACTGCTGCGTCTAAACGCGAGCATCACGTTTTGATTCTTGAAGTAGAGACGCGCAGCTTGCTTCCCAGCGACTGCTGCATTTGAATGCAAGCATCACATTTTGAAGCAGAAACGCGGGGCTGGTCGCGAGTATCACGTTTAGTGCAAACAACGTTGTCTTCAGCTTCTGCTTGCTGAGGCGAGCTCGACGTTTTCGTCGATGATTAGCAATCCGCTTGGCTCGCAGAAGTTGTTGCGAACCCCTTGCAAACTGAGTTTGCTCCGCCCAGAGAGAAGTATAACGACGAAATTTATCTTCGCCGTTTTGTTGATCTTGAGCCATAACACTGGTCTTGCGGATCTCCTGAGATACTTCATCGTAAGTCGTGTTGTTCAAAAGAGGTTGCACGAACCTCAAGAGAGGTTGAACCGTTTGCTTTGTCGAAAAGCATACGGTTAACTTCTGATGAAGTTTTTCTTTGAGAAGCTTCCGACGAGGCTAGAGAGCGAGTCTCGGATGGGACTTTGCGGTACTTTCGCTTGGCTTTGGTGCTAATGGAGTCCGAGGAGAGAAGTTGTTCGAACTTCTCTTGGTCGAATTCGACGACGAGCGATTCGACAGTGGATCTGAGAAGCTTGAGGTCGGCTTGCGCTACGACCTTCTCGTCGGTAGAGAAAACCTTCCCCGACGGAGTCACCATCTTCTGTTCGTCAGAAAATTTAAAGCATGTAAAATCTTTAATTGATTGCAAAGAAGATTACATTGGATCAAAATTCCGATCACAAAAGAGGGAAGAATGATTGAATCTCCCCTTAGTTTTGTGTCGTGTTCTTGATGTAGCAGTGGAGAGTAATTCTTGTTCTCTGTTGACAGCCGAACCTAAAACTTGATCTTGGATCTTCTTGCTCCTGTTGACAGCTCAATGGTAAGGTATAAAATCTTAAGCAATGACTGAAATCTCAAAGAGATTAAAGTTGAACTCAGCAAGTTGTAAAGAGTTTTCTCTTTTTCTCTCTTGAATTCTCTCTTTACACAATGTGTGTTCAACAGTCTTGTGCTCAGTTTTAGCCTTCTGTGGTTATCAAGTTTCAGGGCTCAAGCATCAAGCATGCCTTTTTGCCCTCAACCTCTCGGGGGGGGGGGGGGGGTATTCTCTAGCTGTTCATAGCTATTTATAGAGGATTTTGGGGTGTAATTGACTCCTTAAATCTATCCATAACTCCCTATTAAGTGGAGAAAATATGGGTATAATTGATCTAGTTAATTGTTGTCTGTTACAGTATAAACGCGGGTCTCGCGCTGGACGCAAGCCTCACTTTGCGTGAAACGCGGAGCTTGCATGCTCGTGTTTAGTGTTGAAACACGGAGTTACACAGGCTTGCATCTTGAAGTTGAAAATGTGACCCTGGTCGAGATCCGTGTTTTGAAGCAATAAAGCGACCTTCGCATTTGTCAGAGAACGCGACCTTCGTGTTTGTGAAAGAACGCTACCTTCGCATTTGTGAAAGAACGCTACCTTCGCATTTTGTCAAAGAACGCTACTTTCACGCTGTTGATGAAGTATGACATCCACGTTTGGGGTTGAAAGGCGACCTCGCGTTTGGTCTGAGGTCCGCATTTTTGAGGCTTTGTCTCAGTGATTTTTAGACAGCCCGACTTGTTTACACACATAGATGAAACTATTGAATTCAGGGGCGGATTTTGTGGTCTTAGGGGGGCCGACTGGGGTCACCCCCCCCCCCCCCCCCAAAAAAAAAAAAAAAAAAAAAAAAAAAACCAAAAAAAAAAAAAAAAAAAAAGTTGAAAGAATTTAACTGGACAACTTAATTTTTAAATAAATGTATAGACATTTTTCTTAATATTGTCTCTCTAAGATTAGAAAAAGCCTATAATTTCTCCATTGAAGCAAATCTTTAATAATTTTCTTTTATAAATGATCATTCACTTAATATTCCCAATAAATTGCTTCCTAAAATGGTGAATTGTTTTATTAACTCCCAATAAGTTTACTTAAAGTATATACTATGAATTATATAACGGTAATAACATTTGTTATTTCGCATAAAACAGGTCTATATTTTTTACATATAATTGGTGTATACGTATTCCATTGGCACCCCTCAAAGAATTAGCTGAGGGACCCCTTGATTGAATTGTTCTTGTCGATGTTGTATTGTTAAAATGCAAACCAAACTAAGCTGAATTTGAACCGATTTGAAAACTAAACTGAGCCACAAAGATCAAGCCAAAGCTAAAACAGAACCGAAATTAAACCACGATCCCTCGGACCCTTGCAATCTCTCTGATTCTCTCTTAGGATTACAAACTACAATTCTCCTGATCCTCCTTTGAGATCACAAATGACAATACTCTGATCCTTCCTTTGAATCTCAAAGAGAACTCCTTCGATTTTCACTTGGAATCATAAACTACAAAACCCTTGATCCTCTGTTGATATCGTGATCCTCGCTTGAGACGACAAACTGAAATACTCCCAATCCACTTTTGGAATACTGATCCTCCTTTGGGATCACAAAACTAATTCTAATAACCAAAAATCACAAACTAAAGTTGAACCAAAATTCTGAAACAGACATCATGCTCTATGCAAGAGATCTAATATTGTTCTCCTCTGATCTCCTTGAAACTTGTGATGAGAAGAGAAAATTATGATGCGAACAGAAACTTGTTAGGTCAAAACTTGTAATGTATGGATTTAAACTGAACTAAATCGATGTTGATTTGTTATTGTTTGTACAAACCTGCTCAAAGAAAAGAGTAGTCCAAACAGAACTCACCAATGCGTCTGTCACGCCCGAAAACCTGTGGTAGATCCCCGGATCACCAAATTGACCTAATACACTGATTTACAGCTAAAACAATTTTAACCATCTAATTGACATTTTAATTCTGAATTGACTTCGACTCTGAGCCAAAACCAAAAGCTGAATTGAAGTTCAAGTTATTTTTTAGATCTAAATCAGAATTTCATAACTGAAAATTTGAGCCCATGTCAGAACAGATCTAAACAAAAATTCAGAACTAAAAATAGAATTTCAGAACAAATCATAACCAAACTTTGAATTCGAAAACTGAGTCCGAAACTGAATGTTAATCTAAATCTGAAGCTCTGAATCTAAAATTTCTTGATGAATTCCCAAAGGCGAATAATTGTGAATGGAAGAATTATTGAAGAATTCCCCAAAACAAAGAAGATATGAAGAAAATCTGATGAACAATAACCCCCAATTAATAGTATCGATAGACATTAACAGTTTCTTTGAGATGGATTCCTGTGAGATTGAAAGGAAGGAGAAGAAGATGCAAAGGAGAAGAAGAAGCAATTGTGGAGAAGTTGAAGGTGAGAGAAGATGGGGCTGCGCTTAAAATTGCAACTTTGATACTATGCTAAACTATGAAGGACTGTATCCTTTTTGATAGTCAAAAGAATTACAAAAAGAATCTTGAGCAATGCTCTTGTTATATAAACACATACGAAACTAATTCCTGCTCAAAGTATACCTCTTAATGCTACTAATGCTCTGTGAAAATCCAAATACTATTAGGATCATGGTTCAAATCTCAGAATTGGAATCGGAATTGTAATCGACCAGCAGTTTTAGGTATCAGACATATTGGCCATTTCGTCTCAGTTATATCAGTCTCGGTAAAATAAATTAAAATATTTAAAAGTTTGTTCAATATTTAGTAGCATTTTGAGATATTTTTGAGAATAATTGATGAAATTTGAATCATATTTGAACAAAATATTACAATACAAATCAGTTGGTGCAAAGACAAATTAATATGGTGTTTACAGAAATGTTACAATACGGATATAGCATTTACATGAACAATGCATAATTAAAAGTCAATGAGATTCCTTGAATGAAGAGGGTCTACATGAATAGCAAACTCATATGACAAATCTGACATTTGATATTCTCCTGATTTGAGCTCAATATTAGCCTGGGGCTGCATTGTATCTCCACGCAGCGGATCTTGTGTCAGACTAGTTAGACTGAATTTTAAAAATAATCCCACTTCAATCCTTAAACCAAAATAAGATCACCAAGCAACACCATAGTCATTTTCTTGAAATTGTACCCCTTTTCTAACCAGTGTTGTTAGGGGCGATCGAGGCGATGCGCCTTAGGCGCGAGGTGAAGCGAGGCGCAACAATGCGCCCTAGATCGGAGGCAAGGTGCGCGGGCAGCGCGAGGCGCGCGCCCGAATGCGCCTCGTGTGCGCCTCGAGCTTCGCGCGAGGCGATCGCCTCTATGCGTTTATTATTTGTGGGGCGGGTCGGTTACAACCCGCCAATTTAGCGGGTAAATTCGGCCCGCTTAAGTTAGATAAAAAGTAAAAATAAAAAAATTCAACTTTTTTACTGTAGGCGAACCCGATCTAGGGCAGAGGGCTCCCGCATTCGTCATCGTCGCCTTCATCACTATCGCCTTCGTCGCCGTCGCCAGGTAAGCACTCTCTCCACTCCAGCTCTCTCTCTCTCCCTCTCTTTCAACTCTCTCTTGATTTCTCTCTGTCTCTCTTCTCCCTCAGAGACAGAGATCTCTCATCTCTGAGAGAGAAGAGAGACAAAGAGAGATTAAGAGAGAGGAAGAGGGGGGAGAAAGCTGGAGAGAAGAAAGAGATCAGGAGAGATAGGAAGAACGAGAGAGAAACAAAGAGAGAGAGATCTGTCTCTGATGCATTTTTAGTAATTTTTTAGTGTAAATTTTTTAATGCATTTTTAGTGTGCATTTTTCATTATCTTGAAATACAAAAAAAGAATATATCCATAATCATGTGCCTCACAGAAGTATGTGTCTCACTGAATACATCCATAATACATCAATACAAAGAAAAGAATATATCCATACAAAGAAGAAATCCATAATACATCCATACATAGAAAAGAATACATTCATAATACATCCATACAAAAAGAAAAAAATATGCACCTCATTGAAGTGAGGTGATCGCCTTGCCTTGCGCCTTGCGCTTCGTGTGCGCTGGATCCTTTGCGCCTCACACTGCGCCTCACGCTTCGATAAACACTGTTTCTAACTGTGATCTAGTCATCGCTTCGTAAAAAATCAAATAAATTTGCTTAGGTTCTTGATTGTACTATTAACATCCGTCGTGGGTGATCCAAGATGAGAAAAACCGCATGCAAATCTCAGCCTCTTTGTCCCTTTGATCTCGCGCGAAGACATTTTCTTTCATTCTCACGCGAGGCCTTCTCCTCTCCTCTCTTTGATCCCGATTTCAGCTCGATCTCAACCTTCTCTCCAAATCACCCAATCTCAGCCCGACCACCCAATCTCCCAATCTCAGTCCGACACCCAGGGATTCTTCCAGTGGTGGAAACAACGATAACTGCAACTCCTCTGGTTAGTTAGCAATTTTTTTTAAAATTCTCTAGGGATTGTTAATAAGAGAGGAGTATTTATAATTTTTACAAAGAGTAAGTACTCTCAGGCTCGGGAGTAATCACTATACCCATGAATCATCGAAAACAAATTTGACCCACTTTTTGTGTTATCGGAATAAGAAACTGATGTGGTCCAAGCAACAGTGCGGGGTCACTATTCATTAATCAACTTTTACACTGTAGAATCGGAAAGTTACCCTTAAATTTGCTACAGTTTGGGAAGAGTTATGTAGGAATAAGCTTGAATCGGAATGGAATCAGCCGATATTGGCCGATTCTATTATTTTTTCGCCGATTCTTCATTGATTCCTTCGATACCAATTAAATACCTCTGTTTCTATCTCACTATAATAGGGAATATTAATTCCTTGAAATATAAAAACAAAGGAGAAAAAGGTGGGTACAAGTTTAATCTAAAGGTCTTCTGAAGATGCTAGATTCTTTAAGGATCAACAAAATCCTTCTATCTCTTCTTATTTGTCAAGGTTGTGAAGAATCCTTTAAAAGGAGGCTTTGTTATTTAGGGTTAGAGATGTTTTATATTTGAAGCCAAAGAAGAAGAGAGAGGAAGGTCCAAAAGTGAAGGAGAGAAAGGTAACAAAAACTCATGTAATCAAAGAAATTAATAGACTCATTTCTCTCCTGGTGGATGTAACCCGAGTTTTGGCAGAACCAGGTATATCCTCTTTTATGCTCTTTTATCTTTAGATTATTATAGTTTTTCCATTTGTGTTTTTGATCATCTTGATCAGTTGTCATCAAAGGTTGCTCCAGATTTCGTTGCATATCATCTAGGCTACAGATACCATTGTTTTCATAACAACCCTCAACAAAATCTAAGGATAGAAGGTTAATTGCCTTTGTTTTGCCGGTAGACTGACTTTGTTAAAGTCAGTGTTAGAAGTCTTGCTAGGGTTAGAAGTGGGTCATGTTGTACTGTGCTTAGTCATGCCCCAACACGACCACACAAAATTAGCTTGGCTTAGGTACTCTCTGGGTGTAGAATTATAGATTCATGTGCTGATCTAGTAGGTGCTGGGTCGGCCCACATGGCTTACGGGGTCGGCTATTCGTGTCAATGTTTATGCCTAATTTGGATTTCCTACTTTGTATCCAATTTGGGCTTCTTATTTTGTGTGACTCGTTATTCTTTTAAGATTCTTAAACTATTACTAATTTCAATGTTAAAACCTTTATAGTTAGCAATAATCAATGTTATATATTGTTCATTCGTTTAAGAAGGAAAATGCCTAACTTTACTCAATCCAACGTTAGGTGGGTTTGGGCCAAGGTTTATGTCTGACTGGCTGGGGTCAGGCCTAAGATTTTTGGACTGGTAAATATCAGCCTGACTCGGGCACTTTTTCTAGCAATATCATATTAATCCATGCAATGTTTTCTTTACCTACATCCTCTATTATTTAATTTTTTTTTTTTTTCCTACTTCTGATTTTGCTTGATACCACACGTACTATTTCCATTAGATGTAGACTGTACGCTGCTTGATTATGCAGCTGAGACTTGTCTTTTCATATCTACATTTCTATTTCGGCTATATGAATAATAATAATGAGAATTATAAAGAAAGTTATAAGATAACCAGATTAACTTTTATCTGATTGCCACTTTTATGTTTTGTTATTCCATGAGTCAGCATTACGATTCTATTCTTGGGGTATGTAGGTATGTCAAAAGCCGAAGTGATAAACAGTTAAGGATGAAAGAAGGTGAACATGACACAGGCCTAACTTGTAAACCTGAAGGAACCACATCCAACGGTTCGGCGATTGTGCCATGTGGGCTGATTGCTTGGAGCTTATTTAACGATACGTATAAATTTTCTTTGGAGAGTCAGATTTTAGAGGTGAGCAAGGAGAACATAGCCTGGAAAAGTGATCAGGATGCTAGGTTTGGCAAAGATGTCTATCCTAAGAATTTCCAGAGTGAGGGCCTTATCGGTGGTGCTAGACTCAATGCCAGCATACCTGTAAGTGTAACATCTGCCTCCTTTGTTTTTCCTTCACCTTTTCTTTTGTTTCATGTCCATTTCATTCGCCCTTTCTTTTCTAATTTTTAACTTATGTCGCTTATCATTCATTATTTGTTAACATGGCGCAGTTGAGTGAGCAAGTGGATCTTATTGTTTGGATGAGACCAGCTGCCCTGCCTACTTTTCGGAAACTCTATGGAAAGATTGAGGTTGATCTTGAACCAAACGCTAAGGTAACTGTGGAAATAGAGAACAACTACAACACATACATTTTTGGAGGAAAGAAGACTTTAGTTCTTTCAACAGCATCATGGCTTGGTGGAAAGAACAATTTCATTGGCATTGCATACCTCACTTTTGGTGGCCTGAGCCTGCTCCTTGCGGGGGGTTTCCTACTACTGTACCTGTTTAAGCCAAGGTTGGTATCTCACTTATTTCCTTTTGATATGTGTTTTTTATTGGCATGTTGGCAGTAAGAATTTTATAATTAGTCTATTATAATGAGTGGTAGTTTCAGAGTTACATTCATTTTAATGATTGATTTGACTGTAAAGCAAAATGGAAACATAGATTCGTTTGCATTTTCACGGTTTGGCATAAAAATGTGGACTTGTATTTGTCATTCCCTATGTAAAGGAACTAGTTAGGAAGTTGGTTTTCCCTTTTTCCCCTTTTTGGTCAGATACAACAAGTTTGTCTCTAACCAACAATCTTCATATTGTGCTGCATGTATGAGCATGTGAATTATAGCTGATGAGAATTTTCTGTTACTTTTGGAAGCAGTTTTTATTCTTGACTTTATGTTCTTCTATATGCGACTGATTAACGATCATGAATCTGGAAGTTAAACGACCGATATAAGAACCTTAATTTGTCTGTAACCTATAAAATAGATAAAATTCTATGATTGCCAAGATATGTGAACGTAAAGAAACAGACCCTGTAGGCTGCAGGTAAGCAAGTATAGCGCACATATTCTTGTTCTCTTGCTGGTTAATTTCATCCAGTAGTCCAACATCAAAGATGAGACAATGAATCTCAGCATTAAATTGAAAAACGTCTCATTTGTGATTCTCTTTGCAGGGCTCTTGGAGATCCATCATATTTATCGTGGAACAGAGACGCAGCAGGGAGATCGACCCATGCAGCAGGGATTATTTCGCCATCTTAGTTTCTCAGAGAGAGTAAAGCAAATGGTTTGTGTCATATTTATGTTTCTCCTGTCTGTGTGTAGTCTCATGCTCCATGGCTCTATGCAATTCTTACTGTATACAAGTTAAGCTTCAGAAATTGCTCAGTAGCTGGTATCAATGAGATAGACTGAATAAAGACAGTTTCTGCTATGATCTTTCTTTGTATGCTGCTGCTGTTACCCATATACCTTTTTCTCTCTCTCAGTCTCTCTGCTGTGTGTAGATATCTACCTGCATTCTCTATTTCACGCAGAAAGCCACTGCCTGCATTGTAACTGTTACAAGCTCATCACAGTTCTCATACCACCATCACCATTAATTTTCACCCTACATCTTCAACAAAGATCAGGGCAAATGCGCGGCCTCTGGTTAGTTTTCGGCTCATATCCTACATCCATCTATCGCCGACCACCATTGTTCTCCCAAATGAAGCGATCACCACCGCATCGTCCCCTTTGCCTCGGCCTTGAGAGTTACAGCCAGCTCATCGGAATCCTATCCCGTGTTGATCTCCACAACCACCGCCACTTTTTTGCGCCTTCTCTGCAGCGTGCAGTCGTCCTCCATAGCCGACATAGACGTCAAGTTCGTCTTCTGCGGCCTCACCAAGGAAGAGCAAAGAGTGCTCGTCGCCTTGGAGATTCTCCGGTTCAATGACATCATCATCATCATCCTCAACTGCATGGAGAACATGAACTCCGGCAAGACCTACACCTACTTCCCTTCGCTTCCTTCCATCCTCTCCCGCCGCAATGACTGCGTGATGAAGGCGGATGCCGTCGCCTTCATCAGGCTAGAGCCTCTCGGCGTCCCTGAGACGATTGAACCGGACTGACTTGTACCACTGGTTCATCATCCCGAGCAAGAACC
The DNA here is from genome assembly GCA_038442645.1 of Agave tequilana. NCBI lineage: Eukaryota > Viridiplantae > Streptophyta > Magnoliopsida > Asparagales > Asparagaceae > Agave > Agave tequilana. The sequence continues at coordinate 431,202 of JAVJIF010029917.1, forward strand.
CGTCCGGGGACTACATGTCAGGGATGGGGTACTTGTTTGTCGTCGGATTTGGTCGAATGGAGTGCAGCGTCTGAGATTCCGGTGAAGGACACGGTCGGGCCGGAAGACAAGATGGTCGGGAAGTGGCTGGCGGTGGGAGGCAAGGAGAAGAACCGGTACTCTGAGGAGCCGGCGATGTATGATTATCCGGCGACCAACGGCCCACGGGCTTATTCCGGGGAATGTCATTAGGTTCTTCAATGCGACCGAGGGACCAGAGTCATCAAATATGCACCGTATTTGATTGATTCTATATATGGACGCAATCATGCAGTATGGTATTGTGTCTATTGTCTCATTTGGCCAACTTAGAAAATGAGCTAGAAAACTAAGTGATTAAGCTTTCAAGAATTCATCAGAGCGTTCTTTTTTTTTCTTTCATTCTCTCTCTCAACTCAAGAGGTTGGTTTGGATGCATTTTTAGGTTGCCACCACAAAGTAAAAAACGTTACTAAATAGCAGTTATAAAGTAGAGATAGAGAAATAATCGGGTAAACAAATTAAGATTGTGAGGCCAGATAGAGGTGGAGAATATTATGGTAGGTACACTAAAAAAGGACAACTATTGGGTCCATTTGTGAGGTTTCTACAGGAACATGGCATTGTTGCTCAATACACAATGTTAGGCTCACCATCACAAAATGGTGTGACTGAAAGACGAAATCGGACCTTAAAAGATGTGTTCAGGAGTATGATTAGTAACACCAACCTCCCATTAATGAAGCCCTAAAAACTGCGACATATGTACTAAATAGGGTTCCAACTAAAACAGTTTTCAAAACATCTTTTGAGTTATGGAAAGGTTGGAAACGAAGTCTGAGGCATGTACATATATGGGGTTGTTCAACTGAAGTTAGGATTTATAATCCACAAGAGAAGAAGTTTGACCCAAGAACAGTCAGTGAATATTTCATTGGCTATGCATAAAAGTGTTGTGCCCCGAGTCCTTCAAGTGGTATCAGAGCCATACCCCGAACTTAGTTGTGTGTGTGGGTGATGTTTGACGATGTAGATCCCCCAATGGCGCAATGGTCCTACCCACCCCACTGGCGCAAAAAGGCGCAATAGGCCCCTGTGAAGCTAATGTTGGGCTCTCGAGAAATTTGGCAGTGGTGCTCCTTTGCAATGGGCGTGCCGCCTACCACGCGGTGTAGAGGAGTGACCGACTGCAGTGCTTCACATAAGGCGTGTCGTAGCCTCACGCAGTGAAGAGTTGGATCTCGATGGAGCATTTGATCTTCCAGTGTGAAGATAGTTGAGCTTGCAGGGGAGACTCTTTGTTCGAGGGGTCTTTATTCGAGAGGAGATTGTTGGATTTGGGTCGAACAAATAGTCCCACATCGGCTAGACGTGGGGATGATCTTGGGTATATAAGGATTTAGGCAACTCCACCTAAAAGGTTAGTCTTTTAGGATGGTGCCCTAAGTCCTTCAAAAGGCTAAGGGATACATATTTTATTGTCCTTCTCGTGCGACAAGAATTGTGGAATCTCAGAATGCAAAGTTTTTAGAGAATGATGTGATTAGTGGCAGTGATCAAGCTCAAAACTTAGTATTTGAGAAAAATCACATTTCTAAACTCACTTCTGAATCTTCAGATAGACTGAGTATTATTCAAGATAGTTATCAGAAATCGACAATCCAAGAACAACCAGTTATTAAAGAATCACACTATCATGAGAATATTCCTTTAGATCCAGTTATTCAATCTCCTCAACAAGAGAATATAGATGTAATATTAAGAAGATCTAATAGGATAAGAAAACCTGTAATTTCTTCTAATTACATTATGTACCTACAAGAATCTGACATTAACATTGGTGTTGAAGATGACCGTGTTACGTTTTCACAGGCCATAAGTGAAAGTAAATCCACATTATGGTATAATGCCATGAAAGATGAGATGGATTCAATGGCTAATAATCAAGTTTGGGATCTTATTGAATTGCCTAAAAGAGCAAATGTTATTGGTTGAAAATGGGCTTTAAAACTAAAAGAAACTCCTCAGGCAGTGTTGAAAGATACAAAGCAAGACTTGTAGCCAAAGGATTCACTCAACAAGAAGGAATTAATTATTATGAAACCTTCTCTCATGTTTCAAAGAAGGATTCATTTAGAATAATCATGGAATGAGTGGCTTATTTTGATATGAAGTTACATCAAATGGATGTGAAAACGACTTTCCTCGATTGAGATCTAGAGGGAAAAGTTGACATGAAACAACCAGACAGGTTTATCTCAAATGAGAATGATCACATGGTTTGCAAGCTTAAGAAATCTATATATGGGATAAAACAAGCCTCCCGCCAATGATACTTAAAGTTTCATAATATTATTTCTTCATTTGGTTTCATGGAGAATGTTATGGATCAGTGTATATACCATAAGGTCAGTAGGAGTAAAATAATTTTCTTAGTTTTGTATGTGGATGATATTTTACTTGCTTCAAGAGATTTGGGCTTGCTTCATGAAGCAAAGCATTTCTCTGACAACAGTTTGACATGAAAGATATGAGTAAAGTCTCTTATTTTATTGGCATAAAGATTAAAAGAGACAGATATCAAGGAATATTAGGACTGTCTCGACAAACCTATATCAATAAAATTCTTGAGAGACTTCATATGAAAGATTGTTCACCTGGTTTAGCACCAAGAGTGTTACCAAACAAATTTAGCTTAAATCAATGCCCAAGTAATGATTTGAAAAGAGATGAGATGAAGAATATTCCTTATGCTTCTATAGTTGGGAGCTTAATGTATGTCCAGGCATCTACATGACCCGACATTGCTCATGCAGTAGGAATGTTGGGCAGATATCAAAGTAATTCAGATTTGGAGCATTGGAGAGCTGCAAAGAAAATCATGTGACATCTTCAAGGGACTAAGGAATATAAGTTTACATACAAGCGATTTGATCATTTGAAAGTGGTTGGATTCTGATTCTGATTTTACTAGATGTCCTGACTCTAAAAAGTCTACATCAGGATATGTCTTCTTATTAGCTGAAGGGGCTATATCTTGGAGAAGTGTAAAGCAATTATTCATTGCTACTTCAACCACAGAAGCAGAGTTTGTATCATGCTTTGAAGCGACATTACAGGCTATTTGGTTAAGAAGTTTTATTTCAAGACTTCAAATTGTTGACTCAATCTCTAAGCCATTAAAGTTCTACTGCGACAACTCCGCTACAGTGATTTTGGCCAAGAATAATAAAAGTGAAAGTCGCAGTAGACACATCGACATAAAGTATTTAAAACTTCGGGAACATGTGAAGTCAAGCAAGGTGGTTATTGATCATATTAGTATGAGATTGATGATTGTGGATCCTTTGACTAAAGGATTGCCACCTAAGACTTATAAGGAGCATGTTGAGCATATGGGACTCAGTTCTGTTTTGTAATTGAGATATTATTTATGTATGTATCGCTTTTGATGATATGAAAAACTCTAGTTGATTCAAATTTATCTTCTTTTTTACTGTTTGTACACATAAAGTTGAGAAAATGACTATATGCATGTTTGAATATTAAGTAGACCCTGAATGAGCATTTAGAAGCTCATTTATAAAGATATGACTCACATATTGTTCTAATTCAAATGAGAAAGTTACATTGTAATACATGAAATGTAATAGTTGATTTTAGAGGACTTGCCGCCATGATTCATGTGATTTAAACTCTTTTATTTGAGTATAAAAATATAGGAAAAAATTTGTTCATGTATTAATTTTAATTTAATACATGTTAAGTATTCTATAAGTCAAGTGGGAGAATGTTAGATAATATTTTTTTTATAACCAATTTTCAGTTTTATGGCCCATTAGAAGTTTGAAAGAAAATGAAAACCCCACTAACAGTTATTTTTCCTATAATGTGGGACATAGTTTGTGGAGTTACAACTACCCATCTTACTCCTATTTATATATCCTTTTTGATGGGAAGAGGACATATCAAAAGAAAGATAATTTTTCTTCTTAAGGGATAAGGGTCTCTAATCTATAAAAGAGTCTGTGAGATTCCATATTTTATGGATATAAAGTTTAGATAGACTAGCCAATGAATTCCAAAATTGTGATGTTATTTAACAAGAAATTGAATTTGATTGCTATGGTTGGAGGTATGATCTATTACTTCCGCTCTTAAGTTTATATATATTTGATCTATTATTTTGAAAATGGCTATACAACATTGTTAATTGTTTTAATTATGAATATGTGGCATGTGCTAGTAAATAAACAGAAAAATTATAGCATATTAGTCCTTTATTAATTACCTACATATAAAAAAGTTTTTGTTTGTTACTAAATGACAATTTGATCCCTATTGTTTTTATATACAACAAAAAGATCATTATTATTGATGAATTTAATTAGAATATTCATCATTTTTTTAAATAATTAATTTAACTATTTAGCATTCTTTCTTAGCTAATGCCCCTTGAATTCCGCATGTTCACACAATTTTCTTATCAAAATCGTCTTCTTATCTAATTTAATTTAACATAGTGATTTTAATTTTAATTGATTACTTTTCTCGATTAGGAAAAAAAAAGGTCTTGTTTTCTTTAAAGTGAAAAAAAATGAAAAGTGTTTTTGGTAAAACAATGACAACGTTAAAGTTCAAAATGAAGAAAGGAAAAGAAAAGATAGGAATTAAAAAAGGTTTTTTAGAAGAATTATAAATATCTTTGTTAAATTCAGTAACAGTCGGGATATTTATAATTTATATAGAAAGAAATAGGGATCAAATTGTCATTTAGTTACAATTTTGCGCATCAACAGTTTAATTTTGTTAAAAAACCACAACTAAAATATGCATCATCAAGTTGAATTAGCTCAACCATCTCCAGATTTTTCGACAAGTGTTCCTTACATCTACAATATATTGCTTCAAACAAGGACTGGATTATGTACAGCAATAAACAGAAACTCTAACAAATAAGAAATTCCTTTTAGACCAAAAAATGGGACAAGCTTGTAGGACAGCTGAGGTGGACTATAATAGTTATAAAAGGGTGTCAAACGAGCCGAAGCAGTAGGGGTGAGCAGAGTTCGGTTAAAATCGAAAAAATCGCCCAAAAATCGAAAACTGAAACCGATCCGAACCGAACCGCGTAAATTCGGTCGGGTTTTGGTATCGGGTTTCGAAACCCAAACCGAACCGAATTAACCGAACCAAATTAACCCAGCACAGTTTTGCGCCAATACAAGCAACATTCATGGTTTTACAATGATGCTGATGTATGTCATATCATTCATGCTTGTGTTTATGTCATAAGTACGCAGTCCTAACTTTTCAATATTATTAAAATGTTTGAATTAGTGAAACATTTCAAGCAATAAATTCATGAGATGTTCACATTTTTGTGTAATATTAAGGTTATTGTTTACATATCGTCTATATTTTTTTGAAATATTCTGTTATATGCAATAGAGTATTATGCATCTCTTTTAAATATCTAGTGTAGATATATTCTAAAGCCTTTCTTAAATCATTTTTGAACTTTTATGTTCGTGTAAGTTTTGAAAGCTAGTTTATTTTTTAAACCAGTGTTCGCATGAGAAAAATATTGATCACGGGAAAAAATTCATAATCAACTTAGATTTGACGAGAAGGTGCGAAAGTTGAGATGGGAAGTTCGACGGTGAGGTGATCCCCCCGAATTAACCGAACCGCACCGATCCGATCCGAGTTGGTTCGGTTCGGTTTGGTTCATGACCTTATTCGGTTCGGTTCAATTTTGTCAAAATTGGCAAAACCCGAACCGAACCGACCGTGGCTCACCCCTATGGAGCGGGCCTGACACATGCACGACGGGCCTAAGGGGCAAGCAAAGGAATGGGTAGCCCAGCCCGGGTCCCCTTTGGGGAACTCGGGTCCAGCCAGTGACCCGTCAGGGCTGGACCAGTGCCAGAGCCGGGCCGGATATTTTAATAAATAAAAAATAATAACTATTGAACACAATAAATATAATTCTCTCTACTATTATCACAAATATTGGATTGTGTAGTTAGTCATCAGACTTGTTTCACACACTTAAGGTCCTTGGTTCGATCCTTGGCATTCACAAAATTTTTGAGATTTTATTTTCAGAGACAAAGGCAAAAGGGGTGGTGACAGGGCTAGCGCCGCGACGGTGGCAGTCAGCGGAGGAGATGGCGGGGGAGGCAGAGGCCCTGGGGGGCGCGAAAGAAGGGGAGGGGAGGTGGGGGGCCTAGGGTGGTGGGCAGCAAAGGAGTGGTCCGGGCGGACCGTGCCAAAACTCAGGCTAGGCATGGCCCGACCAAGCCATGGGCCACTTTACCCAGACTCGGGCCGGGTCTGGCCCGGCCTAGCTGACCCCTAATTAAATTTCCCAGGTTGGAAAAGTATAAAAAGCGCAAATTTGGAATAGGACTTTTTTAAAATAAAAATCTATTTTTAGATTTATTTATAAAAAACGACCTCTTTCAAACCTCGTAAATACAAAACTTGCTTGCTTGTCTTTTTAATTTTTCGGACTTGTATAAGCAAGTTCTTGTCCGGGGTTGCCAACTCCGGACAGAAAAGGGAGGAAATAAAAATTATGCCATGCGGGCAGTAAGATCCCGTGCTGACATGGCAGAAAAGAAAAGAATCTGATTTTTACCAATAAATTTTGAAGAGGTATGTCTCTGAAATTAATTCAAAAATAAGAATGGAATAAGCACATAATTATAAGTAATCAGAATAACAAATTGGGTTGGTTTCCCATCTTCCTCTTCGATCAAGAAATTGTCACCTGAAGGAGAAACTCGTTTTTCTACAGATTTTAAGGATATACATAAGAATCAGATGCAGAAGTTATCATATATCATTGTGCAAAGATTACAAATAAAAAGAAATAAAGAACAATGAACCAAGCTCTTTTCCATTAATAAACAGAACCAACAGAGTATATCAATGAATCTCTTGCCCACACTAAAATTTCAGTAATTAATTTTTCTTGATAAACTTTTAAGTAAATCTCTAAACACAAGAGCAGGTCCTTAGTAAGAGATCAACGATATTTATTTTGGTTCTTCCCATGGGGGGGAAAAAAATGAAACAGAAGAAAAGTAATCTTTAAGTTCAACACTCTCAAACTTCATTTATCTCCTTCAGAAAGTACCTTAATTGGCAGATCACTTGATCATGACAACCTTTCGTTGCCGATTTGGAGAAGACGTTGAGAAGGAGTGCGGCGATGGTAATGGAGTTAGGGGGCCGTCGGTAAAGGAAGCCGGGGTAGCGTCGCCGATAGGAGGAGGAATAGTTGAGGGCATCACCGGCGATGGGAGGAGCAAGGGCGGCTTCGTCAACTTAAAATTGAAAAACCTAAACCAAACAAAGCTACTTCCTCAAAGAGAGAACAATCAATCAGTAAGCTAATCAGACTCCAATCACAACTCAAATACACCATCACACAATTGTTGAACAAGATCGATAGAGTAAATATAAAATAGTAGAGGAAATTTTTTTTAAAAAAAATTCATTCAATCAGAAAATTTCTACAACAAAAACCCTAACCCATAAAGAAACTTGAAACACTCAAAATCATCCAAACAAGTGCCCATTTCATTTTCAGACCGGAAAGATTACAGCTTTACTTCACACTCATTTCAGAAGAAATTTAAACAGGGGCCACTTCCACAAAAGCAAACCCTAGCCACCGAAGCCGTAGAGGGTTCGTCCCTGGCGCTTGAGGGCGTAGACGACGTCCATCGCCGTCACCGTCTTCCTTCGGGCGTGCTCGGTGTAGGTGACGGCGTCGCGGATGACGTTCTCGAGGAAGATCTTGAGGACGCCACGCGTCTCCTCGTAGATGAGGCCGCTGATGCGCTTCACGCCGCCGCGGCGAGCGAGGCGGCGGATGGCAGGCTTGGTAATTCCCTGGATGTTGTCGCGGAGGACCTTGCGGTGGCGCTTGGCGCCGCCCTTGCCCAGCCCCTTGCCTCCTTTGCCTCGACCAGACATCGCTTTGCTCTGAAGAGACGAATTGAAAACTGAGAGAAAGGTGTTCGAATAAATACGTTTGAGAATGCGGAGAAGTGGAGATTTTATAGAGAGAGGATTTGTTTGGGTTTAGATTATTAAAAGGAGGAGGAGGTTTGGATCGGAGGCTGAGGGTTTTAAACGGTTGGATATGAAACTGACGGAGACGATTGATTACAGTTGTTTGGTGTGGATCGATGACGTGGCAGTCTTTGTGGGGACGCGGAATGGGTTGTGAATGTTGGCCCATTTACATGGGAGGCCCAGTTCTGTATGCTTCACATTGGATCCGAGCGTGACCCGCCCCTTAAAAATATTGGGAAGTATTACCAGTGACCTTCAGCAAATGAGTCTCCACAATTACAATTTTTGGTAGAAACTGATTTATTTCCTAAAACATGCAAGATAATTATCTTGATAAAACAACTTAAATTAATTTTCTAGCTGCTACAAAACTAAAACAGAATATAAGAAAATTAAATATGGTCTGGGGAATACAGTCGCGTAGTCGCTGCCCTAAAAGATCAAAAGCCCGTCTTCTTGTCTAGACGTTGATTCAGTTTTGTCCAGTAGCGGTAAAAGAATCTCCCGGAATTACCAGCACTCGGCCTAAAATAGTAGACAGAGCCTCTTGCTCAACAAAGAATTGTTGCTCATAAACTAAACTAAAATTGGAAGAAATATGACAGTAAGAGAAAAAAGAAATGTAGTTGTAAATCTCAAATTCTGTGTGTCTCCAAGAATGAATGGATAGAGACTCTATTTATAGGCACAGAGCTCTACCTGTTACTAACCGCTCTGCACAAATCAAGCGCACGTTCAAGTTAGTTGCAATTAATGTGCAACAACTTTGCACGTTCGCATATCCGCTTTTACCGGATCAATAAATGTTACAAATCAAAACTGTGAAGGACATCGGGAGAGTGAGACGGAGCTCGAGAATATTCCGAGTCCAAGTGCCCAGGAAATACACCGCGTCTTCAGGTGCTCAGGAAAGACTCCAAGGTCCTTGGGATGATCCCGAGTCCAGGTGCTCGGGGTCTACTCCGAGTCCAAGTACTTGGGGATGATTCCGAGGTCAAATGTTCCGGAATCACTCTGAGTTCAGGTAGTCGGGTCACTTCGCCCAGAAGCTCGGAGTTAGCTCCGAAAGACAAAAAATAATTTTCAAAATGTAGCGAGTCCAAGAACACCCTTAAACAAAGCTGCATCCATCTCCACAGGCAGAAAGGAGAGCTTCACCCCAAAGGTTTTCAGGTGCACCTGAGCTGAGTAGCATGCAGTTTACCATGTCTATCAGTGTTCTATTCTTTCTTTCAGCTACATTGTTGGATTGAAGTGTGTAAGTAGCAGTTACCTCATGAATAATGCCATGTTCTTGGCAGAATTCTGTCATATCATTTGAGGTATACTCCCCCTCCCCCACGATTAGATCTTAGAATTTTGATCTTCTTTTCACGTTGGTTCTTAGCTTCAGCTTTATACACTTTAAACCAATCGAGGACTTCATCCTTGAATTTGAGAAGATAGGTGTGACAGAATTTGGAGTAGTCATCAATGAATGTCACAAAGTATCTTCTACCGCCTCTGGTGAAAACTCCGTTCGAGTCACACACATCACTATGAATTAGTTCGAGGGGTTCAGATGTCCTTGTGATAGAAGGAAATGATTTCCGGGTATTCTTACCCTGAACACAGATTTCACATCTAGAAGATGTGTCAAAAGAAGATTCAGAAATGAGATTCAAGTTGATCATTTTCTTGATATAATTGAAGTTGACATGTCCCAGTTTTCCATGCCAGATATTACATTAATGTTCAAAGCAACAGGAATAGAAATTTTATTATCAGAAGAATTTATTACATTGAGACGAAAAAGGCCATCACAAACAAAGCCTTTTCCAACGAAGATATTTGATTTAGAGATTACAAACTTATTAGATTCCTTGACAATCTTATAGCCAGCTCTAAGAAGTGAAGACTCGCTGATCAGATTTCTTCGAAGTGTGAGTACATGTAGGACGCCTCGAAGAGTCAGAATTTTCCCTGAGGTCGTTATGAGATCAATACGTTCAGTTTCCTTTATCTCTCTAGTGGGTCATCTGTCAGGCTCACGCTTCCTCCACGTTGTTCCTGATAGGATTTAAATCAGGAGCGATCAGTACAGATGTGAATATTGGCTCCTGAATCTGACCACCAGTCCTAGGAGAAGGTGATAGAGTTGACAATAGGAAAAGAAGAATCTAACCTAAAGGGGTTGGAGTTCAGTTCTACCATATTGACCTTATGCCCGCCATTTCCTTCATTTATTCTTAGTTGAGCTTTGACAGTTTCTTTCTTCCTGTTGAAATATTGAGGCGCCATGTGATTCGTTCTTCCACTGACGTAGCAGAATCTTCCATCAGTCTTCTGGCCAAAAGTTTTGGGTTTGAAGGAGGAAGATTGAGAAGGTTTGAAAGAATAAGAGTTTTCATGGGGAGAAGAATGAAAATGATTGGGTTTTTTTAACTGCTTGCCCTTGGGATTCATAAATTTGCGCTTAGGCTTATCCTCCGCCAAGTTCACTTTAACTTTCATTTCTGACTTGGTTTCAGAATTTTGCCTATGCTGATCTTCTGTGCGAATCGCTTTTAGAGCTTGAACAAAGGTTAGGTCACCTTGCTTGTGATGGAGGTCTCCAGTAAAGGTTGACCTGAAATGAGGGAGTTCGTCAATAAGACAAGACACCTTATAATCGTCAGAGAATTGATTTCCTTTCGATTGAAGATGTCGGATATAATATTGAAATTCATAAAGTTGATCATTGACAGGTTTACTATTAGTCATCATGAATTTATTGAAGGAGGAGGTGAATCTTTCGATTCCAGCATCGTCGAGGCCATATTCATCCTCGAGAGCTATCCATAATTCTTTAGCACTCTTATATTTATAATAAATATCATATAGACTATCAGAGAGTGCACAAAGAATCCTATGGAGACAATGATAGTCAATTTTCTCGGGTTTCAAATAGACATATGAGGAAGGAGTTGTCAGAGGAGTTTCAACATGAGAAGATCCAACAGATGAAGTTTAAGAGAAGGTGCAGGAATGGTGTCATCTATGACTGATATAAGACCTTAAGTGGTTAACCGGTACTTCATCTGGTTTACCCATCTCTTAAAGTATGTGTCGGAGAATTTCTCCGGTTTGACACCCTTGGAATGATTAGGGTTGGGCATAGTGACGGGATGTGCTACCTGAATTCTGTATTTCAAAATTATTTTGATAATGTCAGAATTAAGTTTATATTGGTAGCTTTTAGATTAGGGTTTGTAGAATAAAATAGTGTATAATTCTTCTTTAATTATGTGCCAAATAACTCAAGTAAAATATAACAAAATATAGACTTGTCTTTTTAATTTTTTTTAAAACTAATTTACTTCTAAATTTCTAATCAATAAGTCCAATTAAAATTCCAGAAATGAACTAGCTGGAATTAAGTAACAATTGACTATAAAATTTAAAGCAATTAAACTATGCAATTATAAACTAGGAAGGATTAAATAATTGCAAGGATTTAGATAATTCTATTTTAGTTAACTAATATAGTAGAAATAAATGATTAATTAACTAATGAATGTATGTAAAATCTTGTAATATGTTTATAAATAAGACAAGATTTAAATAATTTAAATTATCTTATAAAAGATTTCTTTCCGTAACACACTAAATAAGATGTTATAAAAGAAAATAATGAATAAAAGTTTTGTAATGAAAGGATTTGACCTTGTAATAATTAATACAATAGATTTGTGATGAATAAAGTTATTAAGGTTATTAAAATTTTCTTTAGATTTTGTAATAATGTTTTACAATGAAAATAATTAGATTATGAAAAGATTTTTTTTCTTAGATCTGAAAGATTTGCCTTTCTCAGAATTTAAACAAAAAATTTTACTATGGAAGAACTTATAAGAGATAAATACTAAATTAGATTTAAAAGATTCTTGCAACAGATAAAATAAGATCTAAATAGTTTAGAAAGATTTTATGACTATTTTGTAATGAAATAGTTTAATGAAATCTTTTAACTAATTAGGTAAGAACTTGTAGAGGATAAACTGTAAGAATGCAAAAAAAAATTCCTTTTAAGATTTTTTTTTTTTAACTAACTATCTTTACTTGCAGGGACAATTTTCTACTTGCATGAAAATTAACAAATAAATATCTATCTTCTAGATTGTTGGTTACAAACAATATTTTCTTATTTTTTAAAACATGCAACAATTTTATTTATAAATCTATAACCAATTTGAATAATTTTCCTAAAAATGCAAGTAATAAAAGGAAAGAAATTGCTGGCCTTGGGTGACAGTCGTGCAAAAGCACTGCCTTAGAAGATAGATGGCCGGTCCTTCGTCCGGACCTTAGAATGACCTCCTCTCTTAGCGGTAAAAGTTTTCCCGATAGATCACCAGCACCCAGCACTAGACGAAGAGCTAGGCCTCTGCTCAGATAAAAATTCGTTGCCCGTATGTAAAATAAATGCTCCGAAAATTATGAAGAAAGCGAACCAGAATTTGTAATGAAGAATTTTGGAGAAAGGAGACAGAGAGTGTAGGTTTTTTTTGCAGTGAACAGACTGAACTGTGAGAAACTATTTATAGATTCTTAGAGTTCATCTGTTGTAACAGTCCCGCTCCAAATCTGCACACGATCATGCAGTTCGCGAGCAGATCGGAGAGTGGATCAAAGCCGAACAGAAAATCCTGAAAAAATCAAAACAGAATTTTAAATAAAATCAAAAAAGAAAAATCGAAAAAAAAAGGTTCAAGAGCCCCCTAAAACGAACTACTTTCGTGTCCGCAGGTAGTGGGCGTCGCCCGGTTCATTTCGGCGTGCCGCGCGTGTGGGGTGTGGCCCATGGCCCAACACTCATAACAATAGGCATGGGAGGAGTTGGTATATATACTACCATCTCCTATCCAATGTGGGATTAAAACCAAAGTCAAATAAGAGGAAAACTCAAGTTTTCCCTCCAACTCAAAACACATCCAACACTCTCGGTGATCCGGCCGAGGCCGCCCTTGAGGATGGAGTTTCCGTACATGTAGATCATCTCAGGGGTGGGCTTGAGCCAGACCGTGTGGCGGGAGTGGGCGGCGAGGAGGTCGAGGGAGTGGATTGAGAGGCGGAAGTGGCCAGACTTGGTGAATTTGCCGATGACGGTGCCAAGGAGGGGAGGCGGTCGCGGCTGAAGTTGGTGGCGCGGCTGACAATGGAGTCGGAGGCGTATTAGACGCGGTTCTTGAATATACCTAGAGGGAGGTGAATAGGTGTATGGCTAATCTAATGACAAATGATTTGGAATTGAAACTAATTGCACCACACTTAGTGTAACTAAAGAATGTAGCCGAACTCCCGTGAAAGGCTCTGGACTATCTCCTCTAAATTTCTCTAAATAAGAGTTGAGGTGCTGTAACGATCCGCTCCCAAGGATACGGAGACGTTATGGCGATGTACATACGCGAGGTGGAAACAACCTCACGCGTACGTTAAGCCTCAGTACAGGACATAACCTCAATATACACAGGAGTTCCAACAGGAAATAAGAACAAGAATACCTGCAGAAAGAGGTTAGTGATCATAGCAGATATAAATACAGGAATAAAGGCACAAGGTGAAAGCGGATTCTCAAAATACAACTCAAATACAACTCCATTTATGAAATAAAAATCGTAAAGCAGATTATCGGTATCGGTCGACACCGACTACGGAGATTTTCCAAAATAATCCTGAAAAATAGAAAATATTAGAAAATAATTTTTGAAACTGAAATCGGCTGAATCGGACTACTACGGAGGTCAAATCAATTTTTGTACGTCGTATCGCGTACCGATACGGTAATACGTACACCGGGGATCAGGGGGTTACAGGTGCTATGTAAAGCTCTCTTGGTTCAACACAAGTGAGGCACACAAACAATACCAAGCATATAAATATGATATGAACAATATGAAATAATACAAGGCATAATATAAAGAGAGAGTTTAGAGATAGTAGATCAATCGCAAGCACCGAGATATGTTTCGAGGTTCAAGCCACTGCTCTACGTCCCCGCCTTCACACAGAAGGATTTTCACTAAATCATTCACACAGGACTTCCCACACAGGGAACCTCCACTGAGGATTTGGGTAAATACAATTAGAAGTACACAACTCCTCTCTCTAACATACACAACCTCAACACAAGAGGTAAGGCACAACAACAATCACCTGTACACTTAGAGGGATGGGGCACTTAGCCAAACAACAATCACCTCACACTAGAGGGATAAGGCTCAAAGCCAACACTCTAACAATCACCTCTCACTAGAGGGATAGGCACAAAGCCAAACCAACCACAATCATCTTTACACTTAAAGGGATACCAACACGACCAAACACAAACTCCACAATCACCTCTACACAAGAGGGATACCAACAAATATAAGGAAAGTTACAACTCTTGGTGGTCTCAACAACCACAAACTAATTTTCTCACCAAATAAGATCCTAATAGATAAGATAGATAGAGAGCTCAAGTGTGAGAAAATAAAGTGTTTGGAAAAAAGAAAAACACTTGTGAAAATCTCCAAATAGATATTGAAATCAAGATCAAAAACCAATTCCTAAAAGACTCTCTTTTCTTTGAATTTTTCAACACTTTAAAAATAAATAAAAATAAATCTTTTTGGCACGAAAACTCTTTAAAAACTTTGCTGTAAAACACTTGTAAAGATGGGAATTTGGTCGACCGACTTCCGCCTCGGTCGACCGCCGGTCGACCGGCAGAAGGCCAGGTCACTATTTAAAGGGATTAAAAACTCGGTGTTTTTATCTTTAATTAAATCTCATAAAATCACATAAATTTCACAAAAATAAGTTCTTATAAGAACTTTGAAATATAAATATGAGTGACTAAAATTCAACACATATTCTAAATAATTTGAACCATTTTTGTGATATTGAAATTAGGCTTTAAATAAAAATCGGTATTTTCTAAAACTTGAATTTTTAATGGAAAATCGTTTTCTCCAAAACTCATATAAATACAAAAATATGATATTGAAACAACTTTGAAGCATGTTGTATAAGGATAGAATCCAATATACATAAAGATATTATATCTATATTTTTGACATGAAATTCAAAGTTGGTTAAACCGAAAACCAAAACCAATAAACTTTAAACATCTGTGTGTATGTGAACTTGAGCATTCAATACTATCTATTTTTACACAAGATCTAAACATAAAATAAACATAAACCGAAGTCTTCTTGTCTCCAAACCGACTCAATCCAAACGCGATCCAACGAGCTTGACTCCAACCGAGTGCTAGATACGATCTTGATGCTCAAGCTCTTGAATCAACACGTGAAAACTTTAAAACTCATTTGTTGAAGCTAAACACCTACTAATATCTTGGTCAATCACCAAAATTATTTAAACACAAGATTATTAGTAAACTATAACTACATGAGTTAATCATCATCAAACTAGAGTGATGGGCACTAGGCCAACAATCTCCCTCTTTTTTATGATGAAAAAACTCATGGAGTTATATATGCATGGATTAAAGTTAAGCTTCATAGAAGCTCCCCCTTAACTCATGCATAGCAATAAACAATAAAGATATTCAATGAATGCATAAACCAAATAACACATATATGCATAAATGAAGAATACTTCTCCCCTTTTTGCATAAACAAAACATATATGGTCTGATACTAATTGAAAGATAAACATGCATATAAATGACATAAACATGCATATATAAAACTCCAAATTTCTCTCCCTCTTTTTGTCAAATCATCAACAAAGAGCATAAATAAACTCAAAAAATATTCTCCCGTTTTGTCAAATCAAACAAGAAGGATGTATATGCGATATACATTCATGAAGAGGAGAGACGTAAAGTTAACTCCCCATGCATACATGCATTATATGAAAAAGAGATGACTAAACTCTAATCACATAACGCATAATATACAATGTATAAAAGGAGATTGAAGCTCCCTCTACACACGTGTAAGACATAGAGAAGAGAGGTCAATCTCCTCAGTATGAGATACACTCAATATGAATCTATACATAGAGAAGATGTTAAGCTTCCCTTGCATATGAGCAATACATATCAAAACATTATGATACCAATTGAATAATATATCAATTTATGATAAAGGTATGTATCAAAACATTATGATACCAATTTATGATACCAATTGAAAATAAACAAAATATTTTTGAGATACCAATTGAAAGTAACCAAAATTTTTTTAAGATACTAAAAGATACCAATTGAAAATATCTTCATTCCAATTTAAAATGTCTTGAAATTTTTTAATACCAATAGAAAATGAAATATTGTATGTTTTTTATACCAATAGAAATATATATATATATATTGGAAATCTTGATACCAATTGAAAGTAAAAACCAAATTGTTTTAGGTAAACATAACTCATATCAATATAGATACCAATTTAAAATGAAATATGATACCAATATTGAAAATGTGAGCATATACCAAAACAAAGTATTTTTCATCATAAAGAATGGGAGTAAGATACTAATTGAAAATAAAATCGATTGAAAGATAAAACAAGAAATTTTCTCCCCCTTTATGAAATACCAATAAAAACGATGCAGAAGCTTGTATAAGATACCAATTGAAAAATAATTGACATTAAGGAATAAATCAAGCTTAGCATAAGTATAATTTGTGCTTTAAGATGTAAAAATATTGTAAGCACAATCAAATCACACACACACACATATATATATATATGAAAATGTAAACACCAATTAAAATGAAACTATTTGAAGTTTGAAGCATACATATATAGAAAATAAAATATGAGTATACAAAAAGATATCAATTGTGATACCAATTGAAAATATAATGAGGATCAAGTGTATAACTCATACTACCTCCCTTTCAAGCACATGTTTAAATAGATTTTCAATTTAGAGCATATAAGGCATGGTCGCCCATCCATCCGCCCTTGTAAGGAAGGGGTTTTAAAAAATAGGATTTGAAAATAATTTAACATATTTGAAAACTCTTCTAATAATGAGTAAATACGCAACTAGTTTTATGATAATCTTCAAAATTAGTACAAAGTCCTTCAAGTAAGGAATAAAAACATGAATGAATCCATGAAAACATGAAAATCACACGATCATTGACACTTAAATAGCAATAAAACTCATATAGTCTCATGAAATAAAAATTCATGAGTAAACATCAAATATAGAGTGAAAAAGACATATAATAACAAAATCATAGAATAAGACATCAAAGCTCAATGAAGTTCCTTACCAATGAAAATCATTAAAGCTAAATAGGCTTTAAGGTATATGTATGTTTTGTCTAAACTAGAAGTATACACATACATATCCCAAACACAAATGAGTCCATAAAAATTTTGCATAAAAAGCAAGTGACTCAAGAGTATACATGTATATCCAATAGTTTTTAACAAAATTATCATATACATGAAGCTAAATATATATTATCATGAAAACATGTATAAAATAGGGAATACAAGTTGAAATGCAGGAATCATCAAAATTAGGTTATACTAGTACATCTAATGAGTACAAATGAGCAATTAAGCATAAACATAGAAAAATTAATGTGGCTCATTAGTTGTACAAGTAACTACACAAGTTTTAATGAAAACTACATTTTAAATATGTAATCAAAACATGAAGCATAAAACATAAACAAAAACCAATATGATCATTAACTAAATGCACATGTTTAGAGTTATGATTTACAAAATAGTTAAACTACAGTGAGAACATAAAAATAATAATCTATATAAATATGAGTGTATCTCAAAGACTACATATGCATATCACTAGTCTAATTAACATGGCATTTAGTAATAATCATGAAAAACTAAAACATGCTAAAAATCAACAATATGAAAGCATGTAAACAAATAAGGAGTTAGAGAAAGTTACCAAAATCATTTGGGCTAATCTTTAGGTCTCCAAATTATGGTGGTTCTCCCACCAAACTTCCTTCAAGGTGATGCATTCAAAGCAGTTGTCGATCAAGCACAAAAGCATCCACTATCAAGGCACCAATACCTCTCACATCATGTGAGAGCCCACACCTACATCAAATAAAATAGGAGCGAATTTTTGTACCTATACCTTATTGGGTCCATAGGGGTTAGCACATTTCCTAATCCAAATAAATCTATTTGTAAAATTTACATTATGTACTCTATCATAACAAAACTTTATAAGGTGGCCCTTACGTCCATAATGTATACAAGTGTACACATGAGCATACATTGAATCATGTGTGTAAGCATGATGAGCATGTGTATGCCGTGGTTTGTGTGCATGCATATGAGGAGCACGTTTCTTATGAAACATGGATTGCAATTGTGTGTGGTTCATGGCACATTGGCTCAAAGTGAAACCCAAACAATCAACACTTTTCTTCAACATACATATATCATTTTTAATACTTGAAGATAAAGTGGAGCATGCAATTGAAACACTAGATAGTGAAGCAATATTAGCATGGCAAACATGTGAATCTACATTATTTTTCAAAATTTTATTATCCTTTGAAACCAAATTCAACTCTTTTGAAATTGAAGCAATTTTATTTTTTAAAGATTGGTTGTCTTTTAAACAATTTCAAGTTTTGAAGTCAAAGTCTCATTTTTCTTCAAAACATCATCACAATCATTTTTATTTTTCAAAATCTCATTTTCCTTTAAGACAATGTCAAGTTTGGTTTTCAAGGAATCTCTTTCACTTGAAATCTCAACCTTCTCTTGCAAAATCAAGTCAAGTTTTGAATACAAATCCTTATTTTATTTATTTAATTTAATACTTTTTTTTCAAAACTTGATATTTTTCAAGCAAGTTTTCACACACAATAGATAGTTCTTCATTTAAAGCATCAACATCCATATAGTCATCACCGGAAGAACTTGCACTATCATCTACTTGAGTATCCGAGTTTACCTCAAGGGAGTCATTCCCTTGGACCATGTAGTAAGATTGGTCGGACTTATCTCCACTAGATTCCTCCTTTGTAGCGCGGGAGAGGTCAAAATGTCCCACACTATAAAAGCGGAATCACAATGAGAAATAGTCCTAAGATAATCTTTACTTAGAGTGCTCCTAAGTGCCTCAAGGGGTTGTGCATTGGCCTCTATATGCTTGCTATTACCAAGATAAGATTTCTTGGTAGCGGCAAAGTGAACATGCATACCTAGGGTTTTAAGGTACATGGACATCTAAACTTTCCAAACATCAATGTTGGAAGTATCATACATTGGAGGGGTCATAAAGTCCATGAGTGTATGTAAACAAATAAGTGTGCAAATGCAAAACTAGATTAGCTACCCAAGATCTCACTCTTAGGTGGTTAAACCTAATATCAGGAGCGTAGGCTCTGATACCAGTTGAAAGTACACCTAGAGGGGGTGAATAGGTGTATGGTTAATCTAATAACAAATGTTGCGAAATTAAAAACAAATTGCAGCACACTTAGTGTAACCAAAGAGTGTAGTCGAATTTCTGGTGAAGGGCTCTGAACTATCTCCTTTGAATTCCTCTAAATAAGAGTTGAGGTGCTATGTAAAGCTCTCTTGGTTCAACACAAGTGAGACACACAAACAATACCAAGCATATAAATATGATATGAACAATATGAAATAATACAAGGCACAATATAAGAGAGAGTTTAGAGATAGTGGATCAATCTCAAGCACCGAGATATGTTTCGAGGTTCGAGCCACTGCTCTACGTCCCCGCCTTCACACAGAACGATTTTCACTAAATCGTCCACACATGACTTCCCACACAGGGAACCTCCACTGAGGATTTGGATAAATATAATTAGGAGTACACAACTCCTCTCTCCAACAAACACAACCTCTACACAAGAGGCAAGACACAACAACAATCACCTCTACACTTAGAGGGATGGGCACTTAGCCAAACAACAATCACCTCACACTGGAGGGATAAGGCTCAAAGCCAACACTCCAACAATCACCTCTCACTAGAGGAATAGGCACAAAGTTAAACCAACCACAATCACCTCTACAATTAGAGGGATACCAACACAACCAAACACAACCTCCACAATAACCTCTACATGAGAGGGATACTAACAAATATAAGGAAGGTTACAACTCTTGGTGGTCTCAACAATTACAAACCAATTTTCTCACCAAAACAAATCCCTAGTAGATAGGATAGATATATAGCTCAAGTGTGAGAAAAGAAATGTGTTTGAAACAAAGAAAAACACTTGGAAAAATCTCCAAATAGATATTAAATCAAGATCAAAAACCAATCCTAAAAGACTCTCTTTTCTTTGAATTTTTCAACACTTTAAAAATAAATAAAAATAAATCTTTTTGGCACAAAAACTCTTTAAAAACTTTGTTGTAAAACACTTGTAAAGATGGAAAATTTTCTCTTCTAAAAACTTGTTGAAAACAACTCAAGAGAAGGCATATATATAGCCTCTCAAAAATATGCCCGTTGGCAGCCAGAAAATGGCAGAATTGCCTTTCCGATCGACCGGCCAACGGTCATTTTTATGATCATTGAACCACAGGTCGACCGCCCGGTCGACCGAGGCCTAGATATAAAGAGCAGATGCTCTCTGCCGGCCGACCTCCCGGTCGACCGGGGCCAGATCCAGAGAGCAGAGCTCTTTGGCGGTCGACCAACCCGGTCGACCGGCCCTCCAGCCTATATGGCCATGCACGTTTATGCACATCGGTCGACCGACTTCTGCCTCGGTCGACCGGCAAAAGGCCAGGTCACTATTTAAAGGGATTAAAAACTCGGTCTTTTTATCTTTAATTAAATCCCATAAAATCACATAAATTCCACAAAAATAAGTTCTTATAAGATCTTTGAAATACAAATATGTGTGACTAAAATTCAATACATATTCTAAACAATTTGAACTATTTTTGTGATATTGAAATTAAGCTTTAAACAAAAATTGGTATTTTCCAAAACTTGAATTTTTGAAATAGAAAATCGTTTTCTCCAAAACTCATGTAAATACAAAAACATGATATTGAAACAACTTTGAAGCATATTGTATATGGATAGAATCTAATATACATAAGATATTATATCTATGTTTTTTAGCATGAAATCCAAAGTCGGTTAAACCGAAAATCAAAACCAATAAACTTTAAACTTGTGTGTATATGAACTTGAGCCTATCAATACTATCTAATCTTTACACAAGATCTAAACATAAACTAAACACAAACCAAAGTCTTCTTGTCTCTAAGTTGTCTCGATCCAAACGCGATCCAACGAGCTTGACTCCAACCGAGTGTTAGATAAGATCTTGATGCTCAAGCTCTTGAATCAACTCGTGAAAGCTACAAAACTCGTTGAAGCTAAACACCTATTAATATCTTGGTCAATCACTAAAACTATTTAAACATAAGATTATTAGTAAACTATAACTACATGAGCTAATCATCATCAAACTAGAGTGATGGGCCTCTAGACCAACAGTTCTTGCGGAGGCGGAAGACGTAGCAAGAGGCGTCAGAGGGGTCCTCGATCGGGGGGCGGTTGACGATGTGAGTCAGGTTCTAGCCGGTAAACTTCAGGAGCTTCTCGAAAACGGCGATCGTCGCCTTCTAGTCGAGGGGGCACAGGGCAGCGGCAGCGAGTTTTTTTTCAAATGGGAAAGACGGTGCCTCAAACTCGAAATCCCGGTTTGAATATATAATAAATATTAACATAAAGCTTTTTTTAAAGGAGAAGACTGGGTGTCAAACTCGAAAACCTGATTCGAATATATTAAATACTATCGTAAACTTTTTGTGCTCTCTTAAAACATATATAACTTATGATTTTTATGAAAAATCTTTGCATTAAATAAAATTTGATTTTTTCCATTTACTTAACATAATATGAAATTAAGATTGCAAGTTCCACTTTGGCAGTGACAAAAAAAAAAAAATCTAGAATTCAAATCCCGCTTGCACAAGATTAATACCTATATTTCAAACAAAACACATGAAATTAGGATTATTGAATAAATCATTTTGACCTAAGTGATATAACAAGTCATTGCCCATGAATGAAAATAGTGGCAAAATGCCATAAAAAAATTTCTCTCCCATGTTTTAATTCTTTTTTATTTGACATATTTGGATTCATAAAAGTGAGTGAAAAATGAAAAGTGAGAAGTGAAAGTGAGAAATTGAGATTCGTGGAAATAAACTTTCCAGGTTTGATTGTAATGTGAAAGAGTAGTGGAAATGAAAATGGAAAGTTGATCACAAATTTAATCACAAAATAATATTAAATTAAATATTATTTCTGAATTAGCATTTTTGAACTATAATTAGACTGCAAGTGGGATTACATTACATCAAAATTTAATATATTAAATTATAACGGATTACAAGTGAGATTTACATGACCACAAATTAACTATAATATTTTGAAACTGAAAAAATGATAGTCTTAAAAGAAATGGTAAAAAGAAAAAAGAGAAAATTTTCTTATTTCCTATTTCCGATTCATAACAAACAAAGAAAGTGAGAAATGAGTTTTCTCACTTACCATTTTCTCCCACTCCCATGAATCCAAACACGATTAACTGCTCAAAATGATGTTTAATTTAATAAAAAATAAAAAAGAGATTTGAGCGTCAGACATCTGAGTGCAAATATTCCCCCAAAAAGTTATGAGGGCACTCCACAAATTATTACAAATGTGTCATTATTTTTTTTGATAATTTCACCTTTTATTAAAAATTCAAAATGACCCTTTCTTCTCCCACTTTTCGCCCTTTTTTTTTTCTTTTCCAACGACCCCCACTTCTCGACCTCCCAACCCCCCCTCTCCCTGCGACTTCCCCTTCCCTCCTCCCCCGCTCCCCCTTACACAACCCCTAATTGTTCGATCAAATCTAGCTGTTAAATTTGACTGAACAATCAAATTGGATGGGGGGAGGGGGAGAAGGCCGGGGACAAAGACAGAGGAAGAGTGTGGGAGGAGGCAAAGGTAAAGAGACGGAGGCCAAGTGGGTCATTGGCGAAGGTGAGAGAAGATAAGATAAGAGGGTTTTTTTTTTTGTCACATTTGTGAAAATCACCTAGAGGGGGGTGAAAAGGTGATAATGCTAATCAATGCACAAATTAAAAAATATGGAGCAACAATCTCACAAAGCAAGTGAATATAGCAATGACAATAAAGAGCAAGTAGTAATAGCAATGAAAGTAGAGCAAGAACAAGGAAAAGTAAACCAAACGCAAACACCAAGATTTGTTATCGAGGTTCGAGCACCCAGCTCTACTTCCCCGCCTTCCCCAGAAGGATTCCAACCACTTCACTATCACAAAGATGTCACAATTACACCGGAGTACCCAACTCCACAATCTCAAGTACAAGCAATCTCTGAGTAGTCAAAAGACCACAAACTCTCTCTTGTAAAATTCTCTTCCCTTACAAAGGTCCTTAGAGAATTAATGAGTAGGAATGAAGCTCTTGTGTGCAAGGAGAAAAGAAAATGAAATCAGAGAACTCTTGAAAACACTTCAAAAATTTAGAGAGAATTTCAGCACAAAACCAAGAAACCAAGTCTTTTGAAAGCCTTAAACTTTTGGAAATTTTTGAGAATTTTTCTTGTAACAAAACTCTCCCTAAACACCCCTATTTATAGGAGAGGGCTAGGATTTAAAGATAAAACATTTTTAAGGCTAATCAAATGTATTAAATCCAAAACATGTCACTTAAACACACTTAAGTGAGAAAAGGACAAAAATAAATCTGCTCAGAAAACTAGCCGTTACTGTTCAAACGGCTAGTCCGGTCGACCGGCCCGGTCGACCGCTAGTACAAAGGAATATAGCCGTTGCAGGCTACGGTCGACCGGCCCGGTCGACCGAAACAAACAGAGAGCTCTGCTCTCAGACCGGTCGATCGGGACGGTCGACCGTCCAAAGACTTCCAAACGTGCACAGATTTGTGCACGTCGGTCGACCGACCCGGTCGACCGACTTCTAGCCAAGTCGACTAGTCAGAAAACTAGTCAACTGCATGAAGTCTGGGATGGACAGAAAAACAATTTTAAAAATATTATAAAAAATCTTTTAATACTCATAAAAATCACCAAAAATAGTTTTATCATTTTGCATTGATATATAAACATGTGGTAAAAAGTTTAGCTCAAAAATCAATCAATATGAACTATTTTTGACTCTTATCATTTTTACCAAAAACCAAAAACTGTATTTTCTAAACCTTGGATTTTGACTAGAAAATACGTTTTGTCCAAAACTTCTTCCAAATACAAAAACATGATATTTAAACATTTAAAGCATAATCCTATATTCATGAAACATATGTATATCAAAGTTTTTGTCATAAATTCCAATACCAAAATAAGTTTGTAGGTTGAAGATTGTATATAAACTATTTATGTTAGGAAACAAGATGTGCACAAAAACGTGTGTGAAAGAGCTTCAAACCTATTCACTATTCTTTAACAAAATTCTAAACTAAAAACAAATCTAACAAATTATCTTGAGCAATCTTGAAGTCTTGAGCCATGTGATGCCTTGCTAGAGCCTTCTCTTCTATGTTCCTTCCTTGATGTGCAAAAAGCCTTCTTTGCTTCATGAACCTAGAAATTCTTGCAATAGCTAAGCAATGGCCTCCAAATATGGTACTTAATCTGAAACTCATCTAAACAAACTAATTAGTACCAAATAGCACTTATTTGTTTTGTCATCATCAAAACTCTAAACAAATGGAGAGTGTAACCCTTTGGGCCAACAATTTGTGGGTGCCTTAATTTTTTATTTATTTATTTATTTTTTATTATTTTTTTGAAAATATCCGCCCCCGACAAGAAAACCGTAGAAATTTCTTTAAAAAATCTTAAAAAAACGATAGATTTGTTGGAATTGAAGAATATGAAGGCGAATCTTCGAGTTGAATTATGGCGAGATCCATTGATTGAATCAACTGGATGATGGTTGGAGTGTGTTCTCCTTCCATTGGGGATGAACGTGGTATATTCACATGTTCAATTCCGACTTCGAATGAATGAGATATTCAAGTCCAAAGATTGCCTAATTCAAAGCCAAAACGGGACTAAAGGTAGCTAAAAGCATTTAGTCCCACATTGGCCAGGGGATGGAAGTTTGTGGTGTATAAATAGAGAAAATTGAGAATAAAGGGCGTGCCCTTTGGGTACTTAGAGTTTTCGCGCGCGAAAAGGAGGGAACTATGCCCGCACATGCAGGCATGCATGTGCGCGCGCCGCCGCTGGCGGCGGCCGGCCGGCGACGGTGCCGGGTGCCGGCTCGGGCATGGGCATGGGCATGGGTCTGGGTTCGGGTTCGGGTTCGGTTTCCCTACCTGGCCTGGTTCTTTTTGAATCGGGTCTCGAAGTATGGGCCGAATCAGCTCCGCTCCCGAACCGGATCGGACCCGCTCCGCTGTCAGGTTGCGAACCTGTTGGACTGCCAACAGTCGCGAACCAATTGGACTGCCAACGGGTGCAAGTCGCGAACCAATTGGACTGCCAACGGGTGCAAACCAGTTGGACTGCCAAAGGTTGCGAACCAGTTGGACGCCCAAAGGTTGCAATGGTTGGGTCGAAAGGTTGCAATCTTTCAGTCCTGTTGGCCCCTCTTGGAGTGCTATATAAAGCACTCCAAACCCTCAATTGAAAAACACAGAAACACCAACAACAATCTCTCTTTCTCTATCTGAGTTCTGAAGCTCTGCATTCTGAACTGGCGGTGAAGTTCTGAAGCGACTTCCAGCGTGAAGATTCTGCAAAATTGTTCTGAAAGAGGAATCAGAAAATTCAACAGATTCTTTTATAAGAATTGTTATCTGAATCTGGTACTTCTGAAGAAATAATATTCTTCAACCTTCCTTCGTCCTCAACAGTGGGTGCTCCTCCAGAGAGTAAAGGCAAATATTCAGTTGAAATTTGTCCTTGTACCGCTGCTTCAACGATCCTGTGAAGGTACTGGTTGACTACGGTTCGACCGTACGGTGATTTGGTAGTGCTATCTAAATACCGTGAAAGAGTGTTGTATCTTGGGAGACCAGCGTCCATTATCCCGTTAGCACCGGTGCGGGGGACGTAATTGTCTTAAGGAGATTCGCTCTAAGCGTACCTCACTATAAATACTGTATAAGTGGATTAAATCCTTTATACAGGGGATATACTTTACAGTATATCGAGACTGACTTAGATTCAGTCTAATTGGTGCTTTAACCAAGGAAGAAAATTGAAAGGTGGTTCTTAAATTAAGGAACGTTCTATTGAACGGAAAACCTCCCACCTGATATTTGCCGACCTGGCCAATTAGATTGTTGATATATCAGTGATCTTGATTAGTTGTCAGATTGATTCTTTTTAAGCAGAATATACAACAATCTTAAGACAATTAAGTTTCTTACTTCTGTTCTGCTTGAACTTGCAGAAAATGTCTGAGACAAATCAAGATAGCACTAGCAAGGCAACAAACATGCAGCTCTAAAGTTTGATGCCTACTCCACTTCCTAACCCGAAGCCGGAGAAGCCAGGAAAATTCGACGGCACAGAATTCAAGAGGTGGCAACAGAAGATGCTCTTCTACTTGACCACTCTTCATCTGGCCAAATTCCTGTAGGAGGATCCACCAGAACCCGGAACTGATCGGGACTCAGTCCTTGCAGTCGATGCTTGGACACAAGGTGACTTCCTTTGCCGAAATTATGTTTTAAATGGACTGGATGACTCTCTTTACAATGTCTACAGTCCTATCACTACGGCAAAGAAGTTATGGGCCAGTCTTGACAAGAAATACAAGACTGAGGATGCTGGTACCAAGAAGTTCGTCGTAGGATGATTTCTGGAGTACAAAATGGTGGATAGCAAGACTGTCATCAGTCAGGTGCAAGAGTTCCAACTTATCTTGCACGAAATAGAGGCCGAAGGTATGATTCTTCCTGAAACTTTTCAGGTTGCAACGATCGTGGAGAAGCTCCCACCTGCGTGGAGAGACTTCAAGAATTACCTGAAGCACAAGAGAAAGGAGCTAAAGTTGGAGGATCTCATTGTGAGGCTTCGTATAGAGGAGGACAACCGCAAGTCCGAGAAAAGGAGCAGCAAGAACTCCTACGAAGCAAAAGCAAATGTGATCGAAGACTCAAAGGGGAAAGCGTCTTCTTCCAAAAGCTTGAAGAGGAAGAAGCCTTCCCAGGGGTACAAAGGCAAGGCTCAAGACGGCAGAAACATGCGCTTCAAAGGGACCTGTTACATCTGCAACAAAGAAGGTCACAAAGCAAATGAATGTCACAGCCGTCTTAAGAAGAACAAGAAGAGCCAACCACAGGCGAACATGACCAACCATGAATCTCCAAGCCTTTCTGCTGTGGTGTCAGAAGTGAATCTGACAACCAACAACAAGGATTTGTGGGTAGACACTGGAGCTACCCGACACATCTGCTCAGAGAAATTGTTATTCTCAGAATATCAAAGGCTAGAGCAAGATGAGCAGCTATTCATGGGTAATTCAGCTTCCTCAAAGGTTGAAGGAAAGGGCAAGGTCATCCTGAAGTGGACATCGGGGAAAGAGTTTACTCTTAACGATGTGCTTCATGTTCCAGACATCCGCAAGAATTTGATCTCCGGATCAATACTTAGTAAGAAAGGATTTAGAATTGTTTTTGAATCTGACAAATTTGTACTTACTAAGGGAGGGATGTATGTGGGAAAGGGTTATCTTGTTGATGGACTTTTTAAAGCCAATGTTGCAGTGGTAAATAAAAAGTCCGTGTATTTGTATCCAAAGCTAATAAATAAAGGAAATTCTTCTGTTTATTTGCTTGAGTCTCCTAATTTTGTGGCATGCTAGATTAGGGCATGTAAATTACAAGTCTTTGAAGAACTTGTCTAATCTGGGATATATTCCTAAACTCAACTTGGAAGAAATTCGCAAGTGTGAGATTTGTGTTGAGGCCAAGTTGGCGAAAAATTCATTTCACTCAATTGATCGAAATACAGAACCTTTAGGGTTAATTCATAGCGATCTGTATGATTTGAAGTTTATGCCAACTAGAGGCGGTAAAAAGTATTTCATTACTTTTATCGATGACTGTACAAGATACTGTTATGTGTATCTTTTAAACAGTAAGGATGAGGCAATAAATATGTTTATAACATATAAAGCCGAAGTTGAGAATCAACTCAACAAGAAAATCAAGATTCTAAAATCCGATAGAGGCGGAGAATATGAATCAAATGATTTTAGTGAGTTATGTGCTAGTTTTGGTATAATACATCAAACTACAGCACCATACACTCCTCAGCAGAATGGAATTGCTGAACGGAAGAACAGAACTTTGAAGGAGATGGTTAATTCCATGCTCGTAAGTTCTGGAGCTCCGCAGAACTTGTGGGGGAAAGCTCTATTAACTGCAAATCATATTTTAAATAGAGTACCCCACAAGAAACTTGGTCTTATACCATTTGAGTTATGACATGGAAGGACACCTTCCTACCATTACCTCAAAATGTGGGGGTGCCTTGCGAAGGTGCTGGCACCATTACCTAAAAAGACTAAGTTGGGAGCAAAAACTATGGACTACATATTCATAGGCTATGCCTTGAATAGTAGTGCCTACAGATTTCTGGTTTATAAATCAGAAATACCAGATATTCATGTAAACATGATTATCGAATCAAGAGATGCTGTGTTCTTTGAAGACATCTTTCCGTACAAACGGGAAGCAGATAAGACTTCTGGGAAAAGAACACAAGAGATGGCGTTCAGGGACGAAAGCCCCAAGGAACCAATTGTTAATGCGGAAACTGAACCAAGAAGAAGTCAGAGATCTAGAATCTCAAAATCTTTTGGTCCAGATTTCATAGCATACGCTATTGAAAGCGAGCCTCAAACATTTAAAGAGGCTCTGTCAACCCCAGAAGCACAAATGTGAAAAGAAGCTATAAATAGCGAAATAGAATCCATACTAAGTAATCATACTTGGGAATTGGTAAACTTGCCTCCTGGCAGTAAACCAATTGGGTGTAAGTGGATTTTCAAACGAAAATTAAAACCCGATGGATCTATCGATAAGTACAAGGCTAGATTAGTAGCCAAGGGTTATCGACAAAAAGAAGGACTTGACTACTTCGATACTTATTCACCAGTAACAAGAAAACGTCCATTCGGATGTTAATTGCAATTGCAGTATTGCACAACTTAGATATCCATCAAATGGATGTCAAGACTGCATTCTTAAATGGTGAATTAAATGAAGAGATATATATGGAGCAACCTGAAGGATTTAAAGTCAAGGGCCAAAAACACAAGGTGTGTAAATTGGTAAAATCTTTATATAGTTTAAAGCAGGCTCCAAAACAATGGCATGAGAAATTTGATAGTGTCATGATCAAAGATGGATTCACTATCAATGAATGCGATAAGTGTGTTTACACGAAAACAGTTGGAAACGCATGTATCATTGTTTGTCTTTATGTAGACGACATGTTGATACTTGGGACTAATATTGAGATTATTAAGTCCACTAAACGAATGTTATCCAACAGTTTTGATATGAAGGATCTGAGGGTTACTGATGTAATTTTAGGAATTAAAATTACTAGAACACCAGATGGAATCAGTCTATCTCAATCTCACTACGTGGATAAGATGATAGAAAGATTCAAGGATCATGGGATAAAAGAAAATACAAATCCTTTTCTCCTACACATCCACCTTCATAAGAATACAGGAACTGGAATACGCCAGTTGGAGTATTCTCAGATTATCGGAAGTCTAATGTATTTGATGAATTGCACTAGACCCGATATTGCTTACGCTGTAAGCAAGTTAAGTAGATACACTAGTAACCTAGTGATCTACATTGGACTGCTCTACTACGAGTATTGGGTTACGTATTACATACCAAGGAATATGCCTTGAGATATGAAAAGTATCCACCTGTAGTTGAAGGATACAGTGATGCTAATTGGATTGCAAATTCTGAGGAATCAAAATCAACTAGCGGATACGTATTTACTCTAGCAGGAGCAGCGGTATCATGGAAATCTTCTAAGCAAACATGTATTGCCCGTTCCACTATGGAATCGGAATTCATAGCCTTAGATAAGGCTGGAGAAGAAGCAGAATGGCTTCGACAATTCTTAGAAGATATACCATTATGGCAAAAGCCAGTGCCCGCTATATGTATACACTGCGATAATCAAGCAGCTATATCTAGGGCACAAAATGTTATATACAACGGTAAGTCTAGACATATTCGTCGTAGACATAATACCGTGAAGCAGTTGCTCTCAAATGGAATTATCTCTATTGACTTTGTATCATCAAAGGATAATTTAGCGGATCCGCTTACTAAAGATTTAAGTGGAGAGCGTATAAACTGCGCATCGAGGGGAATGGGTCTAAAAGCCTAACCTTACCGAGTCAGCTTAATGGAAACCTCACTTAGCGACTGGAGATCCCACGGACTAAGTTTAAGAGGAAAAACTAGTTATGATTGACTCAGCAAGTAAGCACTTGGGAGCTTGACTCCAATCCATTCCTAAGGTGCACATAAGTGCTTTTCTACAAGTGGATTAAGGATAAGCTTAACGCTTTTAATGATGCCTATATCTTGTTACTAAACAAGTGGAGTAGAGTAGACTACTCTTAATAGGTCCATCACCTATGTGAGTATAGAGTTGAGTCGGCTCTTTGGGAATTTCTATAGAGGCTGTTATTCCCTAAAGATACTCTCTGAAACCAAGAATGTCCAGGGCCAAAACGGACACAACCGAGAACCAAAGTTGATTTGGAAAGTTACTGTGTGAAGCTTGTTGACTTGGCTTACACTAACGGCTAACAGTTCAAGACCTAGTTCACTGATTAGCCAGTAAGTCCGATAAAGCTTTCGCTATGGAAGATTCAAGACCTAGTTCACCTATCCTTATGCAGTGTCTTTTCTCAAGTACCTTTCACAATAGAGTCAGTCTCTTTGTGTGTCATTCCTTGAATCTCCATTCATTGTGGGGGATTATTGGAATTGAAGAATAAAAGTATGAATCTTCGAGTTGAATTATGGCGAGATCCGTTGATCGAATCAACTGGATGATGGTTGGAGTGTGTTCTCCTTCCATTGGGGATGAACGTGGTATATTCACATGTTCAATTCCGACTTCGAATGAATGAGATATTCAAGTCCAAAGATTGCCTAATTCAAAGCCAAAACGGGACTAAAGGTAACTAAAAACATTTAGTCCCACATTGGCCAGGGGATGGAAGTTTGTGGTGTATAAATAGAGAAAATTGAGAATAAAGGGCGTGCCCTTTGGGTACTTAGAGTTTTCGCGCGCGAAAAGGAGGGAACTATGCCCGCACATGCAGGCATGCATGCGCACGCGCGCCGCCGCTGGCGGCGGCCGGCCGACCGGCCGGTGCCGGGTGCGGGCTCGGGCATGGGTCTGGGTCTGGGTTCGGGTTCGGGTTCGGGTTCGGTTTCCCTACCTGTCCTGGTTCTTTTTGAATCGGGTCTCGAAGTATGGGCCGAACCAGCTCCGCTCCCGAACCGGACCGGACCCGCTCCGCTGTCAGGTGCGAACCTGTTGGACTGCCAACAGTCGCGAACCAATTGGACTGCCAACGGGTGCAAACCAGTTGGACTGCCAACAGTCGCAAACCAATTGGACTGCCAACGGGTGCAAACCAGTTGGACTGCCAAAGGTTGCGAACCAGTTGGACGCCCAAAGGTTGCAATGGTTGAGTCGAAAGGTTGCAATCTTTCAGTCCTGTTGGCCCCTCTTGGAGTGCTATATAAAGCACTCCAAACTCTCAATTGAAAAACACAGAAACACCAACAACAATCTCTCTTTCTCTATCTGAGTTCTGAAGTTCTGCATTCTGAACTGGCGATAAAGTTCTGAAACGACTTCCAGCGTGAAGATTCTGCAAAATTGTTCTGAAAGAGTAATCAGAAAATTCAACAGATTCTTTTATAAGAATTGTTGTCTGAATCTGATACTTCTGAAGAAATAATATTCTTCAACCTTCCTTCGTCCTCAACAGTGGGTGCTCCTCCAGAGAGTAAAGACAAATATTCAGTTAAAATTTGTCCTTGTACTGCTGCTTCAACGATCCTGTGAAGGTACTGGTTGACTGCGGTTCGACCGTACGGTGATTTGGTAGTGCTATCCAAATAGCGTGAAAGAGTGTTGTATCTTGGAAGACCAGCGTCCATTATCCTGTTAGCACCAGTGCGGGGACGTAATTATCTTAAGGAGATTCGCTCTAAGCGTACCTCACTCTAAATACTGTATAAGTGAATTAAATCCTTTATACAGGGGATATACTTTACAGTATATCGAGACTGACTTAGATTCAGTCTAATTGGTTCTTAAATTAAGGAACGTTCTATTGAACGGAAAACCTCCCACTTGATATTTGCCGACCTGGCCAATTAGATTGTTGATATATCAGTGATCTTGATTAGTTGTCAGATTAATTCTTGTTAAGCAGAATATATAACAAGATTAACATGGACTTTCATGGTGTTTTAGGTAACAAGTTGAGTCTGCTGATGGAGACGGAGAAGGGAATTAGAGATGGAGAAGAATCGCCAGAAAGTGTTTGAACAAGGATTTGAATCATCTGGATTCAAAGAGAGAACCTGAGACTTGTTCAAGCAACATCCCAACGGCTACTTCCCATCATTATCAATCTTAGGAATCAACTTAAGACGTTCAAACTAGACAAAATAAAACATTGTGTGCGCACAATGTTAAATTAGCCCCAAAAAGTGAGAGAGAAAGAAAATTGAACCGAACAAAGCTAAGCAAGAAGAGAAACATTAGTCACCGAGCTGATGAAATTCTAATCACAACGCACCATCACACCAACTTGATAAGATCGAAAAAGTAATATATCAAGGCAAAAAAGCCAAATAATTCTCTTTTTCCTTCCATCAGGAAATTTCTACAACCAAGAACTCAAATTTTGTTGTCAAAAAAACGCCATTTCATTTCAGATCTGAAAGATTAACAGCTTGACCATTCATTTCAGAAGAAACTTACACAGGGACGACTTCCACAAAAGCAAACTCTAAACCCTGATCCTAGCCACCGAAGCCGTAGAGGGTTCGTCCCTGGCGCTTGAGGGCGTAGACGACGTCCATCGCCGTCACCGTTTTCCTTCGGGCGTGCTCGGTGTAGGTGACGGCGTCACGGATGACGTTCTCGAGGAAGATCTTGAGGACGCCACGCGTCTCCTCGTATATGAGGCCGCTGATGCGCTTCACGCCGCCGCGGCGAGCGAGGCGGCGGATGGCAGGCTTGGTAATTCCCTGGATGTTGTCGCGGAGGACCTTGCGGTGGCGCTTGGCCCCGCCCTTGCCCAGCCCCTTGCCTCCTTTGCCTCGACCAGACATGGCTCCTTCTTCTTGAAGATGAGTGATTAGAGAATTGGGCTTAGGGTTTGGTGGTGATTTGGGTGTGAAGAGAGAAACGCGGAGGAGCGAGGGATTTTATAGAGGGGTATGGATTTTGGGGGATTGAAAATTTTTGGGGGTTTGGCGCTCGGGGAATTTGGGGGAGAAGGGACGATCCGCCGCTGAATGAGTCGTGTTGGTTCGATTGAGAATTGACGGTCTGGATGTGTTTTTGTTGGTTGGTGCGGATATTGGTGAGCTGGCAGGAGAAGTGGCTAGTGGAGCTTGTTGGTGGAAAAAACTGAAAAAAAGACAGAAGTTCTTTCTTGTTATTTTTAGAACTTAGGGCCTGTTTGTTTTGTTGCAAAACGTCGCAAGTCGTAAGTCGTAAAATGAGAATGGAAAAAGTGAACTGTAGCAGAGAAAATATATTTTGTTTTACGGTGTTTGGTTGATAAAGTGAAGTGTAAATGGAAAAGTATATTGTGTTTTACGGTGTTTGGTTGATAAATTGAAAGTGTAAATGGTAAAGTATATTGTGTTTTACGGTGTTTGGTTGGTAATGTAAAAGTGTAAATGGAAAAGTTGACCACAAAATTAACTGTAGCAGTGATTTAAATATTATAAATACTATTAAATTAAATCTACTATTGCAAATTAAATTGTATTAATAAATTTGAGATAAAAAATTAATAATCTTAATATTTTATTTATAACAATAATATTAATAAAATATTAGTATAAATAGTAAAATATTACTAAAATATTAACTAAATAAATAATAAAAAATTTTAAGAAAATCTGAAGAACATTAATAAAATTTTAAGAATACTAATAAAATATAAATATTAAAAATCTTTAAAAATAATAAAATATAGTTATAATATTATAATATTAAAAATACTTGAAAATTATTAAATATAAATTTTATTATAATATTTATTATAGAAATATAAAATTAACAAAGTAAAATATAATTATAATTTAATAATAAATTATCATTATAGTATTACTATACTGAATTATTATTACAATATTAACATAATAAAATATTAATATAATAATAAAATATATTATGATATTAATAAAGTAATTTTTTATATTAAAAATAAATAATTAAATATATAGTAAAGTATAATATTGTTATATTAATAAAATATTAACTCTAAATAAAATAAAAAAAATGGAATAAGTATTAATAAAATAATAAAGTATTAAATAAAATATTAAATAAAAATATTAAATTAAAATAGTAAATATTAAATATTAAAACAATATTAAAAACAATAAAAAAATTAAAGATTAAAATATAAAATAATTAAATAAGAAATTGAACACTATTTAAAATATTAAATATTTAATAATATTAAATTATATATTGATTATCAAGTAACTATTTTGAACTGTAAGTGTATTACAAGTGAGAGTTACATGACCACAAAATTAACTGTAGCAACTGCAATTGGAAAATATGAGTGTAAAAGTGAGATTTACGTGACCACAAATTTAACTGTAGCAACTGCAAATGGGAAAAGAAGAGTTGCATTTTGCAACTTGTTTTTCAGCGAAACAAACAACGGAAAATGTAAAAGAAGTTTTACGACTTGCGTTTTTGCGACGTTTTGCGGCGAAACAAACACGCCCTTAATCTTGTAAACATTTTTTCTGTCTTTCCAAAAGCACCACGTCACCTGAAGCGTGTCGCAAAATTAGAAATTGTAAGTTGTAACAGTTCAACTTGGCGAGTCAGATAAAGCAGGACTAATTTTGAATCAAGTCAAATTTGATGATGACGATTAGTGAGGAAGAAAGGAGGGAAAAAACAAAATGTCACTTTTTAAAAAAAAATTCGCTACATCTACTTACTTTCTTTCATAATTAAGGAAAAAAAATCACCCCCTCATTTTTTTTATTCGCTACAGCATCATC
Source organism: Agave tequilana (assembly GCA_038442645.1). Classification (NCBI taxonomy): domain Eukaryota; kingdom Viridiplantae; phylum Streptophyta; class Magnoliopsida; order Asparagales; family Asparagaceae; genus Agave; species Agave tequilana. The sequence goes on from JAVJIF010029917.1 coordinate 466,635, forward strand.
GCGTCAGCATAAACGATTTCTCTTAACAATCACTTCTTTATATATTTTTATTTTCTTTTTGCTCTTCACATCGTCCGCGACGTTGCTCTCCTCTCAATCATGATCTCCATGCAGATTAATTCGCGGATTGATCTGCACAGTCAGGTTGTCGTGATGATTGAAAGGGGATGGAGGCCCCCTCCCGGGGGCCTTGGGGGTAAAGCCCCAAGACTAATTTTTGGGGGGATCGAACTTTTGCACTTCTCGATTATTCGTGCTCGCAATGAATTTTGTTTGTGTTGTGATAGATGTCGTTTTAGATCTGGAAAATTTTAAGCATCATTTGATGTCGGTGAACATGAGTTTATTGATGATGGTGAAGCTGATACAAGGACTGCGACTCATGCTAGCAGTCCTATGTGAAAACTGCGACTATGGTCACAGTCCTTTATGACAAGACTGCGAATATGGTCACACTCCTCCTATTATTTGAAAATTAGGGCATTTTGCAAGAACTGCCATAATTCTAGTTGGGAAGTTATTTTTTTGTGAGGACTGTGATTATGGTCGCGGCCACAATAAAGACACAAAAACAAGATATTTTATGAGGACTATGATCATGGTCGTAGTACTAATAAAGAGGATTGTGATCATGATCGCAGTCCTATAAAGACTCAAAACACGGCATTTTGTGAAAACTGCGATCATAATCACAATCCTATAAACACTCAAAAACATGTCATTTTTGTGAGGCATGCGATCGTGTTCGCAGTCCCAATAAACACTCAGAAATATGACATTTTTGTGAGGACTGCGAAGACTGCGACTATAGTCACAGTCCTCTATATAACAGTGTTGGCTCAAGGTTACAATCACTCAGTTTTATGGTTTTGATGATAACAAAACATATGTGATTATTTGTACTAATCAAGTTCAAGTATTTAAATTTATCACAAGGTTCTAAAAATTCAAGGAGTTTTCTTCCTCTAAAGGAAGGTGTTGGAGACTCAAGAAGACTTAAATACGGGATTAAAGCTCAAAACACTCAACGTCGCTAATGAGAAGTCCCAAATGAAGATCTTGTAGTCACCTAGAGCCTTATAAGAGATAGTTTGTTAAAGTGTAGAATATAGTAGTAATGCTCAAAGTGTTACACACACAATACAAGATTTCGAAAAATATAAGTTTTGATAGTATTGGTATTTTGCATGTTTGTTTTTTATACATATCTTACAATTTTTTCAAAATTTTATAACAAGTTTAGAACATGTATTTCATCACCTATACACTGCTACATTACCCTTAAACTAATACAAAATATTTTGAAAATTATTTGAAATTCAAAATACATACAGGAAACTGTTTCAGGCCAGAACAGTCGACTGAATGGTCGACCCGTGACCATTTCAGGCCAAAATAGTCGACCGCCCGGTCGACAGGGCCTTTGGCCAACCGGTCGAAATTCGAAAAATTTAGAAAAATCTCAAAAAAATGCATTTAGATGGAAAATAAAATTTTAAGAAGTAATGTAAAAGCCGTTTCTAGAAATTCAACTCCATTTGAAAACTAAAAAAATCTAGGAACCAGTCAGCGACACCGATTGACACCGGTTTTGTAGATTTTGTAGAATAATTCTAAAAAAATTCAGAAAATCATAAGAAACTAAAATATTAGAAAATGATATTTGAAACTAAAACTGATCAAATCTGACTACCAGAAAGACCAAATCGAGTAATATATTAGGATCGGGTCTCCGGTTCAGACTAGGATTGGCTCCGAGTTCACGAATCCGGATCCAATACAAAGCAATAGCACAAATAATCATAAAACAAAAAAATATAAAATTAAATCAAAAATATGATCGAAAAATCAGAATATGTATCTAAGTACGTATTCCGATAACAAGGTGTTATAATCATCAATACGTAGAATGTTATAACAATGTCATTATCACAATAGCACCTAATTTTATATCATTATTATCTGTTTATATGTCCAGGCTGCACTACCAAAATAATAGTTAAGTTACTTTGGGAAATTATGTTACTGTAGTCAATAGAGTTGTACCATTTATATATTATTCTCAATATGCGTAATATGATACAATATCAAGTATTTCTAATCACGTCAGTGTATAAGTAACATGTAGCAAGTTTTAATTACTCTGTATCTCTTGTTTATTCTAATAATAAAGTAGTATAATGATGTTGTGATGAATATGAACGTGTAGATATGAAGTATGCAGATAACCATACCACGAGGTTATGATTATACAGTAACGATCTACAGGGTATACATAAAACAGAATATATAAAATACAGAGTATATGTATACATGAATAGTGTGTCACCACATAAAGTGTCACAAATATCAGGAAGTGTAATAAGGTATACAGTTGACATGATAGTGGATAAAATATCAGAAATAGTAACAAGTACAACGGAATAGTAATATACATGTACCGGGCAAGTAATGTTATTTATATAATAATAACAATTAGTACCGCCTGGTATTTTAATCAATCTCTTTCAGTGTCTCATACCACTGGCAGTTCATACCGGAGCTCGCACTCTAGCCGAACCCGCTCGAATATAGCATATGGGTACCATTATTCGAACGAGAGAGTGACCAAATTATAAGTGTTCCCGATGTCACTATTGTTTATACTATTTTATTATGTTAATTGAAAACTCAGTGGTCAAGGAACTCTAATCGAGTGGGTGTATCTCATGCATATCAGGGATCACAATCGTAAACGAACCCCTGGCTGCTGAGATCAGAGCCCTTCGCTAAGAGAGGAGCAGGAAACGGGAAACAGTAACTCATGGAGCTATATACAATCTGTAGCCATCACTACCATCCCGTGCAGTGGGATAAACATAGATCCAGTACATCCACCCGATAAGATGTAGTCGACTGTCAAATCTCCCCCAACCCCATATTATATTTAATATATTTAAAATACACAATATATCAGGAACAATAACAGAGCATGATACATGTCACACGATAACTGGATATGAGCTATGTTGATATCATGAAATAAGATAACGGGAAACAGAAAATAAAAGATGTGGGATTCTAGAGGTGGCCCCCGTGGCTTAAATTCACGTGGCACTTAGTTTCACACGTCGCATATCAACAGCACTCATATCCAATAATAGGAGTATCGATATCAGTAACGGGAAACAATCATGTAACGAAAATACAGGAATATCCATGTAGCTATAATCCATTTAATATGAACAGTGATCCATGTAATAAGAATACAGACACAATCAACGCATGTATACAGGTGAATCCATGTAACATTGATATATGAACATGATATAATTGTGTGTAGAGTATCCATGTAGCGATGATACAAATATATGAAATCACGATATCCAGTGAAATAGTGTATTCGTATATCAGTGGGACATGAATAAGAAATAATAGTGTCATATGTAACTTTGTATAACGGTGATACTTGTATATAAAATAACAGTATTTAGTGTAACAGATATTTACATGAAATATTGTGTCTAGTGTACTAGAATGTTTGTGTAACTATGATACAGATACATGTAATAACGTGTCCACAATCATGACAACTCACACTCAAATAATGTTCAGTGTATCTGTGGTTTAGCAACAATAACAGTGTCAAGATGATATGTGTAACATGAACGTATGTCTAAATATCTAAATCAATAGTAGTTATAACGGTTTCATTAAATTAATATTATTGATAAAGGAATTATTAGCAAATATATATTTTCAAATTCTGCACAACTATTTTAATAATCTGGAATTTCCTTAAATTTACAGTCTAATATAATCACCTATATTTTATATTAAATCATGAAACAAATTAAAGCATTGTTTATTGTTTATGTTCAATAAAACTATGTATATCTTTGTTACAATGATTTCTTGATAATTACAAGTTATTAAATAATATTTACAGTGATTTACCCATAATCACAACTTATTAAGTAAAGGAATCAATCAATTTCATTAAACTTGATAAAATATAATTTATAAAAAAACACTCACATAGGTGGTACAAAGATGTCGCTCGTCTTCCTACAGTCGCAACGGCTCCAAAATCGTCCAATTCAGAGTCCGAATGCTCCAGTATAGCCCAAAACTAAAATCAATAAATATGGGTTAAATACGTAATAATAATATCTAAATTATAAATATTCCACTTTACAAAGGGTTTTACATAAAATTACCTTTCACTGGTTTTAAAATGGATTCGGGTTGCTAACAGGTCGAGTTTCTCTCTTAACCCGAAACCAAATCCAATAATATAAGTGGTTTTAGGTTAAAGGGTTAATGGGCGTTGGGTTTGTGGGTTTACATTCAATAGAAGAGAGAGAATGAGAGAATAAGAGAGAAGAAGAAAGGGCAGCAGGGCAGTGTTGCTGCCCTGGGCATAGCCACACGGCTGCGCGACAACGACGACCACCGGCAGCAACATCCAGAGCTCCGCCACTGGCGGTCATGTTGCAAAGGGAGAGGGGGAGAGAGTGATAGATTTGGAAGGAGATAGGAAAGAAAAAGAAGAGGAGGAGAAAAGTGTAACCCCCTGATTCTTGATGTGCGTATCACAGTATCAGTACTCGATACAACGTATAAAATTGATTTGACCTTTCTGCTAGTCAGATTGAGCCGATTTCAGTTTCAGATATTATTTTTTAATATTTTAGATATTTCAGAATTTTCTGAAATTTTTCTGGATTATTTTGAAAAATCTCCGTAGTTGGTGTCACTGATATCGATAGTCAGCTCTATGATTTTTATTTCACAAACGGAGTTGAATTTTTAGAATCTATTGTCACCTTATATCTTAGAATCGTATTATCTATATTATGGTATTTTTGGGAATTTTTTTGAATTTATCAAAAATCGGGCTAAACCGGTGTCGCCGAGTATCGGCGATACCTTTCAGGATTTTTAATTTGTAAACCAAACTGAATTTCTTCAAATCGTTTTCATATTATTTCTCAGGCTAATATTCTTTATTTTACAGGATTTTTGGGACCCATACGGACTTAGTCAGATTTTACGGAATATAATAGTAATGAAATAATATAACAATCTTTTTCTCTTTCTTTTCTTTTTCCCTCTTCTTCTCCGTTTCTCTGGAATCCTCCCCCACCGACTTAAACCAACCGCCCTTCCTCCCTTTTTTCCCCTATTCCTTTCCCTCGCTCTTTCAAAACTTCTTTCTCTCTATCTCTCAATTCCCTCTCCCCCTCTCTCTTCTCACTGTAGCTCTCCCCCACTCTCTCCGTTCTGGAAGGCCAAATCGCCGCCGGCCTTGCCGCTAGCGAGCTAGCAAGCCCCGGTAGCGCGCCCGGTGGCTAGCACGCCACCGGGCACCGCACCCCCTTCCTCTCTTCTTCTTTTCATTCTCTTCTTCTTCTTCTTCTTCTTTTTCTTCTCCTTCTTTTTCCTGTTCCTCTTCTTCTTCTCCTACTTTCTTCTCTTTCTTCTTCTCCTCTCTCTCTCTCACTCTGTGATCGTCGGTGGCGGCTAGACCCACCGACGGCGGGTCTTTGGCGGGCTCCCTCGCCGCTGGCGAGCTGAGTTGGCCGGCCACGGCGCGCGCAGCAGCAGCGCTCTGCTGCTGAGCGCTGCTGCTGTTGATTTGGGTTCAGGTATGAACCCGAACCCATTAACCCTATTGGTTGGTTTTGACGCCCTATAACCCAATAACCCATTATACTTAAGTTATGGGTTTGGGTTATCAGATCCAAACCCGCATCCAAAACCCAATAAAGGTAATATTACATAAAACCCCCTGCTAATTTTTATTATTTGCATTTGAGATATTTTTATTACATAGTTAATCCATTTCTATTACTTTTAGTGTTCGGGCGATATCTGGAGCATCTGATGTCCGATCTGGACGATTCTGGAATCGCTGCGATCGTGGGAAAGAGAGCTATCTTCCCATTTCTAGTTTGTGAGTATTTTCTTTTTTTCTAAATTATATTTATTCATGTTTAATATATTGACTGATTGCCTTAGTCAATAGATGATCATATATAAATGGTTAGCTTACTATTCCACATGTTTTTCTTGCATCTAGCACATCACCGGACACTGTCACTTCAAGGACATCAATCATGGTTACGTAGTACTGCTACATGTGCACTGATACACGTATACTCCATTATATCAGATATTGTCACAATTACACTGTCACTATTACCGACCCACCGATACACTGGACACAGTATTGCTTGTCAATATCTGATACACTACATAGGACACCATCGTCTCATGTTCATGACAACTGGTACATGGATACTCGACACTGTCATTTCACGTGCCAGTATCACCGTCCCACGGACATTCTAAACACTTACATTAGACACTATTATTTCATGTTGTTCCCTGTCCATCTCTCACTATGACACAGAAACGAAGCTTCACGCCACTATTACTGTGTAATACCCCATCCTCTGCATACGTACACAGTTACGTATCTTGATTTTTGAGCATATTTTCTTCTATTATTATTATATCTATTTTCTATTATCCTTACTCATATAGCAGTACTGCATGATTTGATCTGTTTGGTATTCAGGTTTGACTAATTTTAGTTTCAAATAGTATTTTCCAATATTCTAGATTTTTCATGATTTTCTGGAATTTTTCGGAATTTAATTATAAATCTTCAAAACCGATGTCGGCCAGCATCACTGGTTGATTCCAGGAATTTTAATTTGTAATTGGAATCAAATTTATGGATTCCGCTTTCATATTTCTTCTTAAAATTATATTTTCTTCCTTCGGGCATTTTCTGGAAATTTTCAGATTTTATCAAAAATCTAGCTTACCCGGTGTAGACACCGTTCATAGTGGATTCTAGGATTTTTATTTTAAAAATGGGATTGAATTTCTGAAAACCGATTTCACCATAAATCGTTTTATAATATTTATGATTTTTGTGAATTTTTGGGAAGCTTTCCGAGACACTTCAATTTTTGGACCTTTCCAGACTTCTCGGTATTTTCCCAGATATCGGGAAATCATTTTACTATTTCACTTCTCTCTTTTTTCCATTTTTCTCTCTCCTTCCTCAAACGCGAGTTTTGGCCTACTGGATCCATCATTAAATGCGGAGACCCTTCCCTTGCTGCATTTAAGGCTTATGGGCTAAAGCAACTCAAGTCCAATCAACCATGCCCTTGTCCTTTTCTCTGAAACGCAGCCCTTTGCGTTTTCTTCTGAACGCAACATTGAATCCCGCGTTTGGCTTCTTTTTGCCTAGACGCAGCCTTGAGACGCAGCATTCTTTGGAGGGAAGTGAGGATGGCAATTATTATATTGTTTTCCCCCTTCTATATAAATGCACTCCCATCTTCTCTCTCATTGTTTCCTTCATCTCTTTTGTTCCAGCAAGCTCCAACAGCCACCACAACCCCCCAAGCTCTTTGGCCGGCCATCACCACCACCCACCAAAGCCATTTTCTCCACCACAAATCCCTCTACTTCATTCTACTCCATCTCCTCCTCCATTTTTAACAACAAACACCATCTTCTTCAACCTCTTTCACCAAGAGAACCTCAAAGAACCCACTTTCACCAAAAAGCTTCACCACCATTTCCACCACCACCAGCACCACCTTAGCCTCCACCAAGCGTACCACCTTCACTTCCTCGACAACCTTTTTCTAACGGACTATAGTTTCGTCCCCCGCAACAACGTTTGCAAGATCCCGTTTTGGCTTGATGAACTAGACTTGCACCTCCATCTTCTCCAAAGCAACCACAACCCTTTCCATCAACTTGTGAGAACCGGCACCCTCCTGTTGGATTGGGACCGCGTTTCTCTGCGTCGGACGCATCTTAGGCGAGTAATTCTACTCGCCATGACTTGATATTATTTCATGTTTGTAACAAACACAGCCCTCGAATATTTGGACCTGTTCTCTGTTCTGAACCTCTATTAGTCGACTTGGCCCAAACGCAAGTCGACTAACCCCTTTGAAACGCAGCTCTCAAATAATAGGATCTGCTCAGTTTTGAACTTCATTAGTCGACTTGACCAATTTATCAGTCGACTAATCCTTTGGAAACGCACCCTTGATTCTGAGACGCGGCATAGTTAGTCGACTACTCCCTTGCGTCCAGTCGACTAGCCTTTCTCTGCAAACGCAGCTCTTTGAAACGCACTTTATTAGTCGACTTGGTGTTTTCCCCTAGTCGACTAACTTCCCTTCTGAAAACGCGGTTCCTTGAAACGCAGATTTCCCTAGTCGACTACCTACTGTTCCTAGTCGACTAACGCAGCTTCTTGAAACGCGGCTCTTCGAGACGCAGACTTGACCAGTCGACTAACCCAAACGCCTTAGTCGACTAACTTTCCTCTGAAAAACGCAGCTTTCTTAGTCGACTTGTTCCCTTTCTATAGTCGACTAACTCTTTCATGAGTCGACTACTTGTCTTTCCTAGTCGACTAACCTTGACTATTTATTATGGTTAATTACTTCTTTGATTATGAACATTATATTATGTTGCTATTTGCGAGGCTTGTTACTTGATGAATATCACCTCTTATCATGCTATCTATCAACATAAGGCATGATACACATGACTTTCATAATTATCACGGGAATGATGACCTGACAGCTTGACAGTACAACTATACTCCTGATACACATGTGATACATTATAGTACGAACCAGTACTCCTGATATACCTGCATTCATGACATTCCTGACTTGTTCTTGCTCATTCCCGGAATCTGATAAATCATCTAATAAATCATAATGAGACAACTTGCATCGGGTCGGGGGAAATATGCGGCTATCAATATGTGTTCATGTTTACAGTGGTATTAGGTATGTTGTGCAACTAAATTTCCGGTCTGACCTGTGGGCCTCCAGGGGACCGAGGGGAGAGCTGGCTCCCTCATTCCTGGTACCATCATGATAAGGGCATACATAAGACCCTCCTGAATCGCCTTGTGGCAGGTTCCGTCACCAAGCAACGGAACATCCTGGGCCGTGGTCCCGGGTATGTACGGGACCCACTGTAAACATAGTTCGTTGATACCCCCGCTGGTTTCCAATAACAACCTTGCTTTACTCGGATATGGATCTATGTGTGCTGGGACGCTAGTTCACATAGCTAGATATCAGGGTAAGACGAGTAATAATAATAATAATAAGAGACGTTAACTGTGGTTGTTGTATGCGCTTGGATTACGGTGACATGAGATGAAGGTATATAGATGAGGGTTTCCTTGTTTGGATTATCCCCTCGAAGTACTGGTCTCATGGAGCTGTAGCCTAAGCTTATACAATGCCTTTACGTTTATAACATGCTATGCTCCTTTTACTTGCTGGATGATTATTCTTGATATTGTACCAACCCTCATGTTCATGTTTCTGTTGCCACTCGGCTGTTACCTGCTCTACTTGTTGGGAGGTCCTGACTCCCTTGAATTTGTATGTTCAGGTTCCGAACCTTGGATCGAGGTGGAGCCTTCTGTGGAGGACCAGGCTTTCCTTTCCGAGCAGGCTGATTAGTCTCGGTTGCTGTCATCCCAGACTTTTCTTTTGGCTCGCGGGACCTTTCTTCAGCTCGTGAGCATCCTTGTAATTATCTTGTAAATCGTACTTTTGAGTTTGGTTGTGATATATGATGCATACGATATGTAAATATATGTCACATTCTGTGATAACCTTGTACCTTGTACTTCTTATGTTGGCATATGAAAGGACGCTACGCTTTGTCGTACTCTGATTCTTGTTTGTACTGATGCTTAGCGTATATACGTGGGGTATTTCTGACCTGCGTATGTACGTCGCAGTGACGTCCCGTACCCTCCAGACCGGGGCGTTACATACTGCATGTTCGTAAACCACTGATACACTGATGTGCTATTACACCGGACACCGCTACATGGATATGCTATACACAGTTACTTCATGTTCTTATACCACTCTTATATAGATTTATCTGTCTACATGCATTGGTTGTCTATGTATTCTCGTTACATGATTGTTTCCCGTTACTGATATTGATAGCATCCCACCTATCTTGTTTCCCGTTTCTTGTTATCTTGTTATATGTTATCAACAGAGCTTAGGTCCTGTTATCGTGTTATATGTGGATACGTTACTACACTGGATACTGTTACTCGGTTACTCAGTACACTATTATTTCTTATTCATGTCCCACAGGTACATGGATACACCAATGTTGACACTTAAAAAAGACAAGATTCTCATTGGTCCGAATAATGTCTAGCGACAGACGAGCTGAAGACCAGTTTTCACCAACTTCCAAGGGACGAGGAAGCAACTTGGACTCCACTGATCCAGCAAGCAGAACAGTGAGCCCGGGACGTTTCTAAACAGACCTCAGCAGGTCTAAGATGCTAGCATTTAGCATTACATTAGCCCAAGGAGATAGCCTCGATTGAGAGGCTAGCATCATCCAACTTCGCCAGGAAGCTAATTGACAGCTTCGCCGAAAAGCCTCTTTTCGGATTTCGCCAAGGATTGCCTTTAGCTCCGCTATGAGCTTCAAAGCGCGCAGCTCCGCTATTGATCTACTACGGTCAACCTTTGACCAATCAAATCTCCTGATGAGATTGGATTCAAACAAATCAAATCCAATCAGGATTCAAATATGGCAGGTGATTGCCACAATCTCTTGACTCTCTTGAAACGAGTAAGAGGATCAAGGAGAAATCCTCCAACGATATGGAAAGGATCATAACAAATCGGAAAGATCAACCGACTTGCCATTTTTTAGCTCCGCAGAAGCTATTTTAGCCTCGCAGCAAGGCTACTTTCTAAATTCAAACAGATTCGGTTCAATCTGTTTCCATATCTTTAAAGGGGACGATTATACCCTTGCTTTCCCTATAAATAGTCCGCCAGGGGCACAAGGAAAAAGGATCGAGGAGATCGGGAGATACTTTCAGAAAAAAAAAGAGAGAGGACTCCACAAGCAGAGGCTTCTTTACAACGCACTGTGCGTTCTCGAATTCAGAGACTCTTTAGAGAAATACTTCTCTCTTCAGGGTGGCGATACCCTAACAACCCCCTTTTCCTCAAGGAATTTCCGGAACCAGGCGAGAAGGAATTCCTCACAGAAGGCGGTCTTTTGAGAAGTAGCAAGAGGGTTCTACCAACCCTCTATTCTCTGATTCCAGGAACCAGGCGAGAAGGGAATCTATTCGCTCGCATCGTCAAAGGGACAAAGTGGTCGCGCGCTGACCAGACTCCTATCGGCACACTTCTCCAGAATCTCTGAGGAGATCTACTTGTAATCTTTTTAAGAATACTTGTAATTTAGCTCCTCAAACTTTTTTTTTTTTGTAAGTTTTCCCCTTTGCAAACATAATGGAAAACAAGATGGCGACTCCGCTGGGGATGATATTCTCCTCTGCCGAGAATCAAGTGTCGCAATGCGACGATCAGAACTTCGGGTCTATCTCTGAATTCAACAAAGTCGGTGCAGCCAGAGCTTCTCTGGCTAAATCTTCAAGGAAAGTCTCTGCGGAGACTGAAAAGGTTCCCTGCAAACCTGTTGCGGTGCTCTGGCGCAACAAGGAAGCATGCCCGCAGACCGAGCCCTGCACTCTTGAGAACTTGGTCATCCAGATCGACCAAGGAAGATTTGAAGAAGTCCTCTCTGGGGTGACCTGACGCTTCGAGCACGGAAGCACAGGAAGGTCTTCACGACCAAGGTTTCAAATCAGAAACCAGAGGCAGAATTCTGCCAACACCCACAGCCCCGCGTGTGGCTATTCAGGTTCCTCGTGAACCTAAGCATCTTCCGTCAAGGCGGATATGGAAGCCGAAGCAGAAGTCTCCAACCGAGGTTTCCGGTGTAGTCACGCCGAAACTGCGCCTCTCCCGCGAAGAAAAGGGTAAGATGCCTATCTACCCTAACGAAGCTGCCAATGATGAACCATGGGCCCAGCAGTTAAGCCTCCAATGGGAAAAACGGTTCGAACTGCGTGAGCCGCCTACTGAAGACAAGGTGATGCAGGTCAACTTGGGCAGTCAAGATCATCCCAAACCCATCTTTATAAGTGAAAGCCTATCACTTATAGAAAAGGAAGAATTGATAATGCTCGTAAAAGAGTATATAGATGTCTTCGCTTGGAGCTACGAAGACATGCCTGGACTTGATCCACAAGTCGCTATGCACCGACTAAACATCAAGCCCGACGTTAAGCCAGTCAAGCAGCAACAACGTCGGTTCCGCCCAAACATCATGGAGGCTATTGAAGCCGAAGTTCATAAGCTCATTGCTTGTGGCTTCATCCGGGAGGAACAACATCCAGATTGGGTGGCTAACATAGTCCCCGTCCTCAAGAAGAATGGGAAAATACGGATCTGTATCGACTACCGTGATCTCAATACGGCCTGTCCCAAAGATGAGTTCCCACTGCCCATCACCGACGTCATGATTGACAACACATGCGGGTTCGAAAGGATGTCTTTCATGGACGGCTTTTCAGGGTACAACCAGATTAAGATGTATCCCGACGATGAGAAGCATACTTCATTCCGAACACCATTGGGGGTATACTGCTACACCGTAATGCCCTTCGGACTGAAGAACGCCGGAGCAACCTATCAGCGGGCAATGAGTATGATCTTTCGCGAGCATCTCTGAAAAACGGTGGAGTGCTATGTTGATGACATCGCCGTCAAAAGCTGCAGCAAAGATGAACATCTTCGCGATCTGAGAACGATGTTCGATATAATGCGGGCTCATCAGTTGAAAATGAACCTGACAAAATCCTTTTTAGGAGTATCCAGCGGCAAATTCCTTGGGTTTATTGTCACATCAAAAGGAATTCATCTTGACCCAGACAAGGTCAAAGCTATTCAGAGCATGCCTCCGCCAAGGAACCTCAAAGAGCTTAGAGGCTTGCAAGGCAGGCTGGCCTATATCAGAAGATTCATCGCAAATCTCTCAGGCCGCTGTCAGCCGTTCACCCGTCTGATGAAAAAGGGTACTGCCTTCATATGGGATCAAGCTTGTCAAGAAGCTTATGAAGACATTAAGAGGTATCTCACAAAACCTCCAGTCTTAGTGGCCCCTACATCAGGAAAGCCATTCTTGCTTTATGTAAAAGCTCTGGATTATTCCCTCGGCGCCCTCCTCGCTCAAAAGGACGACAATGGCCAGGAGCAAGCCATTTATTACCTGAGCAGAACTCTCATAGGAGCGGAATCTCGCTACAACCCTATTGAGAAAGAGTGTTTAGCTCTCGTCTTCGCTGTCCGGAAGACACGACATTATCTGGTTGGCCAAACCATACATGTCATCTCCAGGGTGAACCCTTTACGTCTTCTCATGACGAAGCCAGGGTCGTTGAACTCAAGATTGGCTAAATGGGCACTGCTATTGTCCCAATATGACATGACCTTTACCCCTCAAAAGGCGGTTAAAGGTCAAGCCCTTGCAGAGTTCTTGGCTGCGCATCCAGTTCCGGAACATTCAAAGCTTCACGAAGACACCCCTGATGAGGTCTTCGAATCTAATGCAACCTCAGTAGAGGAAGTGTGGCAGATGTTCTTCGACGGAGCATCACGGATGGGCCCCAAAGGCAAGATTATTGCCGGAGTGGGGGTTGTGTTCATCTCCCCACAGGATCATATCCTTCCCAGGGCATTCTCCTTGACAGAGTCATGCTCTAACAATGTAGCGGAATACAATGCCCTGCTCATTGGTCTCCAGCTCGCCCATGGAATGGGGGTACGCTACCTTGAAGCTTATGGCGATTCAAAGCTGATCATTAGCCAGTTAAAAGGCGAATATGAAGTCCGCCATGAGGACTTGGTGCCTTACTATCATACAGCCATCGAACTGGCTAGCCTATTTGAAGGCTTCTACATCGGGCATGTGTCTCGATCTCAGAACACCAAGGCGGATGCTCTCGCTGCATTAGCGACAACGCTAGCCTTGCCAGCCGACACCGAGTATCACCTCACAGTCGCAAGCCGACATCTTGTATGCTCTAAGCATATGCTGAAAATCCAAGAGGTCCATAATGTCTCTGCAGACCTCGAGCCGAGGGATTGGTGCTTCCCTCTCATTGACTATGCTCTGCACGGATTGCTCCCTGACGATCCTAAAGAAGCGGCGTCCATCAGACGAAGGTCCCCCTGTTTCTATTACGATCCTATCTTGAAGACACTTTACCGTCGTTCATATGACGGTTTCCTCCTCCGTTGTCTCTCTCATTCAGAGGCACAGGAAGTGCTTAAAGAAGCACATGACGGCATTTGTGGAGCCCACCAGCCGGGTCCGAAGCTTAAAGACAGGCTACATCGGCTTGGGTACTATTGGCCAACTATGATAACCGACGCCATCCAATATGCGCGAAGGTGCAAGGCATGTCAGATTCACGCTGACTTTATACACCAGCCTTTGGAGTTGCTCCACCCTACTGCTGCTTCATGGCCATTTGAAGCGTGGGGAATTGATGTCGTAGGGCCAATCAGCCCCTCTTCGGCAAGAGGTCACCGGTTTATCCTAGCAATAACCGATTACTTCTCAAAGTGGGCAGAGGCCATACCGTTAGCCGAAGTCAAAACCTCCAATCTGGTTAGCTTCATCAAACACCATGTCATCCATCGATTTGGTGTCCCCAGGCGGATCATCCACGACAATGGTCCTCAATTCATAAGCCAAGGATTCTATCGGTTCTGCGATAAATACCGAATTCAGAATATGGCTTCAACGGCTTACAATCCTGCCGCCAATGGTTTAGCAGAAGCATTCAACAAGACAATCATCAAGCTGCTCAAGAAGTTTGTCTCCTCGAACAAGCGAGATTGGGACGAAAAGCTCGGTGAATGCCTTTGGGCCTACCGGACTACGGTTCGGACACCGACAGGCAATACGCCTTTCTCCCTGGTATATGGGTGCGAAGCGGTCATCCCATTGGAAATCCAGGTGCCATCATTGCGAGTAGCCCTGACTACTAAAATGACATCAGAAGACAATGATCGCCTACGTCTTCAAGAGCTCGAAGCCCTGGACGAGAAGCGGCTGCAAGCTCAGCAACACATCGAGCTATATCAGGCTCGGATGTCAAAAGCCTTCAATAAGAAGGTTAAGCAAAGAACCTTCCAGAAAGGAGATCTGGTCTTAGCCGTCAGACAACCGATGATTATGACGCACAAGACCAAAGGCAAATTTCAGCCTAAATGGGAAGGACCGTTTGTGATAGAGACAGTCTATTCAAACGGAGCATACCGCCTTATGACTGCAGATGGCGACCTCCTCATGATGCCAATCAATGGCAAATTCTTAAAGAAGTACTATCCTTAATCAAGGATCCTGCTCTCGATCAAGTTAACATTACACCTCTGATCGAGATCCGCGCGTCCGGAATGCGCACAAAGAGAGCCTCTCTCTTTCTCCAAGCATATCAAATCTGTTGGTAGCTGGGGGTTTGCTTAAAATCCCAAGGGACCTGCTCCCACTTGATTCTCTCTCCAGAATCACTTACCAATTCTCATCCATAGAATGGTAAGACCACATATTCCGCTGTTACGTTAACATTAAACCTATGACAGCAGTCCCCTCATTTCTCTCTCCGAGAGAATGAGACCTCCAAAGTCACTTACCAATTCTCATCCATAGAATGGTAGGACCACACATATTCCGCTGTTACGTTAACATTAAACCTATGACAGTGATTTTCTCGTTTCTCCCCGAGAAGACGAGACCTTTTCCAAATCCAATCCGACTTTTGAACTTGGTGGCTTCTCAACCAGTTATGTCATTGCGACCTCTGAACTGGCAGATAGCCGAGTTTCATCTGTCATTGAGCTTAGTGGCGTCTTAATCGGTTATGTCATTGCGACCTCTGAACCAGTAGACAGCTAAGTCTCAACCTTGAGTCCTGTTGACATTTACAAAAGACAGGTCTCGATACTTGTTGACATTTACAAAAGACAAGTATCACCTATTTTGAGCTTGGTGGCTTCTCAACCAGTTATGTCATTGCGACCTCTGAACTGGAAGATAGCCGAGTTTCATCTGTCATTGAGCTTAGTGGCGTCTTAATCGGTTATGTCATTGCGACCTCTGAACCAGTAGACAGCTAAGTCTCAACCTTGAGTCCTGTTGACATTTACAAAAGACAGGTCTCGATACTTGTTGACATTTACAGAAGACGAGTATCACCTATTTTGAGCTTGGTGGCTTCTCAACCAGTTACGTCATTGCAACCTCTGAACTGGCAGAAAGCCAAGCCCCTATCATTGAGCTTGGTGGCGTCTCAATTGGTTATGTCATTGCAACCTCTGAACCAGCAGACAGCTAAGTCTCAATCTCGAGCCCTGTTGACATTTACAAAAGACAGGCCTCATACTTGCTGACATTTACAAAAGGCAAGTATCTTCACTCCAGCCCCGCAATAGGCTAACCTCGAGACTGGCAACATCTCAATTGGTTATGTCATTGCGACCTCTGAACCAACAGACAGTCATGTCTCATTATCCAAACAGCAGAAGTCAAAAGGAAAATTTTCTATTAAAGCCAAAAAGATGGGATACATGGAGGAGCATATACAATGGCCTACAGGCGTATATGGTAAGATCGAATCCGATCCCCGAGCGAAGCTAGCCTCGTTCTCCTGTCATCAGCAGCCTGGGCCAGCGCCTGTGATCTCAGCTCAGCCTCATCGAAGTCCACCGCCTGAGCCAGACGAGCCTCGACTTCCGCCAAAGTCGCCCTCTGTGACGACTCCTGCCGCGCCAGTTCCTTACTCTGAGCCCTGAGCTGCTCAAGCCGCGCAGTCTCTTCATGACGCATCTGTGTAGCTTTGGATAAGAGGAGATTTGCCTTCCGGATCATCTCTTCGGCCCTCTTAACCTTATCTTCGGCATCAAGAAGAGCACTGGTGGAAGCGTCAATTGCACTCCCAACCTCTACTTGCTCTGTCTCCAAGGACTTCAAGTCACAGGAGATAGCCTCAGCAGCCTCTTGAGCGGCGAGCTGAGCCTCGCGCCTTTGGGCAACGAGATGTGTGAGCCGTTCATCAGCCAAAAACGCTGCGTCTGAACGATAGAGACGGCGCCATTCCTCCACGTCCTTCTCAAGGTCATCTACCAGGAGTTCCAGAGCAGTAGCTTGATGGTACCCCTCAAAGTCTCGAATGCAATCAATACCTCGGGAGAGGACCACCTTCAGCTTCGAAAATGGCACAGGCGAGCCTTTCAAGACTAGACCGATAGTCTGCTCCAAATTGTTATAGAAGCTATCGACCAGATTACCTATGAAGTCATTCTCAGCTTCATCAATCTTTGGTAGAGGGACAACCTCGGAGCAGTCTACCAGCCCGGCCGACACCACCGCAGAAGAAGAAGCGGGAACATCAACAGCAGCAGGACAAGCCAAGGACGATCTCGGCGGAGTCCTCATCGAAATTAATACACCAGCCACCGCGAGGGAAGGGCTGGCAACTACCTCTGGAGCAACAGGCTCAACCACCTGAGTTGGGGAGGCAGGGCTGGTGATCACCCTCAACTCCATACTCGCCGGCATCTCACTCGGGAGTGAAGGCATCTGTGGGACTGTCGTCTCCACAACCCCCGACCTCTCAGTTGTCATGGGCTGATAAGAGGGGAGGTCGCCATACAGCGCGTCCAACACAGCAGCATTCGCCGCGGTCGAAGCACTCGACTCGCCTTCTAACCTCTTAGGAGAACCCTCCGCTTCCTTCGAAGCTGATGCACCTTGGGGACGAATACCTGCAACAAAACCAAGGTCAAAAAGGAGACGCAGCAAACAGGCGAAGACCAAGAGATCGTAGTCATACCGAAGGCCGATGTCACCTCGTCAGCCGCATCGGAATCCAAGGGTCCCATCGGAAAGTTCTTACCAGACTCGACGTAAATGGCCGGCCCGCTCTCGCCCGCCGAGTCCCCTGCAGACCACTCAACAGAGCTTGATTCCACAGAACTTCCTTTGGAGGTCCCAACACCCGAAGGACCGACATCAGCTGCGCCACTTCCAGACTCTTGCGAGTGAGCGGAAGAGCTAGCTGCAGCCTTATAAGTGAACAGGGGATCGTAGTGTTCCCCTTGCTCTCCAACTGCCTCAGCTCCTGCAACAAAAAGCAAATGATGAGTTATTTAAAGTGCGCTGAAGGCATATTAGATGGGGCCAATCTTACCAGTAGTCGGTTCAGCAACCGACGGCTCAGCCACTAATGGAGCAGCAGAAGGAAGCGCAGTAGAGGGTTCGCCCTCTACCACAATTGTAGGAGCATGGCGACGGGGCTTCTTCGCCAACGACTTCCTACGGGATCCACTCCCACGTTTCCTCTTGAAGTGGACATCAGAATCCTCTTCTTCCACTTCTTCCACATGTCGTGGGGGAGCTGTCCCCACCACGCCGGAGCCGGCTTCACAGGTGTCAGCTTCACGGACATCAGCTCCTGTCCCTACCTCAAAGCGAGGGCTCCCTGCATCAGAAGCCTCGCTATCATCCACAGCGATGAACTCCTCTATGCCAGGGACACGGACTCGTTTACCCTCCTTCTTCTCAGAAGCCTTCTGCCTCATCCGATGAGCAATCAATCTCACACCCGAACTATTGGCATTGAATCCAGGAGGCGTGGAATTCGAAGCCGCATACCATTGGCAGAAGCACAAGGTCGTCCGAAGGCCGGGATCTCTCAACGGCGTGCGTAGCCGCGCCCCAGTGCCATCTGCAGTAAAGAACCGCCAGGCACGAGCCCCATTAATGAGGCTCCCCATGAAATTCAAGTCCGGATTTGGGTTTGCCCACGTACAGCTGGTCATACCCGAATTGGCGGGCAAACCGGCTCGGAACGTAGGGTTCCAGGTAGCAGGTGTCCCCACTCCTGAACAGCAAATGCGAGGGCCGGATGCTGACCAGCCACTCGAAAACACCTCGACTCATGGGAGAGTCACTCGATTCCGCATCATGGAATTCCTCATTGTACCCCGCATCCCGCATGCGAGGAAAACAGCGGAACAGGCTGTAAGCGTCATAACGGCGTACTAACTTACGGGCCTCAGCCACGTAGATCTTCTGCCATGAACAGCCCTCGAAGCGGCGGAGAAGTGCCGTTCGAACACCCTGCGGAGGATCCGCCCCAGCTCCAATCAAAGCAGGGCAGTGCAAGGCGAACCACGCCATCAAGTAGGTATACGGTAAACCTACCCTAGGATTGGGTCCGTCACAGGGCAGGACGGCACCCTTTCCTCTCCTCGACACCGATGGTCTGCAGAAAGCCTCCGTTAGCGCACGAAGGCCCCTTTGGATACAGCACACCATAGCCGGGAGAAGACCCAGACGGTGGCCATGGACCAAGCGCACAGCCGGCAGCAAGACATTCGGGTGGACAATGTCACCCGAGGAAGACGGCACCACACATTTCTTTAACCAGATGGTTAAGAAACCGGCCAGCAGCGCCTTCCGAGACATAGGCCGACGAGCCTGGTGGTGAAAGCTCTGAAGGACATCACCTTCCTCAAAAGGACCATCATCTTCAGTCACGACGATGTCCTTTTCGGCATGCGCCTCCATCCGGGCCAAGATGTCCCCTTCAGCAACTCCGCAATGAGCAGCTTCAGGCGCACTCTTCATGTCCGGGAACAGATAGTTCCCCCAGCTCTTTAAGCTCTTCGAGCTACTCTTGCCACCAGTGTGGATGCTGGAACAAATGTGCAAGTGGCACATCAATTCCCGGTAAGTCTCAAGCAAAGCGGGTTCCTGCTTCTCCAGCAGAGCCAACTCCGCTTCACAGGGAAAGTACTCTTCGTACGAAAGAGACCCAAAAGGTAAGGCAGAGATTTCCCACATCTCATGCAGAGCCATGCCCAACTCACCAACTGGGGTGAAGAAGGTCCCCGAGGCAGGGCAGTATAACTCAAGGATGGCGTAGAAGCACGCCACCTTCATATCAATGCCGTAGCAGGTCGCCCTGACGGCCTCATGGAGGTTTAACTTCTCCAAGTCCTTCCCGAAATTAGCAAGGACATAGTTGGTCAACTCCGCCCACCATGTCTTGGGAGGATGAACCCAACCAGGGGTCCTGAAGTCAGTAGCGGGGTAATTCCCGCCAACTGCGCAGAATTGGGCGCCAAAAGTCTGCGCCACAGCCGGATTCTCTCCCACTGGAAGTTCTCGCGATACCTTCCCAGGGTACAGCCCCATTATGCCGCGAGGAGGGCCCGCCCCTGAATAGCCGGACTGATATGACAATCTCCCGACATGGACAGATTCAGCACTTCGGCTCACATTCCACGCCATCTTCCGAACCTGAGTCACAGCCGCAAAGGAGGACAAAGGGAAGTGTCGCTTAGTCGACGGAAGATAAGATTTCTCGCCATCCAACTGAAAAATCCACTGCCCTTCACCGGCCTGCAACTGGCGATCGGAATCAGGCGCAGCATCCCCGAACATGAAGTCAGGCTTTCTGTAAGTCTGACGGTCGACATCCTCAAGCGGAGCAGTGGTTAAGATACTCTGCATGGTCTGCGGATAACCGCCTTGGATGAGCGTATCCCGGACAAGGGAGCTCCGCTCACTGAATAAAGAAGCCTCTCCATGGAACTGCAGGCTGAGGCTACCACCTGCTCGCCTGGATAACCCAAACAGATTGTTCGGGATACCGGAGGCGTAATGCACTGCAAAAACAGAAATGAGCTATGATTAGTTCATCAATCAAGTGGATATGAAAATACAAAAATTCACTAAGGTATAGCCTCGCTCAGCGAGAAAAGCCAGCAAGGCGATAGCTTCGATGAAGCTTGATCTCGTGGATGAAACTGCATCTTCGCAGGAAGAAATCCGAAGCACCAACTTCGCTTAAGCAGGAAGTGGTATAGCCCTGAGGGCTGATGTCATCAAAAGGGCATTATGGTCAAAAGTCATCATGACTGAGAGGACTTATTCAAGTCCTTTTCCTCAAACAGTACGGAGATGGCCCAAGTTATGGCTTCGTGCGAAAGCCCAAAGAAGAACTGTTCAGTTCTTAACTCCCTGGTACAAGGAAAATAGGGAGGAGAACGAATTCTCTAATGAGGACAGATCATGCCTGATCGTCCTAATGGCCGAGTATCGGCTCCAAAGGATGGAGACCACTCTCTAATTAGATCGGAAAGTTCCTTACCAGCGATCGGTCGCTCGATGACCGGAGGAGGAGGGCCCTCCGCTGCAGAAGTCGCTGCTTCCTTTCCCGCTCGTCTTTTGGGCGCCATCGAAGAAATGCAAGGGTTCTCAAAGAACTCTGAAGCAAAGAAGGAGGAAGGAGAGGAAAAGACAGAAATTTCTCTGAAAAAGGAGATCTTTTCCATGTTCAGCCCGATCGGGCTTTTATAGGCCAATCAGCGCCTAAATCGAGGCCTCGAAAAAAGGGCACATGCCGCCGTTTCGAATTAATTCGAAACAGTGCCCGAAGCGCCTGAGGCGTTTTCCCAAAGAGCGATGGTTCAACCCCACTAAAGGGTTAACCCCGCACAGGAGCAAAGTGCGGACTTCGCACAATCCTTCAAGGACTTCGCCAGGAAGCTTACCTTAGCCCTCTAAAAAGGTGCTATGTCCTTAGCTCCGCACACAGTTTAGCCCAGTTATGGCCAAACTCTCAGTGAAAGCAAGCAAAAAATCAGATGATCGGAAGATGAACTTTCATTGATTTAACAGGAAGGGTACATTGATATTACATCAAAGCTGTGTTTTATACAATACATCCAGTTGCCCAACAGGATCATTTGAGGCATACAAGCGGTTTTATCTGCTTTCAAACCAAATCAACGGGACAGGAAAGGCCTTCCTCCGGCACAAGGCCGTAACCCTTCGCATATGAACAGATGGTGCCACAAGGACACGGTCATTTTTCTTCACAAAATGGCAGATCATGCCAGGCCATTTCTGTTGAAGCCTGGCAATAAAAACCTATCGCCGCCAACACGATAGATCACGTATAATGGGAATCGGTAGTGATACCAGTGATCTAACAGGCGCAATGCCCACTTTTTCGAAGTGGATCGCCATCAAAGGCCACCAAAGTTGAAAGTCGGCAATGGTGCCGGCGATCCCACAGGCGATGCCCACTATCTTGAAGCGGATCATCTCCGGTAAAAGCGGCAGCCAGCCTCACCTCAGAACGAATCATCACGGATAAGGGGCTGCCAACAGCCTCTGGGACGCGCACCCGCTGCCCCGAATTGTTCCTCCTGCTTAAAAGTAAAGCTTCAACCGGGGAAGCATAAGGCAATTTTATGGCTTCTTCCATCAAGTCACCAGACTGGCAAGCATAGCTCGCTGCAAGGCAAATTGGAGCAAGTTAGCAGTCAAGCACAGAAAGAGCTGCAAAAACATTAAGTCAGATTCTTCAGCGGCAAAGTGATCCGACTTCAGTCAAAGCAGAGGATAAGCCCCGCCTGCGCAGCAACCATGGGCTGGCTCAGCAAACGCCAAGTCCTAGCCTCGCCTATACGGCAAAGTCAGACTGATCTTGTGAGAAACAGTCTCAACATTCACCAATATGGCAAGACTGGCTCAACTATTGAAGAGGCCAAGTCCCAAGTCCTGCCTGCGCAGCGGACTTAACAAGCAATGGTCTTTCTGATCAAATCAAGACGATGGCTTCGCAGAAAGCCACGATGAGATCCTTCTCTACAGCAGCCAATTGCAAGATGAAGAATAAGGGAAGCTAATCCCTGAAGCGAGCTGTCAAAGCTAAGTCAAGGAGATGAGTTCCCTAAAAGCGGTGAAGTCTTTGAATGATCAAGACTTACTGGTCCTTGGCCGGTTAGACAACTAGAGTGGGCTTTCCCACTAATTCAGAGATCTGAGTATCTCTCTCAACCAAGAGAAGAGAAAACAAGTAGGCCATTTCTCTTCAGAGGACCTCAAGTGTCCTATTTATAGGCCCCATGGCCTGAGCACTCTCACTTCAAGCGTAGAAGCTCGAGTGCATTCAAGGCATTTATTGCGCCTTGATGGAAGGGACGGTTTTCCCTTGGAACCGTGCAAAGGGAGAAAACGTCTCCCTCATGAAAGGCACTTATGGCGCCTTGAAAAAGGGAAACATCCTCCTTTGGTAAGGTGCGACCGGAGAATATCTCCCTCCCGAAAGGAGAAATGATCCTCCTCGTAAATCAGCCCATGGCAGTTGGCCTCGGAAAAGCAAGAAGAGTTCCAAAGCGAACCTATTTCTTGAAGCCCAAATGCGGAGCTACCCGCACGCAAACGCGAAGCG
Source organism: Agave tequilana (assembly GCA_038442645.1). Taxonomy (NCBI): domain Eukaryota; kingdom Viridiplantae; phylum Streptophyta; class Magnoliopsida; order Asparagales; family Asparagaceae; genus Agave; species Agave tequilana. Next base: position 489,847 of record JAVJIF010029917.1, read on the forward strand.
ACTCGCGGATCTGCACGATTCTTCGGCGAATCTATCCCAAAGCAGGATTGGAAGCGAAGCTGAACTCAACCATCATGGCGATGTTCATACTCCACACCACCATCACAGCAGTTCAAAGTATTTCGAAGTCTGGGCTATTGTAGACTTTCGAAAACTTTGAAGGGGGTCTTGTTGACACTTAAAAAAGACAAGATTCTCATTGGTCCGAACAATGTCTAGCGACAGACGAGCTGAAGACCAGTTTTCACCCACTTCCAAGGGACGAGGAAGCAACTTGGACTCCACTGATCCAGCAAGCAGAACAGTGAGCCCGGGACGTTTCTAAACAGACCTCAGCAGGTCTAAGATGCTAGCATTTAGCATTACATTAGCCCAAGGAGATAGCCTCGATTGAGAGGCTAGCATCATCCAACTTCGCCAGGAAGCTAATTGACAGCTTCGCCGAAAAGCCTCTTTTCGGATTTCGCCAAGGATTGCCTTTAGCTCCGCTATGAGCTTCAAAGCGCGCAGCTCCGCTATTGATCTACTACGGTCAACCTTTGACCAATCAAATCTCCTGATGAGATTGGATTCAAACAAATCAAATCCAATCAGGATTCAAATATGGCAGGTGATTGCCACAATCTCTTGACTCTCTTGAAACGAGTAAGAGGATCAAGGAGAAATCCTCCAATGATATGGAAAGGATCATAACAAATCAGAAAGATCAACCGACTTGCCATTTTCTAGCTCCGCAGAAGCTATTTTAGCCTCGCAGCAAGGCTACTTTCTAAATTCAAACAGATTCGGTTCAATCTGTTTCCATATCTTTAAAGGGGACGATTATACCCTTGCTTTCCCTATAAATAGCCCGCCAGGGGCACAAGGAAAAAGGATCGAGGAGATCGGGAGAGACTTCCAGAAAAAAAAAGAGAGGACTCCACAAGCAGAGGCTTCTTTACAACGCACCGTGCGTTCTCGAATTCAGAGACTCTTTAGAGAATACTTCTCTCTTCAGGGTGGCGATACCCTAACAACCCCCTTTTCCTCAAGGAATTTTCGGAATCAGGCGAGAAGGAATTCCTCACAGAAGGCGGTCTTTTGAGAAGTAGCAAGAGGGTTCTACCAACCCTCTATTCTCTGATTCCTGGAACCAGGCGAGAAGGGAATCTATTCGCTCGCATCGTCAAAGGGACAAAGTGGTCGCGCGCTGACCAGACTCCTATCGGCACACTTCTCCAGAATCTCTGAGGAGATCTACTTGTAATCTTTTTTAAGAATACTTGTAATTTAGCTCCTCAAACTTTTTTTTTTGTAAGTTTTCCCCTTTGCAAACATAATGGAAAACAACCAATTCACAGAATACCGTCAATTCCTATATTGTTATCATCGTTACATGGATGCTAGGTACACAGTTATATCACATTTACACATCACTGTTACACATGCATATATTGTTTCTATATTCTTGTCATATGGATCACCGTTCATATTGCATATCTTATTGTTGCATGTATATTCCTGTATTCCTATTACACGATTGTTCCCGTTACTGATACTGATATTCCCGTTACTGGATACGAGAGCTGTTGATATGCGATGTGTGAAATTTCACATCTATTGTTTCCCGTTTCCTGTTATCTTGTTTCATGCTATAAATAGAGCTCAAGTCCTGTTATCGTGTTACATGTATCGTGTATTCTTCTTGTTCCTGATATCCTGTGCACATTCAATATATTAAATGTAAGATGGGGTTGGAGGAGACTTGATGGTTGACTAGGTCTTGTCGGGTGGATGTCTGGATCCATTATTTGTCCCACTGCAGGGGACAGGGTAGTGCTGGCTACCGCCCGTTATAGCTCATGAGCTCCCGTTTCCCGTTATGTTATTAGCTCATGGAGCTCCCGTTACTTGTTTCACCCTAGCGGGTTGGCTCTGGTCTCAGCAGCCAGGGAAACTTGATAAGGCCGTGATCCCGGGTATGCACGGGATATATACACCCGATTAGAGCTCATTGACCATTAGGTTTCCAATTAACATAATAAAGCGGTATAAACAATAGTGACGTCGGGAACACTTATTATTTGGTCACTCTCTCGTTTGGATAATGGTACCCGTATGCCATGTCCGGATGTGTTCGACTGGAGTACGGCTCCAGTATGAACCGCCAGTGGTATGGGACACTGGAAGAGATTGATTAAAATGCCAGGTGGTACTGATTGTTATTATTGTATAAATAACATGACTTCTTGATACATGTATATTATTGTTTCGTTGTACTTGTTATTGTTCCTGATACGTTAACCACGATCATGTTATATGTATACATTGTTACATTACCTGTTATAGCACACTACTCTGCATACTATATATTATTCTGTTTCATATATTCTTCGTGCATACACCATGCTTGTACACTCATGACACAATAACAGGATTATTCATATTTCACACTGATACCGTCAGGTTACTATTATGGTATCCACAATCATGTCACCTGTATACCTTGTTATACTTCTTGATATCTGTTACATTCCACGTGGTAAAGCACTCATGTATATGTATACTCTGCATTGCATATATTTTGCTTTATGTATACGTTGTAACCTTCATTACGGTACACAACACAGTAGTATGGTTATGTTACATAGTGCACATCTGCATGTTTATGTCCATCATGTCATCACTATACAACGGTATGTATTATATAAAACTAGATATGACTGTAGACGTGACCCGACGATAACATGCTAGGTAGTGATGGTATTAAAATATGACATTTTTATGACATTTTTATCTTTCTACTGATTATTACATTCCTATTATATGGTATTATTGTGCTTGTAGTACTATAGTACATATTACTGCCTCCTTCATTTTACCACTCACTAGGTCACTTTCTGACGACCCTGTGTTTGCGTGTCCAGGTTAGAGATCTGAGATATCGTCGTATCAGATGTTTCCTGAGATTATTTTGAGACTGTCACCCCTTTCAACTCATAGGTATCTTATGATTTATGTCTGTTATCTTATTTATTCCTATTTCATATTTGTTATGTTCACTGACCCCTTTCTGCAGGTATTCTTATACTTATTTAATATTGGAACTCTTGGATATATGGAGGCTATTTCCTGTACTGAGGCTTAGCGTACGTACGTGAGGGTATTTCCGCCTTGCATATGTACGTCGCTATAACGTCTCTGTACTGCGAGATTGGGGCGTTATAAAGAGATTGGTTCGACGGGAGGTTGGGCAACGCTACAATCGCCACAAGGTCGAAGACAGAGAGGCACAGGCTAAGGTGGATGCTGGAAAAGAAAATGAAGGAGAAAAAGGAGAGGGGGGAGAGAGAGAATAAGAGTGAGAGAGAGAGAGAGCTTAAAAGAGGATGGGAGGAGGGAAAATAGTGGAAGATGGGATGGGGATCAGTTATACCTGGCTGGCGGTAGCCCTGACCGCCGGCCAGCATTGGACAAAGAGAAAAAGTTATGAGGGAGAGAGGGAGTGTTGGAGAGAGATAGAGATAGAGCAAGATGGAGAGTGAAAGATAAAGAAAGAGTTAGAGAGAGTAAATGTTATTAGGGGAAAGAGAGAGAGAGAGTGATTTGCGGGACAAAGAGAGGGAAGAGGCGGTGGTGAAAGTCAGCTGGCTGGAGGGGGAAGAAAAGAAGAACTGGAAGAGAAGAAAGGAAATAAGAAATTTAGTATTATTTTATTAATATTATTTTAGTAAGTCAAAATTTGACTTGTTCCGAACAGTTTCAAAAAATCCTACAAATAGATAATATTATCCCGAGGAATAATGTGAAGTCGAATTCTAGAAATCTTGTCTAGTTTAAAATTAAAAATCCTAAAATGTGTCGCTAATACCTGTGGACACCGGTCCAGCTGAATTTTTGATTAATTCAGAGAAATACCCAAAAATACACAAAATTAGAAAATATGATTTTGAAGAATAATATGGAAGTGAATTACAGAAACTCAACTCTGTTTGTAAATTAAAAATCATAGAGTCAATTATTGGTATCGGTTGACACCGAATGCGAAAATTTTCTAAAATAATTCAGAAAAATTCTAGAAAATTTTGAAAAATTTAAAATATTATAAAATAATATTTTAAACTGAAACTGACTCAATCTAACTATCAGAAAGATCAAATTAACTTTGTATGTTGTATCGAGTACTGATACTGTGATATGTACATCAAGGATCGGGGGTTACAGCCGCTCCAAACCTACAAGCCGATAGAACAACATTTTACTCCGTTGAGACTCGCAATCAACAAAGTTTTCAACACCATCAAAGATCAACTATAAGTTAGGCTCTCAAGACCAATTCGATACGATCTCACACTTTCTAGAGCAAAAGAATATTACTCTTATTATGACAGTAAGGGACACAAGACCGTCTACTGCTGGGCCCTTCGAAAATACCTGGAAGAGCTTATCTAACAAGGCTTCCTCAAAGAGTCCTTACTCTCGAAGTAGCCTTTGGATCCAGAGAGCTCAACGCTCCACTGCCTGCCCAGCCACAACACTTGATCGCCTAATATAAAGCAATTGAGTGATCTCGCATTTCCGAGTGACGGAGCAGTGTTCCTATTTATACCACTTCATGTATTTCAATTTCATGTATTTCATTCTAATATTGAATAAAATAACATTTTTGCTCCTAACCATTATAGTCCTTCCAAGCTCGACACTCCACTGATGGGACTTTCCCTACTCGAAGACGATCATGAGCCTCGTTTTTTCCCACTCAAATCACTCAGCTGCTGGATTTTTCCCTCTCAAAGTCAGTCCTTTCGTTGATGGGATTTTTCTCACTCGAAGGATTGTGTTTGTATACTCCGCTAATGGGATTTTCCTCAGTCAGAGACAGTAGTGCAGACTTGCTTATGGGCCCTTCTCGATTAGCCTACAGGAATCGAAATCCTTCGTTGTGGGATTCTTCAGATTCTTCCCACTCGGAGTCCATACTCTGCTGCAAGGATTTCTCTCTCTCAGATCTCCCATTTGATATTCCAATGATGTGATTTTCCACTCAAAAACGCAAAACACTAGCCTACGAGCTCCCCTCATCCGACCCACGGGCGGATGAACCCTCATGTACTTTCCTCTACTGGGTCCTAGCCGGATCGCTATCCACTGTTGGGATTTTTCCCACTCGGAGTAGACACATCCAATATATTTATGGGTAGTACCCCACTTCAGGTCCCTACTGAGGTCATAGCTCTGCTGATGGAATTTTTTCCACTCGAAAGTAACTGTGAACCGACTCCACTGCTGAGATTTTTTCCACTCGGAGGACCAACTCTGCTGCTGGGATTTTTCTTACTTGGATATTTGGATCGCCACTTTGCTGATGGGTTCCCCCACTCGGAGTCAACACATTCAATCTATCAATGGGTGACACTCCCACTTCATGTCTCTTTTCAATTTGTAGGTAGGCATCCGGAAAGCCTATAATTGCATGAAACGTGTGGTATATACATGAGGGTTTCATTTTTTAGATTATTCCCTCGATGTATTAGTTTCTGTGTATTAGAGGCTGGAGAAATCAAACATACCAGAGAGACACAGTTGCCCAGTATTATCCAAACACCACTTTTGCGAGTGATTGTATGTATTACTCTTCTCGGGATGACATAGTTGTGAATGTTTAGCCTATAACTGCATGAGATGCGTGGTATATGCATGAGGGTTTTTTGTTTGGATTATCCCCTCGACGTACTAATTTCGTGTAATTAGAAATTAAGTGTACATAATCTTGTCACCCTAATCTATTTAATTTACATCTTTCATTAGCTCTTATTATGCTGCATCTAAAATATAATTTAGGATATTCCATTGTATACTTGTCTGCGCATTCTCCTTTTCTCCTGCCAAAATCCAAGGTCTGTACGTACCGTTGATGGGATTTCCCAACTCGAAAATGGTAATGCGAACTCCAGCCTATGGGCTCCCTCTAGGTCCGCCCAAAATGGGCGATCGAAACCCTCTACTAGGTGATTTTCCCCACTCGGAATATCTACTCTGTTGTGAGATTTTCCCGCTCAGAGTCCTACCAAATTTCCTACTCCGCTACTGGGAATTCCCCTATTCGGAGATAAAAATGTGCAGGTACCGTTGATGAGATTCCTCTCCCACTCGAAAATAATATCGCAAGCTTACCAAACCGTCCCCATACCAAATCAAACATTTCAGAGTTAAAGACCAGCACTCCGAAGAGACATGACCGATTCTGAAGTGCCAAGGTACAACAAGCAAGCCAATATTTAAACAAATATTTCCATTCCAAAGACATTTATATATATTTTACTCCAAAAAATCTTTCCATTCTAAATGCATTCCTTCAGATACATATTTGATTATTGCAAGAGTAATACAATACTTCATTATAGTTCTATGCTTACACTTCTTTGAAAAGAATTACAAATGATCCTGATCTGGTCGCTACCTCTAGCCTCACCTCCGAACTCCGAGAACATGTCCTTCGGAGAACATCCATCAAAAGGCACGACCTTATTGTTCACCCCACTGTTCAGAGATCCCAGAAGAAGCTCTGAGAGGTTCATTCACAAAAATAAAGGTTCCTCTGATGAAAGATCTTCTCCTCTTCACCTGGAACACGCCTCCAAGGAAGTCAGACGGACTCCAGCAAGACACACAAGCCAGTGATGGTATCATACCACTGACCTTTTTTCTGAAGAAGGGTCGGGTCGGAGATCTCGAAGTAGTGCTTCATCGACGATGTCCCAATGAAAATGCCCCTTATACTTCTATTTTGTTGCTCGCCGCAAGAAAAGAGTCCCCAAACGTGAGCAGCGTCCGATCAGAATGAAGATTTCAAGACAAGTAAGATTGTCATGGAGTCACATCCATCTCCATAACCGCCTAGGTCAACCCCTACTCTTATCTCGTACACGCTATCAAGAAAGGACTCCAAGCTTTAAGATTGGAACTGGATCGGACAAGCTAGAGACCAAATGAATAAACCGAGTTAGAGTAGGAGTCCTCCCTATCTCCTTTAATAGGAGAGCCCTATCATAATGACTGACATATTGTGACAGACTCATCACATTAACTGCCATATTGTGCCAATCAGTCCCCCGAATGGCGAGAGCTCGACAACCATTCCCACCTTGCCTATCCTCTCCCTTTCTTTCCTTCACCTGATGGATAAGAAGGAAGATATGGCAGCGAAGTAGAGAAGGAAGAACTTTGAAACAAGACCTCTTGGAGAAGAAACAGAATTGATTTCCATCATGAAGGTTTTACCCTATTTATAGATGGAGGAGGAGAAGTCAAACCGTCTTCAATTCAAATTCTTAATCTTGAAAAACTGATTTGTGTCCCAAGATTCTTGATCAACCGATCAGCAAGATATCAATCATCGCTGTCACACGATCTCAATCATCATGGTGCAAGGATTCAAAGAGATGCTAGTTATAAATTTCAAAAGATTCTAATTGATTGACATGCCAATTGTCCACCACCCGTGCGATCTCCAAGTGCGTTCAGAAGATTCACATTTATGACCCAATTCCTCTCATGTTCATAAATATCAGGTTAAAATATCTCATACCAACTTCACTCTTCTGACTTCCCTCAGATTCTGACAAGCGAAATAGCGGGGGCATCTGTAGTGGCCAAAAATTGATCCTCATCAGGATTGTGATGCGTATCCAAGCAATCAAGCACCTTTTCGAGATTTTCACATTATTCAATCCATCCAGTAACATCCGCCACTCCTGTCCTCCCAAAGTTCGTTCACTATCCAGAAGATAGATCATCCCAAAAGATTCTGCCACACAGAATCCCAGATCTCTATCCATCCCAAAAACTCTAGAACCCCTCAATCCGAGCTCTAGCAATAGATCATCCCCAATCTCCACCGTCAGTTACACAGCCTGATCCTCCTCCACGTTCATAACGTGTACGAGCATTTATAAATAGTGGCGAATTTCTCGACATACAACCCAAATAAACCAGCACCACTGATCGTTGCTATTACAACATGTGAAACGTGCATATCTGTAATACTCTGATTCTATAATATGTATCTTTTACAGTTTTTAATACTTTGATAGTATTTGCGTTATTTTATGTGTGTTTTAACTTCTGTTTGACCCAAAATTTTTATACAAGACTATACACTGGCCTAAAATTTGCCTATTAAAATTTCAAAATATTTTCTTTTTATTTTTACATTAAATAAAATATTTCCTTTTTCCTTTCTTCTCCTTTCCTTCCTTTCTAATTTCATTTCTTTTCAATTTTTTATTTATTTTTATTTTTATATTATTTTCTTAAATGACAGTTTTACTTAACTCCCTAACAATCTAATATTTATATTTCATTTTTTCTTTCTATTATTTATCCTTTCCTTTTCCTTTTTCTTTTCTCCATTTTTCTAGAATCTTCGCTCTCTTTCTTTCTTCTTCAAGAAGCCAAATGACTTGGCTTCCTTCACGCCTCTCCCCTCCCCTTATCCTCTCTCCCTCTCCTCCCCATGATGGTCGACCCTTCCCTTTCTCTCCTCCAATTTCTCTCACTTCTCTCTCTAAAATTCCTCCTTCTCTCAAAAAATCCTACAACTACTCTACCACCACCATAATTACCACCACAATACCCTCCCCTCTTTCCCTAACCTAGCCGGCCCATTCCCACTCCTCTACATTTTCTTTCTCTAAAAAACTAATTTCTCTTACTAAAAATCACTCTTTCTCTCTCTAAAAATCCCTCCACCACTACAACACCACCAAATCCACCTCCACATCATCCTAGCCACCTCTCTCCACCTGCCGCACCACCATCTTCCCTCCATCTCTTTCTCTCTCTAAAAAGACTAAAAACCTCACTTTCTCTCTCTTCTCTCAAACTTTTCTATATTTTCTCTTTATCTCTTCCTCCTGCACCAGGACGCTAGCCCCTCCTCCACATACTACCCTCTCCACCACCTATCTCCACCATCCAAACCTCCAAACACTCTTTCACTCTCCACCAAATATCCTTTCTCTCTCTAGAATCTCTCTTTATCTCTCACTTTGTCTCTTTCCTTCTCTCCTTAGGCTCACGTCCAGACCAAGGGCTTCACACACATCCTACACACACACACTCCATACACGTGCAGATGATATCGGGTATTTTTTTCGATTTTAGGCGAGTACTCTACCCTTTTAAAAATAGCTTTAGAATTGTTTATGTAAATGTTCTGGGTATTGTATCTGCTAGTTGATGTATTTGGACTTGTATAAATATTCCTGGATATATTTAAGATTTTTCTGTAATTTTTAGAAATTATCTGGGCATTATTAGGATTTTCCTATATTTTAGAAATTATCTATATATTTTAGAAATTTTCTGTGTATTTAAAAAATTTTGTTATATTTTAAAGAATTTTCCATGTATTTAAAAATTATCTGTGTTTTTTAAGATTTTTCTGAGTATTTAGGATTTTTCTGCGTATCTTTAAGAATTTCCTGTATTTTTCTGAAATTATTGTGCATTTTTAGGAATTATCTGCATTTTTGTATATTTTGATACTAACATCTTTTGCAGGCACCCACTTGGCCTTCTGGCCCTATTAGACCTTATGGTCTCTCTTATGCTCGCTTTCCCGAAAGGGATGCGTTTAAACCTTACGGTCTCTTCTTTGGCGCCCAGCGTCGTTGATTGTTATTTATATATGATTTATATGTGTGTGTACTAACATCATTTTATGTAGGTATCCACATGGCCTTCTGGCCATGTTAGACCTTATAGTCTTTTTACAACCTATTTCCCCGAAAGGGGGTGCGCTTAGAACGTTCGCAGTCTCTCGGCTTCGCGTGATAGGCGTATTTAGCGCTCAGCGTTTTACTTATCTAAATGGAATTCTGCCGAATTTCAGACTGGCAGTTTAAGCCGAGTCATTCCTGCAGCTCCGTCGAACACTTTAGTGTTTAAATATTGTTCATTGTTTATGCCTCTAGTACTAGTTTTCTCCACTTGTATGTGCATAGCTGTAGTGTTGCTTTTATATTATTTACTGAATACTCATACCTGATACAGAATACACAATAGATACTGGATACTGAATACTGTTGGCCCAAAGGCCTTCCACCCTAGTTTTGATGATGATTAACTCATGTAGTTATGTTTACTAATAATCTTGTGTTGTTTAAGTTTCAGATCATTAACCAAGATATTAGTTGGTGATTAGCTTCAACAAGGAGTTTAGAAGCTTTTCATAGTGATTTCAGGGCCAAAGCTTCAAGAACACACATTGCCTAGCCCAGGGATGGAGTTTTGGAGCAAGTCAACTTGAAGATGAAGATCATCAAGAAGACTTAGGTATCCATAGTTTAGTTTAGTGTGTTTTAGATTCATTTGTAAAGCTTAGTATAGTTGATATGCTCAAGTGCACAACACACACAAGTTTTATGTTTTGGATTTGGTTTTCATGAATAGTAGATCAAAACAAGTTTACATGATTTTTATGTATATTAGATGTGTTCAATATACATACATGCTTCATATCTTAAACAAACTTATTTTGACTATCCTATTCATGTTTTGAAAAAATCAAGTTTGACAAAAATACAAGTTTTGTTTTTGATAAAATTTGCAAGACTCAAAAATGAATTGATATGTTTGATATATGTCTTGAAATTTTTATCACAAGTTTGTGTTTTAATATAAAATGTTAAAACAAGTTTTGTGAATTTTTAGAAGACTTAAAAGATTTTTCAAAATATTTTTAAACTATTTTTCTGACCCAGAATTCTGTTCCAGGCTTCAACCAGTCGACTAAGTCAACTGACCAAGTCGACTAGGCTGAAGTCGGTCGACCGGGACGGTCGACCGACGTGCACAAATCTGTGCACGTTTGGCAGCTTTGGGACAGTCGACCCGGACGGTCGACCGGTCTGAGAGCAGTGCTCTCTGTTTGTTTGGGTCGACCGGGCCGGTCGACCGTGGTTGCCCAACGGTCACATTTCTGACCGTTGGCGGTCGACCGGGCCGGTCGACCGTCAGCCTGTCAGGCTGCCACATCAGCCTAACGGCTAGTTTTCTGATGGGGCTATAAATACCCCATTTGTTTGAGGTTTTCACTAAGATTTTCAAGAGCAAAAATTCTCAGTTTTCTGAAGTGTTTTAAAAGATTTCAAAAGTGTTTTTGGGCCAAAAAGATTCATCTTTGTATTGTTTTGGGTTTTAGAAAATCAAAGAAAACTAGGTTTTGGGATTTTGATTTGATCTTTCATTTTCTATCTTTTACAAGAGACTTCCCAATTAGTTTTTCTTTGTTGCTTGTTTCCAAAAACACCTAGTTTCCACACTTGAGCTATCACCTATCCTAATCTATTAGGATCCTTGTTTTGTGGAAAAAGAGAAAAAGAAAGAGAGTTTGTGTTTGTGGTCTTTGGAACCACTTGTTGTAAACACCCTTATTCTTTGAGTATCCTTCTTAGGTAGAGGTGATCGGGTGATTGGTTTGCTCCCTCTAGTGAGAGGTGGAGTTGGTTTGTAAACCCTCTTCGGTAGAGGTGTTGGTTGTTGTGGTTATTTGGCTACGGGCCTACCCCTCGGTTGTGAGGTGGTTATTTGAGAGAGGAGTTTGGTACTCCCTTGTTGTAAAAATCCTTCTCGGTGAAGGTTCCCTCGGTGGGAGTCCTCGGTGGACGATATAGTGGATTGGAAATCCTACATGGTGGTGTAGGCGGGGATGTAGAGCAAGGTGCTCGAACCTCGAAACATATCTTGTTGTTTGCGTTTGATCCACTTGTCTCCCTAACTCTCTCTCGTTACATTTGTGCAAAGCATTATTCATTCATATTGTCATATCATTCATTGCTTGTGTTGCCTTGCATTATTTCATATTGTTATACATCCTTATATGCTTGGCTTGATTGTGTGTGTGCCTCACTTATACTTAATCAACAAGAGCTTCACATAGCACCTCAACCCATTCAAGGGGAATCAAGAGGAGTTAGTCCAGAGCCCTTCACGGGGAATTCGGCTACACTTGTTGATTGTATTAAGTGTGTTGCAAAATTTGCATTAGTTTTCGCATTTAGCGCATTTAGTCACTAGATTAGCACTTACACCTATTCACCCCCCTCTAGGTGTTTTTTCAATTGGTATCAGAGCTAGTGCTCCTGATATTAGGCTTAACATTCTAGGAGTGAGATCCAATTGCTTGTTAATCTATTGTTTGCATTTGCTTGTTTGCACACATATAGTTTACCATGGCTTTCATGACCCCTCCTATGTTTGACATTTCTAGACTTGAGATTTGGAAGGTTGTGATGAGTAGCTATTTAAAGACCCTAGGTTTGCATGTCTTTCTTGCGGGCCACCAAGAAATGCTATCTTGGAGATCGCAAGCATATAGGGGCCAATACACAAGCCCTTGAGGCCATTAGAAGCACATTGCCTAAAGATTATCTTTTACGTGTTTCTAACATTGATTCCGCCTTTGCAGTATGGAATTTGTTGACAACCACCACCACCTCCGAGCTTCAAGTGCAAACCCAAGAAGAGGAATCTAGTGGAGAATTCGAGCTACAACAATGTCATATGATCCAAGGAAATGACTCCCTTGAGGTACACTCGGAAACCTACTTAGATGATGATGATAATGCTAGTTCTTCAAATGATTATATTGATCCTCATGCTTTAAATGAAGAACTATCCATTGTGTGTGAAAAATTAATAGAAAAATATAATTTGTTGAAAAAGAAAAGTCTAGGCCTTAACAATGATAATAAAAATTTGATTGCTAAACTTGATGTTATTTTGCAAGAGAATGATGAGATTGCTAATGAAAGGGACTCATTAAAATCTCAACTTAATCTTGCTTTAAATGAAAATAAAATTTTGAAAAATAAAAATGATTGTGAAGATGTTTTGAAGAAAAATGATTCTTTAACTTCAAAACTTGACTTTGTTTTAAAAAGTAACCATTCTTTGAAAAATGAAATTGAATTTATTTCAAAAGAATTAGAAATTTGTTTAAAGAAAAATAAATCTTTGAAAAATGATTTAGATTCTCATGTTTGTCATGCTAGGGTAGTTTCACCTAGATCACCTATTGCATGTGTCACCTCTTCTTTAATTAACAATGATATATCTTTGATTAAGAAGAGTGTTGATTGTTTGGGCTCCACTTTGAGCCAATGTGTTTTGGGCCATACACGCTTGGAAACTTTGTTTCGAAAGAAACAAGTTCCATCTATTCATGCACACCCTCCACGGCATACACATGCTCCTCACGGACACCATCACACTATGTATGCTCATGTGTACACTTGTACACATTGTGGACGTAAGGGCCACCTTGCTAAATTTTGCTATGATAGATTACATACTCCTAATTTAGCAAAGAATTTTGTTTGGGTTAGAAATGAGACTAACCCCCATGGACCCAAAAAGATATGGGTACCAAAGACCACCCCTCGAGTTTTTGATGTAGGTGTGGGCTCTCGCAAGACGTGAGAGTTGCCGTACCTTAGAGTGGATGCATTCCGAGCTTCATGGAAATCAAATGGATGCATCACTTTCAAGGGAAGATTTGGTAGAGAGGACCACCATGTTTTGAAGACAAGGAAAGTTGCCTTCTAGGTTTTGGTAACGATTCCTAACTCCCATTTATTGTTTTCATGCTTTCAATATTCATTGTTTATAGCATGTTTTATTGTTTAATGATTAGTATGAAAATGCCATGCTTATTAGACTTGTGATATACATGTTTAGTTATTTTGAGACACCCATGTTTAATATGGATAAATTCTTTTGTGTTCTCACTTTTTTGGTTGATATTGCGTATATCATAGTTCTAATAACTTGTGGATTTTTCTAGTAATCATGTTTTAGTTTTATCATGATGATTTTATCTTATTTTGATGCTTCATGTTAAGATTACTTGTTTAGATGTTAGTTTTCATTAAGACTAGGATTTATACTTGTACATATAGTGGGCCACAAATAAATCTATATATGTTTGGGCTTGATTGCTTATTTGAACCCATTTGATGTGCTAGTATAGTCTAGTTTTGATGATTCATACATTTTAGACTTGTATTCATATTTTTGGGTTTGTTTTATGATTGTGTGTTTCACTTCATGTATATGTGTATTTTGCCAAACTTTAAGATATACATGTATACCCCTTGAGTCATTTGTCTTTCATGCAAATCTATATATGGACTCAATTGTGTTTAGGGATATGTATGTATATTTATTGTGTTGACAATTCATACATATACCATGAAATGAAATTTGTTTTGGAGGAAGATTTAGTTTTTCTTGATTTTGTGTTTAATTGTTTAACTTCATGTATATGTCTATCTTGTCCAAACTATTAGATATACATGTTTATCCTTTTTGAGCCACGTGCCTTCATGCATATATCTTTGTGGACTCGTTGTGTTTGGATATGTATGTATACTTTAGTTTGTATAAGACATACATATACCTTGAAGATTAAATAAGTTTTGATGATTTTCATGTTTTCGTGTTTCAAGAAATTTTGAGCTTTATTGGGTATTTCATAATGCCATGTCACACATTACTTGTACACTCACCATTTTTAAAATATTTCTCATGAGTATGTTTTCATGAGCATGTATGGACTTTATTGAATATTGAGTGTTTTAAGTGCTATGTGATTTACATGTGTTTTATGAAAATTATTTTTAGTTTATTCCTTACTTGAAGGATTTCGTACTAGTTTAAAAGTTTTTCCATTTAACTAGTTACGGTATTCTTCATATGGTAGAGTTTTTCAAACAAAACTTATTTTCAAATCTATTTTTGAAAACCCCTACCATCCAAGGGCGGTTGGAAGGGAGATCATATTCATGTATGCTTTACAAGTGAAAATCATTTAAAACTTGAATCATGATTGGGTGGTAGATTATATGAGATATACACTTGATTATTATTGTTGATTCAATTGGTATCATTGAACTCTTTCAATTGGTATCAATTTTGACATTTTTGGTATACTCATATATTTGTTTATGTATGTATGCTTCAATTTCAATGGTATCAATTTCTATTGGTATCTAATTTTCATACATATATGTTTTATTTGTGTTCAAAAATATCACAAATTTTAGTTTTTGTTTACTCAAGCTCTAGCATAACCCAACACCTTGAGTTTCAACTTCATTTCAATTGATTTAGTTTTCAATTGGTATCTTATTACAAGCCTACGCATAATTTTTGTTGGTATTTCATAAAGGGGGGAGAAAATTTGATTTTTATATTTCAATTGGCATTTAGTTTTCCACTCCCTTACTTTATGATAGAAAATAGTCATTTCAATTGTTTATTTGGCTTAAAAAATATACTATCGTTTGATATCAAGATGTCTTGTGTTTTAAATTGGTATCTAAAAATTTTTGTTTAAAGTAAAATAAAAAAAAGGTTTGATTTATATTTCCTATATGCAAGGAGAGCTTAACATCTCTTCTACATATAGATTCATGTTGAGTGTATTGTGTATTGAAGAGTTTAACATCTCTTCTTTATGTGGTACACGTGTGTAGGGGGAGCTTCACATCTCCTCTTATGCATTACATAATGTGTGTTATGTGAATTAGGGCTTAACATCCCTCTTTCATGTAATGCATATGTGTAGGGAAGCTAACTTAGCGTCTTCCTCTTCATGAATGTATATAGCATATAACATTTATTGATCTTTATTTATTTTCAATTGATATCAAGATGCTTCATTGACATATTTATCTATTGATATCATGTTGTTTATAGTCACCCCTTATTGACCTTGTTTTTTTTGTTTTAGATAAAAAGGGGGAGAACATTGTTTTATTGTTTTGATTGACATAAAAAGGGGAGAAAGATTTTTTACCCGTCATTTTATTGTTTTTGATTGTTTACCCCTTTGTTGATGATTGACAAAAAGGGGGAGAATAATTTGAGTTTTATATATGCATACTTATGTTTTTGCATATATTAAGTTTTATTGGTATCTAAAGCATCTAGTATTTTTGTTAATGTTTTATTAATTTAATTGGTATCTAGAGCTTCTAGAACAGTTTTATGCATGTTGATGCATACATGTTTATATGCATACTTGTGTTTAGTTTTCTCATGCTTAACAAATAAACAATAGATATGCATATATGTTTTGTTTTGCAAATAGGAGAAAAAGAATTTAAAGAATTTGATATGTTTTATCTCCATACATTTGCATATATATTTATGAGCTTCATTGTCATATATTTTTTATTTGTTTATGCATGAGTTAAGAGGGAGCTTCTTTGAAGCTTAACTTTAATCCATGCATATATAACTCCATGAGTTTTGTCATCATCAAAAAGGGGGAGATTGTTGGCCCAAAGGCCTTCCACCCTAGTTTTGATGATGATTAACTCATGTAGTTATGTTTACTAATAATCTTGTGTTGTTTAAGTTTCAGATCATTAACCAAGATATTAGTTGGTGATTAGCTTCAACAAGGAGTTTAGAAGCTTTTCATAGTGATTCCAGGGCCAAAGCTTCAAGATCACACATTGCCTAGCCCATAGATGGAGTTTTGGAGAAAGTCAACTTGAAGATGAAGATCATCAAGAAGACTTAGGTATGCATAGTTTAGTTTAGTGTGTTTTAGATCCATTTGTAAAGCTTAGTATAGTTGATATGCTCAAGTGCACAACACACACAAGTTTTATGTTTTGGATTTGGTTTTCATGAATAGTAGATCAAAACAAGTTTACATGATTTTTATGTATATTAGATGTGTTCAATATACATACATGCTTCATATCTTAAACAAACTTATTTTGACTATCCTATTCATGTTTTGGAAAATCAAGTTTGACAAAAATACAAGTTTTGTTTTTGATAAAATTTGCAAGACTCAAAAACGAATTGATATGTTTGATATATGTCTTGAAATTTTTATCACAAGTTTGTGTTTTAATATAAAATGTTAAAACAAGTTTTGTGAATTTTTAGAAGACTTAAAAGATTTTTCAAAATATTTTTAAACTGTTTTTCTGACCCAGAATTCTGTTCTAGGCTTCAACCAGTCGACTAAGTCAACTGACCAAGTCGACTAGGCTGAAGTCGGTCGACCGGGACGGTCGACCGACGTGCACAAATCTGTGCACGTTTGGCAGCTTTGGGACGGTCGACCCGGACGGTCGACCGGTCTGAGAGCAGTGCTCTCTGTTTGTTTGGGTCGACCGGGCCGGTCGACCGTGGCCCAACGGTCACATTTCTGACCGTTGGCGGTCGACCGGGCCGGTCGACCGTCAGCCTGTCAGGCTGCCACATCAGCCTAACGGCTAGTTTTCCGATGGGGCTATAAATACCCCATTTGTTTGAGGTTTTCACTAAGATTTTCAAGAGCAAAAATTCTCAGTTTTCTGAAGTGTTTTAAAAGATTTCAAAAGTATTTTTGGGCCAAAAAGATTCATCTTTGTATTGTTTTGGGTTTTTGGAAAATCAAAGAAAACTAGGTTTTGAGATTTTGATTTGATCTTTCATTTTCTATCTTTTACAAGAGACTTCCCAATTAGTTTTTCTTTGTTGCTTGTTTCCAAAAACACCTAGTTTCCACACTTGAGCTATCACCTATCCTAATCTATTAGGATCCTTGTTTTGTGGAAAAAGAGAAAAAGAAAGAGAGTTTGTGTTTGTGGTCTTTGGAACCACTTGTTGTAAACACCCTTATTCTTTGAGTATCCCTCTTAGGTAGAGGTGATCGGGTGATTGGTTTGCTCCCTCTAGTGAGAGGTGGAGTTGGTTTGTAAACCCTCTTCGGTAGAGGTGTTGGTTGTTGTGGTTGTTTGGCTACGGGCCTACCCCTCGGTTGTGAGGTGGTTGTTTGAGAGAGGAGTTTGGTACTCCCTTGTTGTAAAAATCCTTCTCGGTGAAGGTTCCCTCGGTGGGAGTCCTCGGTGGACGGTATAGTGGATTGGAAATCCTACACGGTGGTGTAGGCGGGGATGTAGAGCAAGGTGCTCGAACCTCGAAACATATCTTGTTGTTTGCGTTTGATCCACTTGTCTCTCTAACTCTCTCTCGTTACATTTGTGCAAAGCATTATTCATTCATATTGTCATATCATTCATTGCTTGTGTTGCCTTGCATTATTTCATATTGTTATTCATCCTTATATGCTTGGCTTGATTGTGTGTGTGCCTCACTTATACTTAATCAACAAGAGCTTCACATAGCACCTCAACCCATTCAAGGGGAATCAAGAGGAGTTAGTCCAGAGCCCTTCACGGGGAATTCGGCTACACTTGTTGATTGTATTAAGTGTGTTGCAAAATTTGCATTAGCTTCCGCATTTAGCGCATTTAGTCACTAGATTAGTACTTACACCTATTCACCCCCCCTCTAGGTGTTTTTTCAAATACTTGATATTGACACTGGATACTAACCTGATATTTGACTATTGATACATTAAACCTGATACTATGACACTGGACTGATTATAATACCTACTGTTATAAGAAAGGTTGGTATCCATGAACTCCTGGATTCTGGACAAGGATGTTTACATACCTCTGATTTACTCCTGACTCCTGACACAGTCCTGACACTATTTCTCTTACTGATACATAATATGTGGAGCTAAGTGCCACCCGAAGCTAAGTACATACCATACCCATGGTGGGGGTACCCTGGAGTCCGTGGGGGCCACCTCTAGAGTCCACAAATATACTCCTGTTACTCCTGACTAAAGGGACGGTGAATAGAGCTAAGCACACACGGAGCTAAGTATACGCCATACACATGATGGGGGTACCGCTAGAGTCTGTGGGGGTGCCTCTAGAGTCCATGATTCGTCTCCTGATACCTAGTATGCATTTGGTGTATGGAGCTAAGTATCACATGGAACTAAGTACACGCCATGTACATGTGGTAGGGATGCCTCTAGAGTCCGTGGGGTGCCTCTAGAGTCCAGACTTCATTCCCAGAGTTCTCATGTTTTCTTGACACCAGTACTGGAACGAACGCAGTATATAATATATAATATTCAAACAATAATAATGTTAGGAGCATATGTTATTCGATCACTCCCCTGTTCGAATGAAGGTAAACTGTAAATCGGAGTTCGGATATGTTCCACTGGAAGTACGAGTTTCAGTATGAATTATCAGTGATATGGGATACTGGTGGAGACTGATTAGAATAACAAATGATATTGATTATTGTTATTGCTATTACTACTATTATTTTACTTAAAGCATCAAAACCCAATACCTTGTCCACTGTTTAAGAGTTCGTGTTATCAATTTTATTCCTTTATTTCACCTTATTCTGATACTGATATTCCTGACACTGACTGATACATGTACCACTGAAAATATATACTAACTTGACAACAATACTAATCGTAATTTCACAGACGTGACATGACAACACTACTAATATACCAGTCCTTAACAACTCTAGTTGTATATGCTCAATTGTTGGTGAAGTGGAGTATACAGTATATGTGTGTGTGTGTGTGTGTGCCCCGCACACACACACAAATATACATTTACATATACACAAATATACATATACATACACACACAGACACACACACACACATGAGAGTTTCCTTGTTTGGGTTACCCTCTCAATATACTAATCCTATGAATCTGTTAATTAAGTATATATGTTTAGTTCTGCTTATTTTTACAGATACAAATTCAGTTGATGTATCAAATATACTTGGATGATTATATAGTTGATTATTGCATGCTTAATTATCATACTGCAATGTATTTGTCTTTCATTTAGCACATTATTTGGCTTTTACGTACTCGTGTGGTTGCATGCTGACAACTCTAAACCTGCATGTCCAGATTTCAGAGCTTGAACTTTGGTAAAGTTCCTGTTACTGATCAGAGTGGTGCAGCGGAAGCGTGCAGACTTGATAGTAGATCCTCCTGACCTATCATTTTAGCTGGCTCTTGAGATTCCTTCATCCTACTCGAGAGCATCTACCACTTTTGGCCGTGTAAATCTTTTGTAAATCATATTTTGTATTCCTTGATGATGTAATAATCCCTGTAACATTGAATAACATTCTGTGATAACAATGTAATGTATAACACAACTGTGCTTCCGTAACTCTGATTCCTGACTATACTGATATGCTTAGCGTGTATACATACAAATATTTGACTCTTCTTATATACGTTGAGTAGCGTCTTCGTACCCGGTGAGGCGGGGCGTTACAAGATCTCATCCAAGATCATCTACCTCTAGTCCAATAGCTAAGGGGAAGATAAAACGACCTCTTCCCCCAACGAAAAAGGGGATGAACCACGAAAAAATTCGAACTCTTTACACTCCTTCCAATTCCTGTAATTCTTGTGACTTGAGAATTATAGTGAAATTCCTCTTCCTCTCGTGGTTTTTCCCAGTTAAGAATTTTCATGTAAAATTATCTATGTTTGTGTTGTGTTTTACTTACGCGCTTTTCATCCCAACTTTCTAATCTCGCTTGTGGTAAGGATCGATCGTCCGACGCTCGTGACAGAACATCACCACCACACTAAGTCATTCAAAAAGATCAGAATAATCACATTTTAGAAGTATCTCAATTACAAAGACTGCGATCACTTAAAAAAAATTTATAACCTGCTTGTAAACGAAAAATAAAAGAAAACATGCAATACAATGACTTAAACGAAATCTTAAAATATAGACGACAATGGGGATCATTTCAAGCTAATCACATCACACAAGTAGCTCCTTCTCCACTATGGCACTGATCCCTCTAAATTACGTACACAATCTTAATTAGTTTTTTATTTAAAATTTGTGGCAAGCATTATTTACTAGAGTGCGAGGTCAACCATGTGCACACAAATATTTACAGTTTTGATGGTGATGGGACACATTGTAAGAGTACTACTATATGCAATCACCCAAAAAATGCCATTTTTTAAAATCTTTTTATTTTACTTGTTTTCAAGATCGGAGATGATTTGTAGTTTCTCTTCTTCCAGCACTATCTCTATAAGAAATCGTAATTTTTTAAAATTTAACCTGAAAATTACGGTAAAAAAGTGAACACAACAGGATCAGTAAAATTAAGTAAGGATCTAGACTTTTTTTTTTGTTGCGCTACAAAATCATATGATTTTAATAGTGGCAGAGCCAAGATGGGTTCACCTGATCCCCTTGCCCCCACGCAAAAATACATTGTGTGTGTAATTTATGGTCCCCTACCTGGACCTGTTGTCTCAACTCTCCTTTCTCTTTCAGGCCCGTGTGGGTGTACACCCACACTCGTACACCACACTCATTTTAATTTCCAACTCATGCCCAAAATTCACCCCCCCCCCCCCCCCCCTCCCGTCTCAAGGCAAGTTCCAAGACCCTTAAATCCCGAGTTGATCCCTTCTCTTGGCCTCTCCCGTCCAGCTCTCTCTCTCTCTCTCTTCAATTTCACACTTAATCCTAAAACCATAAGTCTCATCTCCTCTTTCTCTATCTCTCCTCCCCTCAAATCTCTTGATCTCTAATTTTCAAATTCTTCTTTTGACCATTCTCAAGTTGTTGTGAAATGGACTGCCCCCACGACCAATCACTGGAGCTGCGCAGCGGAATCAACACATGATCAAAGAGTAACGAGAAGAAAAAGAGGGAAAAAAAAGATATTCTGAAGTATAGAAAGTCAACACATAATTTAACGTGGTTCTACCGATCAAACAGATCGTGTGCACGTCCATGGGAGAAGGGGAAAGAAACTTTATTAAATTGTAAGGAGTACAATAAGAAACACTTACACCTCTTTCCAAGAAGATTACAAGCCCTTTGATGACCGCCTAGAATAGCGAACCCTTGTGGCTAAAGTTTTCACAAGATCTCCCTTTTTGATGAATTACATCTTTTAGGAATTGTTAATTTATCGAATACATTGAAGGCCAACCCTAAGAATTTATTTATAGACCATAGAATTCTTCTAGTCTTATACAGACTTCGACAATACGAACGATCACCGCCTCAGAGAAAAGAAAACTCGAATCTAACTCAAAATTAGAAACAATTCCAGAAGAGAAAACAGTCAGACACGACACTAGTTGACTAGGCCCTCACATAAGTCGACTAATAACAGATATAAGTTGACTAATAGCATGTATTAATCGACTATACCCAATTATTAGTCAACTATTATGACAAAATTCGAGAACTTAACTCTCTATTAGCTACCACTAGTTGACTATACCAATGTATAAGTCGATTAATTCTTATCACTAGTCAACTATATCAAGTATAAGTCGACTAATACTGTGTACAACTTCTTGTGCATGCCGTTATTTTATCTTCGAAGTTTCCTCTACCTTCATAATGTATTCAAGTCATAATCCTAACAATCTTCCCGTTGACTTGAATTCGTTCAAGTCCGAGAGTAGCCACCATACTTCATGTGCTCACATCAATGTACAATTGAACAAATCTTGACTTCATCTCCATCTCACTCCCTCTTCTCTGTAACCCCCTCATAGGGTTCACAACTTGATTAGGTTGAACAAGTTCAGGCTAACCTGAACTTGATCACCCAGTAATCTCTTTGATTCACGCAAGATTTACGAGAATTTTCTCCACTATAGCAGTAACGATATGGACTTTCTTGTTCCGCGTCGGCGGTGTCTAGTCCCAATCTACCTTCGAAGTAAAACTGAACATCCGAGTTCGAAAATATTGTAGTA
Organism: Agave tequilana; assembly: GCA_038442645.1. Classification (NCBI taxonomy): domain Eukaryota; kingdom Viridiplantae; phylum Streptophyta; class Magnoliopsida; order Asparagales; family Asparagaceae; genus Agave; species Agave tequilana. The sequence continues at coordinate 512,511 of JAVJIF010029917.1, forward strand.
TCTGATTGTTCCTTACCTCCGATCTTGAAGCCGAGGATAACTGCAATCCACTAACTGTAACCTTCAAATTTCGTAACATGTAAACATTGCCGACATGTTTGGCCTGAAACTTCATATGGACATCTTTGAAAACTTCTATAAGATCACCTTAAGAATTGAAATTGAACCCTTCTCTATGTAGAGTTCCAAGAGAGATGAAATTGTACCTTGATTCGGAACAGGACGAACGCTTTGAAAAGTCGTGATGCATCCATCACGAGACTTAAACTGGATTGTTCTTTCGCCAATTACCTTCCTCGTAATAGAATTTCCAATGAAGAGTTCTCTTCCTTGAACCAAGTGTATTGAGAAGAACATCTTGTTGGAACTGATCTGCTGTGAACATCCAGAGTCAATTATCCATAATCATTGTTACCGATCGATCTGTCTGTAATAAATAAAATGTCACACTCGTCTTCATCCCCTTCGCTAGTTTAGCGATATTAACATCTGATTGTTTTTCTTTAGAGTCCAACAATTAGCTCTAATATGCCCCTTCTCGTGACACCAGTTGCATAGCAAATTCTTATATTTTGAGTTACCAGTGGAATTTCGTTATTACTCTTCTCCTTTGAAAAGTGGACTTGTCCGAAATCATCATGATGAGACCACCGTGAACTGATTGTCAATTTTGCCCTTATTGAGCAGATGGTCCTTGACCTCATTGATCTAGATAGTTGATTTGTCTCCATAGATGATAACTTTTCTAAAGCTCCTATATGAAGAAGGTAAAGAACACAATAATAGAAGTGCTTGATCCTCATCTTCTACATTAACATCTATCTTATCTAAATCATTGATAATAGAGAAAAATTCTGTAATGCGAGACTAGATAGGTGTACCTTCATGCATGTTGAGAAGAAAGAGACGCTGCTTCAGAATCAATCGATTCGCCAACGACTTCTTTAGATAGTGGTCGTGAAGTTACTCTCGCAACGAGGATGTTGTTTTCTCAGTAGAAAACTCATCTAACACTTCATCGGTCAAGTAAAGTTGAATAGCTGTCAATGCTTTCTCATCCAACTCCTGTCAAATTTTTTCCTTTATGTCTTGATTTTTTCCTCCCTCATGAGTGTGCTTTCTTTAACCCACTCTGGGTCAAGATGGCGTTCATCCTAATCTGTCACATGCTGAAATTGATGATATCATCGAACTTCTTAATATTGAACTTGATTGCAGATATCTTCATGTTGACCTTAGTTTGATACCAATTATTGTGAAACGACTCCCCCCATGACCATCGCTGGAGCGGTGCGGCAGAGGATCGACGAGAAACGAAAAGAAAAAGAGAAGTGCTTTATAGTTGATTTGTCTCCATAGATGATAACTTTTCTAAAGCTCCTATATGAAGAAGGTAAAGAACACAATAATAGAAGTGCTTGATCCTCATCTTCTACATTAACATATATCTTATCTAAATCATTGATAATAGAGAAAAATTCTGTAATGCGAGACTAGATAGGTGTACCTTCATGCATGTTGAGAAGAAAGAGACGCTGCTTCAGAATCAATCGATTTGCCAACGACTTCTTTAGATAGTGGTCATGAAGTTACTCTCGCAACGAGGATGTTGTTTTCTCAGTAGAAAACTCATCTAACACTTCATCGGTCAAGTAAAGTTGAATAGCCGTCAATGCTTTCTCATCCAACTCCTGTCAAATTTTTTCCTTTATGTCTTGATTTTTTTCCTCCCTCATGAGTGTGCTTTCTTTAACCCACTCTGGGTCAAGATGACGTTCATCCTAATCTGTCATATGCTGAAATTGATGATATCATCGAACTTCTTAATATTGAACTTGATTGCAGATATCTTCATGTTGACCGTGGTCTGATACCAATTATTGTGAAACGACTCCCCCCATGACCAATCGCTAGAGCGGTGCGGCAGAGGATCGACGAGAAACGAAAAGAAAAAGAGAAGGAAGAAGATATTTCAAAGTATAGAAAGCCAACACACAATTTAACGTGATTCCACCGAACAAACAGATCGTGCGTACGTCCATAGGAAAAGGAGAGAGAAACTTTATTAAAATTTGGGGGAGTACAATAAGAAATATTTACACCTCTCGCTAAGAATATTGCAAGCCCTTTGATGGCCGTCTAGAACAACAAACTCTTGTGGTTAAAGCTTCTCACACGAATCTCTCTCTTTGATGAACTACACATTTTAGAAATTGTTAATTCATTGAATACATTCTAAGGGCTTACTTATAAACCATAGAACTCTTCTAGTCCTATACAACTTCGTCAATACGAACGATCACCACCTCAGAGAAAAAGAAACTCGTATACGACTCAAAACTGGAAACATATTCAAAAAAGAAAACAGTCAGACCTGACACTAGTTGACTAGGCCCTAGTATAAGTCGACTAATAATATGTATTAGTCGACTATGCCAAATTATTAGTCAACTATTTTGACAAAATCCAAGAACCCAACTCTCTGTTGGCTACCACTAGTCGACTATACCAATGTATAAGTCGACTAATTCTTGCCATTAGCCTACTATACTAAGAATAAGTCGACTAATACTTTGTGCACGTCCGTTCTTTAATCTTTAAAGTTTCGTCTACCTTCACGGGGTATTCCAATCATAATCTTAACACAAGCAACAACAACGAGGCCCGAGCTCTAGGACCTCACTCCTTCGTCTTCCGATGTTTGACGGTGACGACTGCAGTTAATTGACAACATTACACAACAACTCCAGGAAAACAAAAAGATTCCTTTTTGTTAACTTATTTGACAAATTTTTGATGATAAATTTAGCAATCAAAAAAATGTTTTGTATCAATGATTTGGATCGTGTTTGTTAAATTTTTATAGGATGTTTTATCTCGAGTGATAATTTTTAATCATTTCTTGAATTTATAGTATAATCTATTGTATTATGCAATCAAAAAATAATGAGCATAAGGTGGGATTACATAAATTTTTTAAGAAGGAATAATATGTTGTGCGCAGCGGCGGGGAACACAACAACCACTCTTGAGGAATCCGCCCACCTGGCGGAGACTCGATGCAGCCGGAGAAACAACCAACACAACAGGAATAATAACCAATAGAGAAAAGCAATCAATACACAAATTTAACGAGGTTCAGCAACGTGCCTACGTCCTCGGGCAAGGGAGAGAGATTTTATTGATTCAACAATCAATACAATTAATATAAGAGGGGAACTTGAGGAATTCTTGGAGATACTTCTTGGATACAATACATGAGGCTCTAGCCTCTCTTTTATAGCCACAGTCCCTGGATTTAAGGAAACCCAGATTGGATTTGATTCCATCCAGAAAAGGAATCCGAATCCTAAAAGGAAAGTCCAAACGCGCTTGTCGGTCGACCGGCCGGTCGACCGACCCATGCCGCGGTCGACCGTGCCGGTTGACCGGGCCAACCGAGAGCAGCCCTACTTTCAGTCGGTCGACCGGGCGGTCGACCGGGCGGTCGACCGCTTCCTTCTTGTCCACGTTCGTGCACGCCGGTCGACCGGGCGGTCGACCGGGCGGTCACAACCTGGCCTGCTCAATGCACCGTTTCTCGCTCCTTATTTTCTGATCTCTGTGCTAACTTCCTCTACTCCTCTATCTCCTCTCTCCCACAATTCTCCATCTCGGTGAAGATTTTTCAAATCTGAGCCGATCTCCAACGAATTCCAGTTTATCACCTGGCGAAATCGACACACGATCTCGACTTGCGCGCTCTGGACGAAATCGACACACGATCTCGGCGAAATCGATACACGATCTCGGCTTGGAATCTGTAGCTCAGATATCAACTGGGATGCACCACCCATGCCTTCCCTACACTTCACCTTAGGAGAACTTCCATACATGCCGATCACCGAACGTGTCTCCAACTCAGCAACTACATGACCTCACGAAGAACTCATCAAGAGCCAACACTGACTCTCCAACTGACTATCTCTATCTAGTCTACATGTCTTCAGCTGACGGTCCAACCAAATCTGAGTAGAGCACACCGAAAACTATCATCGGCTTCAACAACTGGATGCACATCCCTCATATGCAGCTCAACCATCTTCTCACCAGAAGATTAACCTGTTCATCGAGAACACAATACCTCACCTCTACATGAAGTCCAACTAGCCACAACACTTCACTTCTACGTGAAGTCTCTCCACCTCTATGTGAAGTTCCAATCGGCCACAACTTGAGAACCCAGACAGCTTCATATGCGTTGCATCACCAAATTTGGCTGCGCCATTACGGTTGCCTATGTACCTTACCCAAAGGATCAAGCCAACCGTAGTTCATTCAAATGAGCTCCATCAAGCTCAAGCGCTTGTACCTGTATTTGCAGCAGCGAACCTATCTGGCTGAGTCATATGAATCTCCTCATGACCATCATGGAGAACAACGGCCTTCAACTTGAGCTTGTCGCGATTACAAGCTTGAGATTCATGCTTCTTTACCCATGAGTGTGGTTTTATCTTGGTTCCAATGGCTGCAAACAACTCGACATTCTGATCAATGTCTTCAACCTATTCAGCATCAACCCTGGCTACATGATCTCCACCCGGTGTCACATCCGGTGAAGACTTCTCTGATGCCGAACCAACTGGAGATGGTGGAGTAGCATTAACCTCCACCCTCTGCGATACTTCCTTGGTCTCCGTCCTCTCCACCTGCTGAGAGACGGTAGACTTCAACACTGAAGTTTCATCAAATGTGACATGCCTACTCAACACGATCTTCTTGTTTTCGGGGTCCCACAACCTGTAGCCTTTTATATTCCTTTTCATACCCAAAAACACAAACCTCTTTGCTCGCGGATTCAACTTGCCATCCTTGGCATTGAAGTAGGTCGGACTTCTAAATTCTCGCAGCAAACCATGATCTTGAGCAGCTTTTCCAGACCAAATTTCTAATAGAGTTTTACCTCCTATCGCAGTCGATCCATTTATGAGATGGCTAGCATATACAATCGCCTCAGCCCAAAACGATTTGTCTAATCCTATATTAGAAAACAACCACCGAACCTTCTCCAGTAAGGAACGGTTTACTTCCCTATCCAACCCATTTATACCTTTTGTGAAGTGAGTAGCAATACCGGTGTTCTGGCCAAATCGTAGGAATTGGTTCATGTCTCTTCCAATATTACCAATCTGTAGCTCCTTGATCTTCCTACCAATCTGCTTCTCCATTCTTCCATTCCACTTCACCAACATATCCAGGGTTTCACACCTTTGTCTTATGAGATATATCCAACAATGCCTAGTTAAACTATCAACAAAAGAGATAAAGTACCTGTGACCTCCAAGCGATGCAGTTTTAGCAGGTCCCCAAATGCTTATGTGAACACAATCAAGAAAACCTTCTGAGCGGTGAGTACTAGTGCTGAATTTCACCTTCTTCTTGTCCAGAACGCTGTGTTCACCTTTCAAGTTGCAGGTAGCAGCACCTTCCAATGATCCCTTCTTTGCAGGAGCTTGCAAAGACCTTTCACCTTCATGTCCGACCTTCACCTGCCAGACCTTCGTGCAACCATCAACTGGAGAAGTAGAAGTCTCCACCGGACCTGTAACCGTACTACCCTTCAAGTAGTAGAGATTGTCCTGGCGGACGCCCTTCATCACCACCATCGCGCCTTTGATCATCTTGAGAACAGCATCTCGTACAGATATCATAAGACCCAATGCTTCCAAAGCGCCAACAGAGATAAGATTCCTTTTGAGTTGAGGTACATACCTCACCTCCTTCAATTCTCGTACTATCCCATCATCCATATTGATACAGACTGTACCCATCCTTCTATATTACACGGATGATCATAACCCATGACCGTGTAACATCCATCTAACTTCTCAAAACTAGAAAACCAGGCCCTATTCGGGCACACATGATAGGTAGCTCCGGTATCTAAGATCCACTCAGCATTATCTGAGTTACAAACAGTAGGAGTAGTAACAGAGAGAGAATATCGATGAGTCTTCATCTGATTCATCCGCCTGTGCGAGATTCGCCTTGGTGTTTGACTTTACCTTCTTATCTCTGGCCTTTGGACATTCAGCTTTTCAGTGCCCTAGTTCCTTGCACAAGGCACACTGATTCTTCTTTAGATTTCTGAAGCCTGATCTGAACTTCGATCTTTCCCGATCATCACTTCCCTTCCTATTGGAACTTCTGCCTTTTTTCTCCAATGTCTCTGCTGTTGTGCTTCCCGAAGAAGATAGCCTGTCCTGTCTCCTTACTTCATAACTCACAAGAGCAGCCGACACTTCACTGTAGTTAAGGGATTTCCTTCCATTGAGAAATGTAAGAGTAAAGATCTCATACTCTTCCCTAGGAAGAGAGTTCAAAAGTATTACCGCCTTATCCTCTTCACTAGTCTCCATATCCATATTAACTAGATCTGTAAGAAGCTTCGTATAGCAGTTCAAGTGTTCATTGACGGAGCATCCTTTTTGCATCTGAAACCCATAGAGCTTACTCTTCAACTGCAATCGCGACTCTATACTTTTCGTCAGATACTTCTTCTCCAGGATCTCCCACAGCTGCCTCGTAGATGTCTTATGCAACACTTGATACTTGATGTCTTGTGTCAGACAAGACCTGATCAAGCCACACACCGAACGGTTCATCTTGTCCCAATCTTCTTTCATCGTGGATGCGCGCTTCTTCTCTGACCGTAGAGTGTCTTCGATGTTTAATGCCGTCAACGCATCCATAACCTCACACCTCCACATACCAAAGCTGTTCGTGCCGTTGAACTTCACCACATCAATCCTTGGATGTGGATTCATAAATCTCACAGATGTACTTTCTCCAGCCATCTTCTCAACTGATTCCTCAAAGCAATATGGAAACAAACGGAGTTAGATAAAACAAACTAGATAAAGACTGGATCTTTACCTCCACGCGAAACCCTCAAAGAGTTTTCGAAACAATCTATCCTCCAAATTGATTCCTCGAGTAATCTACAAGCTGTTTTTGAGATCGGCACACGATCCTACAAACAGTCCCAACGCTGATCCAAGATCGACACACAATCTCCGCCAATCAGCAACAGATGCCCTTGAATCAACAGATGATCCCACGACGAACCTGGGATGCTCTGATACCACTTGTTGTACGTAGCGGCAGGGAACACAACAACCACTCTTGAGGAATCCGCCACCTGGCGGAGACTCGATGCAGCCGGAGCAACAACCAACACAATAAGAACAACAACCAATAGAGAAAAGCAATTAACACACAAATTTAACGAGGTTCGGCAACATGCCTACGTCCTCGGGGTAAGGGAGAGAGAGATTTTATTGATTCAACAATCAATACAACTAATACAGGAGGGGAACTTGAGGAATTCTTGGAGATACTTCTTGGGATACAATACATGAGGGCTCTAACCTCTCTTTTATAGCCATTGAGTCCCTGGATTTAAGGAACCCAGATTGGATTTGATTCCATTCAGAAAAGGAATCCGAATCCTAAAAGGAAAGTCCAAACGCGCCTGTCGGTCGACCGGCCGGTCGACCGACCCATGCCGCGGTCGACCGTGCCGGTCGACCGGGCCCAACCGAGAGCAACCCTGCTTTCAGTCGGTCGACCGCTTCCTTCCTGTGCATGTTCGTGCACGCCGGTCGACCGGGCGGTCGACCGGCCTCCTCCACCAGTCGACCGGGCGGTCGACTGGGAGCACAATCTGGCCTGCTCAATGCGCCGTTTCTCGCTCCTTGATTTCTGATCTCTGTGCTAACTTCCTCTACTCCTCTATCTCCTCTCTCCCACATAATACAATACCGTGGAGTAAGAAATGTCTTTTTAGGCAGCATAATAATCTTCTTTGATTTAGTTAATCGATTAGAATGGTTCATACTACTTTAAAGAATTAATAAAAGTTGGTGGTTAGAGTTAAAACCTTTTTAATATGAAAAATGAATGTAACGTGAAGTTTACTACCAATTTGCAAGTAACTAGCTATCTTTAATTTGGGGACTAACTTTTAACGTTATTAAATTACTTATTGTTGTATTCAATGAAGGTGTAATTTCATTTTGTAACATTCAATTTTATACAATAGAATATATATTGGGACTTTCAAAGTTTGAGATTTCATTCTTTCTTGCACTCTCTTAGAACTATTATTGTTAGTTATTAAATATTATTTATAATTTTAATATTATTATATATTGAATGTTATTTGTGCCCTCTACTTCAAAGTCCTAGCTGCGCAACTCTTCTTAGGAAGGAAACAAATTCACATCGAACACAAGATACTTAAAAGTTGAAGCCGATTTTGCTAGTTCTATGTCATCGTCACCGTCGTCATCATCTCTTGCCGCATTGTTATCGGCCACGTTATCACCACAGGCGCATGTAGGGATGGCAACAGGGCGGGTCGGGGCTGGGTTTTGAACACCCCGTCCCCGTACCCGAAATCCCAAAACCCGCCCCGTCCCTGCCCCAGACCCCGTTGGGTATTTCACAATCACCTCCATCCCTATCCCGGCGGGTAATAAAAATACCCGACCCGACCCGACCCGACCCGACCCGAAATCGTGTATTGGGCTCAAATTTTAGGGCAAATTGGAGTTGGATTTTGGACCATTTAGTTTAAATATTTATAGCGAATGACATATTTGTAATTAATATTAAAAGCTGGGTTATTTAAGTAGATGTATATATAATATTATTATACTCATTATATGAAAAAATAGCGGGGCGGGTACGGGGCGGGTAACGGGGCGGGGCAATGCTATACCGTACCCGTCCCGCCCCGGCCTTTGTTATTTCAGGTTTTCCCCGTTACCCGACCCGAACCCGATCAATGATCAAAAAAAACCCGCCCCATTCGGGTCGGGTCTGGTCGGGTCCCTGCGGGTACGGGTCAAATTGCCATCCCTAGGCGCATGGTGCCTGCATATGTTGTTGACCTCACCGCTTTGCTTTCCATGCCATCGACCGAGGAGGTGGTGGTAGAGTAGTCGGGGCGAGTAGGCCATAGAGAAGATTGAGGTGGACTAAGGCGGTGCAAGTGGAAGAGAAGGTAGAGACAGTAGACGAGGAGTTGTTAAAGGAAGAAAAAAATCGGCAGAGAAGTTGCGATTGATATTAATGTCAAATTTTCATGATTACTGATGTGAAATTGAGTTGAGTAGATCTTACTATCAGGTTTGACACTTGAAGATTTCACAAGGAGTACATTGATCATTTCTCATGGAGAACATATTTCACGGGGTTCGGACGGGTTCGAGTACTAATGTGGGTTTGGGTTTCGATGAGTTCGGGTCAGGCGGATTTTGGAAAGTAAGAAACTAGCCCTGTCAGTGGTCAGGTAGGTTTTTAAAGACGCAAGGGCTCGTTTTGGCAACATAGTTTCTGGAACCGGGGTTACATTTAAGTTAAAATGAAACTGAGTTTTGTAACCACACAAACCTCATTTTCTGAAATGTGAGTTATATTTAAGTTAAATGAAAAATCTATTTAAAGCAGAGTTTCAATAACCTCAGTTTTGACTATCAAACGAGACCAATTTCAGTCTCTCATTTTTAGACTGAAACTCTTTCACACTAAGATTTGGAAAACTTAACCTTGTTGCCAAACAAGGCCTAAAAGATTCGTTTTCCGCGGTGTGGTACGGTTCGTTTCTGTTGAAACCCGGCCCAACGCACACCCCTATCTGGATCCTAATTTATGCTGGATCCGACCCGAATGAGACCTCTTATCCGCTAGTGTTAACCCTTTTTTAACTTTTGAAAATAAAACTCTCTCGAGGGACTTAAAACCCTTCCCACAAGCAATTATCAATTTTCAGCAGCAGGTCCTAATTCTTTCCTCATCAGATATCTTCGCAAAATATCAAAAGCAAAAGGAAAGAAAATTGTCATCGAAGAAGAGAGACAGCGAGCGAATTAGCGATGGATTTGTGCTCGGAAGAGGCAATGAAGTACGCGTGGGAAGGGGCGATCCCTCTCCAGATCCATCTCCACGAGTCCGAGATCACCACTCTCCCCCCTCCTCCTCCGATTCTGGTAACTGATTCAACTCAATCAATCAGTAACCCTAAATTTTAGGATTTCTTCAAATTTGCTATTACTACAAGATGAATAAAATAATTTATACAACTCTACAAGATTGGTTCTTGCTGTTAATGCCTCAAAGTCAATGTGAGCACTTCTGATCTTAGGTTTTCCATTGTCTTGTAGGATTTTAGGGGACTGAACAATTTACGGCATTCATGATTTTATGGTACTATTTTCAGGTTTTAGGTCCACGGCTTGGTTATTTTGCCGCTGTTAACGCCTCTTATAAAGCCTCATTTTAATGGCACACTTCCTCCTGGCATCGAAACTGTTTGGTTCGACTACAAAGGGTTGCCACTAAAATGATATTCTTTTTTATTTGTTTTTTTGCCGTCAATTGTCTTCTGGTGTTTTGTTATAAGTAGTTGCAGTAACTATATAACCATCAAAACAAGTTTAAGAGCTTCCCGGTGATCATAAAAATACGAAAGACCAAAATGCTTGCACTATCAAGAGGTAAAATTATCAGCTTCTTTACGGGTATAATCTTTGAGGGAAAAAAAAGAAAATCATCACATTGTTATATAAGAGTTGAAGATGCATAACATAATTGATTGGAAGCTTTCTTAATGATATACACTTAGAATTAGCCTAGCTTTGTTTTAGAATTGGCTAGCGGTAAAGGCTTAGAGCGAGGATATATAGTTAGAATGGTGCTTGTGTTTGTGAACGGCACTAGTTCTTCAAGCTTAAGAAATTAAAAGGTTGAATCAAGGTTTTGAATATCGCTCAATGAACAATGGCGTACAACTTGATTACAACTCTTAGAGGGGCTCCCATATTATGATGGGCACATGATAAATTAATCATTCCCCCCTCCCACTCTAGCACACGTGGCAAGAGGGGGTAGAATCTCTGCCTGAACTAAAAGATTTTGTGAGGACAATTTTTTTTTGTCTTGGAGTGTGGCTCATTGGATGAAACGTGTCGGCTGTTGGGCTGATGACATGAGATGAATCAAATTGAAATTTGAAAGGGCAAAACTTCCACTGGGAATTGATTAAAGTAGTAGATCTGAAAACTAGACTAGAGTAGAAGTTGCACAACGTTTGTGTATCTCTTCCCTTTCCCTGGAAATAGTGTTGTTCTCTGCACAAACTACGATTCTAGCGATAACTTCTTTATAATCTTTATATTGAATGATGAATCTTGTTTTATGTGAAGTACTGATGCAGTTCTTATTAGGTACATACCAACAGGAGTTCTTTTTGATCTTCTGTGTGCAGAACCAGAAAGACCATGGAATCTCACAGTATGCTTTATTTTTTCATTTATTTCTGAAGATTTTTGAAATATCAGAGCATCTTATTTTATTCTCGTTATAGCTTTAGTTCATGTGATATATTTAAATGTGTCTTTTTAGACATTTCAGTTTCATGATTTATTAACTCAACGGCTTTTTCTACTGTCTATGTTGTGATCCACCCCCACCCGCTACTGCTGAAAAAAGTAAAGATAATAAGAAGAAAAAGAACCACCTTAAAAACCACCCTGCATTATTTTTCCTGTATGAGTATTGCATTTCTCTATGTTCCCATATTCATGGTTGGTCTTTTGTGCTTAATGTGGCTTGGCCTTAGTATTCATTGATGAGCTTTTATGTTCCAACTATTGGTATTAAATGTATTTGTTTAATGTGTCTTTGCATCACCTACCTTGTGTTTTTTGTCTTATTAGAACAGTCATAGGAAAATCTTCAGAAGGCCATGCTTGTTTCGTGGATCCTAATTCAGTAAAGAAAGTATTCACTTGGTTGGGAAGGTATTTATAGTTAGGAAACAGGCACTAGGATTTTGTTTGAAGCACTTCAATTTATGTGTAACATGTATTATGGGATGGCAAGCATCAAGATTGAATTTTTGTGGTTGTGATGTACCAGCCATTCACTTACAATACTTTTTCATTTGAGACACAAATATTACGTTGGAACATTACTTCTTATCTCGAATTTACCAGTTTGGTAAGGGCTTAACTTAGTATGAGAACAAGCATGTGGAAAATGGGTTCATGACAACCTCCATGTCTCAAGTATCATACAATTCTTACTTCTTGTTAGGTGAGCATGTGCTTATTTTCTTTCTTCTTACCTGACACCAATCCCTATGAGTTACATATTTGTAGTCAAGGGAACTATGGCCAATAGGGAGTGATCATGCCTTTCAACCTTGGTGTCCAGAGGTAAATCAACAACTTTTAGTAATTTAATTTAAGCTCACATGAGCAAGGAGTGACCTCTAAAATCCCCCCAGAGCTAGACAATATCTAGAGGAAGAGGAAAAATCACATTTACTTTTGAGCCACAAAATAAGCCAAAGCACCAAAATGGATTTTTTATCCGTCTAAATTACATTACTTTGATGACCACTCAATGAAATAATAGCATTAATCATTTTAGAAGCATGAAGTACTAGTTTATCTGCCCTCATATCTAATAATATACTGCAAACTCTTTGGGGCTTAATGACTAATATCATGTCCTCATAATGTTCATCAATTTAAAGGATTCCCACTATAATAACCTTCATTTAGTTCAACGACCCATACCTCTAAACTCTCATTGAATTCAACCAACCATATTTCTAGAATTCAGTTGTGTTTTCCAAAGCATATCCAAGACTAATCCATCTGATTATCGAGATGATCATAACATTTTCTTATTTTTTTAAAGATTGTTATATTATTAAGTTATTGTGTTTCAGGTATTGGGTGTATTATCTATTATAAACCCAAACTTGTATTGGTTACTATATAATAAACTTGAGGCTAAGAGATTGTTTATGCTTTCTCAGATCTCTTTTCACAAATTTAATATGCTATCAGAGCATCTAAAACCCTAACCCGAGTTTTCTTTCTCCACCACCACTCAAAAAACCTAATCTCTTCTTTTCTCCATCTCATGTCTACTCGCTGACCTCGTCCTTGCCCATAATAGCCCTCGCTGACACCTCTCCACCACCCTTGCTCCTTCACTGACGTCTTCTTCACCACGCCCGAGCCTCGCCGAGCATCCCCTCTTCCTCTCAAGCTCTGTCGGCACCAATGTTTAAGAGAGCCGTAGGCTGAGGACTAGCACCTAGGGGCCTAGGCTGGGCCTAGACTTTTCCTATTTTTAAAATTTTAAAATTTATTTAGGTGTATTACATATTAAAAAACATTAAAAGTCATAAAAGAGGAGAAGATTTTCATACCTCAGGTTCATATAATTTTCAATATTTTTTCGGTGAAGCGGGCTCAACCGCTTAACCAAAAAAATAAAATTTAAAAAGCGGTTCTCTCAGGAGGCCTAGGGGTCGCCTCAGCCTAGGCGGGCACGTGGAAGGATTTTTAAAACACTGGGTGACCCCTCTTCCTCAGATTTGAATCTTCTTATTGCACTTCGTAAGGATAAACGATTTTCTATCATGCATCTTATTTCAAATTTTGTATCTTATGATCATCTTACCCTATTATCTCCTCAGTTTGCCATGTGTATATCTTCTATTTTTATATCCAAGTCTTATGAGGATGCAATAATGTACCCAAAATGGAAGCAAGTTATGAATGAGGAGATGGGTGCTCTCCTTTCTCGTCAAACCTGGGAACTTGTGTCTTCTTCCTATGGACTTTCTGTTGTCAATTGTCGCTGAGTGTTTGCAGTAAAGTATCGACCAGATGACACGATGGATAGATAAAAGGCTCGTTTAGTTGCTAGAGACTTTACTCAGACTTACATGGTGGATTATCTGGAGACATTTTTCTCCCGTTGGTCGTCTCAACTCCATCTGTGTTTTGTTCTCTCTGGTGGTTAATCAACAGTGGTAGATGTTTCAGCTAAATGTGAAAAATGCCTTCTTATGTGGTGATCTTGATGAGGAGGTTTATATGGAGCAACCTCCCGAGTATGTTGCTCAGAGGGAGAATATGGTTTGTAAGCTCAAATAAGACGATATATGGCCTCAAGTAGAGCTCACGGGCTTGGTTCGAAAAATTCAATCGTGTTATGAGCGAAAGTAATTTTCAGCAGTATCAATCTGACCATTCAATATTCATTCATCATAGCTCAGCTGGCTCTGTGATTAAAGTAGTTTATGTTGATATTTTGTTTTCTAGAAGTGATATTGATGGCATTGAAAAGGTCATGGCCTATCTTAAGACACATTTTGTGACCAAAGACATGGGGAGACATCGATACTTCCTTGAGAATGAGATTTCTCATAATATATAGGGAGGACCTATTTCTCAACGGAAGTATGCATTAAATATACTACAAGAGACTGAAGTTCTTGGTTGCAAACATGTGCGGACTCCTATGGATGCAGACACTGACTTGTGGGATGAATTTGGACCTCTACTTGAGAATGTTACTCAATACAAGAGATTAGTGGGTAGCTTATTTATCTCACTCTAACTAGACCTGATGTTATCTGTGTTGTTGGTTTGGTGAGTCAATTCATGTATAAACTTAGAGAGGTTCATTGGAAGGTAGTTTTGAGGATACTGACCAATCTCAAAAGGTCTTCTGAAAAAGGATTGTTGTATAAGAAGAATGAGTATGTACAGATTGAGATCTTTTCTGATTCTAATTATGCAGGGAATAAGAGAGATAAAAAGTCTACTTCTGCCTACTGTCTTTATGTTGGAGAAAACTAGTCACCTAAAGGAGCAAGAAGCAAACTATTGTATCCCGTTTCAGTGCAAAGGCTGAGTATAGAACAATGACTCATATTACATGTGAGATGATGTAGCTGAAGACCTTGTTGCGAGAACTTAGTTTTTGTGAGGAGGGTCCTATGTCCATGTATTTTGATAATCAAGCTGCCATCTATATAGCTAGCAATCTTGTCTTCCTTGAGATGACAAAACACATTGAGGTGGATTGTCATTTTATTCGTGATGCGGTTGTTCGAAAGTTGATTTCTACCCTCTTCACTTTCTCTTCTGAAGATGTCACATATATGTTTAATAAACCCGTTCCTTATGGAGTTTTTTCTTATTTGTGTAACAAGTTGGGCATGAAAAATATATATGCTCCAGCTTGAGGGGCAATGTTAGATTATTAAGTTATTGGGTTTCTGGTATTGAGTGTGTTATCTATTGTAAACTCAAACCTGTATTGGTTGCTATATAATAAACCTGAGTATGAGAGATTGTTTATGCTCTCTCAGATCTCTTTTCACAACTTCAATAAAGATTAATATCATAATTTGTTTGTAGTTAAGTTTTGACATAACTCAGCTGAGGAATAAAAATGCACGTGTTGCATGAGTGCAAATCTAATAAAAAGTTCAACGGTTCCACATCGCTTTTCACTTCTCCTTTGTACAGAGGTGCAATTTTTTTCTTTCCTATTTTTTTGGTGAGGATTGAGACTTGAAAGCCCGTATGCAACATGCCTCACTAGGGCATGTTCATTGCCCATTGAGAAATTAGAAATGCGAAGTGCATCTATACCTTATGAAAATTGTTTTTTGCACAAAACTCCATTCTCATTACACTTTACAATTTACAAACATGGACATGTCCATCATAGTGACATCTATGCATAAAATTTCAAAATGTACTATAAAATTGAAATTATGAAATATTGATATTACAACTTTAGACATAAATATATCACATGACATTATTAATGTTTTTTCGTATCCATCTTTAATAAATAATAAGTATCATGTTTTGCATGTACATACTATATGCTTAAAATTAGAAATTGATACATTAAGTGGGTTACTTACATATAGATTATGTTGCATGGACACGGACACACCAAAACGGATATGACACGATACAATGGCACACAAAAAGTTCCTAAAAGTACATACAAAAAGGAAGTACTGTGTTCGATACACGGTTTAACATGTGTGTTCAACATGTCTAACACGACACGACTCAACATTTAAAGTGTCTGTGCTACGTAACATATGGATCTCCAATCAAGTGGGTCCCATTGAATAATGTTCCAACTAGCAGAAAGTGGAGCGCATGGGAAGGTGTTGTTAAACAGTGTAAGCGTTGAAGCAGTCAACAAAGTACTTTAGTGGGGGCTAAATCGGGGAGCTAAATTAATAAATAAATATAATTCATGTACATACACAAATACACCCTTAAAAAAGATAAGATTTTAACAATATGAATGTGTTAAAATTGCTTACAATGATTGATGATAGGAGAGTATATTAGGTATCTATCGAGTTGAATTTTTTTAAAGAGCCAATAGATATGTCATGCATGAGGATTATAATTATCCTAACTGCTAATAATAGCTAAATCAAATGTCCTATGCAGTATGCATGTAAAAAAATATGGGAAGAGAAAGAGCTAAGTCCTTGTCAAAGGTTGTTTATTCCTTGCTGGTCCGATCTGTGAGTGAGAGGTAGAGAAAACCCTTTATCGGATATAGCTGAATACCAAAAAAGTAGAAGTAATACTAATAATTGATCAAAAATTGATTAAGAATTAGAAAAAGACTTGCAGTGACAAATAAAGTTTATATTATCCTTGATTCAATTTGATTAAATAATTGGAGAAAGATTGAAAAGAAAAAAAACTGGAAAAGAGTCAGAGAATCCCTAAAAAATAAGAATAAGAAAATAAGCTCGAACAAAATCGCAAAGAATAGTTGGGCTTCTCAGCGGTGAAGAACTTGTCATAGTTCGTTGCCGATGATTTTTATCGCCAAAGTGGAAAGCTTGCTATCACTATTGCAAAAAAAGTGAAGTTGAAGCTATGAGAAGTTGAAGGAGGTGATGAATGAATCTTATCCTTACCAAGCGGGTCTAGATCTAAGGCAATTACCAAGTTAAATAGATACTGGTTTTAGAAAATGGAACTTTTACTCAAAGCGCCCACTTTTAGCGAGTATTTTAGCGCCATTTTCAACTTTCACCCACCATGGTGGGCCGTTTAAGGATAAGAACATAACACGTTAAGGCACGAAACGTTACAGTAGCCGCTGTAGCGCCGCTATGATCTGCTTGAACACTATCATTGAATTGAGTCTTCAAAAAAAAAATATATATATATGTAACACAAAATAGAAAAAGGAGATTTTCACAGTCGACCTAAATGGCTAAAAAGTAATATTGTTCCATAAACAATCTACGAAATAGATTCACTTAAATTCAAATAGCTACAAAATTAATTTTAAATTTCACAAACATGTGCTCTATGAATTTTATTTTTGCGTATAATATTTTGTAAAAAAATCTTCATTTTTGAACATATCCATCCGAATAATTTTTTTATCAATTATCTCTTAATATTTGCAATATTTATGTGCATACCATCAAAATATATCTCTTCATGAGCACATGTATGCTATTTGTGTGTCTATGCCATCTCTATAATATAGCAAATACATCTGAACAAAAAAATGAGATGAATAGGATAATATTTCTTGCGCAGGACCTTTATTTATAACACAAAATCAGTCAACATGTTAGATGCATTCACCAATCACAAATGCTTGATGAAAGGAGAACAAACATGAAAAGAATGTTTTGGGCTTTCCATTTGTAAAACTAAAAGAGTTACCATTCTCTAAATAGTATCTTTTGTTTATCCTTTTAATCTGACATCACTTAAATTTATACAATTTTCATTTTAAGTGCACGTGCATTTGTTTGTGCCAGATAACTTATCTCTTTGTAACTAGATTTGCTATATGCATATCTTGGGTTATGACCACTGAATTAATGGTTCTATACCTTTTAATATGATGACTCTTACAGGTTCATTTTAAAGGACATCCGGGGGAAATTTTGACGCCTTGTGAGGGTCAGGACAATGTAAAATGGAGCTATATTAATTCATTGAAAGAGGTCTGACAACATAGTTTGTCTGGAAAAGCTTGCTTATATAATTTTAATTAGCTTCTGTGATTCATTTTAGTGAAGAGTTGCCTGCCAATTTAGGTTTTTGCATATGTGGATTTTCAAATCTTTATATGCAAATATGATTCAAATGATGATCCTGCCTTGATTAACTTACGTGACAGGAGTATAAGAGCATGGTGACTTTAGGCAGTTTCTGGAGCCATTCCCATGAACCACATTCTTATCGTTTTTGAATATGCATGTCCGTAATTCAACATTGATCTTCTTAAGAAAAACTGTTAAATCTTTTTATTAATAATTGATAATGCTAAATTGAGTTTATTATCACCCCCTATAATAATCTTAATAGTGGAATCCAAACAAAAGTATTTTGTATTATAGATATGTATGTATGTAAACACACGCACACACATGCATACACACTCACAAACACATATTCTGAATGTTTGATGTAATATGTGCCAACATTGAACTGGTTCATTTAAAAGTAATGCTATGCACACAACATTTTGGCTTCATTACTTAGACCAAGTTAGGTAAGAAGGGATCTGATCTGAGCTTTGTTGGCTTCATATTCATATATGAGTCACACAAGAAACAATTTTTATTTCCCTTGTCACAGTTAAAAATGTTTTGTTTTTCCCTTTTTCTAAATAAGTGGCACTTTGTTGCATGAAGAAGCGTGTTCTTTGGAATGGTTGGGACATGTGACGAGGTCTGTTGGTTATTTGGCCATTAGGAGTGCAAGTCGAGCATGTCAATGCGGGTTTGACTCCATTCCTTAGCTCGACTCAAATTTTCAAATCCTTGACTGGAAACCAAACCCAGGGTCGCTAGGATTTGAACTTTTATCTGACCCCCTTACCCACCCGAATTTGGGTTAGACCAGGTTTAGGCCAAGTAGGGTGGTGGTGATGAAGCGGAGGAGATGTTGGTTGTGGTGAAGACGCGGCAATGGCTGGAGGAAAGAATGGGCGAGAGAAGGTAGGGAAGAGGGAGAAGGGCAGTGGTGATGTTGGAGACAATGGTGGCTGGTGGTGACAATGGTATTGTTGCAGGAGAAAGAGGTGGTTATGACCCCGAACGCGCTCGGGGAGGGGGGTGCGCGTTGGATCTCTCTGCGTTATGGAAGCAGTAGAGGTGGAAAGGGGGAGAAAGAGGATATTAGAAGGCACTAGGAGGCAACCACCTAATTTGAGGAATCCCTCTCTAGCCACTATGTTTATTTAAGATTTTTGGATCAGTCAACCACTATTCCTGAACCTGACCCAGTTTGAGATTGGTTTTCATTTTTTATCCTGAAGGTGACTGGATCTTTATGCACCTCAACTCAAGCACAGAAAATTGTTGAGTTGCGCCCGTCTGGGCAGGTTCAGCACATCTGACTTGCAACCTTATCAACTTCTTTGGAGGATGCTATGAGCTAATTAAGCAGGGGTTGTACTAAACTCAACAGCTACTGACCCTCATTTGTTCTTTTTCGTTTTTGACGATTCGTTCCATCCAATGTTAAAAGAATCTGCTACACCTTTACTTGCATACTTCTTATACTTCCCCCATTCATTTTATAGGGGTTCCTGCATTTGGCATCCTACTCTGTAGTGTTATAATTCTCATGCTAACCAAACCATCCGTGAACCACATCACAATCAATATCATTATGCCATCTACATAATCATGAATGTTCTTATGATTTGTTTCAATACAATTTGGAGCTCTGTAGAATGGAAATCCTCATCTGCCTGCAGTATTGCATTCTGTATTAGGACCCTTTAACCATGTAGTTGTATGTCATTCACATTAACAGGCATCTGTCTCTTTTCCCTTGCCTCGTATTTTCCATCAAATTTGACAATGTGAAGGTCTTGTATGTAAACTATAGTTGAGTTTGGTGACTATTCAAATGAAAGATTTGGATGACAAAACTTGTTTCATGGTTGTTGCGTACTAACATGCTTTATATCTGCAGGCAGCATACATCATTAATGGGAACTGTAAGAATGTCATGTATATGTCCCAGGCAGATCAATTTGAGCTTTGGCAATCATTGCTAAAAGGTATATGTTCATTTCAGCTGATAATTCTTGAGCCTTTCCTTTATCTTATAACAATACATGTACTTCTCACTACCTCTATACTACTATATCAACTATCAAGTGTAATGCTTTTGATATACGGTGCAATTTTATAGTCTTTCAACCCTATTCTAGTACATCAATTAAAGACAAAAATATTCTGTAAGAGTAGGTTATTGCACATCAGTTGCATTGTAGCAAGAATTAGATTTCAGCTGAAACGTTTTGGCTCTGGCCATTCGGGTTCATTTTGGTGGGGAGCAGTTCAAAACTAAGTGAAAAAATTCTGTTTCAGATGATATTTAACTTATTACACTTAGAAATGCACAAATGACATGCATTTAGTCAATCAAAGTCAAAAGAAACATAAGCCATCTCCTTGAGAAAACCACAGAGAATTGGAAAAAATGGTGTCAGGTTATTGCACATCTGTTGCATTGTCGCAAGAATGAGGTTTCAGTGGAAAGTTTTTGGTTTTGGCCAAACACAAAAAAAGGCACATGGACTAAATAGAGTAAGCTCCTCTTAAGTTGCCAAATGTAAAAATTGACAAGAGTGTTGACATAACTTGTCTAGACAGGTTAAGAGCAGTTAACTTCTCAAAATGCAGAGTTTATTTATCCTTTTCTTTAGATGTGTTACCCCTCTATTCATATAGAACATGTTGAAACCACCCTCCTCAGCGCAAGGATAACCTTATCTAACAGGTTAGCTAACTTAAATCTTTCTTTATCCAGAATGAATAAATTCTTTTTCTCAATCTGTTCTTAAACATCTGCCAAAGGAGGCCTAATTGATTGCACTTGGAAATTGCACAAGTCACATCCATTTAGTCAATCAAAGTCGAAAGAAAGATAAGTGCTTTCTGATCCTTGAGAAAGCTGGAGAGAATTGCAAAATATGAGGCTATTGCATGTAGTTGCATTGTGATTAGAATTAGGTTTCAGCTGATATGTTTTGGTTTTGGCCATCTGGTTATTTTGGTGGACACCTGTTCAAAGCTAGGTGGGATGAAAAAGATGTGTTTCCGATGTCTTTTTATTACAGTTGGAAAGTGCACAAACCACATGCATTTAGTCGATCAAAGTAGAAAGAAACAAAAGCAGCTCTCTAATCCTTGAGAAAGACTAGCGAGGGAGATGGCCCTAACCATATTCCTTAACACCTGTTTCTCCTCTCTACTGCTCATGGTCAATGAAAGCAGGCTTTGTTTGGCAGAGGACAAAAGGTAAGAGTTGGACATGAAATTCTCATCACGAATTCAATTTTAAACTAGTGTAGAGATTCTAAGACGGTATCAGAGTTACTCAGCGCTAAATCCAGTCAGGTGCTTATTTAAAGCAGATTAAAAACTTCAAAAGGAGATACCGCCATGCGAAAACTCAGGTTTCACCCCAGAAGGGCCCTTTCTCAATGTGCTAGTATTGGAATGTAACAATATATCCCTCAACCCTCGTTGTATCTTCGAAGTTTTGGTGCAGGGACTTTTATAATAAATAAATTGGGACACCGATTACAGGAAGGAAAAATGTTGCAACATATGCTGCTAGTTTCACAGGGTAGTTATTTAATATGCTTTAGGCAATATGGAATTTTTTCAACTTATACAGACATAAAATTTTCCACCAAAACTACTGAAATCGCTGTCAAAACAACCAAAACTGACTGAACAGACCAAAAAAGAGAGTTCTCAGACATTGAATTGTTGATTGCTTGAAGCTCGAGCATATCAAGTTGGAACCCATAACATGCCCCATATTTCAACGTGCATCGTGCTTTTGGAACAAAAAAATGACGATCATTTGTTGCCCCCACTGAATTGCCTGTGTCAGATTAGATAATTTCTTATTTATCGCAAGCAACTCTCTAATTCATGAAGGACCTAAAGCTAAATTGTAATTTCATTAGAGAGAACAAAGCAGATTTTTAATACATATGCAAATACAGTATCTGCTTGCAAATATTTTCACTGCACTTCTTCGATTATATCAGTATCTTCCATAACGTGGATAGGACAATTGACTGTAGTTGGTTCTATACAGGTACAATTGACACTACATTTAACATATGTATATATGACTGCAGTAGGGGTGCAAATGGATTGGATATGTCATTTATCATGTTTGTATATGTTTGCCTGGTCCTGGGCTACTAAATTAGGGATTCATCAAAATGAATAATTACCGATACAGTCACCTATATGGTTTGGTGAGGAAAAGCTCATAGCTGTATTTGCAAAAGTCAAATACGGATGTAGATTGTATATGAGGGAAACACATACAGTTATGTATCGTCTAAACAGATACAATTACATCAGCATTCATTTTGACTAAAATCGAAGCATGGTGCTCTCAGTTACACACAGTTGTCCTAATGCCGGGAAAGAAATAACATACTAAATTGCAAACAAAATGGATGCATATGACATGTCATGCATGCATGTATACAAGAGTGTCTTTATTAAAAATTATAAGATGTAGCATTAATAGACCATAAACCAGAACTAAACAAATGAAATAAGTTTATCTTCATAGGTCCATGACTCCATCGGATACAGGTTGGATATGACATTTGCCGTATATGTATCCGGCTTCCAATCACGGAAATGGATAGATACAAATGTGGTTCAGCAAGGAAAACAAGTATTCATATCTGCAACTGAGGTGGATACAGATCCGATTCGGATGGGATGTATGTGTATCCATTTGCACCCTAGGCTGAAGGAAACAGGTAACATATATTATCTGATTTCAAGTGCTTAAGTTAGTTGTTAAGCCTAAAGCACTTCTATAGAAAAGCAACTTGACAAGGGCAGGGTCTTGCTTGATCTGGACTACATCTAGATTGATTTTATATCTAAAAATAGATCCAGATCAGAATTATGAAGTGGGTCTGATTGCTACTCGGTCCTGTTGGGTCAGATCAGTCCAGATCTGCAATAGTTTGGTTGGCCTGAAGTGTTGTATTAGTCCCACTGATAAGATAATTGATGATCACAAATTGATGTAACACGAGTAAGATCGCAATCGCCTTCAATTCAAAGAAAAAGAGGGGAAAAAAAAAACTAAGATTTTGAGAAAAGAAGGATTAAGGTTAAGAGATAAAACCAGATAGATTTCAGCTTCACACCCATTGCGTGAGCTTCACACTCCTTACACCACGGACTTCACACCCCAATACTCAAGAGTACCCTCGAGAGATTTTAACTGGAAAGTTTTTAATTTAATCATTGTCTACTAATAAAATAAGTCTGATGCCTATTTATAAGCTTTTAAAAGAGCACTTTCAGGGGATAACCGATGTGGTACTAAACGCTAACATAAAAAAAGACAACTCAAAAATAAACTAAGGTATGAAAAAAACAACTAGCAACAGGTGATGTCCTCATCAATTCCCCCAGAGTGGGAGAAAAATCGACCCTGTCGAGTGAGGGCTCTTCTCACGACGCATCTCAGTAGGGCCAGAGAGGTGACCGTGATAAGAACACTAGTGCATCACATCGAAACTACGATGGTTGAGGTGGAACTGGCTCCCGTGACAGACTGGCCGCAGTTGATGGTAGCTCGAGCAAGATATGTGCAACATAACAAGGCAACTTAGTTTCACTGAAGACTAACCCACATACCAGGGTACTAATCTCCTGTGAAAATGTCTCTTGGATAAAGATTTGCAAGGGGTCATACACATCAGGTGATCTAAAAAAAACGAGGCCCCCATATTTGCCAAAGATGGTACACTCCATAGTAGGCTCTGGTGAAAGATCCATAAGAATCTCATTAGGAAGCTCTTCAACTTCTGTAGACCGGAAGGAAACCTCTTCTTGCAGTGGTGCCAACTCAGCAACAATTTCTGGCCCTGACTCTTCTACTTCTGATTCTGATTCTGAATCGTCAATAACTACTGCCTCGGTAAGGGCTGACGGCTCTGGATCTGTACCTTTTGTTGCCATGTTTTCTAGAATCTTCCCTTCGTCAGCTAGAAGCTTCTTACATTCAACAACTAGATCATTCGAGCTCGGGCTCATGCTTAGCATGAGGTTCTTCGCAATCTGCATCAGATGCATGAAGGTGTGGAGTATACCAAGTACGAAAAAACTCATGTAAGACAAATTAATATCGGCAACTGATATGACTGTCTTCCCACCACCAATAAGCTTCCTATACTAGTCTCATTTGAGCATAACGATACTTCTGTTCAGATGTCAGGAAAAAATTATTGAATAATTTCTCAAGCTGATTATTTCACTCGTACCCATAACGATCATTAGAACCCAAAAAAAATGCGGGGCAACTGTAGACATTTCCTGTTCCACTTTTTTGTCATCAACATCAGTATTTTTATATTGATCATAAAAATAAAAGTCCATGAAGAAATTCAGTACATAAGCTCATAAATTACCCAAAAGAATCTCAGTGGCTCGAACGGGATTCAAATCGGGCTGAAAATGTGGTCTGAAACACTGATTTTCTGCTGCAAGGGCAGTACCGGCACCAAACACAGGCTCGCTGAGGTCGAATCTGCTGCTCTAGTGCTACAAATTCTCTTTAGTTGGTCCGAGGCTAAGTCACAAACCCAACACTTCGAACAGAGCTCGAAACGTACTCCGAACGGGCGTGTTTTGGGTTCGAAGGGAAGATGAACAATAATTTGGCTGATTTTTATGGAACAATAGTCACCCTGATTACTGTTCACGAAACAATAACCTTTTCTTTTTGGAGTAGATTTTGGTGTGGGTCTAGATCTGAAAAGTGAAAGAAGTTATGATTTGAAGAAAAGAAGATTTTCTTGAAATAGATCTAGATCTGGGGTTTGATGTAAATCTAGGGTTTAGAGGAGATGGAAATGGAGAGGAAAATATTGAAGGAGATTGGAATCAGAAGCTCTGATACGAAACTGATGTAATACCGGGTGGCATTCGCATTCAATTCAAATAAAAAGAAAAGAAATTAGGATTTTGAGAAAAGAGGGATTAGGGTTTAAAGATAAAACTAGATAAATTTGGACTTCTCACCCCTTACAACATGGGCTTCAAACCCCTTACAACATGGGCTTCACACCCCAATACTTAAAAGCACACTTAAGAGAATTTAACTGAAAAGTTTTAATTTAATCATTGTCTACAAATAAAATAAGTCTGATGCCTATTTATAGGCTTTACAAAAGAGCACTTTTAGAGGATAACTAATGTGGTACTAAGCACCCACATAAAAAAATAACCACTCAAAAATAAACAAAGGCATGAAAAAAACAACTGACAATATGTGATGTCTTCATCAATCATCCCACTTCTTTTCATTCCTCTTGCTGAGTGGTTGGCAGGTAAAATATTTGGTCGGACATATCCGAAAAGAAACTTTTGATCAAATCCATATTTGGCCTTGCTTTTTGGGGGTTAATCTTACATTCTTTCCCATGCATTTCTCAGGGCTTTCGGGTATGCCACGTAGCATTCCAGATATCTAGATGCTTGCGTACCCTTGTACGCATTGTTTTAAAAACAGTCTGGGAGGCCACCCAGATGGAGGCCCTCCAGGCTGCATCATCGCGTAGGACTCAAGTGTCCAAAGTTGGGACTGTATAAAAAAAACATAAATAGAAGCCTTACACGGGCGGCTGTGTCTGCCATTGTCATCAACGTCTCCCATCATTGTCATGTCATCTCAAGCAGCTGTCAGAAGCCTCCGGAAGCTCGCTCTCACCGCCTTGCTCACACCCACTGCTGCTGTGCTTGCTGCAAAAATGGAGCAAGGTGAGGGGAAGAGTTAGGACTCGTGCTAGAAGAGGACTGGAGGCTTCTGGTGGTGGCGGGAGAGGCCGACATGGCTGCTAGGGTGAGATTCACTTTTTCTCAAGAAAATTATTTTAAGAAACAGAAAAAGGTGCCTTGCCTAGTGATTTTAGACCTTGCTTGTATGCCAATCAGGGGCGGACCACATATACAAAAGTGTGGGTGAATGATCACTCTAGAATTTTTTTTAAAAAATACTTAAAAGAGTGTAAAATTTAGACATTTTTACATAAGATATTTGTTAAATCCATTTTACTAACAAAATGGGCAATCTTGAGATGTAGCTCAAGTGGTATCTTTTGAAAATAAGTTATTGGAGGTCATAATTTGTGCTCTTTCCATTTAGTTTTTATTTTAATTTTTTTCTAATATTTTTTTGGCATACCAATGCATAACAAGCTCAATGTTGTCGTGTTGCCGAAATTATAGCTTTATTATTATTTATGCCCATAGACCCCACACTGGAAATAAAATCCTGCGTCCACCATTGACGTCTTCACTTCTGTTTGTGTCCGCAATTTAGCTTTCTTTGTTTTGCTTTTCAGTAGGGTCTCCTCTTTTCAAGCTAGCTTTCCTATGTTATTTTGCTCCTTATCACATATAGGATTTTTGTTTTCAACTGGATTACTCTAATGAGGATCATGTACTTTTTCCTACTACTTTCCAAGCTTGTATTGACAGAAGTTTACATCAGGTAACATGAATGGCCATCTTCGAGTCTCATCTAGGCTTAAGCTTGGACCAGTTGGCAAGGATTGTGTTGTCAAAACATCACCTGCGGGTCAGCCTCGGCAAGCTACTGGTGAAACCGATTCTGTTGGACCTAATAAATCATGCATTGTAATTCTTTCCTTTTAAAGTCCTTTTTAGTTTTTCTACACTAACAGAAATTTATAGATATTATAGTTGAAACTTATTTGGCAGAAAAATTAGTGCGGGACAAGCAAAGGGGAAATCCTAGATATTAAAAGCAGAAAAATGGTAGATATTTTCCCTTTCCAAGAATTAAACATGACTGCTGTTACTACAGCAAACACGCGGAAGGTTTACTTTTGACTATAAGCTCTATAGGGTCGCATAAATGGTTGAGATATCACAACAGTCAGACAGACAATTAGGATTTCTTATCAGGGAAAGACAATTCTTTTGAAGGCAATATTCATTCAGTAGTTGGCAACTACTATTACCCTAAATCTAAAGTAATTCAACTAATCATTTAGCTAAAACAGTTATTAACTTTATAACAACTAGAACAGAAAGATACACTGATGCGAACAATGGAATGAAGATATGACAAATCTTTCATCGTTGGAGAAGACACTCCAACTCAACATAAATACAGTAGTTCTACTAGTATTAAGATTTCTAATTTATATTTCTTGTATTTTCGATTTTAAGTAACTGAAGTTGTAATAGGATTCTAGTTTCCTCTTTTATTTTTTTCTTTTAGACTTTTGATTTTTTTAAGATTAAGATTATGTAATGCTAATACAGGTAGGAGATGCAATTTTGTAGCATATATAAAGGTCCCCATGTATTCTCTTTTTTCAATGAAGATGAACAATGAAAATTTGCTATTATATTTGTGAATTAGCTATAAAACTTAAATCTTCTTTCTAATAGTGGTGAGATGCCCTGTTAAACCCCGATTAGTGGTGGGATGTCCTAATTGGTTTATCATAAATATATCTTTTTCCCTCTCTCAATCTCCCACAAACAAATTTTTTCAAGCCACCAGCAAGCTACTTTGTTCAAACTATATCTTACTCATCCAGAGCTCAAATCACGCACCGTTCAAAGTGTTAGAATCGTGACAGAAATATCTACATTACTACAAAATTTCAGAGTAAGAAAACAGAGAAAAATCACGTTTTATTCACAAGTAATCAAGAGGTACAATTTCAATCCATGAATATTTATTTACAAGTTTGATATTACATTTCTAATTTCTTATCAATCTTGATTACTATTCATTTCAAATTGTGAGTTGAGTACATTTGCTTGCCCGATAATGTTTAGCTTATTTATTGATCATTGAATTGCTCCTGCATAATATTAACATTGAGTTAGTACTTTAATATTTGAAATAAGATCAAATAAATGCATGTTAAAGAAACATACCTAATATTAACTGTTTTAAGCTTTCTTACCAACGATCGTTCTTGTTGGTGAAACATTTAATTGAGTTATTTTATCTATTACTTTCACACACGTACACATTTCACATCAGTTTGGTATCAGAGCACAGTTAGGTAGAATTTGCATATTAGTCACGTCTATTTGCTTTCTTTTTTTAGTTCGATTTTATTCAAAGCCTAAAAAAAGAAAAAATAGTGCAAATTAGGAAACTTTAAAAGGTAAGCCTTTCTTTGAAATTTCGTACGATTGGTGTCTAACCAAGGAAGGGTACTCAATATGGTTCTGTAATTAAGGAGCGCTAAGTGCGAAAAACCTCCCACCTGAGTTGCGCCGACCTGGCAAATTGGACTAAAAAATTGGGGTT
This sequence comes from Agave tequilana, assembly GCA_038442645.1. NCBI lineage: Eukaryota > Viridiplantae > Streptophyta > Magnoliopsida > Asparagales > Asparagaceae > Agave > Agave tequilana. Next base: position 540,773 of record JAVJIF010029917.1, read on the forward strand.
TGACTTACCTGACAATTTTAAAGACAAGTTTTTAAAATAAAATTCAAAATTCAAAACAAAAAATAGTATAAATTTGCATTCATATTAGGACTCATACATTGCATGCCAACCCGAAGTGATACCCTATACTTGTGTGAAAAAAATTAGTGAACCCAACACTGACTCCGAAGCCTTCCAACCCACCCTAGCTGACATCATGGCTCAGCTTGATTTCCTAACTCAAGAAGCTAATGCCTTCCGTTTAGACGCAAAACGATTGAAAGAGAATGTCAATAGGGTAGTGACCAAATTGGAGACCCACTACCAGAACCCAAAAAGCAGTACCACTAGTGTAATCTACATAGTTAGAAAAGTTGTGAAGAAGCCTGATAACACTATTCCTCTGATATTCACTCTCGTGATATAAGAGCTTAGTGATGTCCCAAAGGAATTTCAAGACAAATCATCACCTATATGTGACAACCAATCTGAGATTGAATCTGATTCCAAAGAGTTTACATATCACCCAGACATAGATTTTGATGAAGACGTAGATGATGACTTCGCTGACGACCAAGTCCACAAAGAATTAGGAGATAACGTCGTAGAGTCTAGTATCTTGATTTTTCCTGAAGTCACCCTAATGATTAGGAAATTTGTTGATATCTTTTCTAAAGATGTTACACACAATGACATTAGTCAAACACCTTCGAGTCACTTGTCCATTATTAGCACTGCATTGTCATAAAAAAGATACAAGAGCTGTAGAGTCATTGTGGATAATAGAAGCTGCACTAATGTAGTATTCTTTGAGGTATTTGAAAATGATGGATTAAAGTCATTTCCCCACTCTCACCCAGTTAAGGTATCATGGTTCAGGTCTGGCAGGAATCAGTCGATGCTTTTCCTTTCTGTCGAATCAAATACTTACAAATCATGATAATTTCATCATCCAAAATTTTATTAATCTGATTCACTGTATTAGGTAAAATATTTAGAATTGGTGGAATGGAGGCTCTCTCAAAAATAGGCTCAGGGGATGGCTCATCAATAAAGAAGTTGCTAGGGTTAAAACAAAAACTTTTGTAATCTACTAGATCTTCAATATTGAAAATAGAACTGATACCAAAATCTATAACATAAACATAACAATTTAGTTTCTTTAAGATTTAAAACAGATCAGTACTACAAGTAAGTAAAATAACATCACCAATATTAAAAGTTTTAAATAATTTTCTAATGTCAATTCGAATCTCGTAGTTGGCATCATTTTGAGCAATCTTATCCATGACTTCCTTGTGTAAATCGTGATATGATTTCACATAGACATGTGATGCAAAAGATGATAATGCAGACTCATGAACGATTTCAGTTTCACAATCATTTAGGAGTTGATAAGTATTGGAGAACTTAGATTTGATTTTTAACATATGCCACATAGTTCTCCAAAAGTATAGATGAAAATCGATTGGGACTAGTCACAGTTGTGAAACTTCTATGATTGTGGACTTGAACCATAATACATTAACTGGATGATAGTGGGGTAACTATTTTAATCCATCATTTTCAAATACCTTAAAGAATACTACATTGGTGCAGCTTCCATCGTCCACAATGATTTTACAGTTCTTGTATCTTTTTTATGACAAGGCAGTGCTAATAATGGACGAGTGAATCAAAGGTGTTTGATTAATGTCATTATGTGTAACATCTTTAAGAAAGACATCAATAAGTTCCCTGATCACTGGGTGATTTCAGGAAAAATCAAGGTACTAGACTCTATGACGTCATATCTTAGTTATTCATAGACTCGGTCGTTAGCAAAGTCACCATCTATGTCTTCATCAAAATATATGTCTGGGTGATATCTAAACTTTTTAGAATCAGATTCAATCTCGGGTTAGTTGTCACATATCGGTGATGGTTTGTCTTGGAACTCTTTTGAGACATCACTACTCTTTTACCACGGGAGTGAATATTGGAGGAATAGTGCTATCAGGCTTTTTCACAATTTTTCTAACTATGGGGATTACACAAGTGATATTGCTTTTCGGGTTCTGGTTGTGAGTCTCCAATTTGGTCACTACTCTATTGACATTCTCTTTCAATCGTTTTGCGTCTAAACGGAAGGCATTAACTTCTTTAGTTAGAAAATCAAGTTGAGCCATGATGTCAGCTAGGGTGGGTTGGGTGGGAGGCTATGGAATCAGTGTTGGGTTCACTAATTTTTTTCACACAAGTATTGGGTACATTATGGGTTGGCATGCAATATATGAGTCATAATTTGAATGCAAATTTATACTATTTTTTGTTTTGAATTTTTAAATTTTTGTTTTTTTGATTTTCATAAACTTGTCTTCTAAAATTGTCGGGTAAGTCAAACCCCAATTGGTCAGGTCGGCACAACTCAGGTGGGAGGTTTTTCGCACTTGACGTTCCTTAATTACAGAACCACGTTGCCCTTCCTTGGTTAGACACCATTCGTACGAAATTTCAGGGAAAGACTTACCTTTCAAAGTTTCCTAATTTATACTAATTTTTCTTTTTTGGGCTTTGAATAAAATCTAATTAGAAAAAAGAAAGCAAATAAACGTGACTAATATGTGAATTCCACCTAACTATACTCTGATACCAAAAATGATGTGAAACGCGTACGTGTGTGAAAGCAGTAGATAAAATAACTCAATTAAATGTTTCACAAATAAGAACGATCATTAGTAGGAAAGCTTAAAACAATTAATATTAGGTATCTTTCTTTAATATGCATTTATTTGATCTTATTTCAAATATTAAAGTATTAATTTAATGTTAATATTACGCAGGGGTAGTTCAATGATCAATAAAGAAGCTAAAGATTATGAGGGCAAGTAGAATTGCTCAACTCACAATTTGAAGTGGACAGTAATCAAGATTGATAACAAATTAGAGATATAATATCAAACTTGTAAATAAATATTCGTGAATTGAAATTGTACATCTTGATTACCTGTGAATAAAATCTGATTTTTTCTTTTTTTTACTCTGAAATTTTGTAGCAATGTAGATCTTTTTGTCACGATTCCAACGCTTTGAACAGTGCATGATTTGAACTCCGGATGAGTAAGATATGATCTGAATAAAGTAGCTTGCTGGTGGCTGAATTTTTCTCGTGCGAATCTGTTTTTTTAGTGAAAAAAATTGTTTATGGGAGATTGGAAGAGAAAAAAGATATATTTATGATAAATCAATTAGAGCATCCCATCACTAATCGGGGTTACTATTAGAAAGAGGATTTAAGTTGCATAGCGCACTCATAAAGATAATAGCAAATTTTCATTGTTTATTTTCATTAAAAAAGTGAATACATGAGGTCTTTATATAGGCTATAAAATTGCATTTTCTATTTGTATTGAGATTACATAATTCTAATCCTAAAGGAAATCAAAAGTTTAAAGGACAGAAAAATACAAGAAACTAAAGTCCTATTACAACTTTAGTAACTAATAAATCCAAAATATAAGAAATATAAATTAGAAATTCTAATGTTAGTAGAACTTCTGGATCTATGTTGAGTTGGCGCGTCTTCTCTAATGATGAAAGATTTGTCATATCTTTGTTCCATTGTTCGCATTATTAATGAAATTAATAAAAGTTATTATTTTTTGGTGAGTTGGTTATAGATCTTGAATTCTCTTTTTAATAGTGATGAGATGCTCTATTAAATCCTGATTAGTGGTGGGATGCTCTAATTGGCTTATCATAATTCTATTTTTTCTCTCTCAATTCTTTACAACAAGTGTTGCCGAATTTCTGTATCTAGCCACGTCTACTGTCGACCTCGACGCCCATTGTTACCTTCTTCCTCACCACTGAAGCCAAGGCCATCCAGGCCTTCTCCACTCCACCAAAATTAAAAAGAAAATAGATTCGCGCGAGTAAAATTTTGCACCAGCAACTTTCTCATTCGGGACATATCTCAATCATCCGAAGTTCAAATCAAGCACCGTTTGAAGCGTTGGATTCATGACAGAAAAATGTATAATACTGAAGAATCTCAAAGTAAGAAAACAGATGAAACCAGATTTATTTCACAGGTAATTCAAGAAGTATAATTCCAATTCATAAACTGTTTATTTACAAGTCAGATATGCATTTCTAACTTATTACCAGTTTTGATCTATTATCCACTTTAAATTGCGAGTATGTGGTCTGCTTCTTATTTATAGTTGCTTGACTTTTTTACTGATAGTAGAATCTGTTACCTACATCATAACAATATTTAATTAGTACTTTGATATTTGAATTGATTTAATACATGCATGTTAAAAAAACATAGCTAATATTAACTGTTTTAATTCAATTCCTACCAACGATCTTTCTTGTTGGTGAAGCGTATCTTTGAGTTAATTTATCTGTTTCTTCCGCACACGTACACGTTTCACATCATACACATTCTTAATTTAAATCTGATTGTTCTCACCGTCATAAGTTTGTCAAAAGTTCAAAACATGATGCTCCCATGTTACTTGTCAATCCTATGACTTAATTTTGGAACCAGTGGAAATTATGGAAGATGAAAATTGTGATTGTGTTTAAATTTTGTTCCCAAAAGCAAAATCAGTCATGTGACTATTATTCAAAAATAAAAATCAAGCTCAACTTTATGCAGTATGAAAGAGTTGAGTATTATGAATAGTATAACATGATTCATAAACATGTAATCCACATTTTTCAACCATATGGAAGGAGTAACTTATAGCAAGTGTCAACGGGATAAACCCTGTAAGGAGATGTGTACTCCAGTAAAATAAATTGTGATCATTGTGCAGTTCATTATCTTCCAATTAAATCTATTTCTCGCGTTTCTCCGTAGAATACCTCTCTAGACATGCAAAATCATTATGTGAATATTATAGAAAATTGCGAGTTACTGGTATATTCTCACTGCATTAGGCAACCATAAAGCAGCTTGGGGTCCTAAGTAAACTCCGTTCTTTTAATTGATTCTTTGGTCAGGCAGAAACCTGTCCGGTTGTATGTACGGAGCATTGGTGAAGATATTGAGTATATAGAAGATGCAAGGGCAATTGACAGTTGGGACAGAATCTCGTATATAAATTAACCTGTTGAGATACACAAGGAAGAAGGTACACTGAAAACTCTTTTATGGCCTCTCTCTTCTGTTAAGTTAGTATGACCCTCCCTTGTTTAATGTATTATGTAAACTGTCATTTATTGACTTTCTGACCTAAAAATTTGCTTTATGAGATATAATATCAGGCTCTCAGTTGCATCTTTTTAATTTGAAACTTCCCCTCGGAATTGCAATTTTTACATTGCTAGCTCTTACCTATTGTTAATTTTGATGCAGGCTGCTTCATCACACTGGAGAGTGCCATGAAAAGTCTACTACGAGAACTGAACCCTCAGTCAGAGGCCCGGTATTCGTAAAAGGAGGAGATAATGAAGCTAGTTCAGGCCCTGAAGATGCAGGAAGCTTGAACATCATCAGAAACACCCCGGTAGACGAGGCTTCAAGAACGGGCCAACCAGAGATGCCGCCATCTAAAAAGTCCAAAATTAAGCTCATCCGTATCCAAGGAATCGAATTAGACTCTCAGATTCCTTTCTCTTGGATGGTTAACAATTTGAGGCACCCTGAATACTACCTTCACATCTGTGTATTTGTTGGATCACCGCATCCAACCAGAGCGAGATGACACGTGGCACCGATGTCAGATAGGGTTAGCTTGATCCTCCCATCATTTCTTATTCTTGGCAAAGGCTTTGCACACAAATGTTGTACAGAAACACACTCCATCATGTAGAAGGTTGTAATTGAAATTCTATGGTTACGGTGTGTATATGGGATTATGGCAATTAAATCATCGATTTTGCGATGGTCATGATGATGTAGCATGTTCATCTCTGTTTATATATCCACCTGCCCCCACAGAATGCTGATGTACTATAATCATCTGTTTGTCAGCTGAAGTTGCATCCACTTCATCCCATAGAATCTGCAAGCCTTGCAGGGCGTTTTGTTTCTTCAGCTCTCAAGTTTTTGCTTGATTGGAAAGTACAAATGGATTGAATATTGAGCGTTGAACGTTCAATCTGCATCTTTGATGGTCATGAAAATCATTATCATATTTGACAGAAACAGAACAGATTATGATGTTTATGAAGGCGCAGATGTAGATACGATTTGTAAAGCGTATATAAACATGAAGATGTGGATTTGTGTATATTGAAGCTCCACTCTGTACAAAAATTATAGTGTTTTATTTTTTTTAGGCTAAATTGCGGAAAACCCTCCTGTATTATTGGGGTTCTTGCGATGAACCCTCTTGAACTACAGAAACTTACACTTAGCACTTCTGGGCCAAACGTCGTTTACATTAGTTGGGATCACGTGCTAGTCACGTGACTCTTTTAATCACCTCAGCTAGTTGAATTATTCAATAATAACAAATAATTATCTAACTTAATTAGATCACTTTAATCAGATCCCTCTCCATGTTTAACTAACAAAAACCTCGTTCACCGTAATTTACCCTTTTTTTTATAATAAAAATCAACGAGTCCTGGAAAAGGACTAGGGCCTTTATCCAAAGTACGGTGTGCCCTAGTCAAATTGAAAGTTTCTATCCTTACCTTAACTATTTGTGTTAACAATTTGTTGTTATGGAGACTAAAGTGAATTCATGAGTTAAGAGATTACATAGCTTTATACACATGTACATTATTAAAGAATCATACTGAATATAACACATAAGGATTCTATTTGGATTTACATTGATATTCTGATTCGGATTTTGCATCAAACAGAAGTTAAGAAAATCCATATTCATATTCACATCAAATTCGGTAGTAAAAATCTTTACCATATTTAGAAAATTTCGACCATAGAACTGAATATGTCGGAATAAATTCATATTTTGCTTGCACTTCGTTTCACGAGTATTTGATTTAGATTCTTATTATTGTACTTATTTTCTAAGAAATAACGAGAAATGAAAAAGCTAAGGGCAGTGACCGTGAGTTCTTCAAGCAAAGGACATATTTAGGGATGGTTGATTCATCCCGTTAGTCAGACGAATCCGTTACGAGACGGGTTGTACTCATCTTGTAACGAATCCTACATGACGAATCGAATTTTCCGGGAAACAAATCGGATCTCTTGACCCGATTTGCTACTCCGATTCGCTAAGATGAGTTGGACCCGTCTCGTTTTTTTTTTTTTTTAAAGAAAAAAATTTGAATTTCCCATTAACTACTCTTTTTTGAGCTGTAGAGGGTTAAAAGAAAAACAATATAAGGCCATACTATAATTTTCTCCTCTCACAGACTTTAATAATATAGGGGGTTTTAAAAAAAAAAAATAAGAACGCGGTCGGGGAAAGTTTTCCCCAACCTGATTCGTCACGGGACGAATCACACTCCTCCCCTCCATGGAACAGGTCAATCTGTATGGACCCGTAGTCCATACAGGACGAGTACTGGTTTACTTGTCTTCGCACCGTGCGACTCGTATGAGTCACACAGTGCGAATCGAGGCGGGTCAACTGCGGGTCGAATCGGGTCGACCCGCCCTGATAACCAACCCTAGACATATTAGTCTATCACGTGGAATCATCGAAGGAATCCAATCACTAATAATTAGTTTATTTATTTATGCATCAATAACGACTAGATACATCTGACAGTTTCAGCATTACAGTCAGATTCGAAGCATCGGATGAGCGATCGCCACTGCATACCATAGTCGGGTCTTCAACTGGGGCGAAGTCGCGACAAGGTAGCCATAGAGAACCTCTGGCTGGATTGAACCCTAAATGAAATGCCAAGGGTGTTGATGTTTCGTGTAGGATATACTAAGCACTTACATATGCACATTATATGTCAAAGAGAAGGTAAGCATCACATGAAGTAGAAGGGGGGAGGAAAAAAAATCCAAACCTCTGCCTTTTGTCTACAATGAGGGGATTGAAAGCCACCAAATCAGTGGCCTGTGGCATCATGGTTAGATTGAATCATGAGCAAGCCAACCAGAAAAGAAGTTAAACAGAAGAGTGTTTCCACAACAATAGACACTGTTTCCACTGTAACGAGATCACAATGGCAATAAATTGCAATTTCACACACAAATACCAGTTCCCTCTCCATTGTTCGGAGGGCTGTGGGAATGAAAAAGCCATGCTTATGTTGGTAAATCTTTTGAGTAGAGCCATCTTAGTGCTCGCGAAAGGACTTTTGAGTGATATCGAAACGTTGTTGAAGTCAATCTTAAATCTAATACTACTCTTTAATATTGCAAAAGAGTAATATTAGAATTAGAATTATATAGTACAAATTTTAGAATAGAACAAAACTATATCTTTTAGCGTGCAAGCGATATAATCCTAATTCTGATACTACTTTTGAATACACTAGAACTATAAGAAGGCTTTATTCGGGTCCTCGTGTGTGAAGGCGACCGATACAAAAGAAATCAGCATGCCACCTGCTACCAGACCTAAAGAACCAGTCATCTGTCACCAAACCTAAAGAACCAGGCTCCTCCTCGAGGGAAAATCTTTCAAAGGATTCGGAGCAGAATTTCAACCACTTTTTCCCCTTTTCTGTGCATAAAAGACACTAGACAAAGTTCAGTTACATGTAAGAGTTAGAAAGGCCTCAGGTTCAAGTCTTGTAACTACAAGCAATGAAGAAAAGGAGAAAGAGACCACCACCATATACATGTAGATGACTCCACACTGTTCAGTAAGCTACATTATGAGCTTTCAATACAGCAAGTTCGATATTCACCAATCTTTATGGTCATCAGAGATGAGTAGAAGTTTAGCACAACAAAATAACAATGTCAAATGATGGATGATAATCACAGCAGAGATATCAATATGTGCGAGCCAAAAAGAGATCCAAACAAATAAGACTGTTTTCAAGATACAACAAGAAGAGCCAGAGATTGACTGCAGTTGCACAAACTGCAGCAGCACAACAATACATGCACAAACTGCAGCAGCACAACAATGCATGCTCTCTGCAACCTCACCTCCCAGGGGGAGGAAAAAAACAAACCCCTTGCCTCTTGGAGCAATAACATGAACAGAAAAACAAAGAAAATAATAATTAGACAACAGGGTTATTGAATCTTCATCAGCTACAAGCACAACTGTACTCCTCGGCCGTCTCCATTGTCATTGACCATCATTTTTTGCTTTTCTACCTTTTTCTCAGGGACACATCTCCTGTACGGCACAAATCCCTTGCTAGGTTTGCTTGAGGTTGCTTTCAGACTCCTGAAAGCTGAGTTCTCACTCGGCCGAAGCTGCAGACTAAGATGTTGAGTGCTGACTGCATTAGAACTCTTATTCCCACCGATGCTTAATTCGGTGCTAGATGATCCAATGTTAGACTCGGCAGAAGAGCCATCAGATTCTCTGCAGAACGGCAGTTGGTTTGTTTCTTGACCTTCCTTTTGCACGCCACTGTCATTAGCTATGGGTGCTGCTGCTCCCCCGTACAAGTTCCACATCCAGGGCATGGCGCCAACACTTTGTTCAGCAGAGCTTGGCAAATTTCCATGTGAAGCCACAAGATAGAACATTGGGGGCATGCTGATTTGCCATGAATTCCATTGGTTTCTGCCGTCAACCAATGGAATGGCCTGAGGTCTATCGGTCACATATGGATTGTGTGCCAAACTCGTGTCTATGTTCCCGCAGTTGCTCTCGATGTTAATAGGAGGGAAAGACTCGTGACACTGTTCTGCATCCCCTGTAGTTGAACATAATGGCTTCTGAGGGTCTGCCACCATTACAGTCTTTCCAAATAGCTTCAAACTCATCGTTGGTGCTTCCTTTGATAAAACTTCTTTCTGAGAGATGATATCATCAGTGCCCAAGTCTAGTTCCTGAAAACCTCAACTAGTTAGAACAAGCATAATCACATTGAAGTAGAACATTTACTCAAAAGAGATCATGTTTCGATGGTATGTACCATATCAGAGTTGCGCTGCATCAAGGACTTATCATCCTCCTCCACCGATGTAGTCGCAGACTGGCATCCATTCTCTTGTTCACTTAATGAAGTCCCAACTGGGTCAGATCCGACCGCAGATGAAACTGGAGAAGTACAGCTGTTCAAGAGATCAGAAGCTGATGAAGCACATGTATCTGATCCAACTGCCGATAGGACCGAAGTCGGTGAAAGATCATCTTGTTCATTTCCTGACATCTTTGATTCCAACTGAGTATCATGTTCAGGGACCGAGAGCTCTGGTGTCAAACACCATTCTTGTCTCTCCATAGCTAGAATGCTGGGTGAATTACCCAGTTTGCGAGGATACGGATGCAGAGGTTTCCTTTTAGGTCGAGGGGGAGGTATCTCAATACTTTTCGCTTCGCCTAAATTGTCACTAGCTGATACGCGGACAACCTGCACCATTGACATAATAATGAAGTGTTAGATACACCCACAAGTCATGAATATACAAGTACGCATGAAAAAAAGGTAGAGGTATAGTTAGCATATACACCTTTGTGAAAAACTTCTGGGCATGGCTTCGAATCTGTACTGCCGTCTTTGTGCCCAGATGCTCTGTACGCGATTTTTATGTAAGACAAAAGTAGAAATTATATAGCAAGCTAAGGGAACCAATCTCATTTTGGGCTTGAAATATACCCTCTATTTGGCGCCAGGCTCGACCGTAGAGTTTCAGAGCTTCGAGAAACTTGTTGTGCTCTTCTTCCGTCCACCTCTCCCGCTGTTTTGTTATTGTGTAAGGTTTCCTCACCTGCAGCAAGGATGAATTTTAGATGAAAGGGAAACAGAAAGATGAACTTCAAAGAACCAAACCGGTTACTAAATTTGTAAGTTTATTAAGAAAATGGACCTTAACAGCATGCTCCAAAACTGAAGAGCCCATCTTTTTATTCCACTGTGGGCAATTATCAGATGATGTTTTGAGATCAAAACACAAAGGATTACTGGGCATCGCGAAGTATGTCCAAAATGAGCTGCCACTTTTTACCTAGAATTATTTCATCCAGATAAAAATTAAAAATTTGTACTTTTTCCATAGAACTCAACTGCAATTTATCAACTTGAGAAAGAGGCCTTGATAGCTGTTCAGCAAATCAAAAATTATTAAACATAATGAAATCAAACCCTTTACTCGTGTCGATCAGAATACATCAAATCAAAAACTATTACTTTATGCTTTGAGTTTAATTTGAAGAAGAGTATCAAACAGAGTAGCCAAATAAAGTCATTTCATTTTTGTAATACGTTTATTCAAGTAAAACTACACAAAAACATGAATCATCAAAAAAGGAAAAAAAGAAAGAAAGAAAAGAAAAAACAGGCACAATTTTTTTTCAGCTAAAAAGATGAGCATGACAAAATGAGTAGTTGATAACATATCAACCAAAAGGAATTCTGATGCCATCCAAATTTAGAAACAAACAACAATCTCGGCTTTGAAATAGGACACGCGAATAAAAAGTAACAAAACGGCACTATAATTTGAAGAAAATTTCAGCTGACAAAATTGCAGAAAAATAAATAAACTAAGAAAACAGAACAAAGTACTTTAAATGCCAATCAGCACTTGCTCAACTCCAAATCTTCAAATCCCAAAGCTTATCTGATCAAATCATAGAGTCACAGAAGAACAAATAAATGAACCTCCTTTTTCCATTTTCAGTCTCTCAGCAAACCACAACCAGATCTCTGTTCTCATCCACGGTCACAAAAATAAAAAATAAAAAAAAATAAAAAAAAATCAAACAATCCAATTCAACATAGATCTCAAAAATAATCAAGCAAGATCTAACTCTTAAATCACCAAAACAACACAAAATCCTCTCTCATCAGAAAAGATAGATTCTCATCAAGCTAAAAAATCGCCTCTCTTTTTTTAGTAAGTTTTAGTTTCAATCTCAAATAAAGCGATCCACAAGCACCAATCCGAGCTGAATCAAATGAAGCAGATCTAGAAAAAACTAACAAAAAAGGACGAAGGAAGAGAAGTGGGTTTCGCAAATACCTCGCTCAGTGCAAGCCCCTAGTCGCCGGTGAGATGAGCGCCGGAAAATCGAAAACAGTAGGAAATCGAGAGCAAAAAAGATTGAAAAAAAGAGAGAGTCTTTGAGAGAGAGAGAGAGAGGATTTTAGAGAGGGGAAGCTTTGAAGCCAAGTAGGAGGCGGAGGGGGGAGAAGAAGGGGGGCCACGTAAGCAGGGGCTTTTGTGCAAAATTGCAGAAAATTCCAGAAGCCATTCTTGTGGCTGAGGCTTCACGAGGCCACTGACACCGGCGTGCCTTGTCGTCTACCCCTGCGCTTTTTCTCTCTTTTTTGTGGGGATATAGAAAAGCGTAGACCGGATAATTACAGATTTTTTATTTTATTTTATTTTTATTAATTTCATTTCTCAGTGCCCCAGCTACTATTTTATAAAACTAAAAGAATAATTATCTGAAAAAAAATCGTGAGGTCAGCTGGGAAAAGGGGAAAAAAAAAAAAAAATCTGGAACCGCACAAAGATCGGATAATTATGTGCGATTTTGTAAGAAAAACAGCAAACAACCTAGTTTTATAATTTTATAAGAGGAGAATTTTGTTCTAAAAGGTAATTATAGAAAAACTCACTCACAGAATTCAGTCCGGCTCGATATCTCCGCGATATTATGTGCGATTTTCTAAAAAAAGTGCAGTATAAAAAACTTAAATATCTCCGCGATATTAAGTTGAGCACTGCGGTCATCATCATAATTCTCACAAAAATACTTTATTTTTGAGTCTTTATTAGAATTACGATTATGATCGACGTCCTAAAAAAATATATCATATTTCTGAGTCTTTTTGAGACTGTGACATCACAATCATTTTTATTAGGAGTGTGACTATAATCACAATCTACAAAATAACACCTTATTTTTTAGTCTTTATCAGGATTGCGATCGTGATCGTGGTCCTCACAAAAGCAAAATTTCTCAACCTATATTGGGACTGAGATAATGATCACAGTGCTCGCAAAATGTCTTAATTTTCAATTAATAAAAGCCTCGATCATATTCACAGTCCTCATATTAGCATCGACATCATCAACAGACTCCCCGTTTACTGACATCAAATCCTCAATGCTTTTCAGATTTAAATATCACATCAATCACAAACACAGACAAAACTCATTGCGACCACAAACAAACGAGATTTGCAAAAAGTTAAACTCAAAATAAATTTGTTCTGAGGGCTCCGGTCCCTACGATCCCAGGAGGGGGCTTACCGCCCCTTCCAACCCCTACGTTGATATTATCGTGAAGATCGATGTGCGAATTACTCTACGACGGAGTCAGGATTAAGAGAAGGATTAAAAAAAATGAAAATATATTAAAGAAGTGGTGGTCTGAGGAATCAATTTATGTTCACGCGGATAAAATTGCAGCAAATAAAAATAAGAAATGAATTTTTTAAATTATGAAAAAAAAAGTAAGTAATTGTAGCGAATTTTTCATTTATAAGATCTCTCCTTTTTTATTGTTTCCACCGAGAAATATCATATTTACCTTTGCATACTTATCCATGCATTCTTATGTCACAAGGCTCTATTGACATTAAAATATATAGAATAGCACAATTTATTTTATAATTATTAAGAAAATGTATCAAAAAAAACAACTTATTTTCTTATAATTTCATAAAATAGCATAAAAGCAAAAATTTAATCATATTTTTGTCTCTCAAATTTATCTCATGTTTCAACACATTTTTCATATTAAATTGATGAAAAACGTAGATATTTTGAGTTTTCAAGCTCAGGAATGTTCGTATATTAAATCAAACAATCTACAATAACTAATCACCACTGAACTCAATAAAAAAAGGCGAAAACGGATCTTGAGAAAAAAAAATTTCTGAGAAATTTCAGATATTTTGAGTTTAAAACATTTACTCATACTAGGAAGTCATTTTTGAAATTTTGTCCATGCTAAAAAGCCTTTTACAGTTATAATTATAAAAAATAAAGAGAGAGGAAATATCTGGACAGGTGTCAGGAGGGCATTGGACGGAAGGAAAAAAGCGTCAAAATATCTATAATTTCCCGCAAATGAGGGGCGTATAGCCAATCTCCCGGCCAAGAGATAATTGACCGCCAAAAAGAGCAAAAAGAGCGCAGGCGCGCCTTTTCCCTGCACTTTTTCCGCCACGTCACCCGACATCGCCGCCGCCGCTTCGCTATCCTCCCGCCACGTGTGCCTGTGCCAGCTCGACAGAGAGGCGGAGGACCACAAGCGCAAGCGAAACACATGGCCCACTGGAGAACTGGCCCAAGTGGGGCCCGGCACCAGGCTTTTCTTGGGAAAGAGTCTCTCCGTTATCTCTCGAACTTTTCAAATAGCGTGGGCGGATGTCCTTCTCTCTCTTCTCCCTATGCTGCTTCTATCTCAGCCACAAGAATCAAATAAAAAATGTCGAAAAATCGAGGGCCACATTTTGTGGGTTCCTTGTGAGTTCTGCAGGTGCACGGGACCGGAAAGGGGCCGTTGGCTGACCTTGACCTTGGACATGGAGGCCACTAGTTCAGTGGATGCAAACAAGCGGAGGGAAATATTTTTTTTATTAAATTTTAGATTGGAAGCAACCAAATGAAAATAAAAATTTAACAATATAATTTAAATACATAGTTAGAATAGTGAATCATGAATTTTTTACCACAATTAAAAGAAGGTGAATTAAAAGAAACTCCTTTTATCTTTATCTGTATCTTGTTTTTTAAATTAATTCCCTCATCCAAGAAAAGTGAATAAATAACTACTTAAACTATTGGCGTCAAGTATTCTGTTAAATTGATGGTCATATGACATCATTTTTTATATATTTCATATTTATTTTCTTCATATAGTTAAAATAACTTTTAAAACAATTAATTTTCTTAACAGAAGTTATTGATATTAAAGAATAAAATGATTTTTGAATAGCTCAAGAACTTATTGAGATTTTTTGTTCAAGGGGTTAATTCATGTAACGGTCCTAGTTTTTAATCACCTAATTAAGTTGATCGGTTTCAAAATCTTCATATTCATCTCCAACTTATCAAAAATTTCAGCAGCATCTTCTATATAATTAGGAGTTTGCCTTGATACACATATACAATTTCGACTTGACATCTCTTACTTATAACTGATTAAACTTAGATCATATGAATTCAACTCAACGTTCAATCTCAGTTAACAAAATATAATTACAAACTCGAAGGTATACCCCTCAATATCACATTCCAATATAAACCAACTCAAATTCTTATTCAGATATAACTAGAACTCGTGTATATATATATATTCTTGAACCAACTTGTACATATTCAACTATCTGTTCTACTAAATAACATCAACTATTTCTACATATACATATAACCAAAGCATTCAAATATAATCAAACAACTGAGGGGGTACTTCGTGTTCTTCCAATGTCACGCTCTTGCCTTAAACTTCTTTCCTTAGTCTTCATCTGAAAGACATATAATCTGAGAGAGTGTGTGAGTTACAGCTCAATTAGTGGAGTTAATCTCGATCTTAAATGAAACATGATATTAGCAATGTGTAGTGTACGTGATACAAAAAATACGTGATAATAGATGTCTTAACTACTATGGTATCAACTAACTATTATACATAAATATACAGTAGATGTATAACAGTTCTCATATCATAATATTAAGCTCATATAGTTTACTAATTTCATACACTGTCATTCATACTCTGTTATCAGAAACAACACGTGCCACAATTTCGATTCAGCAATTCAACTTTCCCCATCTTCACCCGCCGCTGGCTTACGCACGGCTCCTTCCTCCTATATGCCAATGCATATCAACACACACTCATACAATATCCTATCTTCGCCCGCCATTAGCTTACACACGGTCCATTCCTCCCACATGCTAATGCATGTTAACACACAATATACCCCATCTTCACCCGCAACCAGTTTACGCACGGCCTCTTTCTCCCATATCAGACAATCTCACACAAGCAATTTCATATCAACAAACAATACTCATAATTTAGTATAAGTTTGTGTTCGATTCTCAACAAATACTAATATTCATAACACCGGCATTTCATGTATGCCTACATACATACATACATACATATATATATATATACATATATATATGAGGTTACTGTACCTCAGCCGCCAGCTGAGAGAGTTTCTCAGCCGGCGGGACGTGGCAACATCAGAGCCGCAAACCTGTCATAAATTTTGGCGGACAAAATCCTGAAAAATCCCGCCTAATTTAATGTCAGTCACCTCAACATTGTATTTTCCAAAAATACCCTCACTCACAATTTTTTACCTTATGTAAAAATATTTCCTTTTAAAAAAATTTACAGCTCTAAAATTTCACCGATCATTCTGATCCAATTAGTTCTATTGTTTCACAAATTTGATCCGTTTTTTAAAAAATATATTTGCAACACATGGCGACAAAGAAATCATCCGCCGAAAAAGGTACCACAAAAACGATATTTTCAAAATTTTTTTAGGGTTTGTGGATTTTAATAGTTTTATTTTTTTTTCAGATTTATTTCCGTTTCTGTCTCTCTTTTTTTTTTAAATCTTGGGACCATGGTCGCAATTAAGAAAGAGATTCTGAAACTTTAGATGACGAATAAATTTTAAACTTATAAATTTTCTAACACAACGATAAAGGTCCATTTTTTTCAAGTTTTTTCATTTCCTTCTATTTTTATCATGGTCGCAGTATTTTTGAAAAAGCGATGTATATGTATGCGACCTTGCTAATATTGTTTTAAATAATTTTTTTTTCATACACTATTTGTCGACCTCGGTCGCAGTTGTTAAAATTATAGTTGCAGATCTGTGCGACTTAGATCGTAGAGTTTTAAATTTTTTATTTTTTAATTTTGGACTTTTCGTTGTAGACGAATGCGACGTTGGTCGCAATATATGATACGTCCTTTGTTTTTTATTACATACTGACGATATGGGTCGCAGTTGTTTCAATATGCGATGTAGTGTCGTGCGACCATGGTCGCAGTGTATTTAACGTCATCTGTTTTTTAATTCCCGGGTCGCAGTTGTTTATGTTTGCACTGTAGTCTTATGCGACCTTGATCGCAGTGCCGACCCGGGTAGCTGTTGTTTACATTTGCGCTGTAGATGACTGCGACCTTGGTCGCAGTGTCGACCCAGGTCGCAGTTGTTCACATTTGCACTGTAGATGATTGCGACCTAGGTCGCAGTGTTTTAAAAATAATTTATTTTTTATTCCCTTATAATTTTAAAATAATCATTGGTCTAAAGTTTTTAATTTTTCTTCATCTATAGGTAAACAACAGATGAAGGTTCGTCCTCTGAGATCGAGCCTAAAACCTATGTGCGAGTTCATAAAGAAATTCAAAAAGTACATTCAGACCGATTTCTTAGAGGCGATCAAGAATACCCCATTTGACCCAATCTTCATGGCATTTTACAATGAAGAATTTGGGGTTGAAAAGGGTCTAAATCAAACATTACTATACTGAGTATTTTAGACCGGTATGATAGGGATACAAGGACCTTTAGAATTGGGGGCAAACAAATTGAGTTAACAGTGGAGGATGTTGCCCTAACTTTTGGTCTACCTATCATTGGGGCGGATTTTATTATGAATAAGACCTGTACGATGAAAGACAGAGGGGTTATAAAATATTATTTCCCCAATATAAAGAAGATCACGAAAGTATCTATTGAAGAGGCTTTGGATGATCTTCTAGTCAAGAAAAGGAGGAGGGGTGAATTAGATGTGACAAAGGATGAATAGCTTGAGCAGTAAGTGACTTTACATGAAATTATAAGAGACAGACAAAGACTTGCAGCTCAAGACTTTACTACAATAATCATCCTGTACATGTCGGCCACTCTATTCTTCTCTGACAGTAAATGCACGGTGCCGTGGTATATTGTGAAACAGATTGCCAATATGCAGCTGATGAGGATAATATGCTGGGCTAAAGCTGTTTGGCAATTCCTGATTGAGTCAATGAACATCTTCAGGCACACTACGTACGAGCTGCAACGATGCTCCGTGCAAATTATTATAAGTATGAATATCAAATTTGGTCAACATTGTATGAAATTTCCCATAATCTTGTGAATATTTGTGTAAACTAATTTAATTTTGCATTTTGCAGTATTGGCTATGTGAGAGGGCTCCTATTTTTGAGCCGAGGTCTGGTTTGGAGGACAAAACCCCAAGCGCAGTAAGATAGGACCTCCAGAACATTAGCAGATCTCTGCTTGAAGTTGATCTAAATGAGCTTGACGCAAATATCGTAAGTTTTAAAATATTAAATACCATATAGTGTTGATTAATATACATTTAAATGGGGCCTTGGTTCAAGTTCTTTTTATGTGCAGTAAAAATAAAGTGCAACCATAATCTCAGAATGCGACCATGGTCGCAGTATTGAGCTGCACGTTTCGCAGTTCATTTTACGTGTCGGACATACAAAGTGCGACCATGGTCGCATTCTCCTGATAATACCGTATACATTAAATGCGACCATGGTCGCAGTATTAAGCTGCAAGTTTTCGCAGTTAAATTTATGTGCCGGACAAACAAACTGCGACCATGGTCGCATTCTATCTTAATAGTTAATAAATAAATTGCGACCTTGGTCGCAGTATAATTATTTCATTATTTTGGTTTTAACTTAATTTTTTTATTTTTTTCAGATTTTGTGTCAAATGGCCAACATCTCTAATGATGAAAAATTATGATTGGCCTTCCTGTTGAAGGGGAAGAGAAGGAGGAAGAAGAAGAAGAAGAAGAAGAAGAATATACATATAATCAAGCTAACATCCCGTTGGAAAAGGAGCCAGAAGCTGCAGAAATAATTGAGCAAGAAGAGACGAGTGAGTAAGAACCAACTTTTACAGGTTATTTGCCGCCACCACGGGATGAACAAGCTGAAGAAATTGAAGAGTTGAGGAATCAAAATCAGTACTTGAGAGAATATGTTTCTCAGCTTGAAAGGAAGATTGAAAAAATGGAGACTGAGGACAGACTCAAGGCTGAATTAAAGAAAAAAAGAAGAGAAATAAGAGAGAAGAAAAAATTAAAAAAGCAGCAGAGGAAATTAAAAGTGAAAGAAGAAGAAGAAGAGCTGCTGAGAGCAGCCGTTGCTGCGGAGGAGAAGGAAAAGGAGAAGAGGAAGGAAGAGGAGGGAATGAGAGGAGAAGGATGGAAGAAGAGAAGAAAAAGGAGGAGAGGAGGAGAGAAAAGGAGGAGAAGGAGAATGAGAGGAGAATGAGGGAAGAAGAGGAGGAGGGAAGAGGAGGAGCATGAGAAGGAGGAGAGAAGGAGGGAAGAGGAGGGGCAGGAGAGGAGGAGGAGAGAAGAGGAGGAGAATGAGAAGAGGAGGGAAGAGGAGGAGAGGAGAAGGGAAGAGGTGGAGGAGCAGAAGAGGAGGAGTGTAGTGGAGAAGAAGGAGAAGGAGAAGAGGAGGAAAGAAGAGGAGGAGCAGGAAAAGAAGAAGAGGAGAAAGTTAGAGGAGGAGAAGAAGAGGCAGGAGAAAAAGAAGAAAGAGGGGGAAGAGTTGAAGGAGAGGATGAAAGAAGAGGAGAGGAGAAGGAAGAAGGGAGAAGAGGAGAAGAAGCAGAAAATAATTATAGAGCAGATGGAGAAGCAGGCTGAAGAGAAGAAAAAAAAATTGAAAGAAGATGAAATCATGGGTTCTGAATTTATTGTAAATATTTCTGGGGAATATCCCCAGTTTTTCTTTGAATATAACTCAACAGATTCAAGAACTCCAAAGAGATAGCGCTTCTGAAGAAAAAATTCAAGAACATACTCCGGATCAGAAGCAATCCTTAAAAAGAACAGTTTTGAATTACTCTAAAGGAACGATAGAAAGGAGAGTCAAAGAACGCAAGCGCGCTGAAAGAGATCGCGATGACTCCGACTTCGTTTATCCAAAACAGAAGAAGAAAATTAATGAACATCCTCTTCCACAGCCTGCGGCTCAGAGTTTTGCCACTGGTTTCGGCGACAAAGAGATTTCCCCCACTCAGCCAAAAACGAGGGAATTGATCGAAACCACATCATACAGAATTCTGCAGCCCCATCAACAAGTTATTATAAAAAATTTCTTGGACAAGGCCTTCTCTGAGTAAGTTAATTAATTTTATTATAAATCATATCAAAAAACTGTTATATATATAAGAACAATTTAATTACTAACTTTGTTTTGAATATATTGCAGTTCTACTGCATATCAGGATACCGACAACGGAATCATTGTTATAAAGAATGACATTGAGGACCTGATGTTCAGTAGAGAGTTAGATGCGAATATAATTTATTTCTACATGCAGCATCTAGAGAAAGGAGGAGGATTAAAAAGTATATTCTTTCGGAGCGAAGCTTGGGTAAACATCTATTTTCTCCTTTATGGTTTAATGTAATACAATTTCCTAATTAATTTGGTGAATTAAATCTTTGAACGTTAAATATTCTACTAATATTCTTTATCGCTGTTTAGGCATAACGAATGTACTGCGACTAAGGTCGCAGTTTATAATTAAATTAATTCACCCCAATATCAATTTAAAATAAAGGTTACGACTGTGGTCGCAGTTGCTGGCGGCAGTCTTAATCAACAACAAACACTGCGACCTTGGTCGCTATGCATGCTAATATAAACGGAGCAGCTACCTAATGTACTGCGACTTAAGTCGCAGTCCATGCTAATATAAATCACCACGAATATAATTTTAGTAATGAAAAGTATGCGATCTTGATTGTAATTCCTGGCGGTTTTTATCAATAACAACACTGCGACCTTGGTCGCTATGCGTGCTAATATAAAAGGAGCAGCTACCTAATGTACTACGACCTAAGTCGCAGTACATGATATTATAAATCACCAGTTGCTGGCGGTCTTTATCAATAACAACACTGCGACCTTGATCGCTGCATTAATTAATATAAAAATGTGATAATTAAGAAACACTGCGACCATTATCGCAGTCTGTTGTCTTGACGTAATGACTTCTAATTTTCATAATTTTTTTATACTTTAAATTCATTTTGTATTTTATTTTTTTATTGTCCGCAGCACGGTGTTATATCTAAAAGTAAAGATCTGGAAGATCATTTCATCAAGCAGCAGCTGTTGAAAAACTGGACAGATGATGTGCAGTACATGTTCTTCCCGATCAATCACAAACATAGTGCCAACGATCTCGGATTTCACTGGACCTTGTTGGTATTTGATTGCCATACAGAAGAGTGGATTTTTTACAACTCTTTGTCCCAGCTGAAAAAACTAGTAGTATATTAAAGCTTTATCAAAAGATGTAAGAATAATGGTGAGTTGAAATTTAATATTTCGATTACTGGAAACTTCCATTTAATTTGATTAATACTGATTTTTTTCTATTGACATTGCAGAAAGAAAGATTATTACAGATTTTTGAGATTGATTTCAATAAATTAATGAGAAAAACAAATATAAAATACACAAGATGCCCCCAACAAGCAAACAGGTATATAAATTTTTGACATCTCCTTACCTATCATATTTTCTACCTTTTTTTAGTACAAAAATCTAATTTCATTTAATGATTACTCTGTGCAAATTTCAGTGTTGATTGCGCTGTATATGTATGCAAGTACATGGAAAGTATAGCATTTGGTAGTCCACCAGCTGTTGATACTGTTACGGCTGCTGATGTACAAAGACTAAGAAGTGAGCTTGCATACAAGATACTTGCAGATAGAGAGAAGAGTTGGGATGAAGAAACAGAAATGATACTAAGGATGGTATTTGAAGGCTAACAGTGGGCAATTTATTGATATACCACAATTTTTTATTTATAAAATGTAAAAATATTTGCAATTCATTGATTTTTTTTGTTTTATTGATTTAATTTATAAACATTTTATACATTTATTTATTATAAATTCCATTGATTATTTTCAATCTACATTTGTTACACCGTGTATTTTACTATTGCGTACTGATATTAGAAACAAACATGCGTTCAGCAGTTGTATTGCGACCAAAGTCGCATTAATGAACTGTTTTAGTTACAGCGTTTCCTTATATTGCGATACTGTAATCGAGACAGCGATCATGGTCGCAGTTACCTAATCATTTATCAGTTCCCAATGCGACTGTGGTCGCAATAATGAACTGTTTTGGAGTACAAAGTAATTTAATGTAAGACTATATTAACTTTTAAACTGTTTTGGATAACTGAACAGTCACCTAGGAAGTATACAATTTTTGGGAAAAGGTAGAAAATAAATTTGGGACATATTCACGTGGTTTGAGAGCTTAAACCTTTTGGAATTCCGGGATTAAAAATATATAAAGGATCATCAGGACAGGACTATAAACATACTAAATTGGTTTTGCTCAAACTGGTTACTTTCAATAATCGGAATCAGATTAAAAAATGTCTTCTCCACCGTCTTCATCGGAAAGAATCCAATCATCTAATGATAATTTGATGTATAGTTCTGAAGCGATGCCTCGCTACGAGTCAGAGGATGAGCTTGATACAGACGACCCGTTCTGAGAGTTCATTGATGAACTAAAATACATACATGAAGAGGAAAAAAGCGAAGAGGAGATTGTTGGTAAAGAGGTGGAAGAGACGGAAAGCGATACGGAAGACGAATGCGGTCATAATCTTGAGGACGAATCTGATTATGATGGTGATGACGAGAAGCAGTAGATTAGAAGTTTAAAATTTGTATTTTGATTATATATATATATATATAACCCTGTTTTCTACGGTTAATTGTGTGAATTATAGTTTTTACTACTTAGTCTTGGTTGAAATACTGTACATTTGTCACAAATTTTATTTCACCGAACTGCGACTCTGGTCGCAGTCATGCAACTGGTATACACATCCAGACAATACGTTCAAATGGGCAAGAAGGTCGACACTGCGATCAAGGTCGCAGTTTTAATTTATGTTCAGTGGACTAAAGCAAAAACATAGGGCGAAAATGTAGAAATGGAAGTTACAATTAAAAGATAAAGGGAACGCTGCGACTGTAGGCAAAAAAAATCTAAAATAATCCGTCAGGAAACTGCGACTCGGGTCGCAGTGAATGAGCTGTTGTATATAAAGAGAAAGTCAATATTCAAATGTGTAAATATCGATGCGACCATGGTCGCAGTGGTACTTTACGTTGAGTGGAATTAAAAAAGAATATAGCGCTAAAAATGTCGAAATTATAATTGTGCGGAGAATCTTCAACTATATTCAGATGTTACAATAATATACCAAGAGACGGGGGCAATTCTAAAAGCAACAATTCAATTTCCACGATATAGGAACACTGCGACCACGGTCTCAATTAACCACGTACATTGCGACCAAAGTCGCTGTCTACGTTATAGTGAACAAAAGTTAAACTATATAGGAGAATTTTGTAACAGTAAAACTTTAAAGTACAACTAATTACAAAAATAGTACAGTAGAAATCAAAAAATGAGAATAAAATCTGATTATAATGACACGCCAGTGGCAGACTGCGACATGAATCTCTCTACACTGTGCGACCCTGGTCGCAGTTCATGAAAAATTGAAGACTTTATTCCTTGAAGATGGACGCAACTCAAACCTACTTCTTCTGCTATTAAAAAAGGAATAGTAAGAATTTTAAACATAAATCATTATAAAAAATTGTTTAACAGGTTTAATGTAATACCAGTAACGGACAACCAGTCCTGTAATGACCCAGCTCTTGACAGTTACCACATCTTCGATGCTTAACTTCCTTCTGATATATAGAATCTTCAAAACCAGACTTAAGCCTGGATGCAGCTCTAGGCCTCCCCTTTGTTGGTACAGGACCAATTGGATCACGTATATTCAATTCTTCACCATCTCGCAGAACGACAACGGATCCACTGGAACCAACTGTAGTTTTAGGCTGTGATGACTGAAAATTTCCTGACATGGCTCTGTATTCACTAGTGGTTTCTTCGGCAAATCTTTCCAAAACTGCGTCCAACTTTGAAAGATGGATATCAGAATCAGCGACCATCTCAAGAATTGCATTAAATTTTGAACTAATTGTCCACAATCTAGCCGTCCGTGGAGTGCCTTGACTGGGAAAAGGCCTGATGTCATTTTCAATTGCAACATTTTTGTAACGAGCATCCAACCTCCATCTCTGAAGTATATATGATTCCGGTATATGTGTAATATGATTGCGCTACAAAATACACAGAATATGTCTACATAGGATACCCTCTGTTTCAAATAACGAACAACTACAAGAAACATGAAGTTCCTCACGCTTATCAAAACTGACCTTTTCCCAGTTGTCTTTTGATTCTGAAAAATCACCAACCAAATATTTTGATCCAGGTTTGTCATGTTCCAACTCTTCTGAAAACAGTGTCATTAGAACTGCCCATTCCTTTTGGAACAACTGAAAAATCTTCGGTGTATACAATTTTGAAACCTGTATCTCATATAGATTCGATGTACAATTGGGCACAGAATTCAAACCCCGAAAATCTTGTTGAGATTCAGAGGTACGATGTAACCCCCTGATCCCCGGTGTACGTATCACAGTATAGGTACGCGATACGACGTATATTGTTGATTTGACCTCTGTGGCAGTCCGATTGAGCTAATTTCAGTTTCAAAAAATATTTTCTAATATTTTAGATTTTTCAGAATTTTCTGGAATTTTTTTGGATTCTTTTGGAAAATCTCCGTAGTCGGTGTCGACCGATACCGATAATCGGCTTTACGATTTTTAATTAACAAACGGAGTTGTATTTTGAGAATCTGCTTTCACCATGTGTCTTAAAATCATATTATCTATGTTAGGGTATTTTTGCGAATTTTTCTGAATTTACCAAAATTGGGCGAAACCGGTGTCGCCCAATACCGGCGAAATCTTCCAGGATTTTTCATTTGCAAATCAGATGGAATTTCTTCAAACCGTTTTCATATTACGTCTCAGGATAATATTCTCTATTTTCTGTAATTATTGGGCACCGTTCGGAGCTGGTCTAAATTGGGCCAATATAATAATAATAAAATATATTTTTAATCTTTCTTTTTCTTTTCTTTTCTTCTTCCTTCTTCCCGAAGCCTCCTCCACCGCCAATGCCACCGCCTCTTTTTCTCTCTCCTTTTAATAAAACACCCTTCTCTCTCTCATATCTCTGTCTCTCTCCAAACACTCTCTCTCCCTCCCTCTCTCTGTACAGACTCAAAGGGGGGCTGACCCCCTTGCCAGCGCCAGGCCAGGCCGCAGGCGGCGCCGGCTGCCGCAGGCGGCTGCGCCCCAGCCCAGCCGGCGCTACTGCGCCCCCAGGCCACGCCCCCCAGCCCAGGCGCCCCCTCTCCTTCTTCTTCTTCTTCTTCTTCTTCTTCTTCTTCTTTCCTTTTCTTTTCTTTTCCCTGTTCACTCCCTCTCCTCTCTCTCTCTCTCACTCACCCTCTCTCTGTTTGAAGGGCTGTCGCACCGCCGGCGGCCGGGGTCGCCGCCGGCGGGTCCCCGCCGCCGCCGGCCAGCCTTGCTGGCCGGCCTGCTCGCGCAGCAACAGCAAGAGTTGCTGCTGCTGCTGTTCTGTTATTGGGTTCGGGTGGAACCCGAACCCAATAACCCTATTGGGTTGCCTAAATGTTGGGTTGAAACCCGTTAACCCTTTAACCCATTTACTTAAGTATTGGGTATGGGTTGTGGATCTGGACCCGACCCGTTACGAGCCCAACCCGCTCCAAAACCCAATAAAGGTAATCTTACAGAAAACCCCCTGTTACGTTTCAGTAATTGCATTTAAAATCTTGTTATTACATATTTAAACCATTTTGCTGATTTTTAGTGTTCGGGCGATATCGGGAGCATCCGGACTCCGATTTGGACGATTCTGGATCCGTTGCGATCGTGAGAAAGAGAGCTACCTTCCTATGGCTAGTTTGTGAGTGTTTTTAGTTTATAAATTATCTTTTATCATGTTTAGGAATATGAATTGATCACTTTCTGTGACAGATCTTGAATATGGATAAAATACGGTAACTATTAATTGTTAACTGGTAATGATAGGATAGACATTGTAATAGGAATAACCTAGAAGATTGTTAGATAATTCCTGATTTAAATACTGCCATAGACAACTCGGACACAGTCATTCTACCTGCACCGCCACTGATACTCGGGCTATTATGACATGTATTGTATCAGTCATACGAATCACCGTGCATATTACATGTATTATTGTTCCATGTTATCCCTGTATTCCTCTTATATGATTGTTTCCTGTTACTGATATGGATATTTCTGTTACTGGACATGAGAGCTGTTGATATGCGATATGTGGAATCCCACATCTATTGTTCTCGTTTCCCGTTATATTGTTCCCGTTTCCTGTTATATTGTTCTATGCTATCAACAGAGCTCAGGTCCTGTTATCATGTTACCCGTATCATGTACTGTAATTATTCTTGTTACATTGTATACTTGACATATCAGATCATAAAGATAACTTGGGTATGGGGGAGACTTGACGGTTGATTAGATCTTATCGGGTGATGTACTGGATCCATATTGTTCTCCCACTGCAGGGGATGGTAGTGCTACCTACCGATTGTATAGCTCCGCTCCCGTTACTTGATTATTGTTCCCCTCTTAGCGGAGGGCCCTGGTCTCAGCAGCCAGGGGTTTGTTTAAGGCCGTGATCCCGGGTATGCACGGGACACACCTACCCGATAAGAGCTCCTCGACCATGGGTTTCCAATTAACATAATAAAACAGTATACACAATAGTGACGTCGGGAACACTTATTATTTGGTCACTCTCTCGTTTGGATAATGGTACCCGTAGGCCATGTCCGGATGGGTTCGACTGGAGTGCGGGCTCCAGTATGAACTGCCAGTGGTATGGGACACTGGAAGAGATTGATTAAAATACCAGGTGGTACTGATTGCTACTATTGTATAAATAACATGACTTGCCTGATACATGTATACTATTGTTTAGTTGTACTTGTTACTGTTCCATGTATACTATTGTTTAGTTGTACTTGTTACTGTTCCTGATCATTTATCCGCTATCATGTTACCTGTATGATTGTTACTTTACCTGGTACATGTTACGCTTTCTGTGGTGACATACTACTCATGCACATGTATACGTTGCATTGCATATATTCTGTTTTGCATTGCATATATGCTGCCTAGACACAATACTGTAGTATGGTTATGTTATGTCCATCACATCATCACTATACAACTATAGTTAGTACTGTAGACATGACCCGATGATAACATGCTAGGTAGTGCTGGTATTAAAATATGACATGACTCTATTTTTCTACTGCTTATTAGATACTTAGTATATGGTATCACTAGTACAACATCATGTATTATATATATGTATCGTGCTTGTATTACTATTGTATATATTACTACCTCCTTCATTTATCACTCACTAGGTCGCTTTCTGACGACCCTGGGTTTGCGTGTCTAGGTTGGAGATCCGAGTTATCGTTTTGTCAGATAATCCATTGGGTTCACATAGGAGACTCAGCATCGAGATCATTTATAGGTATCTTTGTGATTTGTTTCTATTATCTTATTTATCCCTGTTTTCCTATCTGTTATGATCACTAACCTCTTTTTGCAGGTATTCTTATACTTATTTAATACTGGAACTCTTTGTTGACACTTAAAAAAGATAAGATTCTTATTGGTCCGAACAATGTCTAAACTTGTTGACATTTACAAAAGACAAGTGACAGACGAGCTGAAGACCAGTTTTCACCCATCTCTAAGGGACAAGGAAGCAACTTGGACTCCACTGATCCAGCAAGCAGACAGTGAACCCGGATTGTTTCTAAACAGACCTCAGCAGGTCTAAGGTGCTAACACTTAGCATCGCATGAGCCCAAAGGGACAGCCTCGCTTGAGAGGCTAATATCACTCAACTTCGCCTTGAAGCCATCCAAAGCCTCGCCGAGAAGCTAACTCGCAACTTCGCCACAGAGGACTTCCAGCTCCGCCATTGGTCTGCTATGGTCAACCTTTGACCAATCAAATCTCCAGATGAGGTCGGATCCAATCAGATCAAATCTAATTAAATCAAATCAGAGATCAAATTTGGCAGTTGATTGCCACAATCTCTTGACTCTTCTAAAACGAGTAAGAAGATCAACGAAAATCCTCCAACGATATGGAAAGGATCAAAACAAATCGAGAAGGTCCACCGACCTGCCAATTCTAGCTTCGCAGAAGCTGATCCTAGCCTCACAGTAAGGCTACTTTCCAGATTTAAACAGATTTGATTCAATCTGTTTCCATATCTTCAAGGGACGATTATACCCTTGCTCTCCCTATAAATAACCCGCCAGGGGTACAAGGAGAGCAATCAATCAATCAATCGATCGATCGAAGAGAGAAGACTCCACAAGCAGAGACTTCTTCACGACGCACCGTGCGCTCTCGAATTCAGAGACCTTTTAGAGAATTGCTTTCTCTAACCAGGGTGTTAATACCCTAACATCGTCCTTCTTCTCAAGGAATCTCCGGAACCAGGCGAGAAGGAATTCCTAATTGAAGGCGATTTTGAGAAGCAGCAAGAGGGTTCTACCAACCTTCTATTCTCTGATTCCCGGAACCAGGCGAGAAGGGAATCTCATCGCTCGCATCGTCAAAGGGACAAAGTGGTCGCGCGCTGACCAGACTCCTATCGGCACACTTCTCCAGAATCTCTGAGGAGATCTACTTGTAATCTTTTTAAGAATACTTGTAATTTAGCTCCTCAAACTCTTTTTTGTAAGTTTTCCCCCTTTGCAAACATAATGGAAAACAAGATGGCGACTCCGCTGGGGAAAAAATTCTCCACTGCCGAGAATCAAGTGTCGCAATGCGACGAACAGACCTTCGGTCTAACTCTGAATTCAGAAAAGCCGGTGCAGTCAGAGCTTCTCTGGCTAAATCTTCAAGGAAAGTCTCTGCGGAGACTGAAAAGGTTCTCTACGAACCTACTGCAGTTATTTGGCGCAACAAGGAAGCACGTCCGCAGTCTGATTCCTTTACTTGTGAGAACTTGGTGGTTCAGTTCGATCAAGCAAGATTTGAAGAAGTCCTCTCTGGGGGTGGCCCAATGCTTCGAGCACGGAAGCATAGGAAGGTTTCCACGGCCAAGGTTTCAAATCAGAAACCGGAAGCAGAATTCTGCCAACACCCCCCAGCCTCGCGTGTGGCTAATCAGGTTCCCTGGGAACCTAAGTCTCCTCTGCCAAGGCGGGTATGGAAGCCTAAACAGGAGTCTTCAACCGAAGCTTCAGGCGTAGCTACGCCTAAACTGCGCCTCTCTCGCCAAGAAAAAGGCAAGATCCCTGTCTGCCCCAATCATAAAGCTACGACGGCAATCATACCGTCGTCTAATTTAAGAGCAGCAATGCCTCGCGCTGGCCTCGTTCTCACGAGCGAAGCTACCGTACCACAGCGTACGCGCAGGGTTCGTGACGGTGAAGCTAGAACCAAAGCACTATTCAGTGCTAATCCCTTCTGCAGGGATAAAAGGAGCAGGACATCGTCCTATGTGCGACCCAAAAGAGCCTTCGCGCTCGATTGCAGAGACCCAACCGGGTCCGATCTGAGGAAATTGTTGACGGATAGACAAACCTCTTCCCCCTGTTGTCGACAAGTGGGATGTCAGCTGGTGACACTCCACTCGGTCCATTGCCGGCTGGGACCAATCCCCGCCACGCCTCCAAGACGACGGTCAGTTTTTGATCGACTATCGGTACAAGCCCCGATGAAGCACCGCAAAAGGAGCATCTCGCGAGATCTACCCTCTGCATCCGTCAACATGACCGGAAGAGGACGAGAGTCCCCAGATCCAGATTACAGCCCAGGCTTAGGCGAAGTCTTGGTACATGAAGAAGGTGTTTTCTGAAACACCAGATCTAGGGTGGCGATACCCTACAATTATGAACGGCCTTCTTCCTCGACGGCCCTAGCCTCGTCACAGCCCAGGAGGTCACTCTAATCATCAGATGAAGAAGATGAAGACAGTGGGTACGCCTCTTCGGCGACAGTTAGCTCGGTGCGAACAGACAGAGTATCAGTCAACATGGCTGATAGCGCTAACGACGACCTTCGTCGGCGCCTGGAATCTCAGGAGCAGACTTCCAGAACTCAACAAGAAGCTCTGGACAACATTCAACGGATGCTCGCTCAACTCCTCAGTGACCGGAACAACAATGATGCCGGGAGCAATCACGATGAGGAGGAACACTTCAGCAATGAGCAGCCAAAGTTGGAGAAATCCAAGGAGGGTTCTTCCTTAGACGCCGAAGTCCTTAAGGGCCTCCAAGCTCAGATCGCATCCCTGGCTCAGAGGGATGAATTAAAGAAGGTAGGGGCAGTCCGTCCTTATCTGCTGGAGTGGGATTCGGTGTCGTATCCACCGAAGTTCAAACCGCCAACGCTGCATACCTATGATGGAAAGAGCTCGCCAAATCAACACATCTACTATTTCTGGTCTCAGACTGGTAATGTCATAAGCGATGACGCCATCATGGCTAGGCTTTTCATTGGTACTTTAAAGGGGGTGGCATTTGACTGGTTTCGCAGTCTTCCCCCGGGCTCTATCAACTCCTGGATCGACCTGGAAACTCGGTTCCTTTCTCGTTTCTATGAGGACGATACCGAAGTGACCATGGACAAACTCCTCTCCACTGTGCAGAGGAAGGGCGAATCTGTCCGTGACTACATTGAACGGTTCAGAAACTTATCCTTGATGTGCCCAGCAGGGATGCCATTACCTATGCTCTTACAGACATGCAGACACAACTTCCTAGACCAAGTCGAAGTTTGCATGGGGGCTGTCAAAGCCCACACTTGGAAGGAATTGGTCGAACAAGCTGAGATAGCCGAGAAGTCGGCTAAAAAGTTCGAACCATCCGCCCCTAGAGGCAAGTGGGGGATGAACAACAAAGGGCGTGGCGACCTACCGCAATCTTCTCAAGCTAAAGGCAAAGAGACTATGTCTGTGGAGTTATCCGGAGATGTGCAGTCAAAAGCCAGGAAGAGCGGCTTCAACAACCAGGAGCCCAAGTTCCCTCCAAAGCAGTACTCCTTCAAAGACGATCAGGTGGTCACGATATTTCATCTGCTCCACAAAGGGAACAAAATGAAGCTGCCAGATGCTCGGCGTCCCAATGAGATAGGGCGCACAAATGACCCTAAATACTGCCTCTACCACAGGATGATCCACCATCCTACTGACAAGTGCTATGTCCTCAAGGACAGAATATAAGCCCTGGTCGATGCCGGGGTTCTGACGTTGAAGATGGAGCAGAAGAAAGTCACTGCCAATATGGTAACTCTTTAGTTCGGCAAAGCTCCAAAGGTCACAGTTCCTGACGGGACCTATTCCGTCCCTGCGCCACAGTTGGAAATCAAACATCCTCCAGCTACAGCTCAAAACAATAAGGGTCTTGTTCCCTTAACATTGGAGACAGGAGAAGTCATGTGGATACATCCAGACCTCGTCTAAGACGTACAGCGGGATCCAAAGCAGCCCCACTCAAAGGGCAAGTCTTGCAATGTCAACTCCATCCTGCCAGACGACGGCAATCTGACATCGGCTTCCCTCAGTGATTCTGAAGGAGAAAAGCATGCTTGCGCAGCGCAAGCCGATGCGCCTCAACAGACGGGCACCCGATCCGGAAAATCATACTTGAGGCAGTATGAAAAGTCTACTGACGAGATACAACAGCAAACGACGTCAGTACAACTACCCGCATCCGCTCCAATCCCAGCAAAGGGAAAAGAGAGGCCTAAGGAGGTACGATTCGACCACGTGTTGAGGAAACCACCAGGCCAAGGGTTTGATACGCCCTTTCGCTTTGATATATTGGCTCAGCTGGCCATATCCCAGCTCGTATCACTATACACGAACTCCTCCGCCTCTCAAAAGAGACAAGAGACGCACTCAGGGATGCGCTAGCCAATTCAGAATCCTTTCTGACATGCATGCCTGAAATCCCTAACGACGACTTTCAGTCTCCTTGCCCAGAATGTCATCATGCACAATCAAAGGTGCCTGCTATTACATTCACGACAGAAGATATGCTTCTCAAAGACAACAAGCACGATCGACCTCTGTACTACACCGGATATATCGGTTCAACGTGCATCGAGAGAATACAAGTCGATCCGGGGTCCGCACTCAGCATCATCCCCAAAAGGCTTCTTTACTTCCTCGGCATACCACTGTACAGGTTGTCCGCAACCACCACTACAATATATGGTTTCAACGCCGGGAGCAGCCATCCACTTGGGAAGATTCGGCTCCGTTGCAGAATCGGGAGTTTAAAGTCAGAAGTGACGTGCTATGTCATCGACGCTGACACGTCATATAACCTGCTGCTAGGACGACCATGGATCCATGCCAACTGGATCGTCCCTTCTACCCTCCATCAATGCTTCAAATATGTTGAAGATGATGCGACAGTACGAACTGTCTTCGCTGAAAAGCAACCATTCAAAGGGGTGGAAAATTACTTCACTGACGCTCTCCTGTATCAAGAGGCCGGTGGAGCACTCAAAGAACCATTTCCGGATGATGATGAAAGCGGCAATGAGGCGGATTCAGAATCCGAAGTAGGCATCCCAGCCATCCTGGTTGGCGAACCAATTATAGCATGTCTCGATGACCCCCTATGTAATGCTCCTTCTGAGGACGAAGGTGAATGGGTAATTAATGATAATGTTTCTTTTGATTATCCTGCGAGTATTGGGTCGATTAAATCCATTACGGATGGCTCTCTGCATGTGCCCGTACATGAGCCAAGTATGGCCAGCACATCTGTGGAAGCTATAGAGGGGGCCACACTGGTGATCCCTCCGTCCAAACAAGGTCAGTCGCCGATAATCTTCGGTAGAACCCGGCCACAGGGACCCACAACTACAGATTCGAGCTCAGACTCAGACGCCCCACAGTTCTTCCATTATGCGCGGCCAGCGCGCCACATTATGAAGAAAATGGGATATGATTTGAAGCGTGGAGGCGGCTTAAACTTTGGAAAAGGAAGGCGCAGTCTAATGCGTAATTTTGTCCCGAAAGGGAAGCTTGCAAATTACTATGATAGTACACGCAGGGGGTTGGGTTACGTCACGCCTACATCATCAGTAACAGTTCAAGTCAAAGACGATGAGCCAATTCCATCACATTCAGCCTCATCCTCCGAGTGGGATTCAGATGTCAGTATAGGAGGAATGTTCGAAAATCTCACTGCTAACATGATCTCAAGCAGTCAATTGGAGCCCGCAGAAGCTACTGAAGAGGAACCATGGGCTCAGCAATTAGACCTTCAATGGGAAAAGCGATTCGAGCTGCGCGAACCACCTACTGAAGACAAGGTGATGCAGGTCAATCTGGGAAGTCAAGATCATCCCAAGCCCATCTTTATAAGTGAAAGCCTATCACTTACAGAGAAGGGAGAATTGATAAAACTCGTAAAAGAGTATATAGACGTCTTCGCATGGAGCTACGAAGACATGCCTGGACTTGATCCGCAAATCGCCATGCACCGTCTGAACATCAAACCTGACGTCAAGCCAGTAAAACAGCAACAACGTCGGTTTCGCCCGAACATCATGGAAGCTATTGAAGCCAAAGTTCACAAGCTCATTGCATGTGGCTTCACCCGGGAGGAACAACATCCAGATTGGGTAGCTAACATCGTCCCCGTCCTCAAGAAGAACGGGAAAATACGGATCTGCATCGACTACTGTGATCTCAATACGGCCTGTCCTAAAGACGAATTCCCACTGCCCATCACCGACGTCATGATCGATAATACATGCGGGTTCGAAAGGATGTCTTTCATGGACGGCTTTTTAGGATACTACTAGATTAAGATGTATCCTGACGATGAGAAGCATACTTCGTTCCGAACGCCATTGGGGGTATACTGCTACACTGTAATGCCCTTCGGACTGAAGAACGCTGGAGCAACCTATCAGCGGGCAATGAGTACAATCTTCCGCGATCATCTCCGAAAAACAGTGGAGTGCTATGTCGACGACATTGCCGTCAAAAGTCGCAACAAGAATGAACATCTTCGCGACCTGAGAACGATGTTCGACATAATGCGGGCTCATCAACTGAAAATGAACTCGACAAAATCCTTCTTGGGAGTGTCAAGTGGCAAGTTCCTGTTGGCCCAATGGCCTTCCACTCTAGTTTTGATGATGATTAACTCATGTAGTTATATTTACTAATATTCTTGTGTTTCTAAGTTTCAGATCATTAGCAGGATATTAGTGTTGGTGATTAGCTTCAACAAGGTGTTTGGAAGCTTATCATGGTGATTCCGGTGCCAAAGCTTAAAGATCATACCTTTGCACTCGGTGGATCGCGTTTGGGAGCTAGTCTACTTGAAGATGGAGATCATCAAGAGAAGACTTAGGTATCTTAGTTTAGTTTAGTGTGTTTTAGATCCATTTGTAAAGCTTAGTTTAGTTGATATGCTCAAGTGCACAAACACACACGTTTTATGTTTTAATGTGTGATTTTATGAATAGTTGGATCAAAACAAGTTTTCATGATTTATATGTATAGTAGATGTTTTCTAGTTATACATACATGCTTAACTTATAAACAAACTTATTTTGACATTCCTATTCATGTTTTGGAAAAATCTAGTTTGATAAAAATACAAGTTTTATTTATGATAAAATTGGCAAGACACAAAAATGAATTGATATGATTGATATATGTCTTGAAATTTTTATCACAAGTTTAGTTTTCAAGTAAAATGATAAAACATATTTTTGTGGATTTTTTAGAAGTGTTAAAAGATTTTTTACAAATTTTCTATCTCAAAAATCTGCCCAGAAAAACTGTATTTCAGGCAGACCGGTCGACCGGGACAGTCGACCGGCTGCTGTGTCCGGATATGCACAGGCTGTGCATGTCCGTCGGTCGACCGGGTCACGGACCCAGTCGACCGATATAGAGAGTCTGCTCTCTGTATCTTTTCGGTCGACTGGGTCGGTCGACCGATAGAAGGAAACTGTGTTTCCTCCTTGTTGGTCGGTCGACTGGCAGTCGACCGAAGCCCCAACGGTCATATTTTCGACCGTTGGCGGTCGACCGGGCCGGTCGACCGGTGGCTGTCAAAATTGCCACATCAGCCTAACGGCTAGTTTTCTGTTTTGGCCTATATAAACCCCATTCCTTTGGGATTTTGGCCAAGGTTTTGAAGAGAAAAATTTCTGGTTTTCAGCAGAGTTTAAAAGAGTTTTAAAAAGAGTTTTAGTGCTTTTAACTTCTCATCTTTATTGATTTGGGTTTTGGAAAAATCAAAGAAATTGGAATTTGGGATTTTTGTATTGGCATTCATTCTCTATCTTTTACAAGAAATTTCCCAAGTGTTTTTCTTTGTTGCTTGTTTTCCAAAACACCTAGTTTCCACACTTGAGCTATCTTCTATCCTAAACTATTAGGATCTTTGTTTTTGTGGAAAAGAAAGAAAAGAGAAAGAAAAGAGAGTTTGTGGTTTTGGAACCACTTGTTGTAAACACCCTTTTATTTGTGAATCCCTCTTCGGTAGAGGTGATCGGGTGATTGGTTTGTGAGCCTCTTAAGGAGAGGCATTTGTTGTGGTTGGCTACGGGCCGT
Source organism: Agave tequilana (assembly GCA_038442645.1). NCBI lineage: Eukaryota > Viridiplantae > Streptophyta > Magnoliopsida > Asparagales > Asparagaceae > Agave > Agave tequilana. The sequence goes on from JAVJIF010029917.1 coordinate 576,436, forward strand.
ATCCCTCTTCGGTAGAGGTGGATTGTGTGTTGTATTGCCTCGGTGGCATTGTAAGTTGAGAGAGGAGTTAGGGGCTCCTATAGTGGATTAGAAATCCTACACGGTGGTGTAGGCGGGGATGTAGAGCTAGGGGCTCGAACCTCGAAACACATCTTGGTCTTTGCGTTTGATCCAATTTCTCTCAACTCTACTCTTTTTACATTTGTGCAAGCATCATCCATTCATATCATCATATATACTTGCTTGTGTTTTGAGCATTGTTTCATATTGCCTTGCATATATTTCTATTGCTATTCATCTACACTTGCTTGGCTTAATTGTGTGCATTGTATTGCTATATCCTTGATTGCTTGATTGCTTGTGTGTGTGCAACACTTATACTCATCCAACAAGAGCTTCATATAGCAACCTCAACCCATTCAAGGGAATCAAGAGGTGCTTGTCCAGAGCCTCGCAAGGGAATTCGGCAACACTTGTTGGATTGTACTAAGTGTTCTTGTAAGATTGTTTTAGCTTCCGCATTTAGCACACTTAGTTTGCATTAAGTTCCATAGATTAGCACTTACACCTATTCACCCCCCCTCTAGGTGTTATTTCAATTGGTATCAGAGCTAGTGCTCCTGATATTAGGCTTAACATCCTAGGAGTGATCCATTTGCTTGCTAATCTACATTTGCATTTGTTCATTTGCACACATATAGTTTACCATGGACTTCATGACCCCACCTATGTATGATGCTTCCAACATTCTTGTTTGGAAGACTAGGATGTCCATTTACCTACAAACCCTAGGTTTACATGTTTATCTTGCGGCTACCAAGAAATGCTATCTTGGTAACCTCATTCATATAAGGGCCAATGCACAAGCCCTAGAGGCTATTAGAAACACATTGCCTAAAGATTATCTTTTACATGTTTCTAATATTGATTCCGCTTTTGTAGTATGGAATTTATTGACAACCACAACCGCTACCTCCGGGCTTCAAGAACAAATCCAAAGGAAGAGGAATCTAGTGGAGAATCCGATTCCCAATGCTTCATGGTCCAAGGGAATGACTCCCTTGAGGTACAATCGGAAACTCTATTAGATTGTGATGATAGTGCTAGTTCTTCTAATGATTATATTGATCCCCATGCTTTGAATGAAGAACTTTCATTAGTTTGTGAAAAATTAATTGAGAAGTATAACATTTTGAAAAAGAAAAGTCTAGGCATTAATAATGAAAACAAAAATTTGATTGCTAGACTTGATATTGTTTTGCAAGAGAAAGAGGAGATTGCTAATGAGAAGGATTCATTAAAATCTCAACTTGACCTTGCACTTAAAGAAAATGAACTTTTGAAAAATAAAAATGATTGCCATGTTCTTTTGAAGAAAAATGAAATTTGACTTCAAAAGTAGATTTTATTTTAAAAGAGAATGTTGCTTTGAAAAATAAAATCATTTCCATTTCAAATGATAAAAATATTGTTTTGCAACATAAGATGGATGCACATGTTTGCCATGCTAATGTAGCCTCATCATCTAGACTACCTAATGCATGTACCTCTTCTTCTAGGATTAACAATGATATATCCATGCTTAAGAAGAAGGTAGATTGTTTGGGCTCCACTATGAGCCAATGTGCTATGAATCATACACGGTTGGAAACTTTGCTTCGAAAGAAACAAGTTCCATCCTTCATGCATGCACACCCTCCACGGCATACACATGCTCCTCACGGACACCATCCTAACACTATGTATGCTCATGTGTACACTTGTACACATTGTGGTCGAAAAGGCCATCTTGCTAAATTTTGCTATGATAGATTAAATACTCCAAATTTAGCAAAGAAATATGTTTGGGTTAGAGAAGGGACTAACCCCCATGGACCCAAGAAGGTATGGGTACCAAAGACCACCCCTCCAATTTTTGATGTAGGTGAGGGCTCTCACATGACGTGAGAGTGTTGGCACCTTGAGTGGATGTGTTCCTTGCTTAAAGAATACTTTTTGGATGCATCACTTTCAAGGGAGAAGATTTGGTGGAAAGAACCACCATGTTTTGGAGACAAGGAAAGTTGCCTTCTAAGGCTTTGGTAACAATTCCTAACTCCTTATTATTGTTTACATGTTCATATCATTTGTTTTATAGCATGTCATTGTTTAATGTTCACTATGTTATATCATGTTCATTAGATTAGTGATATACATGCTTAGTTGTTTAGAGACACCCATGCTCAATATAGATTTATATTTGTGTGATCTCACTTTTGATCTAATATGTATATCCTAGATCTAATGCATATGCATATACATATTGATCATATGAACGTTTGTTTCATGTTTTAGTTGTATCATGTTGTTTTATATGTGTTTTGTGCTTCATGTGGTATATACATGTTTAAATGTAGATTTTATCAAAACTTGCATGTATACATGTACACTTAGTGAGAACAAATTGACTTATATATGTTTTGCCCTTCATGCTCATTTGTACCCACTATGTGCACAAGTATAGGCTAGTTTTGATGATTCCTTTATTTATACTTGTCATACCTATTTTTATGATTCTACTTCATGTATATGTATTTTAAATTCAAACCTAATAAATATACATGTATACCCATGAGTCTTTTGCCTTCAATGCAAATATTTTTAATAGACTCGTTTATGGTTGGGATATGTATGAATAGTGTTAGATTTGGATGGATCATACATATACCTAGAAGTTGGTTCACAAAATAAAAGAATTTTGATGAATTTATGTGTTTTGTTTTAACAAAATGATATTCGTGTTTGTCTTGTGCTTAATGATTTGATTACGTGTTTAAGTATTAGTCTTCATTAAGACTAGTTATATACCTATCCATATAGTGGGACACAAATAAATCTATATATGATTGGGTTGAATGCTTATTTGTTCCCATTAGTTGGATGAGTATAGTCTAGTTTTGATGATTCATATATTTTAGACTTGTATTCATATTTTTTAATTTATATGAGTTTTAATTTCGTGTATATGTTTATTTTGCCAAACATTAAGATATACATGTATAATTCTTGAGCCTTTTGCCCTTCATGCAAATCCTTATATATGGACTCAATTGTGTTTAGGATATGTATGTATACTTATTGTGTTGACAATTTATACATATACCTTGAAATGAAATTAGTTAATGAAAATTGGTTTTTCGTGTTTTCATATTTAAGTTTTACTTCATGTATATGTCTTTCTAGTTCAAACTAATCTTATACATATACATCCTTTTTGAGCCACGTGCCTTCATGCATATACTTTAGTGGACTCGTTGAGTTTTGGATATGTATGTATATTTTAGTTTGCATCAGACATACATATGCCATTGAAGATTAAACTAGTTAGTTTTATGATTTTCTAATTTTGATGTTTAAAGGAGTAATTGAGTTTAATGAAATATTTTCATGATTATGATCTTCACATTTTATTTGTACACTCATATCTATTACTCATGTTTTGTTTCTCATGAGTTGTGCTTAATTGATTAGAGTAATAATTATTATGTGATTTTCATTTCTATGAAAAATAATCTTGTTTTATTCCTTGCTTGAAGGATTTCATACTAGTTTACAAAACTTTTCATTTTAACTAGTTCGGATTCTTCTTTGTGATATGCGATATACCATACTTATTATTGTTAATTCAATTGGTATCATATAGCTCTTTCAATTGGTATCAATTTGATTTCTTTATGTATACTCATATTTGTTGATTTGTGTATGTATGCTTACAACTTGGTATCATCTATTAGTGATTGGTACTCATTTTATCTTCATACACATTTACATGTTTTATTTGTGCTATTATATTTCTATATCTTAAGCACAAATATTGTTTATGCTAGTGCTTGTGACTTAATTTTTATTTCAATTGATTTAGTCTTCCAATTGATACCTTAATCAAGCCTAAGCATGTTTTTAGTTAGTATTTCATAAGGGGGAGAAAATTTGAATTTCTTATTTCAATTGGTATTTGATTTCCACTCCCACACTTTATGACTTTAAAAATTGAATTTGAATGAAATATATTTTCAATTTGGTATCATTGGTATGCTTGCTTATCAATTAGTATCAAAATGTTTTAATATGTTAAAACATGTAACAATCAATAAAAAAAATTATGATATGTATTTTTGACTCTCTTTTATGATTACATGATTTTGTTTCTATTGGTATCTAGATGCACTTTATTGACATATTTTTAACTGATATCAATGTTTTTTTTTACCCCTTTGTTGATGATTGACAAAAAGGGGGAAGAATTTGTGTTTTGTGTTTTATATATGCATGTCTTCCTTGTGTTTGCATATATGTTTGGTTGTTTGCTTATTTTAATTGGTATCTAGAACATGCTTTATGTTGAATATTCCATTAGTATCTAGAGCACCATGTTTATATGATGCATGAGTTAAGGGGGAGCTTCTTTGAAGCTTAACTTTAATCCATGCATATATAACTCCATGAGTTTTGTCATCATCAAAAAGGGGGAGATTGTTGGCCCAATGGCCTTCCACTCTAGTTTTGATGATGATTAACTCATGTAGTTATATTTACTAATATTCTTGTGTTTCTAAGTTTCAGATCATTAGCAGGATATTAGTGTTGGTGATTAGCTTCAACAAGGTGTTTGGAAGCTTATCATGGTGATTCCGGTGCCAAAGCTTAAAGATCATACCTTTGCACTCGGTGGATCGCGTTTGGGAGCTAGTCTACTTGAAGATGGAGATCATCAAGAGAAGACTTAGGTATCTTAGTTTAGTTTAGTGTGTTTTAGATCCATTTGTAAAGCTTAGTTTAGTTGATATGCTCAAGTGCACAAACACACACGTTTTATGTTTTAATGTGTGATTTTATGAATAGTTGGATCAAAACAAGTTTTCATGATTTATATGTATAGTAGATGTTTTCTAGTTATACATACATGCTTAACTTATAAACAAACTTATTTTGACATTCCTATTCATGTTTTGGAAAAATCTAGTTTGATAAAAATACAAGTTTTATTTATGATAAAATTGGCAAGACACAAAAATGAATTGATATGATTGATATATGTCTTGAAATTTTTATCACAAGTTTAGTTTTCAAGTAAAATGATAAAACATATTTTTGTGGATTTTTTAGAAGTGTTAAAAGATTTTTTACAAATTTTCTATCTCAAAAATCTGCCCAGAAAAACTGTATTTCAGGCAGACCGGTCGACCGGGACAGTCGACCGGCTGCTGTGTCTGGATATGCACAGGCTGTGCATGTCCGTCGGTCGACCGGGTCACGGACCCAGTCGACCGATATAGAGAGTCTGCTCTCTGTATCTTTTCGGTCGACTGGGTCGGTCGACCGATAGAAGGAAACTGTGTTTCCTCCTTGTTGGTCGGTCGACTGGCAGTCGACCGAAGCCCCAACGGTCATATTTTCGACCGTTGGCGGTCGACCGGGCCGGTCGACCGGTGGCTGTCAAAATTGCCACATCAGCCTAACGGCTAGTTTTCTGTTTTGGCCTATATAAACCCCATTCCTTTGGGATTTTGGCCAAGGTTTTGAAGAGAAAAATTTCTGGTTTTCAGCAGAGTTTAAAGAGTTTTAAAAAGAGTTTTAGTGCTTTTAACTTCTCATCTTTATTGATTTGGGTTTTGGAAAAATCAAAGAAATTGGAATTTGGGATTTTTGTATTGGCATTCATTCTCTATCTTTTACAAGAAATTTCCCAAGTGTTTTTCTTTGTTGCTTGTTTTCCAAAACACCTAGTTTCCACACTTGAGCTATCTTCTATCCTAAACTATTAGGATCTTTGTTTTTGTGGAAAAGAAAGAAAAGAGAAAGAAAAGAGAGTTTGTGGTTTGGAACCACTTGTTGTAAACACCCTTTTATTTGTGAATCCCTCTTCGGTAGAGGTGATCGGGTGATTGGTTTGTGAGCCTCTTAAGGAGAGGCATTTGTTGTGGTTGGCTACGGGCCGTATCCCTCTTCGGTAGAGGTGGATTGTGTGTTGTATTGCCTCGGTGGCATTGTAAGTTGAGAGAGGAGTTAGGGGCTCCTATAGTGGATTAGAAATCCTACACGGTGGTGTAGGCGGGGATGTAGAGCTAGGGGCTCGAACCTCGAAACACATCTTGGTCTTTGCGTTTGATCCAATTTCTCTCAACTCTACTCTTTTTACATTTGTGCAAGCATCATCCATTCATATCATCATATATACTTGCTTGTGTTTTGAGCATTGTTTCATATTGCCTTGCATATATTTCTATTGCTATTCATCTACACTTGCTTGGCTTAATTGTGTGCATTGTATTGCTATATCCTTGATTGCTTGGATTGCTTGTGTGTGTGCAACACTTTTACTCATCCAACAAGAGCTTCATATAGCAACCTCAACCCATTCAAGGGGAATCAAGAGGTGCTTGTCCAGAGCCTCGCAAGGGGAATTCGGCAACACTTGTTGGATTGTACTAAGTGTTCTTGTAAGATTGTTTTAGCTTCCGCATTTAGCACACTTAGTTTGCATTAAGTTCCATAGATTAGCACTTACACCTATTCACCCCCCCTCTAGGTGTTATTTCAGTTCCTTGGTTTATTGTCACATCAAAAGGGATTCATCTTGACCCAGACAAAGTCAAAGCCATTCAGAACATGCATCCACCGAGGAATCTCAAAGAGCTTAGAGGCTTGCAAGGCAGACTGGCTTATATTAGAAGATTCATTACAAATCTCTCAGGCCGCTGTCAACCATTCACCCGCTCATGAAAAAGGGTGCTTCCTTCGTATGGGATCAAGCTTGCCAGGAAGCTTATGAAGACATCAAGAGGTACCTCACAAAACCTTCAGTCTTAGTGGCCCCTACATCAGGGAAACCATTCTTGCTTTATGTAAAAGCTCTGGACTACTCCCTCGGTGCCCTCCTCGCTCAAAAGGATGACAATGGCCATGAGCAGACCATTTATTATCTGAGCAGAACTCTCATAGGAGCCGAATCTCGCTACAATCCTATCGAGAAAGAGTGTTTAGCTCTCGTCTTCGCTGTTCAGAAGACACGACATTATTTGGTCGGCCAGACCATACATGTCATCTCCAGAGTAAACCCATTGCGTCTTCTTATGACAAAGCCAGGATCATTGAATTCAAGACTGGCTAAGTGGGCACTTTTATTGTCTCAATATGACATGACCTTCATCCCTCAGAAGGCGGTCAAAGGCCAGGCCCTTGCAGAGTTCTTGGCTGCTCATCCAGTTCCGGAACATTCAAAACTTCACGAAGATATCCCTGATGAAGTCTTCGAGTCTTATGCAACCTCAGAAGAGGAAGTGTGGCAGATGTTCTTCGATGGAGCATCGCGAATGGGCCCTAAAGGCATGATTATTGCCGGAGTGGGGGTTGTGTTTATCTCCCCGCAGAACCATGTTCTTCCCCGAGCATTTTCTCTGACAGAATCATTCTCAACAATGTAGCAGAATATAATGCTCTGCTCATTGGCCTTCAACTCGCCCACGGAATGGGGGTACGCTACCTTGAAGCCTACGGCGATTCAAAGCTCATCATCAATCAGGTTAAAGGCGAATATGAAGTCCGCCATGAGGACTTGGTGCCTTATTACCATACAACCCTCGAGTTGGCTAACCTATTTGAAGGTTTCTACATCGGGCACGTGTCCCGATCTCAAAATACCAAGGCGGACGCCCTTGCTGCATTAGCAACAACTCTAGCCTTGCCAGCCGACACCGAGTATCACCTCACAGTCGCAACCCGACATCTTGTATGCTCCAAGCACATACTAAGAATTCGAGAAGCCTATAATGTCTCCACGGATCTTGGACCGAGAGATTGGCGCTTTCCTCTCATTGACTATGCTTTGCACGGTCTGCTTCCAGACGATCCTAAAGAAGCGACGTCCGTCAGACGAAGGTCTCTCCGTTTCTACTATGATCCGACTTTGAAGACACTTTACCGTCGTTCATATGACGGTGTCCTCCTCCGTTGCCTTTCTAATTCAGAGGCACAGGAAGCGCTTCAACAAGCGCACGATGGCATTTGCGGAGCCCATCAGCCAGGTCCAAAGCTTAAGGACAGGTTGCAAAGGCTTGGATATTATTGGCCAACTATGATAGCCGATGCCATCTAATATGCACGAAGGTGTAAAGCATGTCAGATTCATGCGGACTTCATACACCAGCCTTCGGAGCTGCTCCACCCGACTGTTGCTTCATGGCCATTTGAAGCATGGGGAATAGACGTCGTAGGGCCAATCAGCCCTTCTTCGACAAGAGGTCACCGGTTTATCCTAGCAATAACCGATTACTTCTCAAAATGGGCAGAAGCCATACCATTGGCCGAAGTCAAAACCTCTAATGTGGTTCACTTTATCAAGCACCATGTCATCCATCGATTTGGTGTCCCTAGGCGGATCATCCACGACAACGGTCCCCAATTCATAAGCCAAGTATTCTATCGGTTCTGCGATAAATACCAAATTCAGAATGTGGCTTCAACTGCCTATAATCCTGCTGCCAATGGCTTGGCGGAAGCATTCAACAAAACAATCATCAAGCTGCTCAAGAAATTCGTCTCCTCGAATAAGAGAGATTGGGACGAAAAGCTCGGTGAATGTCTTTGGGCCTACCGAACCACGGTGCGGACACCGACAGGCAATACGCCTTTTTTCCTGGTATATGGGTGCGAAGCAGTCCTCCCATTGGAAATCCAAATGCCATCGTTGCGTGTGGCTCTGATTACTAAAACCACATCAGAGGACAATGATCGCCTACGCCTTCAAGAGCTCGAAGCTTTGGACGAGAAGCGACTACAAGCTCAGCAGCATATCGAGCTATATCAAGCTCGAATCTCAAAAGCCTTCAATAAGAGGGTCAAACAGAGAGTCTTCCAGAAAGGGGACCTGGTCTTAGCCGTCAGACGACCGATGATTATGACGCACAAGACCAAAGGCAAATTTCAGCCTAAATGGGAAGGACCGTTTGTAATAGAAACAGTCTATTCAAATGGAGCATATCGCCTCACGACTGCAGAGGGCGACCTACTCATGATGCTGATCAATGGCAAGTTCTTAAAGAAATATTATCCTTAATCAAAGATCCTTCTCTTGATCAAGTTAACACTACACCTCTGATCAAGATCTCCGTGTCTGGAGCGCACACAAAAAGAGCCTTTCTCTTCCTCCAAGTGAGGTCATACAGCCGAAAACCAACAGGAACCTGGCCGCGCACCGGTTATCCTAAAGGGGAATCAAGGTTATGCAGACATTAACCTGATAATCCAATATCCTTTAACGATTAAGGATAGAGGAAAATGTTGGCCTATAAGCCCAACATAAGTCCTCGACAACTCATCATGCTGAGGGGAATAGCATGGCTAGCCCAACTCAAACGGTAGTTGGTAAAGGCATATCAAACCCGTTGACAGCTGGGGGTTTGCTAAAAATCCTACGGGACCTGTTCCCATTTGATTCCCTCTCCAAAATCACCTACCAATTCTCACCCATAGAATGGTAGGGCCACATATATGCTTCGCTGTTATGTTAACATTAAACCTATGACAGCAGTTCCCTCATCTCTCTCCGTGAGAATGAGTCCCCCCAAAATCACCTACCAATTCTCATCCATAGAATGGTAGGGCCACATATATATCTCGCTGTTACGTTAACATTAAACCTATGACAGTGATTCCCTCGTTTCTCTCCGTGAAAACGAGACTTTTCCCAAACTCTATTGCAACCTTGAGCTTGGTGGCGTCTCAATCGGTTATGTCATCGCAACCTCTGAACCAGCAGACAGCTAAGTCTCAATTCCGAGCCCTGTTGACATCTACAAAAGATAGGTCTCGATACTCGTTGACATTTACAAAAGACGAGTATCACCAATTTTGAGCTTGTTGACATTTATAAAAGACAAGTCTCAACCCCGAGCCCTGTTGACATCTACAAAAGACAGGTCTCGATACTCGTTGACATTTATAAAAGACGAGTATCACCATTTTGAGCTTGTTGACATTTACAAAAGACAAGTCTCAACCCCGAGCCCTGTTGACATCTACAAAAGACAGGTCTCGATACTTGTCGACATTTACAAAAGACTAGTATCATCAATTTTGAGCTTGTTGACATTTACAAAAGACAAGTCTCAACCCCGAGCCCTGTTGACATCTACAAAAGACAGGTCTCGATACTTGTCGACATTTACAAAAGACGAGTATCACCTATTTTGAAGCTTGGTGGCTTCTCAACCAGTTATGTCATTGCGACCTCTGAACTGGCAGATAGCCAAGTTTCATCTACCATTGAGCTTAGTAGCGTCTCAATTGGTTATGTCATTGCGACCTCTGAACCAGCAGACAGCTAAGTCTCAATTCCGAGCCCTGTTGACATTTACAAAAGACAGGTCTCGATACTCGTTGACATTTACAAAAGACGAGTATCACCTATTTTGAAGCTTGGTGGCTTCTCAACCAGTTATGTCATTGCGACCTCTGAACTGGCAGATAGCCAAGTTTCATCTACCATTGAGCTTAGTAGCGTCTCAACCGGTTATGTCATTGCGACCTCTGAACCCGCAGACAGCTAAGTCTCAACTTTGAGCCTGTTGACACTTACAAAAGACAGACTCACCGATGCTTGCTGACATTTACAAAAGGCAAGTATCTCCCCTTCAGCCCCGCAAAGGGCTAACCTCGAGATTGCTGACGTCTTAATCGGTTATGTCATTGCGACCTCTGAACCGACGGATAGCCACGTCTCAAAGATTACGTCCTCAAGCAAGAACAAGATTGGAGATTCGACAGAAGCCAAAACAAAAGAAAGAATTTTCATTAATTCCAAAAGATGGGGACACATGGAGGCACGTATACAATGACTTACAAGCGTACACTGTACGATCTGAGCCGCTCTCCGAGGGCGTTTAGCCTCGTCTTCCTGTCATCAGCAGCCTGGGCAAGCGCTTGTGACCTCAGCTCAGCCTCATCAAAGTCCACCGCCTGGGCCAGACGAGCTTCAACTTCCGCCAAAGTTGCCCTCTGTGACAACTCCTGCCGCGCAAGCTCCTCACTCTGAGCTTTGAGTTGTTCAAGCCGCGCAGTTTCCTCAAGACGCACCGGTATGGCCTTGGATAAGAGGAGATTTGCTTTCCTGATCATTTCCTCAGCCTTCGCAATCTTATCCTCAGCGCCAAGAAGAGCACTAGTGGAGGCGTCAATTGCACTTCCAACCTCCGCTTGCCTTGTTTCCAAGGATTTCAAATCAGAAGAGACGGCCTTAGCAGCCTCTTGAGCAGCAAGCCGGGCCTCGTGCTTTCGGGTAACAAGACAGGCGAGCCGCTCATCAGCTAAGGACGCCGGGTCTGAGCGATAGAGACGGCGCCACTCCTCTACAGCCTTCCCAAGTTCATCCACCAGGAGTTCTAAAGTAGCAGCCTGATGATACCCCTCAAAGTCCCGAATGCTCTCAATGTCACGGGAGAGGACCACCTTCAGCTTTGAGAATGGTACAGACGAGCCCTTCAAAACTAGGTCGATAGTTCGCTCCAAGCTTCTATAAAAGCTATCGACCAGGTCACCTATGTAATCATTCTCGACCTTAGCTATTTCTGGCAGGGAGGAAACCTCGGAGTAATCTACCAGCCTAGTCGACACCGTCGCGGAAGAAGCAGCGGGAACACTGACAGCAGCAGGACTAGCCGAAGGCGATCTCGGCGGAGTCCTCATCGAAACCAGCACGCCAGCCACCGCGGAGGTAGGACTGGCAACCACCTCTTGAGCAGCAGGCTCAACCGCCAGGGTTGGAGAAGCAGGGCTTGCGATCACCCTCAGTGCCGCACTTGGCAAAACAGTCGGCACCTCACTCGTTGATGTGATTGGGAGTGAGGATACCTCCGGGACCGCCGCCCCTTCAACCTCTGGTCCTTCAGCTGATTTGGGCTGATAAGAAGGCAGGTCGCCATACAGCGCGTCCAACACAGCAGCATCCGCCGCGGTCGAAGCGCTCATATCACCCCTTGACTCTTCAGGGAAATCACCTGGTCCCCTCGAAGCTGATGCATCTTGAGGCCGGACACCTGTAATAAGACTACGGTCAGTCGGAACATCGCATGCAGGAGAAACCAAGAGGTTACAACAATACCATAAGATGACGTCGCCTCAAACGTCTCGCCAGCCACATCAGTGTCCAGAGGCTCCATCGGAAAATTTTTGACAGAATCAACACGAATAGCCGGCTCGCTTTCACTTGCCGAGTATCCTGTGGACCACCCGATAGAGCTCGATGCCTCAGGACTTCCTTTAGAAGTCCCAACGCCTGAAGGACCAACATCAGCCGCGCCACTCCCAGACTCTTCCGAGTGAGCAGGGGAACCGGCTGCAGCCCCATAAGTGAATATGGGATCATAATGTTCCCCTTGCTCTCCAGCCGCCTCGGCTCCTGCAACAAGAAGCAAAGGATGAGTTATTTGGAACACACCAAAGGCGTATTATATGGACAAGGGTAATCTTACCCAGACCTGGAGCGAATTCACCACTAGTCGGCTCAGCAACCGACGGTTCAGCTGCTAATGGGGCAGCACGAGGAATCACTGTAGAGGGGTAACCCTCTACGACAATCGTAGGAGCTTGGCGACGGGGCTTCTTCGCCAATGACTTCCTACGAGATCCGCTACCTGCCCGCTTTCTCTTGAAGTGGACGTCAGAATTCTCTTCTTCCACTTCTCCCGCACGTCGTGGGGAAGATGTCCCCACCACACCAGAGCCAGCCGCATGAGTATCAGCTCCAGCCCCCGCCTCGAAGCGAGGACTCCCTGCATCAGAAGCTTCGCTGTCATCCATAGCGATGAACTCCTCTAAACCAGGGACACGAACCCGTTTGCCTTCCTTTTTCTCAGAGGCCTTCCGCTTCATTCGCTGAGAGATTAACTTCACACCCGAACTGTTGGCGTTAAATCCAGGAGGTGTGGAGTTGGAAGCCGCGTACCACTGGCAAAAGCACAGGGTCGTCGAGAGGCCGGGATCCTGCAGCGGCGTGCGTAGCCACGCCCCAGTGCCATCCGCAGTAAAGAACCGCCAGGCACGGGCCCCATCAATAAGACTCCCCATGAAAGCCAGGTCCGAATTGGGGTTGCCCACATACAGCTAGTCGTACCCGAACTGGCGGGCAAATCGACTCGGGACGTAGGGTTCCAGGTAGCAGGTATCCCCACTCCTCTACAGCAAGTGCGAGGGTCGGATGCTGACCAGCCACTCGAAAACGCCCCGACTCATGGGAGACCGCCCCGACTCCGCATCTCGGAATTCCTCGCTGTATCCTGCGCCCCAAATGCGAGGAAAACAGCGGAACAGGCTATAAGCGTCATGACGACGCACTAACTTACGGGCCTCGGCCACGTAGGTTTTCATCCAAGAACAGCCTTCGAATCGGCGGACAAGCGCCGTTCGAACACCCTGCGGAGGGTCCTCCCCAGCTCCGATCAAAGTAGGGCAGTGTAAGGCGAACCACGCCATCAAGTAGGTGTATGACAGACCCACCCTAGGATTGGGTCCATCACAAGGCAGGATAGCACTCTTCCCACGCCTCGTCGCCGGTGGCCTGCAGAAAGCCTCCGTTAATGCGCGAAGGCCTCTTTGAATACAGCACACCATGGTCGGGAGAAGACCCAGACGGTGGCCATGGGCCAAGCGAACGGCGGGTAGCAGAACATTCGGGTGGACGATGTCACCCAAGGAAGAAGGCACAACATACTTCTTTAACCAGACGGTTAAGAAACCGGCCAGCAGCGCCTTTCGAGACATAGGCCGACGGGCCTGATGGTGAAAGCTCCGAAGGGTATCACCCTTCTCATAGGGACCAGCGTCTTCTGTTACGACGATATCCCTTTGGAGACACGTCTCCATCCGTTCATCAATATCGCCATCAGCAACTCCGCGATGAGCTGCTTCAGGAGCATTCTTCATGTCTGGGAACAAGTAACTTCCCCAGCTCTTCAAGCTCTTCGAGCTACCCTTGCCACCACCGTGGATGCTGGAACAAATATGCAAGTGGCACATCAACTCCCGATAAGTCTCGAGCAAAGCAGACTCTTGTTTCTCCAGAATAGCCAACTCCGCCTCACAGGGAAAGTACTCTTCGTATGGAAGAGACCCGAAAGTCAGAGCAGAGATTTCCCACATCTCATGCAAAGCCATGCCCAACTCGCCAACCGGGGTGAAGAAGGTCCCCGAAGCCGGGCAGTACAACTCAAGGATGGCGTAGAAGCACACCACCTTCATCTCAATACCGTAGCAGGTCGCCCTGACGGCCTCATAGAGGTTTAACCTCCCCAAGTCCTCCTCGAAGTGAGCGAGGATATAGTTGGTCAAGTCCGCCCACCATGTCTTAGGAGGATGAACCCAACCGGGAGCTTTGAAGTCAGTGGCAGGGTAGTTCCCGTTAACTGCGCAGAACTGGGCGCCAAAGGTCTGCGCCACAGCCGGGTTCTCTCCCACTGGAAGTTCCCGCGATACCTTCCCAGGGTATAGGCCCATTATGCTGTGGGGAGGGCCCGCCCTTGAATAGCCGGATTGAGACGTTAATCTCCCGACAAGGACGGACTCGACATTTCGGCTCACGCCCCACGCCATCTTCCGAGCCTGAGTCAAATTCACGAAAGAAGACAAAGGAAAGTGCCGCTTAGTGGACGGAAGGTAAAACTTCTCGCCATCCAATTGAAAGATCCATTGTCCTTCGCCTGCCTGCAACTGGCGATCGGGATCGGGTGCGGCATCCCCGAACATAAAGTTGGGCTTTCTGTAAGTCCGACGGTCAACCTCCTCAAGAGGAGCCGTGGTCAAGATACTCCGTGTGGTCTGCGGATGACCGCCTTGGATGAGTGTATCCCAGACGAGGGAGCTCCGCTCACTGAACAAAGAAGCCTGTCCATGGAATTGTAGGCTGATGTTACCATCTGCTCGACTGGTTAGCCCGAACAGACTGTTCAGGAGACCGGAAGTGTAATGCACTGCAAAGACAGAAATGAACTATGATTAGTTCAACAATCAAGTGGATACGAAGGCATAAAAAAATCCACTAAGGCATAGCCTCGCTCAGCGAGCAAGGCCAGCAAGGCGATAGCTTCGATGAAGCTTGATCTCGCGGATAAAACTGCATTTTTGCAGAGAACGTCCAAAATACCAACTTCGCTTAAGCAGGAAGTGGTATAGCCCTAAGGGCTGACGTCACCAAGAGGGCATCAAGGTCAAAAGTCACCCTTCATGGCCATGACTGAAGGAACAGACCTATATCCTGTTCCTCAACAGGATGGAGACTGCCCGAGTAATGGCTTCGTACGGAAGCCTAGAGAAGAACTGTTCGGTTCTTAATTCCCTTGTGCAAGAAAATAGAGAGGTTCATGGAAACGAGTTCCCTAATGAGGACAGATCATATTCGATCGTCCTAATAGCCAAATGTCGGCTCCAAAGGAGAGAGACCACGGTCTCTAATCAGATAGGAAAATCCCTCACCGGTGACTGGTCGCTCGATGACCGGAGGAAGAGGGCCCTCCGCTGCAGAAGTCGCCACTTCTTTTCCCGCTCGTCTTTTGGGCACCATTAAAGAGTTGCAAGAGTTCTCAAGGTTCTCTGAACGAAGAAGGAAGAGGAAGAGGGAAAGTCAAGAAATCTCTCTGAAAAAGGAGATCTTTTCCTGCTCAGCCCGATCGGGCTTTTATAGGTCAATCAGCGCCTGAAACGAGGCCTCGAAAAGGGCGTATGCCGCCGTTTCGAATTAATTCGAAACGCCGCCCAAAGCGCCTTCCCGAGAAGCGCTGGTTCAACTCCACTAAGGGTTAACTTCGCACTGGAGCAAAGTGCGGACTTTGCACAATCCTTCAAGGACTTCGCCGAGAGGCTTACCTTAGCCCTCTAAAAAGGCGCTGACATGCCAGTCTCGCGAAGATCACTCAAAGAAAGGACTATGTCCTTAACTCCGCATACAGTTTAGCCCCGCTATAGCCAAACTCTCAATGAAAGCAAGCAAAAATCAGATGATTAGAAGATGAACTTTCATTGATTTAAAAGGAAGGGTACATTGATATTACATCAAAGTTGTGTTTCATACAACACACCCAGTTGCTTAACAAGGTCATCCGCGCAAAAGGCATACAAGTGGTTTTATCCGCTTCTAAGTCAAACCGACTGGACAAAGAAGGCCTTCCTCCTGCACAGGGCTGTAATCAGTGGTGCCGCAAGGACACGGTCATTATTCTCCACAAAAATAGCAGATCTTGCCAGGCCATTTTTGTTGAAGCCTGGCAATAAAAACCTATCGCCGCCAACACGATAGATCACGTATAATGGGAATCGGCAGTGATACCAGTGATCTAACGGGTGTGAGGCCCGTTTTCCCGAAGTGGATCGCCCCCAAAGGCCACCAAAGTTGAAAGTCGGCAATGATGCCGGCGATCCCACAGGCGACGCCCACTATCTTGAAGCGGATCATCTCCGGTAAAAGCGGCAGCCATCCTTACCTCAGAACGAATCACCTCGGATAAAAGGCTGCCAACAGCCTCTGGGACACGCACCCGTCGCCCCAAGTTGTTCCTCCTGCTTAAAAGTAAAGCTTCAACCGGGGAAGCATAAGGCAATTTTTCGGTCTCTTTCATCAAGATACAAGATCGGCGAGCATAGCCCACTGCAAGGCAAATCAGAACAGATTAGCAGTTAAGCACAGAAAAACTGCAAATCAAAATCTTTGGGTCAAAGCAATCCAATTTCAGTAAAAGCAGGGGACAAGCCTCGCCTGCACAGCACTGATGGGCTGGCTCAGCAAACGCCAAGTCCAAGCCTCGCCTATATGGCTAGCCAGACTGACCCCGTGGGATACAGTCTTAGCTCCGCCTATATGGCAAGACTGGCTCAACTATTGAAGAGACCAAGTCCCAAGTTCTGCCTGTGCAGCGGACTTAATGTGCAGTGATCTTCCTTTGATCAAGTCAAAAATGGTAGCTTCACTGGGAAGGTATGCCAAAATCCTTCTCTGCAGATCAGTTAAATAGAGAACAAGGGAAGCTAATCCCTGAAGCAGCTGCCAAAGCTAAATTAAGGGAGATGACTCCCTAAAATCGGTGAAGTCATTGAATGATCAAGACTTACCGGTCCTTGGCCGGATAATGACCAGAGTGGGCATTCCCACTAGTTCAGAGATCTGAGTATCTCTTTCAAACCAAGAGAAGAGAGGCAAAGGACTTCTCTTCAGAGGACTTCAAGTGTCCTATTTATAGGCCCCATGGCCTGAGCGCTGCCGCCTCAAGCGTGGAAGCACGAGCGCATTTAAGGCATTTATTACGCCTTGAGAAAAGGGACGGTTTCCCTTGGAACCGTGTGAAGGGAGAAAACGTCTCCCTCATAAAAGGCACTTATGGCGCCTTGAAGAAAGGGAATATCTTCCCTTGGAAACGTGCAAATCGGAGAAAATCTTCCCCGGTCAGCGCAAGAGAAGGAAAAAATCTTCCTTGAAAATCGACCCACGGCAGTTGGTCTCGGGAAAGCGACATGCGCTCCCGAGCGAACATATCTTCGGAAGCCCAGACGCGAGGCTACCCGCACGCGAAGTCATTCAGAGGCGCGAACCTGTGCAATTCTTCGGCAAACTTATCCCAAAGCAGGATTGAAGGCGAAGCTGAACTCAACCATCATGGCGACGTTCATACTCCACACCACCACCGATCAAAGTAATTCAAAGTGTTTCGAAGTCTGAGCCATTGCAGACTTTCGAAAACTTTGAAGGGGGTCTTGTTGACACTTAAAAAATACAAGATTCTTATTGGTCCGAATAATGTCTAAACTTGTTGACATTTACAAAAGACAAGTGACAGACGAGCTGAAGACCAGTTTTCACCCATCTCTAAGGGACAAGGAAGCAACTTGGACTCCACTGATCCAGCAAGCAGACAGTGAACCCGGATTATTTCTAAACAGACCTCAGCAGGTCTAAGGTGCTAACAGTTAGCATCGCATGAGCCCAAAGGGATAGCCTCGCTTGAGAGGCTAATATCACTCAACTTCGCCTTGAAGCCATCCAAAGCCTCACCGAGAAGCTAACTCGCAACTTCGCCACAGAGGACTTCCAGCTCCGCCATTGGTCTGCTATGGTCAACCTTTGACCAATCAAATCTCCAGATGAGGTCGGATCCAATCAGATCAAATCTAATTAAATCAAATCAGAGATCAAATTTGGCAGTTGATTGCCACAATCTCTTGACTCTTCTAAAACGAGTAAGAAGATCAGCGGAAATCCTCCAACGATATGGAAAGGATCAAAACAAATCGAGAAGATCCACCGACCTGCCAATTCTAGCTTCGCAGAAGCTGATCCTAGCCTCACAGTAAGGCTACTTTCCAGATTTAAACAGATTTGATTCAATCTGTTTCCATATCTTCAAGGGACGATTATACCCTTACTCTCCCTATAAATAACCCGCCAGGGGTACAAGGAGAGCAATCAATCAATCGATCGATCGATCGAAGAGAGAAGACTCCACAAGCAGAGACTTCTTCACGACGCACCGTGCGCTCTCGAATTCAGAGACCTTTTAGAGAATTGCTTTCTCTAACCAGGGTGTTAATACCCTAATATCGTCCTTCTTCTCAAGGAATCTCCGGAACCAGGCGAGAAGGAATTCCTAATTGAAGGCGATTTTGAGAAGTAGCAAGAGGGTTCTACCAACCTTCTATTCTCTGATTCCCGGAACCAGGCGAGAAGGGAATCTCATCACTCGCATCGTCAAAGGACAAAGTGGTCGCGCGCTGACCAGACTCCTATCGGCACACTTCTCCAGAATCTCTGAGGAGATCTACTTGTAATCTTTTTAAGAATACTTGTAATTTAGCTCCTCAAACTCTTTTTTGTAAGTTTTCCCCCTTTGCAAACATAATGGAAAACACTCTTGTGTATAGGGAAGTTGTTTCCTGTACTGAGGATTAACGTACGCGCGAGGGTGTTTTCATCTCGCGTATGTACGTCGCCATAACGTCCCCGTACCTGCGGGATCGGGGCGTTACATACGACGGGCAGCAACATCTTTATCATATTGGTGAACAAATTCCACTAGTTTCGTGTTTGCATTAACAAAACCATCAAAGAAGGAATTAATACTCTCGGACCTCTGGCTGGTTGTCATTCCAGCACAGAAAGCATCCTTGAGATATGCATTAACCCAATGTCCGCGCAGTCTGTGCATCTTCAACAACTAACTGTCTTCTTCTTCTTCTAAATGATATTTTTCATTCATCAAACGCCATCGCTCCTCGCATGTGCTTATATCACGGGAGGTGTACCAATCATGGAAATCAGAGACCATATCTTCTCCATACTTGTTTGTCATCGGTATTTGTTGCTCGGCAATATGTTTCCGTACATGCCAGAAACAAAACCGGTGCCGAGTAGTTGGAAAAATAATCTTGATGGCGTCACCAATCTGGGCATCCTGATCAGTAATAATCAACTTTAGTGCAACTCCATGCATGCACTTGAGCCATTTTTGGAATAGCCACACAAACGTATCCCTCTGCTCATCAGCAAGCAATGCACAACTGAACAAAATTGACTGCCGATGATGATTTACTCCAGTGATTGGAGCAAATGGCAAGCTCAAGTGATTAGTCCTGTATGTTGTGTCAAAAATAATCACATCACAGAACCTCAAATACGAGGAAATAGCTCTTCCATCAGCCAAAAAAATGCTTCTAAGTGTGCCCGCGTTATCGACTTCACTTGCAAAGAAAAATTCTGGATCGGTCTCGGCTTTCTCTTGAAAATATTTGATAATAGCAATAAACTCATGGCCAATGTTATTTCTACGTTGACGAGTAAAATCAATAACTTGTTGCGGGCTCACTTCTTCACAGCCTTCTCCCTGGCTCATTGCATTCACAACACGAGAAATATTTGAAGGGCGCATTCCCACATCAACCAAATTGCTCATAATGCTTCTGCTAATCTTCGAACGATGAGTCTGATGAGAGTAATGGTGATGTACCTTATTCGGACTTGACAATTTATATGAATGAGAATCAACAAATTTTGTGACAACCCAATATCTTTTGTCAAAAAAAAAATGAAGACGAACATGCATCTCAGCAGTACACGCTACTCTAGTGTCAATTCGACGATGCACTGTAAGCCCCTCTTGTCTTTTGTCATACAACTTCTTAACACCTTCCTTCTTGCAGTAAAATTTTCTGCAAATAACTTCATGAGGAGGCTTCCGTGACTTATCTATTACTTTTCTTCTCACACCAAAACCTCTGTTCCTTGCATAAGAATTATAGAAATTGTATGCTTTCACATCCGTGAGAAACTGTTTCCCTAAAAAATTATTTGAGCTTCCAGACATTTCTCCATGTGCATTCATATCCTACGAAAACAATTAGACGAACTACATAAATATAAATATTTTTTAGATATCACATGTCTAAAATATAATTTCTAAAACTGCGACCAAAGTCGCAGATGAGATGAAATCTATATTACTTCTTACTAAAGATTGCGACCGTAGTCGCAGTTATCCGTATGAGCATATTTTTTAAAAAACAGAATAATAACTGTGCAACAATCTAATGAATATATAAAATGGATATAATTCACATAGAAACGTGTAAGAATTATGACAACAAAGAATGCGACTTGGGTCGCAGTCACAAAAATCAAATTGCGACCGTTATTGCTGTTCTAAAAAGATTAAAACAAGTGATTATTCTATTCCGTAAAACAAATTATAGTTCGAACAAGGAATGCGACTTAGGTCGCAGTCACAAAAAAGATTTCACAGCCGGAGATTATTTTCAAATAAGATTGCGACCGTGGTCGCATTTCTGAAACTTTAGAACAAGTGATTATAGGTCGCAGTACCATATATACTAAAGAGAAAAATTCTATATTTAAGAAATTTCGGGAAAAAATTGACATAATTAAAACCTGTTGATCGGCATGCAAAGATGTCAACCCTTTAATATTTTCAATATTCTGAGAGAAAGTTAAACCAGATGATATATCCTCCATATTTAAATCGCCAGATAGAGACCGCTTACGACTGTGACCAGAATTGGTAGGGGAAGTAGACTGCTCAGACGTCGACATTAAATAAAAAGGATAAAAATTGCTCTAAAAAACGATATTTTCAGAAAAAAGTTTATCGCAGGCTGAAAAGGAGAACCTAAATCTGACAAATAGAGGTAACGAAATAGGGGAAAAAATAATAATAAACAATAACCTAAATCCTATAAAGAGCGGCAAAAAAAGGAGAAAAATAATAATAAACAATAACCTAAATCTGACAACGAGCGGTCAAAAAATTTCCTTGTGGGGAAATAATAATAAACAATAACGGAAGTTACCGAAAGAGTAGCTTTTCATAAGGGGTATTTAGTAATTTAACTTCTTCCTATAAGCGGGCCGCAAGTTAGTGCGGTGACAAATATTGAGCCACGTCACCGCAGGCTGAGAGAGTCTCTCAGCCGTCGGCTGATATACATTTTTCTCTATATATATACATATACATATATATGGGGTTACTGTACCTCAGCCGGCAGGCTGAGAGAGTTTCTCAGCCGGCAGGACGTGGCTGAATATATACCACATATCGGCCGCAGAGTGTAGGAGCCAAAAAATCAAAAAAGATCCCGCCTAAACATCATGAAACAAATTGACAAAAATACCCCTTTTTTAATTCTAAACTGGAATAAAGTCATCAACAAACAAAATTTCAGTTGAATATATCTACAGTTATAAAATTCGTAATTTTACTACATCGAAAAATATAATTAAAAAAAATTTTGGATCAACATAATGTAAAATAAGCAGAAGCATTGAAAATTTAAAAAACATGCCATGGTCGCAGACTTAATACAATATAACTTTCAATTTTATATGACAACTGCGACACAGTCGCAGTCACTAGTCGCAGTCATAGTATAACAAAATTTTTATATAACGTCTGCGACCCTAGTCGCATTCTATCGTACAGCAATGCGACCTCCTTCAGTACTGCGACCAAAGTCGCAATCTTTTTTCGCATGCCTTATGTAAAAGATTTTTTATATTTTAAAAAGTAGATTAGCCATGCGACCCTGAGATCAGTTCGCGTACATCACATCTTATAAAAAATACTATATAATTACACTGAATTAAATGAAAGTAATTAATATTCTTTCTACCGTGATACAACAACAGTCTAGAAAAAAGAGATGCACTAATGTTAATGTCGATAAAGAAAGATGTGCACCATACGTAATCTAAAGATATAGGCAAACAATTCTATAAAAGTTAATTTGTACTTCAAGTATTAAATCTCTGGCAAAAAGAAACTCTTCGGATTCTCCCGCAATAAATTTTCAATTAAATATTTAATTTTTTTACCACTTCCTACCATACTCAACCCTCACCTGTAACAATTATTATTACTATTCATGTTCTTCCACAATATTGACCTTTATATAATGCTTGTAACTAATATATTATCTCATACCTAAAAACTATATTTTTGCTCTTCCTTTTCAATTTGATTTCAAAAACTTCCAAAAAACTATTCATTCTTGAATCATGTCTTCCCCATCTTCTTCCTCTGAACACTTAGATTTCAACTTCAATCGTTTCCCCACCGGTCCTTTTTCTTCAGGATATTCTAGTGAATCTGATACCAGTCTGGACTTCACTCCTTTTGACTATCTCACTACATCAAATAATGTATTAACTGATCCTCCTATTCATGAGGATAATGAAGTTTTCATGTGGGTAAGTGAGTGAGACATTATTCCTCTGCCACTTGACGGAGACATGCTTGATGAAAGCATGTCCTCTGATGTTGTAGGCTCGCTTTCTCACAACGGGTCAAACGAAGAGCTTGATAGAGACGATCCATTCTGGGAGTTTATCGGTGAAACAAAAAAACTCAAAACCAGGAAGATGATGAGGAAATAAGTGATGAACAGGAAGAGCAGAAGAATGAAGACGACGAATCTGCTTATGATGGTGATAATGACGATGATTAGAATTTCCTGATCTTCTGATATTCAACCTTATTTTGTCTTCTTTTAAAAGCTTTTAATTCTCTTTTTTTGTAAGGTCTCTTTCTCACGATATTAACTTATAAGCTCTTTTAATTACATATCAAACTGCGACTGCTGTTCTTAAATACTGCGACCATAGTCGCAGTGCTACTACGCATGTAATAAGTAAAAATAATTCATACTTTATAAGCAAAACATATAAAAACATACGTAAACTGCGATTATAAAATCAATACTTATTCACCATTATTACATTTAACTTAGCAAAAAAAAATCATTAGAAAATGCAGTCGAGGGTACTACGACCATAGTCGCAGTCCATGATCGCATACTGTATGTAAAACCAATTTAATAGTTCATAGGAGGATCAGACAACAGTCAGAAATGAAGAACAAAAAATATAAAATAATACGTAAACTGCGATTATACTATCGCTCTCGTTAAGTACTGCGACCATAGTCGCGGTAGTGCGACCATAGTCGCAGTCCATGATCGCATACTATATGTAAAAACCAATTTAATAGTTCATAGGAGGATCAGACAACAATTAGAAATGAAGAACAAAAAATATAAAATAATACGTAAACTGCGATTATACTATCGCTCTCGTTAAGTACTGCGACCATAGTCGCAGTGCATGACCGCATACTATATGTAAAAACCAATTTAATAGTTCATAGGAGGATCAGACAACAGTCAGAAATGAAGAACAAAAAATATTGAATAATACGTAAACTGCGATTATACTATCGCTCTCGTTAAGTACTGCGACCATAGTCGGGTCCTTGATCGCATTATACATTACATGCGAAAAAAGTAAACTGCGACTATATTAAAAATCATTAAATATCAAATCAGATAAAAAAAAGAAGCATTCAAATTAGTTTCGTGATTTAATAAAAAAATGTTGGCAGTTTTGCCGCAGTTATAAAAGATAATTGTCACAAAAATTGAATAACGTCATAAAATATAAAAATATAATAAACTATACATATCCACTGTCTTTTACCGACAGAGTAGCTTTTCATAAGGGGTATCTAGTAATTTAACTTCTTCCTATAAGCGGGCCGCAAGTTAGTGGGGTGACAAATCTTGAGCCACGTCACCGCAGGCTGACAGAGTTCTCTCAGCTGCAGGCTGATATACATTTTTCTCTATATATATATATACATACATATATATACATACATACATACATATATATATATATATATATATATATATATATATATATATATATATATATATATATATATGGGTAAAGTGTTCCTATTAGGTCTCCTTAGATTACAATCTAAGGAGGCGGCTTAAAACTCCAACATCGTGATTTTTTTTCACAATTCGGTCGCATATTATCATCTTCATATTCTAAGATGTACACATATAAAAAAATTAAATGATTTAGAGTTTGTTTACTCATTGATCTAATCGTTCTATTTTGTTCTACTATTAAAAATCGTTAATGTTTGAACCTAAAGAAAATAGAATAAACAAACTCTAAATCACATAACTTTTTATATGTGTACATCGTAAAACATGAAGATAATAATATGCGATCGAATCGTAGAAAAAAATCAGAATGTTGGAGCTTTAAGACGTCTCCTTAGATTGTAATCTAAGAAGATCTACTAGGTACACTTTTCTCTCTATACACACACACTCACATAGTCTCGCCAAGGACACTCCCAGTCTCATTCTTATACTTGATATTCACGAATGTCCTTACGTAATATATAGTTCATGCTTAAGAGAGTATTGTCATTTGTTCTTATAGCCGGGAAGCAATTATAAGCATCATTTCGGATATCCAATTCCTAAATACAATTCAATCACTTGTATTCTTGTTCATTTTCTTATTTATCTATATCAAATAGTTAACTCATAATCATATTTGATTTGTTTATTAATGATTAATACACTATATTATCCATTAATCAAAATTAGTGAGGAACTTCACCTACCTCTAGTTTTATTGATTTCTGAAATACTTGATACTATGTACCGACACCATAGATGCGTAGCTCTCATCTCACGACACAACGGCTTAAGAATTGTCCAAATCTGATTTCAGATGGCCGAGATATCGTTCGAAACCTCACAAAATATGAAACAGGGTTAGATATATAATACTGAGAATATGCAGGGGCTACTGATAATATTTCATGGTCCCAAAAATAATTATTTAATCTATCAGGGACTTAAATGAAATTTTACCTTTTAAAGCGTGTCGGGTCCATAACGAGAGTTCGGGTCGGTTTCAAATTGGATTGGGTTCGAGTTGATTCTTTGAAACCAAAAAAAAAACATAATAATGGCAGCAAGGACAATGCCTTTGCGCGCCGCATTCCCTCGCGCCGCCGACCACTGGGCCTGGCCCGTCGCCGGTTGCCGCCTGACACTGCTGCGCCACGTGTCACCTCTGACGCTCCTTCCCGCCTACCGAAGCCAGAGAGAAAGTGAAAGTGCAAGAGAGGAAGGGATGAGAGTGGGGTTGCTATTGCAGTCGGCCTTCCCGCGCCATCACCGACGTCTCTATGTTGCCCCTGGCCACCCCGTCGCTTCTGGCCGCCCCTAGCCCCCGTGGCTTGCTACCTCTCCATCAACATAGAAGGAGAGAGAGAAAGAGAGTGAGAAGCTAGCAGAGAGAACAAGAGAGAGAGATAGTGAGAGAGAGAGAGAGAGAGAAATGGTGTGAAAAATGAGAATTTTTCTCATTTTCCACCTTAAATACATGACAACTAAAATCTCTTGCATTGCCACCTAGGCAACCCAATATCCAATTTCCCTATTCATTTACCACCTCACCCTTGAGTATGCCACCTCACCATTCCACTATTTGACTTGTATTATGTAAATACGTATATACATATATAATACATGTAGATATCAATGTAATATATATATATACATTTTCATATCCACCATATATTTAATTATTCACAAATAAATAGAAGTTTGATCTTTTAATTACTCATTTCATTTAAATTCCATTAATTTAAATAGAGGTATAATTATCACATGAATTATCAGTTCTAATTACTGGATATCATCTCATTAACCGGAATTTAAAGTATAATTTAATATTTAAGTAATCAAGATGCTACAATTCAGAATTGGAACATAGATAAAAGTGATTTCTAGTAATTTACACTTTAAGGAAACCCAAGTCAAACTATGTGAAGCATGATTCAAACAGGCTAAGGGCATCTCTAACCCAACGCCAAAATGACACCAAATTTGTGCTCCAACTCAGCGCCAAATGCTAACTCTATTTTGGAGTTTGCTACAGTGTTGCGCCATATTTTGTACAACACTGTAGCAATAGCGCAGGGATTTTTTTATTTAAATTTTTTTGGATGATTTAATATTGTTTGGTGAAAAGATTAATTGTTGGAATTGATTAAAAAAAGAATATAAAAGAATATTCTTTTTAGAGTAACATTTGATGCAATGGGTTGGAGTTGCAGAGAAAATTTGGTGTGACGCCGACTCTATTTTGATGAAAAATTAACTTTATTTTGAAGTAATGAGTTAGAGATAGCCTAAGCAACAAGTAATTTGGGCACAAAATTCGTAAATAGAAGTCTATTTTTGACAAGAAGACCCCATCCCAAATTCTCAATGGATGTCTAGCTCTGGGAAATGAATGCATAGAATATATAATGGCTAGATATGGTGGGAGCTCTTCGTCCCACCATCGATCCATGGCCAGTAGGGAAAGGGTGCATACACCCACGGTCGATAGGATCAAGTTCTTTCGTGTCAACAACTGACCTAAATATATATATTGAGTGAACTGTCTTTGTGCCCTAGTTTAGCAATAGAGTTTCTCAAACTGGGTTACGTTTAAGTTAAATCATATAAACCTCAATTTCTGAAGCTCCACTCAAAGTGAAGTTTCAATAATCCCATTCATAAGGTTCGGAGGCAGTGGCGGACCCATGTATGGGGGATCAGGGAAAAACCGCGCACAAAAAGTGTTGTTTTGAAATGAATATTTGAAGTGTGTGTGCTTTGGCTTCCTCGATACTTCCATTATGACATAGAGGCTAAAATGAGTTGAATCCATAAGGACGGGAGGCGATTGAAGCTCAGACGATATGTTCACGTGTATGTTAATGATTCTTCATGTTTGAAAGAATGAAAAGAAAAGAAAACAAAGAATGAAAAGAGAAGTACAATGAAACACGAATAAGTGAGAAACATAGAAAAAAAATGTATTTGTGATTTTTGAGATATATTTCTAAAACAAAGTGAAAAAGAAAGAAAATTCATAGCTACTAACTACTAATGACTCCACCAACATGCTAACCTCTTAGTGATAGTTGCCTCACATGTATCATTAGCCATCACTAGTTCTTGGTTCAAGAGCTTTTCAAAGTATGACCTATATGTTAACTCATCACATCCAAACTCAACAAAATAAGAGCAAGCTACACTTAAACTATCAAAACTAAATAAGAGTAAGCTTGAAGTAAAGTAATGTTAGCTTGTTAGAGAGTTAAGATGTCAGTGTTAGATCCATTATCATGAGCCATCAATGGCTCTTGCAAGAGTAAGGCCAAGTAGAGGCTATTAGATTCATGTAGATTATGAAGTAAGAAATTAGACTAGTTAGTGGTTAGTAGTTAGTTGCTATGAGAGAAAAGATTAACTAAACATGTAAAACGGATTAGAGAGAAGAAAATAAAGATATGTAAAGAGAGAACCTTTCATAAATTGTCACTGTTTATTACAAGCACTCTTACTTTCCACCATGTACCACTCTCTCTCCTATTACAAGATCTAAAAGAAATGAAAATACAAAGAGGAAGAAGAAGAACAACTAATCTAAACTACCCTAAACTACTCTAAACTACAACATGGAGAAGAAAACTACACTACTCTCTGTATATCTTGCTCTTCAGAACCCCAGGGGGTATTTATAAGTACCAGGGAAAAGGGGCCCAAAGGGACAACCCCTGGCCCAAAGCCCGGGCGTGGCGGCGCCTGTGCGGCCGCGGAAAGGCGACCTGGGCCACGTTTCTACGGCTCTTCTAGAGCCCCGCGTGTGGCACCACCTGCCGCGCGCTGTCACGTCTGTCCCCTGTTGGCGGCAGGTCCCAGTTTCTGGTTTTGGGCCCCTGGTTTTGACAAAACGCTATCTAAGGTCAATGACTATATTATAGGCCTTTAATTACCCATTAAATAGTAATTTAGGGTCTTCTTCTTCATTGCACGTCATGAACCTAGAAATATATAAGAGAGGTATTATTAATAGAATTTAATATTAAATAAATGTGAAGATGTGGTATGAAATATGCAGGTTTAGAGACTAATTACACCCCCACATCTATCTTTTTCTCGTTCCGAGCAAAACAAAAAACTAAGAAAATTATTATACCACTTTCGCAGGCGACGCAATTGCATTGAGTATGTGCAACAAGCCGTTAAACCTCTAGATTTCCCCTCGAGGAGGAGTTCTGTCTCCTGAGGATTTCAACGGATTACACCCACAAAATTCATAACAAAAGAAATCAAATGTCAGTATTTTTGAAAATGAATTTTGAAATAGAAAAAAGTGTTAAAGTATTTTTGCGAAAATATAAGTGATCCAATATCATAAGTTAACCAGAAATTATTCTTCCTTAAACTAAATCGAAATGCAAAATCTTGTTATGAATTAAATGTAAGAATTAAAAGTTGAATTAACTCTTTGATCTTTCATAAAACTCTTAGAAAAATATGCACTTTGTGAACTGTGAAGATTTTTTGGGATATCGACTCTAACTTTCGTATCATTTATTTAATATATTTATTTTTTTCTTCTCTTAGTTTTCTTAGGCTTTCTTATTTACCCAGATAGTGAGCCTTTAGCTAGGACTCCCAAACCAGATAGTTTTAAGGCACCAGATGAGAAAACATCCCTCGCACTTAAGGACTCGAGTAAATAAGGCCATAAAACTAAAGGGGATTATTATGTTTTTATCCACCGTTTTAGGCGTGAATAATCATGCTTCCTGAGGCATAATTACCCAAACTTCAATAAGTAGTTTCTATTATCATCATTTTTTATATTTTTTTATGGCTTTATCAGTCTTTATTACAATTCCAAAAATTGTGTGAGTGTGTAGTGCATAAATCTAAGGTAAAAAATTTAAGATCAAATTATCTTTCTAATCTTACTTTCTTATCCTAAAATTTAAACAAGATCTATTATTTTGACTCAGTTTAAAATTTCATAATTTTAGGGCTTCGTAATTCCTAAGATAATCTTAATTTTCTTAAAAACTAAATCAAAACTATTTATCTTATTTCAAAAAGTTTTGTAAAAAGAAAAAGAAGAGAGATTTTATATAAAAGAAAATTTTAAAAATTCCTAAGAAGAAGTGTAAAAGAAAGAAAATGTAAAACTACCTATGTTAGTAAACCCTCCCCCACACTTATCTCATGCATCGTCCTCAATGCATCGTGAATGTGTATATGCATGAAACAAATATAAAGGGAAGGAAGATTACCTCATGGTGGTGGTTCCGGTGGTGATCTGACTGGGCTAAGCGTTGCTACCCAATCAAGATATCGTGAAACTTGCAGAAACTCACTAGTGACCTCTTTAATATGACCCAGTAAAAGAATGATTGAGTGAATGGTCTTATTTAAAAATTTATCCCAATCTAGTTTTCAATTTTTAAAAATAATTACTGAGTCATTTTCTCCAACATCCTTGTCCAACAATGAAGTATGATTTTGAAAGATGATTGATTTAGACTTAAACGGAACAGGAATAAAACTGATACCGACTCGGGAATTTGACTCAGATCAAGTCGAGATTCAAAAGGGGGAGTCAAAATTGGTTCAAAAAAAGAGTCCAAACTAAAGAATTAATATTCACACACTTTCTCCAGCAATAAAGTGTGATCATAAGAGATTGGTGATTCAATTTCACAGCGTACAAGATTCAATGTTGACTCCGAATAGAGAAAAAAAATCTGGTAAAGATACCAGAGTCATTATTGAATCAAAAAGTGAAATAAAATTATCAACTTGAGGTTCAGGATCACTTTCAAGCTCAAGTTCATTTTGAAAAAAAAGGATAACTTGCCAAAGTGTCAAGATGGTTCTTAAAATTTTGGGCAAGTTTAAATGGATGTAATGAAATTGAATCTTGATTTTCGTCCACGGAAGGAATGTGAATGGGTGAAATGATCGATTCAAGTTCAAGATTTATGAGAATCAAAACTGGCTCAAGAACGTTACTTAGTTTAGATAACAATACAGAAGTCGATATTGATTCAAGGATTGGACTCGAATCGCTAAATTGAAACTCAGGTTCACATTCATCTTCAAGTTCAATTTCAGGAAATTGATAACTTACCAAACTATCAAGAGGTTGATGTTGGTCAAGTTCAGGTTGGTATGATAAAATTGAAACTGGAATGATTCTTGGGTCCAATAAGTAGAGTTTGGATATAAGGATCAGTCAAAGGTTGACAAGAAAGACTCTCCTCGCTCTCACTGATCAATTCGCTCATAAGTAAGTCTAACCTACTGATAGGCCGCGTAACAAAATTTTGAGTCTGAATCATGTCTTCTATACCTTTTGCACTTGGTTCTTCTTGAAAAGGTAAGTATGGAAGTTGATTTTAGAAATTGTGGTGAAATTGTGAGTCCATCAGATTTTACGATTGCTGCTCAGACTCACGCAAGGGTTCCATACTCAAGCCCACTATTAATGATTGTTCATTTGGAATTGGTGAGACTGAAAAAGATGAGTACGACTCTTGAAAATTTGGTTGAGATGATGAGTCCAACATATTTTGAAATCATTGCACTTTTTCACAAAAGACTTCCAAACGCTTTTCTATCTCAGATTCTTCTTCAATTGGATGTTCTAAAAAGGAAATATATGAAGTTTGATTTAGGAAGGATTGTAAATTGAGCAAATTTTGAATTTGTTGTTGGGACTCAAGCATGGCTTCCATACTCCTTTCCAAATTGAATTTTTTCAGTTGGTGGAACAGGAAAAGGAGGATATGGATCCAAATCAGGGAATGAAAATTGTGAACAAGGTGGTTGAAAATTTGACTCGAGAGAGGTGAATCCCCATGAACTCTGTGAAGAGTGAAAATTATTTTGAAAATTATAGTCATAGGATTGGGGATATGGGTCATATTGAGTCGGATAATCCTAACTCGGCATATAAGGTTGGTTCATGTTGTACATAGCCAGGTTGGAGTTATCTAAGTTAAATGAGATCGGAGTGAAATATGGATTCATATTTGGATTGAAAAATTATTGTTGTTGAAATCCATATCACAATTTACAAAAAAAAAAAGAAGAAAACAAACAAACAAATAAAGAAAAGAAAAAGAAAAAGAAAACAAACAAACAAACAAAGAAAAAGAAAAAGAAAACAAGCCTATGCTAGGGTTGACTTAGACCTAGACGACTCCTAACTGGTTAGACTGTCCACGGGGGTACATTGTCGGAATCTGATCACGAGTTAATCGGCCAGGTAGGGGCAAGATCAGCGGGAGGTATCCGTGTCGGAGCAACGAGCCTAATTATGCCAAACCACTGTTCTTCAAGGTTTCGTCTCTCAATCCCTAACCTTAGACACCGATTTGACAAGAGTCAACTTCTAATAACTTTCCCCTTAGGTCAATCTCTTAAATAAGTTCGAAATGTCTCTAGGGGCCAACGTCTAGCAAATTTTTATTTAGGCTTGGGTTGTGTGAGTGGGGAGGTGATTTTTGGGCTAAGGGAGGGTAATGACTTCCCCACCTTATAATGTATCGGGTATTGCCCTTAAGTTGTGCAAGTGTGCAATATAGAGAAGAATAAACACAAAAAGGCGAGTAAATCACTGAAGTGTTTGTCCTAACTATATGCAATGCAATATGTACACCTCCATCAAGATCACAACAACACAAGAACAAATATAGTATATTAGAATGAAAATTGACACGTGCCTAGATACAAATGTCTAAACCGTTTTAAAATATCCAATTATCATATTTTAGTTTTTAGAATTATTACAGTACACATGTAATATCAATAAAAACTAGCAGCAGAATATAAGAATATATAAGAATTTACCCAACCACACAAGAGTAAGTATGAACTTCTGTAATGCTAAAACTTTAACCTGACACCAAAAAATAAAGAAGAAAAGTTAACAAAAACGTGAAATCAAACCGTTCCCATCCCCAGCAAAGATGCCAAAATTTGATCGGGGAAAAACCGCGCACAAAAAGTGTTGTTTTGAAATGAATATTTAAAGTGTGTGCGCTTTGGCTTCCTCGATACTTCCGTTATAGCATAGAGGCTAAAACGAGTCGAATCCATAAGGATGAGAGGCGATAGAAGCTTACATAGTATGTTCACGTGTATGTTAACGGTTTTTCAATGTTGAAAGAATAAAAGAAAAGAAAATAAAGAATGAAAAGAGAATTACGGTGAAACACGAAGAAGTAAGAAATATAGAAAAGAATGTATTTGTGATTTTTGAGATATATTTCTAAAATAAAGTGAAAAAGAAAGAAAACTCATGGCTACTAACTACTAATGACTCCACCAACGTGCTAGGTTCTTAGTGATAGTTGCCTCACATGTCCTTGGTTCATGAGCTTTTAAAACATGACCCATATGTTAACTCATCACATCCAAACTCAACAAAATAAGAGCAAGTTACACTTAAACCATCAAAACTAAACAAGAGTAAGCATGAAGTAAAGTAATGTTAGCTTGTTAGAGAGTTAGGATGTTAGAGTGTTAGATCCATCATCATAAGCTATCAATGGCTCTTGCAAGAGCAAGGCCAAGTAGAGGCTATTAGATTTATGCGGATTATCAAGTAAGAAGTTAGACTAGTTAGTAGTTAGTAGTTAGTTGCCATGAGAGAAAAGATTAGCTAAACATGTAAAGAGATTAGAGAGAAGAAAATAAAGATAGGTAAAGAGAGAACCTCTCATAGATTGTCACTGTCTATTACAAGCACTCTTGCTTTTCACTATATACCACTCTCTCTCCTATTACAAGATCTAAAAGAAATAGAAAATACAAAAAGAAAGAAGAAGAACAACTAACGTAAACTGCCCTATACTACAATACAGAAAAGAAAAACTACACTACTCTCTCTATATCTGCTCTTCAGAACGCCAGGGGGTATTTATAGGCACCAGGGAAAAGGGAGCCAGGAGACAACCCTTGACCCAAAGCACGACCGCGGCCGCGGAATGCGGCCCAGGCCGCGTTTTCGGGGCTCTTCTAGAGCCGTGCCCGCGGCGCCGCCTGCCGCGCGTTGTCGCGTCTGTCCCCTGTCGGTGGCAGGTCCCGGTTTCTGGTTTTGGACCCCAAGTTTTGATGAAACTGCTCTCCAAGGTCAATGACTATATTATATACCTTTAATCACCCCATTAAATAGTGATTTAAGGTCTTTTTCTTCATTGCACACAATGGACCTAGAAACATACAAGAGACGCATTATTAGCAGAATTTAATATTAAATAAATGTGAAGATGTGGTATGAAATATGCAGTTTTAGAGACTAATCAATGGGCCAGTGGGGGCGGTCGCCCCCACTGAGAGCCACTTCGATTCGGGTTTAATACTCGCCTGCCTGGCCGTCTTCTTAAAAAAAAAACAAAACCCGAGCACTCACTGATCCCCTTTCTCTCTCGCTCTCTGTAAATCTCAGCGCCTCTCTCTCTCTCTCTCGCCCCCCTCTCTCCCCTCCCCCTCCCCCACCCCTCCCCCAGCGCCTCCCGATCTCGGATCCCCTCTCTCCCCCAACCGAGCGCAAGCCGAGCCCGATCCTCTTCGAATTACGTATGGATTTGAGCTTTTGAATACTTCTTTTGGGGCTCTTGATCGAATTAATTTGGTTTTCTTTCAATTTCGAGGGTTCCTAATTTGCTATTTGGGAGATTCATCATGTTATCGCTGTATACATGCAAATTAGTTAGTTTATTTAGGGTTTTGATCAATTTACAGAGGATTTCGGGACATTTTGAGGTTGATTTTTAATTGATTTTCCGGGTTTATATTTGGCCAGTTTACATGTATCGATTGGGGTTGATTTTTGATTATTTTTGGATCAATTTATAGAGAATTAATAGTTCTCTTTTCTATTGTCTATTGGAGGTCGAACTTCGAAGTACAGATTAGATTTATGATTCACCTCTCTCAAATTGCAGAGGTAATTTTATATTTTCTTTCTTCTCATGATAATTAAGAAGTTTTGAAGCTTGAGCATATTTTACTTTGTCACCTGTAGACTTGTTAGTCTTATGTGAATGATGTTTGAATTTTAGTTGATGTATCATCCTATTATCAAGTAATTTTAGTTAGTAAACTTGTTAGTCTTAATGTGTATTAGGTGCTTTATGTTATTATTTAATGTGTATATTGTATTAAAAACAGTTAATTTATTTGAAACAGTTATAAAAAGATACTTTAAAAAGAAAAAATTGATGAATAATCTTCCAATGTGAGTCTTAACATAGAACACACACGTGCTTGAGAAGAGGTCAATTAAATGATCTTATTAGTGATCCCGGGCTAAGAAAAAATATTTATGAATATAATCCTAATGATAGGGAGAGAGTCTGTAGAGCATACTTGCAAAAGGGTCCTTGTCAGCCCAAGAATCATGATTTTCCTTGGAGATAATGTGGAAGTGATAAATGGAGGTTTCAAGCTACGTAGTTCAATAAATATAGTAATTAGTTAGAGTATAGTATAGAAAAAGATGCAACATATTGCTTATATTGTTATCTTTTTAAATCCGAGCATGGAAATCAAGGAGGTGGAGATTCATTCATTAATGAGGGGTTTACAATTGGAAAAGAGCGAAAGAAAGATTTAATGTATATGTTAGAGGCCATATATGTTAGAGGCCATAATAGAATGCACAACATATTCTTGCGACAATGTCAAGATCTTATGATTCAAGATCAACACATAGAGTTGAGTTTGGCTAACCAATCTGAACAAGTGTGAAGCGTTTACCGTACTCGTTTGACTGTATCAGTTGATTGCATTAGATTTCTTCTACGCCAAGGATTGGCTTTTCGTGGTCATGATGAATCAGAATAATCTCTAAATCAAGGTAATTTTATAGAGCTGTTAAAGTTTCTTTCTGAACACAATAAATAAATCAATAAAGTTGTATTGAATAATGCTCTTGAAAACTTGAAATTGACATCAATAAGAATTCAGAAAGATATTATTAATGCTACTGTAATTGAGACCACAACTGCCATTAATAAGTGATATTGGAGATCAATTATTCTCTATTTTAGTTGATGAGGCTCGTGATATATCAGTAAATGAACAAATGGTTGTTGCTTTGTGGATAGAGAAGGGTCTGTAATTGAGTACATTATTGGGGTTGAACATGTTACTGATACTAGTTCTTTATCTCTTAAAGCAGCTATTAAATCACTTTTCTCTAGACATGGGCTCAGTATATCAAGCTTGCGTAGACAAGACTATGATGGAGCTAGTAATATGCAAGGAGAATTTAATAGTCTCAAAAGTTTGATTTTGAAGGAGAATGAAAGTGTTTTCTATTGTTCATTGATTTGCTCATCAACTCCAATTGACAGTTGTAACTGTTGCTGAAAATCATAAGAAGATATGCTCATTTTTTAGTTTGGTTACAACTTTATCAAATGTTGTTAGAGATTCATGCAAACATAAGGACATCTTTCGAGAAAAACAATTTGAAAAAGTTGTTGAAGGGATTTGTCAGGGAGAAATTATGACTGTGAGAGGTATGAAACAAGAAAGGGCATTACAGAGACCAGGAGAGACGCAGTGGAGTTCTCATTTCGATACACTTGTGAACTTGATATATTTATTCTCTTCCGTCATTGACGTGCTTGAGGTTATTGCAGAGAATGGAACACTTTCAATACATAAAGCGCAAGCAACTAATTTGTTAGATGTAATACATTGTTTTGAATTCGCATTTCACTTGCACTTGATGAAAATGACCTTGGGAATTACAAATGATTTATCACAAGAATAGTAGAGAAAAGATCAAGACATTGTGAATGCTATGAATCTTGTTAAATTCTCTAAGCATCATTTACAGAAGATGAGAGATGAAGGTTGGGAATCTCTTTTGGGTGAAATTTTTTTATTTTGTAATAAGCATCATATAATCATCCCAAATTAGTTTAACTTATTTGCTATTCGAGGGAGATCACGTTGCAATGTTGAAGAAAGCACGAACCTTCATCATTATCGTGTTGAAGTATTTTATGCGATGATAGATATGCAACTAGCCGATTTAATGAAGTGAACACCGAGTTGTTATTATGTATGGCTTGTCTGAGTTCAGCTGATTCTTTTTCCGCTTTTGATAAGAGAAAATTGATTCAATTTGCAGAGTTTTTCAAATCAGATTTTTCTCCAGTTGAGCTAGCAGTACTTGATTTCCAACTTGAAAATATATTTTTGATGTTCGCTGCGACAGGCAGTTTTCTGAAATTAAAGAAATTGGTGAGCTTGATAAAAAAAAATGGTTCAGTTGAAGAGAGATGAAACCTATGATTTGGTATATTTTCTTGTGAAGCTGGCATTACTCTTACCCGTTGCAACTACAACTGTCAAATGAGTATTCTCTGCAATGAAGTTTATCAAGAATTCATTGCGTAATAGAATGGGTGATGAGTTGATGAATGATTGCTTGGTGATATATATTGAAAAAGACATATTTGATAATATTTACAATGAATCAATCATTCAACGGTTTCAGAATATGGCTCCTCGAAGGGGAGCATTGTAATTTAGAGTGATCGCCCCTCTACCTTTTTGGTAATATCCAAACTTGGAATGTGTTGTTCATCTTATAAAATTTCAATTTAGTTCATAATATCTTCGTCCCCACAGAATGAAAATCCTGCGTACGCCACTGCTCGGAGGCCTCCAAACCCCGGTTTACCAAACTACATTAATGTAATTTCTAAACAAGACCCAGTTCTAATAACCTGGTTTCGAACCTCAAACTCTCTCAAACTTCATTTCCAGAAACTAAATCTTGTTCCTAAAAAAGGCCTGAATCGTTGCAAATGACTTTTCCGCGTCCACAAGAACCCTATGACCCTTTGTAATTGCGCCATACGCCATTAAAACTGTGTTTGTGTTCAAGAAGAGTGGGGTAAAGACGAGGTGGTCTCAGATGGCGGTAATATTGTTGCAGTTCATACTTGGCAGCCAATGTAATCCTCCAAGGTTGCAGTTTCTTACGTCCAGAATCCAGATCCCCGTTCATTTTGCTTCGACACACATCTTTCCACTTTGCAAACTGTAGGCTTTGCTTGCTCTCTTTCCATGCTCAAAGGGATCTAAAATACACCACTTTAGTTTCATAGTGACCAACACTGAAACCCTAATATATTTTTTTTGTAGAGAACAAACCTTAATTGTTGATTCTGCCAATGTGTATAGCGTCTACGAACAATTAAGTTGAAGGAAATGAGGACTTTTGGAGATTTATATCTCGTCTCGACATGGAGATTTTGCCAACACTGAAAAATCTTAGCTTTTATCAGTAACTATCTATACTGAGCACCATCCATCACTGGATATATACATATACACAAAGAACACTTGAGAGAGTTAAATGAAAAGCATTAACAAAACCATGCTCCGTTCAAGTTCTTTCCTAAAACTTTCAGCAAGTCAATATATTTAGAGTACCAAAGTGGGCTTACAAAGATTAAAAAAGGGGATAAAAACAAATTAAAATGCGCAAGAAAATGATGAAGTATGTAGAATAAACATAACATGAAACACGCACATGAGATTTAAATCTCTCTGGGCCTGGGCTTCAGTTGATCAGGCTTTGCCGCCGGTCATCTGGTCGACCTCTTTGGCGATCTCTTCGGCCGCGCCCGCAGGGACGCAGGCGGTCTTGCACATTGCCGTGCAGCTGTCGAGGTTCTTGCCGTTGGAGCAGCGCTCGATGCAGTCGTTCATGCAGTGGAAGGCGGTCACGGCCGGGACCGACGACGACGCCAGCAGGGCGATGAGGAGGAATGCGACCGCGGCGATCTTGGTGCCAGCCATTGGTAGTAGTGATTAGAGAATGTTATGTAATTAAACTTATAATGTTGTTAATTTTGTTGGTGGTTTGGATGGGGTTGGTAATTTATAGGGAGCGGTAGTGGTTGGAGTTTGCTGGTTGTTTTGTGGATGGGAGGGAAATTGGGAGAGTTTTGTGGGGTTCAAGTATTTGTGAAGTTAATTTGTTTGTGGAAAAATTCAATGGGACATTGAAGTCGGTAATTTTATTACATAAAAGGAAAAGAGTTTAAGTTACAAAATGAGAGTTTTATGTCATGTGTGCGCGTGCATGCCAGACACACAGACACATGGACTCAAAAGAGAGAAGACATTCATGATATAATCGAAGTGATCTTACATGTTTCTTTATTGCATATTCAATAGTATATGGTTGTAAGGCCTTGTTTGGCAACAAGGTTGTTAGGGTTTTAACTCTTGCTAATGTGGTGAAGAAGATAAAAGATGAAGTTTTTTTAACTCAATTGAAAACATAATAGAGAAGAGCAGAAATATGCAGGGCGGTTGACCGCACAAGGAGCCGGTCGAGCGGGCGGTAGATCATGCAGAGGTTTTGACAACTCTGAGTTAATTTTTGAAATCTATTTTTGATGCGAATTTTGTATCCGAATTGGTTTCCTTCAATTGGCTCTCTCCTCTGGCTATATAAGGAGGGTTTCTGTACTCTCATTTGTATTTGTCTTGTATCGGTTATTGAATCGAATTGTATTGGGAGTTCTATGGTTAGTTTATTTGAGAGAATTCTACAGCCAATTGCGTAGATTCTTAATTGGGATCTTCGGATCAATTTGCAACCCTTGTAACTTAACTATTTAATAAGAATTTTCTCCCTTCTGCCCCGAAGACGTAGGCAAGTTTTCGAACTTCGTTAAATCATTTATTTCTCTTTTGTATTTGGTTCATGCCATACTTGATGATTGACTCGGTGTTTGGGAACGCTGATCTTATTGATTGACGCGTTCATTGGATTCCTCCGGAGGCGCAACAAGTGGTATCAGACCTTCTCATGTTCAGCGTGGGATCGTGTGTCGATTCTAAGAACATCGTGATCTGTGCGGCAAAGATCATGTGTCGATCTCGGAGCGACATTGGGACTGTTCGCTGGAGATCGTGTGTTGATCTTAGAACAATGTTTTAGATTGCTCGTGGGATCGGATTTGGTGGAGTATATCACTTCGTCTAGGGTATCACTTTGAGGTAAATATTCTATGTTTATCTAGTTTGGATCTATTTTCGTTTGATTTAGTCTGACATCTTTTGGAGGAGATATGGCGGAGATTATCAGTCCAAGGTGAAAATTGATGTCGTAAAGTTTCATGACACGAACAATTTTGGGATGTGAATGTATGAGGTTATGAATGCACTGACGACATTAAGTCTCGAAGACACTATATTTGGAAGAAAAGCCGGCGGAGACTTCTGAAAAGAATTGGACAAGATCATCGAACGACGTTGTAAAGTCATTAGATCTTATTTGACACAAGACATCAAGTAACATGTTATGTATGAGACTTCCACAAGAAAGATTTGGGAGATCCTTGAAAGAAAATATCTTATGTAGAGGATCAAGACCCGATTGAATATGAAGAAGAGGCTTTACCATTTTCAGTTAAAGAAAAGACTATCCATTGATGATCATATGAATAACTACACGAAGTTTCTTGCAGACCTAATTAATGTGGATGTGACAATTGAGGAAGAGGACAAGACGTTGATTCTTTTAAATTCTCTTGAATTCTCTTCCTAATGAAGAGTATGAGACCTTCGTCCTCACCTTGATCAATTATAAACAATCACTTAATTATAGTGATGTGTCAGCTGCTCTTGTGAATCACGAAGTGAGGAGAAAGTACAATCAATCTTCTTCCAGTAGCACAATAGCAGAGTCGATGACTGTAAGAGGGATGGGATCCAATCATCAGAAGGATAAGAAAGATTTTGAAGAGTCCAAAACTGATAGTCGTAAAGATTTGAAGAATCAGTATGCTTTCTGCAAAGAAAAATGAGACTAAAAGATTGAATGTTTAATCGCACAAGCGCATAATGGTAATGATTCTGACTCATCTGGTTATTCACTTTTTATTACC
Organism: Agave tequilana; assembly: GCA_038442645.1. NCBI lineage: Eukaryota > Viridiplantae > Streptophyta > Magnoliopsida > Asparagales > Asparagaceae > Agave > Agave tequilana. The sequence continues at coordinate 616,641 of JAVJIF010029917.1, forward strand.
CCTCTTGGTTGTTGTTCATAGGAATCTGAGTAAATTTTGGATACGGGTGCTATCTATCACCTTTGTCCCAAACGGAAGTGATCTGCTAATTTTGAAAAACTAGATACAAGCTTGATGACATTCAACAATGGACACACATATCAGATTGAAGGGATATGTACAGTTTGCATCAAGTTGTTTGATGGGATGATAAGAGAGATGAAAAATGTGAGGTATGTATCTTAGTTGTAGAAGAATTTAATTTCAATTCGAGCTTTGGAGACGCAGGGCCTAAGATGAACTCTTGAAGAAGGCGTTCTCAAGATGTCAAGTGGCTCATTAATAGTTCTGAAGGGTATTCGGTGTGATAACTTGTATTACTTGAAAGGTAGTGTAGTTTCTGAAAATTTAGCAGCTTTAGAATATTTGGAAGATGTCTCTACCATATTATGGCAGATGAGGCTCGGCCAAGTTAGTTTGAACTCCTTGAAAGTGTTTGCAATGCAAGAATTATTCAAAGGTGCATCTACCTGCAAATTGAAAGTTTGTAGACATGGTATTTCTGGATAAGAAAACGAAGGTGAAATTTGACACCTTGACTCACCGCTCAGAAGGTCTTCTTGATTATATTCACTTAGATATTTGAGGTTCTATCAAGACTGCATCAATTGGAGGCCAAAGGTACTTTGTCTCTTTTGTTGATGACTTATCGAAGAATTGTTGGGTGTACATCATAAGACAAAGATCTGAAGTCCTGAATATGTTAGTGAAGTGGAAGAATGTGATGGAGAAACAGACTTGTAGGAAGATTAAGTTGCTCTAAATTGATAATGTTGGAGAGTATAAGGATCAATTCTTACAATTTGAAAAGAACAATGGGATTGATATTTACTTCACAATTAGAAAACATGGGGTGGGTAAGGAGATGAACAGTTCCTTACTGGAAAATGTTCGATATTTGTTATTATTGCACAATTAGACAAGTTATTTTAGGGTGAGAGTTCTAAATATGCTAGCCATCTCATGAATAGATTGTCATCGACTATGATAAGAAGTAAAAAGCAAGGCTCTCCCGAACTTACAAGTTAATAACCATTTCTTCTATCAATGAAATAGGTTACCTTAAAAGAAAAGAATGAAAGTAACAAAAAAAAAAAACCTCCATAATTTCGGTAGAACTTCAGCTGAAAATGGCTCTTTTTGCATCCAATGCACCCCCCCACCCCCCCGGTCATTGAGACAGACAAACGAAACTATTAAAGAGTACAGCCCTGCCTTGCAAGATCCAGGGCCCTGCTCTTCTTGTAAATCACATATGCAGCATCTCTACGAAGATTGCAGTAACCTGGCTTCTCATCTTTCAAAACGTTTGGATTCTCGTCTGGAAGCTTCGGAAGGGGTAGTCATCTTGAATTGTAAGTACCATTTCATAGTATGTGAAGCAGCCAGAGAAACTAGACCAACATGATGATGTGCCCGTGCAACACTGTATAATGTTTCCTGAGACACATACATGAATCAGTTCCAATGACAGAGATTAGCATCCCAAAATGGACAAGCCAAACACTACTTTGATGCTTCACATTGTATAGAGAGGAGAAATAATCTGCTATTTCTATGAGCCAGTAATTAAGGACCATTCTGAAAAACAATTATGACATACTGGATACAATTCATTCTGGTCAGAATGCCAGCATTTCCCGTATGATCCACACAATACGCTTCTTAGTTTAGAATTCTGTCAGCGTCGTGACAACCTCTGTGAATTGGTTCGAAGGTCCTATGAGCAATGGAAGGTGGTGCCATGGAGCTTTGATTTGCCAGTTGGCTGGCAATGAAGTTTAAGCTCCAGGTGCAAGCATCGAAACTTCCAGAGACTGCGGAAGAGAATGGAGAGTTAATATGATATGAAAATCCCCATGGCCCTTAATATTAAAAAAATAGATTTTTAACACAAGCTGAATATCCTGAATGATATATCAAACTTCCCAGGAAACCTGTTTGCAATTCTAATGTACTCCCCTCTGGTGAATGGTTAGTTTTCCCTTTCAACATGTCTTCAATCTGGTAGGATTATAGTGAAGAGAACTTGAAGAGCCAATTTAACATGGATAGGAGCTTTCTTAAAAGGGAACTTGAAAAAAATTGACCAACCATGACTCTGCAAATTTTCCACTAAATATAAAGGCTGGCATAAAAAATAGACAGGACAAGGCTTCTGGTTTATCAGTACTGGTTACAGTTATTTGGCTGGCTTTATTTGGCCAGTTAAGCATGTAAAGTACTGCTTACAACATGATACATAATGTTCTTAATGTAAAGAAAAGATGTAAAACTTTATCTGGAAATGGAGGCACATAAGCAATTAAAACTTGGGTGTATGTGATATATTGATAAACACTAAACAAAGCCCGACCATATGCATTGTCATTAAGGGTGCAAACAGATACAGATATATCCAATCCGATCCAGATTCGTATCCGCGACAATTGTGGTATGAATATGATTTTTCCTTACCGAACTATATCCGTATTAGTATATCCATGATTGAAAAACAGGCACAAATAAGGTAAATGCATATCCGATCCGTATCTAAAGCACACCTAATGCACAGGATTAATTTCCCTCACATCTGATACATATCAAGCCGGATACGCATATGAGCTTTCCTTACCAAATTGTATCTGTATTTGTATCCGTAGTTAGCAAGCCGATATGGATATGTTAAATGTCAAAGCTGATCTATATCCTATCCGTTTGCACCCTAATTGTCATAGATATCTAGGTCATTTTCCAAATCTGTACCCATAGTTTTCACTATCTGCCTCTTCTTCTCTCCAGGGGGTGCAACCGAATGTCAATACTTAGGTCAATATACCCGTTCCCCAGCAAATATGGATATCCAATACCCATATGCCAAAACAATGAATATGCATATGGCAGGTGTTAAACTATCCAAGATATCCAACACATCAGATATGTTTGAATGTTTTGCTATAGCTTTTAAACTTATTTTCCAGTTTTTGCCCTTTATTCCTTGCTATCTGTCATCTCTTCTCCAAAGGGTACTAGTGTTAAGATTTGTGTAAACAAATAGTTCCACATTGGCTAGACAAGAGAATGGCCTTGAGCATATAAGATTTGGGCTAATCCACTTAGAAGGCTAGTAATTTGGGATGGTGCCCTGAGTCCTTATAATTGGTATCAGAGTCATGCCCCAAGCTTAGGCATGTGTAGAAAATCTCCCAAGAGTGGATGGCGCAGGCACGGCGCGAGAGCAGGCACAGGCTCAGGTGCAGGTGCAGTAAAAGGCACAGTTCAGCGCAGCAAAAAAGCGCAGGCACAGACACGGGTGCAGTGAAAGACACAGAGCAATGTTGTGCAGTAAAAAAAAGGGCGCAAGTGCAGTCGCAGGCACATGCACAGGTGCAAGTGAAAAAAAACAGTGCAGTGCAACGCAACATAGCGATTAAGACGCAAGTTTAGATTCTTTATTTGAGAGAGGATTGTTAAGATTTGTACAAACAAATAGGCTCACATTGGCTAGACAAGAGGATGGTCTTGAGTCTATAAAAATCTGGGCTACTCCACTTAGAAGGCTAATCTTTTGGGATGGTGCCCCGATTCCTTACAATTAGTAGGGTGCAACTAAGGCTAATACACTTCATATACAAATATATATTTGTTTTGTAACAAATATGGATATCTGATATCCATATGTTTAAAGTATAAACATGAATATAGTGGTGGTATACTATCCAAAACATCAATATCCCAAATAGGTTCGAATTCATACATAGTTAAAGTACATCAAGTATTGCATAAGATAATCCCTTGGTTAAAAAAACAAGTTAAAGCTCACAAATATTATATTTTTAACATTTCCCAAAGAAAATATTAAAATTCAAGGGTCCGACTCATTTTTCTCTTAGGCTTTTGTTATTAGATTTAGAGGGATTCAGAAATTTCATTTAATTTTATGTTTTTTTCTCTTCCTATTTTCCTATTTTCTTTTATTTTTATTTTAATTTTTCTTTGCTTCTCTCTCTTTTCCGTTTTTCTTTCTCTTTGCCTCTTTTTCTTCCTCTTCACTGTTTTTCCTTTAATTCTTCAATTCTCTTGTTATTATATACTTCTATTAGCTATTTATATGTTCAATTTTTTTTTAATTTTTTCTTACACCTTTACAAAGTTTCATGCTAGTTTAATGGGAATAATTGGGATAAAAATGATACATCAAATTTCATATTTCCTTCTTCCCTTATATTCTTTTATGCTATTTTTTGCATATCTAATTGCATTTTGATTCTATCTCACTAAATAAGCCCACAACAACCTCCAAACTCTTGAGACACAAAAACTAAAACATACATACTTAACTTTCTATTTCATTTGGTGTTGGCAAATTTGGAAACAAATATGATATACAGTCTAATCATAAAGCAGTGGTGCTCCAAAGTGTATGGATTGCTATAGTTTATACTGATGAAAGCTTAAAATTTAGCATTACGTTTTTAATGCTTACTATGATAAAGTTCACACATAGTCTGAATAGTTTCTTCCTTTTTAACTTACATGATCTGCATAGTTTATGGCTTAAATATTTGGATAACTTTTTTGGCTTTGTCTAAAACTCCATAATATTTTGAATAAAGTATAAGGCCTAGATAGATATTTTTCTCATCTCACTTGCATGAGTTTTGTTCTTTATATCTCTACATAATTATCAGGTGTTCATTCATATGTAAGCATAGTTTAATTAGCAAGCATTGACAACTTAGTTTTGCAAGGAACCTTTAAAGTAAAACTGTTATATCCATGGTTAAGTGAATATCATTCAAGTTCCTCATTAGGTTATTTACAAATATCTAAGATATCTTTTTATTTATAGCATCTCCCTTCAATCAGCACCTGTGTCTACCACCTCTCACCTCAGGCTACTTAGTTACCCATTTTGGCTTTGAACATCCAACAAGTCAAACCAAAACAGAAATGAACAAGAGAACTGCCGAAATATGGAGGACACAATAGGTTAAAGACTGACTTTTCAAGCTTGAATTAAAAGGGCAAGTTATGTGGCAGTCAGTGAAGATTGGTGAAGATGGGTATTCATCTAAAATAATTGAAAATTTTGATTTTTAAAAATTAAGATAATACAATGTTCATATAGCACCTATAATGTGGTGTAAGATACCAACTGGAGAAAGGAGTTGACATCAAAGAAGACCAGTTAAAGGAGAGCCAGTGACTGGGTTCATCAAACAGATATTGTCAATGACTTGGCATCTTCCAGAGAAAAGAAATTAATAATATGGTTGATAAGCTTGGATTAAATGTGATATAGAATAAAAACTCTAAAATGAAGATTGTACCAGTACCATATGAGATTAGTGTTAGTATTTGGAGTATCTCATATTCATTAGAGAAGAATTCAGATTCAGGTGGAGGTGTTACAAGTTTCACAGATCAAGCACGGACATGTACAAGCATTGTGCATTGTGCATGTTATTAGTCGACTAATAGGTCTTATTAATTGACTAGGTCTTGGGCTAGTCGACTGATACTTTGGTGTAGTTGATTAGGCTCTGCAATAGAGAGTTAGATTCTCATATTGTATTACAATAGTCGACTAGGTTTCGGGTATAACCGACTAATACTTAGTATTAGTCGACTAGTAGTTTGTCCTAGTCGACTAGTATCAGGTTCTGGAAGTTTTATAATACTGTTTTGTTTTCTATTTTGGTTTGGATTTGAGTTTTCTCTTTCTCTAAAGCGGTACTGATTTGAATGTTGAAGTTTGTTTTGAATTAGGATCATCCTAAGTGCCTATATAAACATCTTTGGGGTGGCCTTTTGAAGGTGTGTCAAAAATTCAAGAGAAATTCAGATTTTTACTATTGAAAGTTGTGAGAGAGAGATCTCCCTGTAACTCTTACATTTTCTTATCTGTTTTTTAATAAAGATTTCTTGCCCTCCTCCCCATGGACGTAGACACATTGTTGAACCACGTTAAATTTGGTATTTTTTGATTGTGTGGTGAGTTTGTTTCAATTGCTTACTAGTGGTACATCTTTTATACTTCCGCTTCCACTGCCAAGTCTTCAACTTAGTGTTTCTCTATTATTTGATCGGTGATAGATCACAACAATTGGTATCAGAGCGATGGCTAGCAAGACGACCATGACAACCAAGTTCGAGGTGGAGAAATTTGATGGGAAGTCCAACTTCCTGTTGTGAAAGATGCGAGTAACATCGTTGCTTATGAATGAGGGCATACACAAGGCTCTACTTGGTATTGAGAAGAAGCCATTGAAGATGGGTGATGATGAGTGGAATGACATCGATTTTCGCGCAAAGGCGGTGATTATACTGTGCTGATTAGTCTACAATTCTGCATCATCATATCGCATTTCCTACTCTGTTATGAATAAAATACTACTTCTAAACCGTGTTTTGATTTATTTCGCAGATAATTAAGAGTATAGGGATAAAGTCAGAATAAGAGATTAATTAAATCGAATTTTGGGTAATTAAAATCACATTTCTCGGAGACCAAGTTAGAGACTTCTAGAAAATACATTAGATCCAGAAATTGAGGACGAATCTGAAGAAATACGGGTCTAATATACCAAAAACTGGATACATCTAGAACCTTCTTACAGCTGGACGAAGCACCAGAGCAAAACCAGAGCAAAACCAGGGACCTAAGTCCCTGGTATTGCCGCAGATCCATGACAGTATGGTGGGCCCACGCGTCGATCTTCGACGCGTGGCTTTGTTTCATTATCCAGAGGTTTTTTTTGCTTATAAATTCTGCATTTTTGTGCCAGAAACGAGGTCAAAGAGCTGTAGGTTAGGATTTTCTTCTTCTTTAGTGTAGAGTAGTGTAGTTCTTCTTCTTCTTTTGTATTTTATTTTCTCTTTTAGATCATGTATTTTATTTTCTCTTTCAAAATCACTTTATTATTTTCTTATCGATATTTTCATCACCTTCTTAGTTTACCATTGTTTTCATCTTTTTCACCACAAGTTCTTCCCTTTTCATTTTGCAAATCACTTCACCACACTTTTCACTTTGTGTTTTACTTTGCTTCTTTCTTGTTTTACTTCATTTCCATTTTCTTGTTTTTCTTTTACAGATTCGAAAATCACTTTTTAATCGTTTTCACTTTGTCGTTTTCATCGCCTTCTCCACCTATCACTTCTATTTTTTGTTTTTCTTCTCTCTTTCTTCAAACAACGTGAACATGAACTGTTAATGTTTTTATTGTCTCCCATCCTTGTGGATTCGATTCGTATAGTCTATATGCTATAATAAAAGTATCGAGAAAGCCAAAGCACACACAATTTCACTGATTTTACAAAATACATGTTTTCGTGCACGGTTTATCTCCGATCATATGCCTATCAGATGAGATCCTCTACAATGTGATGAACGAGGACACAACTTTGGTCTTTGGTGTAGGCTGGAGGGCCTTTACATGACGAAGAGTTTATCGAACAAGCTTTTTATAAAGAAGCAGTTGTATAGCCTTCGAATGAAGGAAGGTACGCCTATTTTACAATATCTCAATGCTTTTAATACAATTTTAAGCGACTTGTTAGCTCTAAAGGTTAAGCTAGAAGAAGAAGGCAAAACTCTTCTGTTACCCTTTTCTCTTCCATCAAGTTATGACCACTTGGCGACCACCATCATGTAAGGTAAGGAGACCTTTGAGTGAAGATGTCAGGCAGATGCTATAGAACAACAAGCTGACAAAGAAGATAGATTTTACGAATGAGGCTTCATGATTGTTTGTCCAGGGTCAGAGAGGATGATCAAAGAGTAGGGGACCAAAAGGGATCCAGAGGCTTCTAGCAGTTTCTCTTGCTACTTTTGCAAGAAATTAGAACACATCAAGAAAAATTGTATGAAATACAAGAAGATGCTTAAGAGGAAAGGCAAAAAGAATTCTGATGGGGTTAGTACCAGTGGAAAGTCAGATCAAGTCGGCGTTATCGAAAAAGCAGATGAGGATTCATGTGATGTCTTGACGGCTGTGTCAGAAAAAGATAAATGCTCAAATGTTTGATTACTTGACTCAAGGTGCACATACCACATGTGCCCAAAAAAAAGAGTGATTCAGTTCTTACAAGCCTTATGATGAAGGCTCTGTCCTAATGGACAACAACGCCGTGTGCAAAACTGTTGGTATTGGCAACATCCGTATGAGGATGTTTGATGGACAGGTTCGAACCCTCATGAATGTTCAACACGTTCTGAATTTAAAGAAGAATCTTCTCTCGTTGGAAGCTTTGGAAGCTCGAGAGTACAAGTTTTCTGGTGCATACGGAGGAATCAAAGTTATAAAGGCTCCATGACGATTCTCAAAGATGAACAGACAACAAAATTGTACAAGTTGACAGGAAGCATTATTATTAGTGATACTTTAACAGGAACGGAGAAGGAGAATACTATAAGACTTTGGCACATACGTCTTGGACACATGAGCGAGTGATGTCTTCAAGCCCTATCAAAAGGAGTACTCTACCAGGTATCAAATATTGCAAATTTTATCTTTGTAAAATTTTCATTATGGCATAGAGTAGCTTTCTCTACATCATAACACAATACAAAGGGCTTACTAGATCTCATACACACGGATGTATGGGGCCTTCGCCAGTAGCATCTATTGGGGGTGCTAGGTACTATGTTACTTTCATAAATGATTTATCAAGAAAAGTTTGGATATACTTCTTGAAGTAGAAATCGGAAGTATTTTAGAAGTTCAAGAAGTTAAAACTATGGCGGGAAATCAAACCGAGCGAAAGATGAAAGTCTTGAGTTCTGATAATAGAGGCAAGTATACCTCCAAAGAATTCAAAGATTACTTAGCAAGTAAGAGCATCGAACACCAGCTAAGTATTCCAAGGCGACCAGAACAGAACGGAGTAGGAGAGCGTATGAATCGGACACTTACAGAGCGTTGCCACAGTATCAGATTACAGGCTGACATATCAGAAAGATTTTGGGCAGAGACGGTGAATCATGCGAGTTATCTGATAAACAGGTCACCATCAATAGCTATTGATCTTCAAATCCCAGAGGAGATATGGCGAGGAGAGTCTGTGGACTGTTCAACCTTATGAATTTTCGATTGTCTGGCGTATAGGTTGGTTGATAGTCAGAAAAGGAACAAACTGGAGTTCAAGTCTAAGAAGTGTATCTTCATCGGCTTAACCAAAGGAGTCAAGGATTTCAGACTTTGAAATCTTGAGACAAGAAGCGCTTTTACCAGCAGATATGTGATTTTTGAAGAAGAATCAATATTGTAAGAAAAGTCAGAGATGGAGGATAAAGCGCAAGGTGTAACTTTAGACAGTTCTACATACACTCAGAAAAAGAAATTGAATTTTCAGAGAGCCCTAAAAAACCTTGAAGGGTCAGAAGAGGACTCCGCAGATTCAGATGGAGACGAACATGAGGCTATTCAAGAGCAACTTAGATCGTTGAGGCGGTCAGTCAAAGTTACAGTGCCACCAACAAGGTATGGCTGGGAAGATGATTATGTCTCTTTCGCATTAGTAACATAAACATGAGATCCTGACAGTTACAGGAAAGCGATCGAGACAGATGACCACGACAAGTGGATTACAGCCATGGAGCAAGAGATGAAGTCTTTGGATAGAAACCAAACACGAACATTAGTCGATCTTTCAAAGGATTCCAAGATAATAGATTGCAGATGGGTCTTTCGCAAGAAGGATAATGAGTAATACAAGGCAAGGTTAGCTATCAAGGGATATGCTCAGAAGGAGGGTATTGACTACAATGAGATTTTTTTCTTATAGTCAAGCATACATATATTTAAATATTATTGGCGATACTTGTTCAGTTTGATCTAGAGTTGGCGCAGATGGACGTCAAAACAACATTTCTACATGGTGAGCTGGAGGAAAAGATATAGATGAAATAACCTAAAGATTATATTCATGAAGGTAAAAAGACAAGGTGTGTCTTCTAAAGAAGTCCCTCTATAGACTTAAGTAGTCTCCAGGCAGTGGTACAAATGGTTCGACTCTTTCATGATCAAGGCCAAATACAACTGATGTGAGTATGATAGTTGTGTCTATTTTAAGTAGAGTGATGATCCGACATATTTGTTGTTATATATGGATGATATGTTGATTGTTGCGAAAAATAAGACATATATTTAGAAGTTTAAAGGTCAGCTCATAAAAAATAACATAAAGAATTTGGGAGAAGCCAAGAAGATCTTAGGTATGAAAATCACTCGAGATAGAGGCTCGGGCAGAATTTGGCTATTCCAGGAGATCTATGTTCTCAAGATGTTAGAGAGATTCAATACGGCAGAAGTAAGACCAGTCACCACTCTTTTGGCAGGTCACTTCAAATTATCCTTAAAGCAATGTCCATAATCACCGTAAGAGGAGAAAGAGATGTCTTGAGTATCATATGCTAGTGTGGTATGATCACTCATGTATGTTATGGTCTGCACTAGGCCTGACTTAATCTATGCAGTTAGTACAGTAAGTCGGTTCATGTCAAATTCAGGAAAGTAACATTGAGAAGCAGTGAAGTTGATGCTACGATATCTGCAGGGGACTGTAAGACTAGACTTAGTATTTTAAAGATTGAAAATGTGAAATCCTAGAGTACTACAAGGCTATATTGATGCAGATTATGCTAGAGATCTTGATCAACGAACATTTACGACGAGTTATGTATTCACAATAGCTGAGTGCGTCAGCAATTGGAAGGCAGAGTTGAAAGATACAGTTACTCTTTCAATGACTGAGGCGGAGTAAATGGTTGCAGTTGAGGCATCAAAGGAAGCTTTGTGGTTAAGAGGATTGGTTGAGACGTTCGGTATCATATAGGATTCAGTTCAGATTCATTGCGACAGTCAGAGTGAGATTCATCCCACTAAGGATCACAGGTATCACAAGCGGATGAAGCACATTGATGTGAGATATCACAAAATACGTCAGTGGGTCGTGGATGACAAGGTGATCGATTTGGTAAAGGTCAGCATGAAGAAGAATCCAACCGATATGATGACGAAGACCATCACGGTAGAGAAGTTCAGAGTATATTTGAACTTCATCAAGGTTCTCCAAAGATAAAGTGGCGAACCGGATCTTGGAGGGAGTCATATGAAGTCACAAAAGAGGAAGAAAGCAAAGGCGAATGAAGAAGAGGCTAATTTTTTGGGATGGCAATATCTGCACCCTTTTGCCTTCCTCGTTCTTTCCGTCTTCTGCCAATGGACTCATGGGTAAACTTTGGCGCTTGTCTCGATCGATTCATCTTCAAAACCCACAATTGGTTTATACTAGTAGTGGATACGGGTGCGAACAGGGTGGATCTGGGTCTAATATACCGCCATTGTCGGTGAAAAACTTACCGATCTGTCAGGAGGAGGGGAGAATGTAATATCCCTAATCTAAAATACTGTATTTTTAATTTTCTAAAGTATTTATTTTATTTTACTGTGATATTATTATTATTATTCCCATTATTTCATTAAGGATATTATTATTATTCCATTATGATTATTATTTACTGTAATTACTATTAGTGTTATCCTTACATTTATTGTCGGTGCTTATTAATTATTATTAGTGTTACTATTATTTTATTTTAGTTTGATATGGGCATTAGTGCTAATATTGTTCATTCAGGTTGTGCTCCCTTTGTTTAGCGTAATCAACCCATTTTCATATCTCTATTTATTCAAACCCATTAGTCAAGCCCATAACCTTAAACCCATTATCTGATCCATACTCATTTACCCATTAGATCTAATAGCCCACCAATTCAAGACCCATTTACCCGTTTGGATCAACCCGAACCTATTACCCATTTACCCGATTGGATCCTACCCGTTAACCCATTATCCAATCCATACCCAAACCCGCGACCCATTACTCTTCAAATTCTAATCTTAACTAACTCCCAAGAATCCCCCTATATCTCAACAATCAAATCCCAAATCCCTAAATAAACTCCTATCTAAACCTAATCCTAAACCTAAACTAATCTCTCCCCTTCATGCCACAGCCGCAATCCTCCTCCATGTGCTGCATCCTCAGCACAGGAAGGTGTTCGGGCTGTGGCATGAAGGGGGAGAGATTAGTTTAGGTTTAGGATTAGGTTTAGATAGGAGATTATTTAGGGATTTGGGATTTGATTGTTGAGATATAGGGGGATTCTTGGGAGTTAGTTAAGATTAGAATTTGAAGAGTAATGGGTCGCGGGTTTGGGTATGGATTGGATAATGGGTTAACGGGTAGGATCCAATCGGGTAAATGGGTAATAGGTTCGGGTTGATCCAAACGGGTAAATGGGTCTTGAATTGGTGGGCTATTAGATCTAATGGGTAAATGAGTATGGATCAGATAATGGGTTTAAGGTTATGGGCTTGACTAATGGGTTGAATAAATAGAGATATGAAAATGGGTTGGATTACGCTAAACAAAGGGAGCACAACCTGAATGAACAATATTAGTACTAATGCCCATATCAAACTAAAATAAAATAATAGTAACACTAATAATAATTAATAAGCACCGACAATAAATGTAAGGATAACACTAATAGTAATTACAGTAAATAATAATCATAATGGAATAATAATAATATCCTTAATGAAATAATGGGAATAATAATAATAATATAATCAGTAAAATAAAATAAATACTTTAGAAAATTAAAAATACAGTATTTTAGATTAGGGATATTACAGAGAAGGAGGAGAGACTAAGAGAGAAAGAAGAAAGAAGGGGTCGATGCTGCTCTCTCGCTCTTGCGGATGAAGACGGACGCAAGGATAAAATTTCTCTGAGTCACGGGAGAAAACCTCCCTTCGGTCTGTTTTGATAATGGTTTGGATCCGATATGAATAAGTGTTTTCAAGTGGGTTTGGTGATCTATTTTTTTTTCCGTCTCCTTTTTTCCTTTTAAAAGGAGAACGTAATTTGAATTTGAACTAAGGACTTCCCGCAAGATATTCCAAAGCCTTAACAAGGCCATGGGAGCATGGATTGTCAAAGTTGTGTTCTTTTTTATATTTATATTTATTTTTATTTTTCAGTTTTTGTCTAAAAATAATCTCTAAGACCTAGAAGGCATCAAGGGGTATCTTACAGAAAACCCTTAGACATATTAAGCCCGCAAAGCTTTGATCTTCACAATAAAGTTTATTGCCATTATAGTTTCAAATTTTTTTCTTTTTCTATTTCCTTCAATTTTTTTTCTTTTTTTTCCTCTTTCGTTTTGAAATGTATATAATAGAAATAGAATTTAACGGTTAAGATGCTATAAGGATTTTAATAGTTAATTCACTCAACTAACTCATCAATTGCAACAGATCATCGAGTTTATAAAAACATAAAGTTATCGATATAATTTATTATTATTTTTCTTATATGCTGTATATCTTACAGAAAAAATTTGACACCCCCACGAAAAGCTCTTGGTCTCATACACTCGCCCAGTCACACCACTAAGTATTAGCTCAGAGGAAAAACAATCAACCACGTTGCAAGCTAAAAAACTGAAATAGTTCTGTTAATCAAATATACATGTAGTTATGTTGTGCATTTAAGGGTCTGTTTGATTGTCGTAATTGGCCGTAATTTTTATAAGTTGTAATTAGTAAAATCTTTTACCGTTATAAATGAGTTACATGCATATAAGTTTTACGGTGTTTGGTTGGTAATATAAAGTTGTAAGTGGGAAAGTGTATTGTGTTTTACGGTGTTTGGTTGTCGTATTGTGTAAATCATAAGTGGAAAAGTTTACCAAAAAATTAACTATTTAATGATTTAAAAAGTTTTAATATTGCAAATAAATATTAAAAATACTAAATATTAAAAAAATTAATATTAACATAAAAAAATAATACAAATATGTATGACTATAAAATTAACTATAAGTGGGCGGTAAGTGAGTGGTAATTGGGTTGCAAGTGAGTGGTAGTCGAGTTGCTTTACGTCTTTTATGAATTACGGTCAAACAAATACCATAGTTATAATTGAGTTATAAGTCATTCACGAATTACGACAAAACAAACAGCCCCTAAGTCAAGTTTCATGTAAACAAACCTCAATTGCTCTATAGCGGTGTGTCGAGCAAAAGGGCTCTTTTCGAATAGATAGATGTGCCGCAAATTTAAACCATACGATGGAAGTTGAGGGATTATAATAAAAAAAATTAAGATTGGGCAAGGTACTTGTTTAGTTTGCAAGTCGGAGGAAAAAAAATATAAGTGAAAAATAAAGAGAAAAAGATGAGAAAAATGTTGACAATTCGATTTTGTGTATGTTTTTTGGTATTTGGTTGTAATGTGAAAGTCTAAGTGAAAAAGTATATTGTGTTTTTAGTGTTTTGTTAGTAATGTGAAAATGAAAGTGGAAAAGTTAATCACAAAATTAACCGTAAAATAATATTAAAATAAATATTATTTATAAAGTTTTTTTTGAATTGTAATTGAACTACAAGTGAGATTTATATGATCACAAAATTAACTGTTTTGAAGTATAACTAATTACAATTGAGATTTACAGGATCATAAAATTAATTGTAGCACCCTGCGAGTGGGATAATGACAGTGTAAAAGAAAAATATAAGAGAAACGTAAAAGAAAAAATTTCTATTTCTCTTTTTCAGTTCCAACCAAATATTAAAAATGAGAAATGAATTTTCTCACTTTCACTTTTTCTCGCTTCCGCTCCAAATCAAACACGCTCTATAACGAAGAAGAAAATAAAATGTTTGTCTCTATCAACAAATACGACACCTACAAAATAAACAAAAACACTCTTGAAAGGATAGGACTCAGTAATTCTAATCGATTTTACGATAATGCATACATGAACCACAAAGAGCTCCAACAAATTATTGTCCTTTATGCATTATAAACAAAAAATATTGCCCAAGAATCCTGCAATAATTATCTCTTACTTTTTCTAGTTACAAAATCAGTGTCGGTCCATTTTGTTCTTTCATATCCTTTATGGAACTATAAAATACAAATTAGATGTCTCTCTGTAAGTGTTACAGAATAAGAAAGGTTTTTTATTATTGACACTCGAAATTTCTTTACATTTCATATGCACTCTCAAATTCTTCATATTTTAATATCAAATTTATAAATCTTTTAAGTTAGGATAAAGAAAATCATCCGTTAGTTATTATCTATTTTCCAACAGTGGTCTAGTGAAAAAAACATTTTTATCTCTAATTTATTCAAAAAATACATTCACTTTTTCATTCTTTTGTACACTCTCTCCCCTCCTCCCCTTCTCTTGCCACAGCCCCCTCACCCGCGTCGTCGCCATCGCAACGGCCCGCGCCGCGTCCAATGACGCCTACCTCTTTGAGCCCGCCCAGCCGAAGATGATCAGAGTTGAGGTTCTTGTTGTGCGCCGATGACAACAACCAATAGAGAATCTCACAGATCTCTAAGCACAAAGAACACCCAACAAAACACAAGAAAACACACAAATCACAAACACACGATTTTAACGAGGTTCGGCCTCAATGTTTACGTCCTCGGGACAATCCACTGGAGAGATTAATTACTAGGAAGATGTTTACAATAGTTATCGGCCTCTTTGAATGCAAGAGAGCTTTTGCTAATCCCTTTTCGCAGGCACTCAACCCTAAAAATCAACATTAGGCTTAAATACCCAGATTTGCGGAGCAACATATTTTCGCCCAAACCCGACTGTCGGTCGACCGGCCAGTCGACCGACATCCACCCCGGTCGACCGGTCGGTCACCCGAATTTAACAGAGAGTTTGGCACTTACAGTCAGGGAATTGCGGTCGACCTGCCGGTCGACCGCCTGTGCATGCTGTGCATGTCGGTCGACCGGGCCGGTCGACCGACCTGCCTGTTTTTCTGCTGCTGCTGCTGTTTCCATTTGCCTTTCGTCATCGACTTCCTTGACGATCTTCGACAACACTTGGCAATCCTGTCAATTCCTTATTAATATCCTCTCTTTCCAACAATTCTCCACCTCGGTGAAGATTCTCAAATCTGAGCCGAACACCGACTCGATAGCGGCTGCACCAACATGGTTGCCTACGTACCCCTGCCCATGGGATCAAGCCGTCCGTAGTTCACCCAAATGAGCTTCAGCAAGCTCAAATCACCTGAAGGACATGGAGCAAATCTTTGCAGTGTGCAAACTTCACTCCTGACACCACCTTCGTAAGCATATCGGCCGGATTCTCCGAAGTGTGAATCTTCAACAAGTCGATGTCACCTTCCTCCAGAATCTCCCGAACGAAATGGTATCTGACATCAATATGCTTCGTCCTTGCATGATAGACCTGGTTCCTTGCCAAGTATATGGCACTCATGCTGTCACAGTTTATCTTCAACATATCTTGTTCCACGCCCAAGTCATCAAGCAACCTCTGAAGCCAGATTGCCTCCTTCATGACCTCTGTCATAGCTATATACTCAGCCTCTGTGGTCGACAACGCGACGGTAGACTGAAGTGTGGAGCGCCAACTCACCGGTGCCTGTGAGACTGTAAAGACATATCCCGTCGTCGACCGGCGTTTGTCAATGTCACCTGCATAGTCTGAATCCACATACCCTATGCACTCTTGCTTTCCGGTGTTGTCCTTCTCAAATACTAAGCCTACATCAACTGCTCCCTTGATGCATCTCAAGATCCATTTCACAGCTTCTCAATGACCCTGTCCAGGATCATGCATATATCGACTCACCATGGAGACCGCCTGTGATAGATCTGGCCTCGTACATACCATAGCATACATCAAGCTACCCACCGCATTGGCATATGGAACGTGAGACATATACTCACGCTCTTGAATACACCTCGGAGACATCTTTACTGATAATTTGAAGTGTGGCGCCATAGGTGTACTAACAGACTTAGTATCCTTGCTGATATTAAACATCTGCAGTACCTTCTCCAAATAGCGCTTCTGAGTCAAACTTATCCTGCCAGCTTTCCTGTCTCTAGTGATTTCCATGCCCAATACTTTCCTCGCTTCGCCCAGGTCCTTCATCTCAAACTCTGATGATAGAACTTTCTTCAGAGAATCAATAGCAGATCTTGACCTCGAAGCAATCAACATATCATCTACATAAAGAAGTAGATAGATATATTCACCTGATGGTAGCCTGTTGTAGTACACACATGGATCATAATGGTTACGTGTGTACTTCTTCTTCCTGATGAAGCTATCAAATCGCTTGTACCACTGTCTAGGAGACTGCTTCAATCCGTACATCGACTTCTTTAGCTTGCATACTAACTCTTCCTTCCCTGCAGTTTTGTAACCTGTGGGCTGTGTCATATAGATCTCCTCCTCAAGATCGCCGTAGAGAAAGGCGGTCTTCACATCAAGTTGGTCAAGGTCCAACTTATTTTGCGCAACCAAGGCCAATAGAATCCGAATTGACGAGTGTTTAACTACAGGGGAGAACACCTCGTTATAGTCAATTCCTTCCCTCTGAGCGTAGCCTTTAGCCACCAACCTTGCCTTATAGCGCACTGCATCTTCTTGGAGAGATCCTTGCTTCTTAGCAAACACCCACTTGCATCCTATGGCCTTCTTCCCCTTGGGCAACTTGGTGAGTTCCCATGTGTTGTTCTTGTAGAGAGATTGCATCTCTTCATTCATGGCCTCTTTCCACATCCTTGCTTCCGAACTGATCTCAGCTTCTCTGAAGGTAGATGGAATAGCCTCCTCAACAACTGGAAGTGCATACGCGACGACCATATCAGTGGTGAGTCAACCTGGTCTCCTAGTGTTCCTCCATGGTCTTTCAACTGCAGTAGAATCTGAAACAGTACCCATGACCTGCTCCTGACCCTCTTCAACATCTTCAGCATCTTCCTCAACTGCTCGATCACCACCCTGTGTCACCTCAGGAATGATCTGAACTGATACTGAATCTTCTAGAGATGGTGGATCTGCATCAATCTCCACCTGCTGCAATAACTCCTTGGTCTTGCTGGTTTCCCCCTGCTGAGAGACCGTAGGCTTCATCAAAGAAGCCTCATCGAACGTGACATCCCTGCTGAGTATGAACTTGTTGTCCTTTTGGTCCCAAATCTTGAACCCCTTGGTTCCTCGCTTGAAGCCAACGAACACCCTTTCTTTGCCCTTGGGTCCAACTTGTCTTCTCTGACATGGTAGTAGGCTGGACATCCGAAGACCCGTAGCAAATCATAGTCCCCAGTAGCTTTTCCTGACCAAGCTTCAAGAGGAGTCTTCCCCCCTATTGCAGACGACGGCAACCTGTTCACAAGATGGCATGCATACGCCAAAGTTTCAGCCCAAAACTTCTTTGGCAGTCCTGCATTGGATAACATACACCGAACCTTTTCTAGCAAAGTTCGGTTCATCCTCTCAGCCACCCCATTTTGTTGCGGAGTCTCTCGTACCGTGAAGTGTCTCTCTATGCCCTCATCAAGGCATAACTGTAGGAAAGGATCCGATTTGTACTCTCCTCCATTGTCAGAACGGAGGACCTTGACCTTCCTTCCCGTGCTTCTCTCCAGATTAGCCTTTCACTTCACGAACAGTTCTAGGATTTCATCTTTGTGTCGCATAGTGTACACCCAACAGCGCCTAGAATAATCATCGATGAACGACACAAAATAGTGGCTACCTCCAACTGATGCAGTCTTGGTAGGTCCCCATACATCTGTGTGAACATAGTCAAGAATACCCTCTGTGCAGTGTGAAGCTGTGCCAAACTTCACCTTGGTCTTCTTGCCGATGATGCAATGTTCACAGAGATCTAACTTGCAGGTCTCGGCACCCTTCAGCAACCCTTTACTCACAAGAGCTTGCAATGATTTCTCCCCTGCATGTCCCAGCCTCATGTGCCACAGCCGGGTTGAATTTTCCTTCTGACTGGTAGAAGTTGCCACCTGCCCTGTCACTGTACTACCCTTCAAGTAGTACAAGTTGTTCCGGCGATCGGCCTTCAACACCACCATCGAACCCTTTGTCATTTTAAGAACTCCCTCCTTAATAGACACTCCAAGGCCAATGATTCCAAAGCTCCTATAGAAATCAAGTTCCTCTTCAACTGAGGTACAAACCTCACTTTTTTTCAGCTCCCTCACCATCCCGTCAAACATCCTGATTGGAATAGTGCCAACACCCTCCATGATGCACGGATGATCGTCGCCCAGGACGACCGAACACCCCTCCAACTTCTCAAAACTGGTAAACCAGTTTCGATTAGGACATACATGATATGTTGCACCTGTGTCCAGATCCACTCGTTTTCACCCGAGTAGCCTATAACGGAGTAGTAACTGAAAAAGAGAACACTGAAGAATCTGAATCTGATCCATCTGCCTGTGATTTTCTGCTTGCAGTATTTACCACTTTTGCGAGATTTGCTTCAGATTTTGATTCTTTCTTCTTTCTCTTGAACTTTGGACAGTCTACCTTCCAGTGCCCAATCTCTCTGCAGAGAGCGCACTGATTTCTCTTGAGATCCCTGAAGCCCGGCCTGGACTTCGATCTTCCTGTAACCTCCTTGCCCTTCCTCGATGAATTCCTGCCCCTTACTTCCAGTGCCTCCGCCGATGAGCTTGACTTTGAAGGATGCCTCTCCTTCTTCCTTGCCTCATAACTCGACAGTGCAGACGACACCTCATCATAATCCAAGGTCTGCCTTTCATAATGAAGGTCACAGTGAATGTCTCATACTCCTCTTCCGGGAGTGAATTCAGAAAGATGATCGCCTTATCTTCCTCATCTATAATGACATCCACATTTACCAAGTCTGTAAGAAGCTTCGTGTATCGGTTGATGTGCTCATTTACTGTGCTCCCCTTCTTCATTCGAAAACTATACAGCTTACTCTTAAGCTGCAACCTTGACTCAACACTCTTGGTCAGGATTTCTTTGCAAGGGTATCCCACAGCTTCTTTGCCGACGTCTCATGTTGTGCAAGATATTTGATGTCTTGCGACAAGCATGAACGTATCAAGCCACATGCCGACCTATTCATCTTTGCCCACTCTTCATCAGTGGTCGTGTTTTTCTTCCTCTCCAATAAGAGAGTGTCTTCGAGATTCGATGCATTCAGCGTATCCATAACCTCGCATCTCCACATACCGAAGTTATTAGTACCATTGAACTTAACAACTTCAATCCTTGGGTGAGAGTTCATTTAACAGATGCAATTTCTTCTGCCATTGAGATTTTCCCTGATTCTCTATCTATGCGGAAGAACAACCAACTTGAAATAGATCTCTACTCAGATAAAAATCAGATTTTTACCTGTCCCTTGAAACCCTAGATCGAGTTTCTCTCCGGATCTAATTCACCACAGATTCAACGAGCCCTCCTTGCGTCCTTCTGAGATCGACACACGATCTCCACGAACACCAATACCTCCGATCTGAGATCGACACACGATCTCCACCGGATCCGATCTCGAGCCCTTCGAATCATCAGAAATCCCAAGCGCAACCTGGAAGCTCTGATACCACTTGTTGTGCGCCGATGACAACAACCAATAGAGAATCTCACATATCTCCAAGCACAAAGAACACCCAACAAAACACAAGAAAAACTCACAAATCGCAAACACACGATTTTAACGAGGTTCGGCCTCAATGCCTACGTCCTCGGGACAATCCACTGGAGAGATTAATTACTAGGAAGATGTTTACAATAGCTATCAGCCTCTTTGAATGCAAGAGAGCTTTTGCTAATCCCTTTTCGCAGGCACTCAACCCTAGAAATCAACATTAGGCTTAAATACCCAGATTTGCGGAGCAACAGATTTTCGCCCAAACCCGACTGTCGGTCGACCGGCCAGTCGACCGACATCCACCCCCGGTCGACCGGTCGGTCGCCCGAATTTAACAAAGAGTTTGGCACTTACAGTCAGGGAATTGCGGTCGATCTGCCGGTCGACCGCCTACGAACCCTGTGCATGTTGTGCATGTCGGTCGACCGACCTGCCTGTTTTTCTACTGCTGCTGCTGTTTCCATTTGCCTTTCGTTATCGACTTCCTTGGCGATCTTCGACAACACTTGGCAATCCTGTCAATTCCTTGGTAATATCCTCTCTTTCCACAGTTGGGTTGGATAAAAAATGAGTTTGTTGAGAGGGAAATAAAAAGAGGAGATAGTACGTTCACATATTAGTTTAGGATATCTGAAATAAAATAAATATTTTATTTTATAAATAGAAATTCTACGAAGGCTGAGTTTTATTCAAATTTATAAGATTTGAATACGTAAATATAAAGATTTTGAGAGGGAATACACAATTAAGAAAAGTGTTGAGTGTTGAAATGAAAAAGACCCAATAAAAAAAATACTACCAACCTTGATTGTTAAATTACGGGTTGTTTGTTTTGTTGTAAAAGTCGTAAAAGTTCGTAATTCGTAAATGACTTATAATCTAATTATAACTACAGTGTTTATTTAGACCATACAACTCAACTACCACTCACTTGCAACCCAATTACCACTCACTTACAGCCCACTTACAGTTAATTTTGTGGTGATGCAAATTTGTATTATTTTTTTTCATTAATATTAATTTTTTTAATATTTAACATTATTAGTATTTATTTGCAATATTAAAACTTTTTACATCACCAAATAGTTAATTTTGTGGTAAATTTTTTCACTTACGACTTACACATTACGACAACCAAACACCGTAAAACACAATACATTTTTTCACTTACAACTTTATATTACCAATCAAACACCGTAAAACTTACATGTATGTCACCTATTACAACTGAAATTTTTTTTACCGATTACGACTTATGAATTAGACTAATTACGACAACCAATGTGACCCCTACTTGTCTCAACGCGGACATTCCCTAGATTTTTTCATAACCTCGGTTTAGTCACAGACCCGGCCTGCGCAAAGCGACGAGAATCAGTTCCCGGCCCACGTCTCATTTCCCATTGGTCTCCTCACTTTTCTCATGCCACGTTTCCAGCGCTCGCGCTCCGCGTTCCGAAGACGCCACCTCTTATATGCGATTCCTCAGATCGCCGTTCCGAATATTCGAATATTCCGTTTGTCCGAACGGAATCCGCTGTGCTGCCGTTTGATAGCGAGACGGACAAAGAGCAAAAAGTTTTCTATTTCCAGCGCGCAAATCTCTCCTCCTCTCCCTTATAATCCCCTTTGGCTCATTCCAAGCCTCTGGACTCTTCACACACACTCTCTCTCTCTCTCTCTCTCTCTCTCTGTGAGAACTTGAGCTCCATCTCCAATGGCGGCTGCTGTGGCGACAGAGAGCGAGAAGATCGCTAAGCTCCGCTCTGCTGTTGCAGGGCTCAATCAGATCAGGTGAGTACTCACTACACAGTAGACGTTTCTTGATCTGAAATCGGATCGGAGTTATTGATTTGATTCTATTCGCTCTTTTGGCAGTGAGAAGGAGAAATCTGGATTCATCAACCTCGTGTCTCGCTACCTGAGGTAAATCGAACATTTTTCCCTTCTTTGTTGCTGATTTTAGTGGATCTGTTCTGGTTCTTGATTGGATTCGGCTTCGTTATGCTCATTTCTGTTGTTTGATCATGTTTTGAAGTGGAGAGGCGCAGCAGATCGAGTGGAGCAAGATCCAGACTCCGACTGATGAGGTGGTTGTTCCTTATGAATCCCTTGCGCCGCCTCCTGAAGGTAATTGTTTGAATCTGAGGCGTTGTTATTGGATCGAGTGTTTTGATCTGTTTGATTCTTCTTTTGAGTAGTGTTCTGATTGTTTGGAGAACCGCAGATCTTGAAGCAACAAAGAAGCTTCTCAACAAGCTTGCTGTGCTGAAGCTCAATGGAGGTTTGGGGACCACCATGGGATGCACTGGTCCCAAGTAAGCTGATATCTAGATTTGACTGTAGAATTTTGAACTCCCGTGTATATTTCCCGGGGTAGTGTGATAATTTTACACTGGCTAAACATTAGATATTTTTCATAGTGTTTGTTTTCTCATATTTCTATGCTGAAGTATTGAGTCAATTTCAGCTAGGTTTTGTCTGAAATAGATTACATGCTTATATTATTGATGTTTTGATAACATAACCCTGTGGGAAATTGAAAATTGCTGCCTGATTACTATGTCTTGGTGAACTGTTTATTATTACTTACATTTTGTCAATGACTCAATATGCTTACAAGCATGTGGAATAAAGTGTGTATGCATGCTGTGTTACCTTCATTTAGTGAGAATTTGCTACATGCATGGCAATGAATCAGGCTGGGGCTCTCAAGTTTGAGCGCCCCCACCCAACCCCAACACACACACACACACACACACACACACACACACACACACACACAATTGCTGTGCCTTTTTTCCCCAGGCAAAACTATTCGGGATATCTCAAACCAGAATTTTTAAAATGCTCTGCTTTATGTAGCCTGGACACAAAATATTGAGCGGTCTGTGTGTCAGGCATGACACTTCTGAGACATTCCTTGGACATGTGTAATACACTTCTTGATCTTATAATATATTAAAATTTTCAAACAGTTTGAACTAAATGAAATTTAAACTTCTTTGTAATTAAAATTGATAATTTGATTCCTTCAAAGGGAAGATCGACTTTATACATCACGTTGTTGAATTTTTCTTTTTCTTCTTTTTCTTTTTTGGTGTTATTTTCCATGGATTGTTTGTCATTGATTTTTATGTTTTGGAAAGTTGAATGAAGTAGCATAACCGTAAGCTTAAGCTATGTCACCAACAAGGTTGGTCCCTACTTGCCAACTAGCTTTCATATTGTTGAATGGTTCTTTCTTGCTTATGGTTGTGTTGTACACTTGTACTGCCTCACAGAGGGTTGATGATATCTCTGTGCCATTGATGCTGATAGCTATCTAATTGTTTACACTTTACACATTTATCTGATATGATATAATATATAATTCTATATGTTGAATTATTTCAGGTCTGTCATTGAAGTTCGAAATGGATTTACATTTCTCGACCTAATTGTGATCCAAATTGAGGTAACTATGGCGAATCATTTTTTTAAAATATTCTTTCAATGTTCTACAGGTTATATTCTATTGATTTTCTACGTTCACTATAAATTAACATTTCTATCCAAAATGTTACTTGAAGTCTCTAAACAAAAAATATGGGTGCAATGTCCCTCTTCTTCTAATGAACTCCTTCAATACGCATGACGATACATTGAAGGTGAGTTTTGTTTGTCTTCTGCTGTCTGAATGGAGTCATCTCTGGAATTAGTAGTGATCTAACCAATTACAAAACTCTTATGCAGATTGTGGAGAAATATTCTAATTCGAACATTGAAATTCATACCTTCAATCAGGTTGGTGATTCCATGTCCATATTTACTTTCAATTTTCTATTGTGAAATCCTAGAAGTTGGAATGATTAAACATGTAGATGAGGTGCTTGGGATGTTTCTAAATTAAACTGAAAATAACGATTTAGTCTTTGCATTGGTCTACAGAGCCAGTATCCTCGTATTGTTATTGAAGATTTTATGCCTCTGCCATCCAAGGGCAATGTTGGGAAGGATGGTTGGTAAGTTGTCTGTCTCTTTGAACAATTTTTGTATACTACACCTTTTAGGTATATGCTTATAGGATGATCTGTTGATGATAATCACTAACTCAAAGACTTGGGATGATCTAAGTTTAGATAGGATTTCCTTTTAATGTTATATAGTATTCTGTCATTTTTATCTTGATGGTAAATATAATTATTTAATGTGATCATTTTCTTCTATTACATAAACTGGATTTATAATCCATGTTGTCTCTACATATCTGTGAGCTTTGGCATCAGGGGAAACATTGGCATTTTAATCCTTCTTCAATAGTGGATGTCGCTCTTTAATTGTGTGGTTTGCCTTATTTGGGGTCCTGGTCACCGTCTTTCTCTTTATATTGACCAATCTATGGTTGAAACGGTAGTAGGTGTCAATGCTATTCTCTGGAGTTTTAACTCCAAGTAATATTAAACTTCTTTCTGTTACTCAAACCTTGTACGTTTCATTTTTTCAGGAGGTCACACCGCCATCTGTGAGTATATGGGTGTGCTTGCTGCTCATGTCCTATAGTTTTTTTTATTTTATGAGGTTTATTTTGAGTCAGTACTAAGCCTCTACTTAAGTTGTGTGATAGAAGACATAGTACTTGAAGTACATGAAACATGCAACACCAAATTTTGATTGCATTCCACTTCTTAACAAGATTAATCTCCTTTGGATGACTTGTTTCCTCTTTGCAACCCTTGTTAGGGGTAAAAAGAAGAAACAAAAAGTTCAGTGAATGAATCAATACCAACCATTTGTTTCCTTCTCATGGAGACTTTGCACATAATCGGGGCATTTGAAGACCAGGATGGATGATTTTTTTTGGTATATTACAGAATTTTTCTTTGTTTAATATCATTTGTAAGATATTTGTCACTGAGATCAATTTTATACAAATTCAAGCAATAGACATCAATGATACTCATCATTTGTACACTATCGTAGAATATTCTTCGACATTTATGTGAAAATAAGAAGATGGCCCTGCATAGAAAATTTAATACACATATTTCTCCTTGTGATGTGCATAGACTTTTACTCCATTCACCTGTTGATTCATTTGCTGTTACATGATTGTGTTATATGTAAAAAGGTCTCACAAGATGCTTTGGGTGTAACCATTTAATTTGTATTTGCTTAGCATTCTTGTAGTGATCAGTAAAGTGGGCAATTTGGAATAGTCAGAAAAGGATGGATATGAAATGCTACATTTTATATTGTCTATTGTTCTAATGGTACATCTACAGAACAGAATTATTTCATTGACTTGAATGTTTTGTGTAAATATGAAGGAATCCCCCAGGCCACGGTGATGTGTTCCCAGCCTTGGTGAACAGTGGCAAGCTTGATGCATTATTGTCTCAGGTTTGTGGAGGAAAGCCGCTATTTCCATCATATAATGAATGCATGATCTTTGTTCTGATAACAATTCCTTTCAGGGCAAGGAGTATATCTTCATCGCGAACGCAGATAATTTGGGTGCCATTGTTGACTTGAGTATCCTTGCATAATTTTTTGTATTTATATAAGTGTAATTGTACTTCTGTTTTCTTTTTGGATATTCATTTTTAATTCTAAATTAAAATTTTTGTAATAGCTTGTCTTAAAGATTGTCATCCTTGACCAAATAAAATAGAGATTCTGAACCATTTGATCCAGAAACAGAATGAGTATTGTATGGAGGTACTTATATACTATGATTAATTCTGAAAGAGATAAATGAAAGAGATAAAAGGAGTGACATGCATAACCAAATTATTCATTGTGTTCAGGTTACTCCAAAAACTCTGGCTGATGTGAAAGGTGGTACCCTGATCTCATACGAGGGACGGGTTCAGGTGTGTTTATAAACTAATTTTTAATTTTTTTTCATCTCCATTATTCAAATAATTGCAAACACAGTTCATGGGAATCATTTCATAGAATTAAAAGATTTTCCTATCAGAGTTGTTAGAGCCAACTCCAAAAGTTTGGGTTAATGGCTTTGTTGTTGTTGCCGCATGGTAGACTGGTTAGAATTATTTTTAGCCAAATTTTTATGTAGATCTTCTTATGTTCTTGATCTTCTTACGTTCTTTAATATATATATATGGATTTTTTTTCTTGTCCATGTCAAAGCGCAATCAATTTGCATTTATCAGTTATACGCTTATTGAGTTCTTCTTTTATGGTTACAACTAAGGGAACTATTTTTACTTTGTGGCTGCTGCAATCATCTTTGATGATTGAACTAGTAACATAGATTATAGGAATTCTTGAAATTCAATACTACCATGGTGGGGAAGTTGCTTCAAGTGCCTAAAAGTCCATCCTACTGTTGAGGAGGCGGCTTGTCTCTACTTATTAGAAGTGGAGACATTTGCCTCATCACAACCATATATAATGATATGGACGGCTGCGATGGAGACACACCGGGAGATAAATAGGGGGGAATGATTACTGTATCGCATTACAGCTGTGACTAACATCTGTATATCTAGAGAGTGGTCTATCCACTTTTTGAGAGAAGTGGAGAGGATCCATTTCCTACTATCTGAATGATGTTACCAATCCACAATTTTAGTAAAATCTGCCCTATACTACACATCATACAAAGTTACAAGAAAGTTGTATATATGCTCATCCACCGTTGTATATATCTCATCCACTTCATAATTCATATTTTTCTAGTAACAACAAAGTTATATATGGTCAGATATAATGCTTATATTACACACCATACGAAGTTCCATAGAGAAATATAGACTTCAACTTCATGTCTAAACATTTGTGTGAGAAACATGTTCTGACTGTGTATGATCCAGAATGATTTGCTAGTAGAAGCTTTGAAGACAGTAGAGGCATTGGAAAACCAGAAACATTGACCTTAAAGCCTTTGCATATTGATATACCTTGTATAGTTCAAATCTTGTAGGTTGAAGAGACATTAAACATGTTCTGATTTGCATGATCCATTTGAATGATTGGCAACTAGAAGTTTTGAAGGGTGCAGTGGCACCGGAAAACCTGATATATTGACCTTAAGGACTTTACATATTGATATAACTTGTATAGTTGGAATATTGTATTTCAAACACACACACACACACACACACACACACACACACACACACACACACACACACAATGCGCGCGTGCATGCATACAAGTACTTTTGGACACAAACGTACATGCATAAATACATATTACTGTCTTGTGTGAAAGATCCTTGGATTTTATACCAATCATTGCATATGATACTGTGGGCTCTTATACACCTTGATTCCTGAGAATTCTCCTTCACGTATCGTGCATTCACATGTACTTCTCTATAGTCCAATCTGATCTAACTAACGTCTTTTGTGTCATTGAGCAGCTCTTGGAGATCGCACAAGTTCCTGATGAACATGTAAGCCTGTAAATTTCGCTCTTTGAATGTCAATTAGATAAATAATTTATTTATTTTTGATAGACTGATATATCTTCCCCAAATTTTCCAGGTGAATGAATTTAAATCGATTGAAAAGTTCAAGATTTTCAACACCAATAACTTGTATGTCAACTCAAGTCAGAAATTTCATATCTGACATTAACACATATGCCTTTAATATTCTAATAAAATGCTTTATGCAGATGGGTGAACTTGAAGGCTATTAAGAGGCTTGTGGAAGCTGATGCTCTTAAAATGGAGATTATTCCAAATCCCAAGGTACTTACTGTACTTTATCAATTCAGAGACTGTAAATGTCCTCATTTCCTATACCTGTTTAAAATATAACTGATGAAATCAATTATTACTTCCAGGAAGTCGATGGAGTCAAAGTCCTCCAACTGGAAACAGCAGCTGGAGCAGCAATTCGGGTAATGTACAAACAGAACTCTAACTTCAAAATCTTGTTTCTTGTTATGGTGAATCCTCATCTTTTGAACACTTTGGTTCTTTTGTTTCTAGTTTTTTGATAATGCTATTGGGATAAATGTTCCCCGATCTCGGTTCCTCCCAGTGAAGGCCACATCTGACTTGCTGCTAGTCCAGGTTAAGTTGATTCCCTTTATGATTATGATCAGAAGATTTGTGTGTGTGGGCGTGCGCGCACTTGTGTTGTCTTGACGATATTCTAATGGTTGATTCGTTTTTGCAGTCTGATCTTTATACCTTGGTCGATGGCTTTGTGATCCGCAACAAAGCCAGAGCAAACCCAACAAATCCCTCAATTGAACTTGGACCTGAATTTAAAAAGGTAAGAATACAGCTGCGAGAACTGGTGTTTGCTCCCTGTATTTTAAATATTCATACTAATTGTTCTTTTCCTCTTAGGTTGGCAACTTCCTGAGCCGCTTCAAGTCCATTCCTAGCATTGTTGACCTTGACAGCTTAAAGGTTTCTGGTGATGTATGGTTTGGTTCAGGCGTAGTTCTCAAGGTATTATTAATTTAAATTATAGACAAGAGATATATTAGCAGCACTCACTGGTTACATTTTGCAGCGTTCTTTGTCCATGTAAGCTAATTACTGTTTATTTTTTTGTATTTTCAAAAGGGCAATGTGACCATTACGGCAAGTCCTGGTGTGAAGCTGGAAATTCCTGATGGAGCAGTGCTCGAGAACAAGGTACGAAGACCTGCAGCAGTCTTCTCTTCTGTGATTACTCTTTTATCCTGATCAGCTTCTATTGTGTATGATTCTAATTAATTCGCACTTTGGTTGTTTCTTTCAGGTGATCAAGAGCCCTGAGGACATCTGAGTTTCTTCTTCTTTTCGCTTGTGGAAATTTTTGAAATTGTGTGTAGTAGTGCATGAAATCATGAGGTACTCTTCCCTCTGGTGAGCCAGAGTGCTTGATATAACATATATGATAAATCACATGTAACAATGTGAATCTTGAACACATTCCCAACGAGTTTCAAATAAATAATGTGAATTTTGGTGTTGATTCTTCTTTCCAACTTATTTAGCGCGCTGATGCTTTACTGTTGAGAGGTTGAGTTTGAGCATTAGGAGATGGAGCTGTTCAAGCTTTCTGCTCTTCCTTTTCATTTGAAGTTGTATTCGCATCAACCTACAGGTTCTGTTGACCCTGTTTGGGCTTGTGCTGTGTTTCTTCCTTCTTCTTTTTTATCTTTATTTTTTTGTTTTCAACTGGAGAAAGTGCTGATTCATTCGGTACTTACTTCTACGATTGATGTGCCTCTGAAGATCAAGAAGGATTTCTCATCTGTAGAAGAATCCTTTCACCCATCGGTTTTTCTATGAAACTTTTTCATCTTGTGGAGTTTTTTCCTCCCCTGATGCCTATTCTAAAAATATGGCATGGTATTCATTTGTTTATTTATCTAGTTATTAAAGAAAAAGCATTGATCCGTGAAGAGTCTCATGTTCAAGTCTTGTCCGCTATAGTCTATGTTTTGAAAAAAGGAAAAAGAAAAGGAAAACTAGAAACTAAATTTCTTAATTACCTGAATTTGCTAAAAATTCAGTTTCTACTCACTGAATGACAAGTACCTCCTCTGTAACATATTATGTTGTACCTTTATTGAACTCTTGAATGCATATAGCCCAACGCATACTCTGCACACGGGTTACGCTGCGCCGGTTTGACCATTAAGGGTCTGTTTGTTTCCCGCAAAAGGCCGCAAAATCGCAAGTCGTAAAACCTCTTTTTCATTTTCTATTGTTTGTTTCGTTGCAAAACATCTTGCAAAATACAACTCTCATTTCCCAC
Source organism: Agave tequilana (assembly GCA_038442645.1). NCBI lineage: Eukaryota > Viridiplantae > Streptophyta > Magnoliopsida > Asparagales > Asparagaceae > Agave > Agave tequilana. The sequence goes on from JAVJIF010029917.1 coordinate 646,896, forward strand.
TTGCAGTTGCTACAATTAAATTTGTGGTCATATAAATCTCACTTTTACACTCAAATTTTCCCACTTGCAACTGCTACAGTTAATTTTGTGGTCATGTAAATTCCACTTGTAATACACTCGCAGTCCCAAAGCAGTTACTTGATAATCAATATATAATTTAATATTATTAAATATTTAATATTTTTAATAGTGTTTAATTTCTTACCTAATTATTTTATATTTGTATTTTTAGTTTTTTATTATTTTTAATATTGTTTTAATATTTAATATTTTATTATTTTAATTTAATATTTTAATTTAATATTGTTATTTAATACTTTAGTATTTTATTAATATTTACACCAATTTTCTTAATATTTTATTTAAATTTGATATTTTATTAATATAACAATAATATGCTTTAATATAAAATTATTATATATTTAATTTATTTATTTCTTAATATAAATAATTACTTTATTAATATTATAATATAGTTTAAAATTATATTAATATTTTTTATGTTAATATTGTAATAATTCATTATAATAATATCATAATAATATTTTATTATTAAATTTATAATTATATTTTACTTTGTTAATTTTATATTTTTATAATATTACAATTATTATAATAAAATTTAATATTATAATAATCTTAAGTATTTTATAATATTATAATATTATAACTATATTTTATTATTTTTCTTAAGATTTTTTTAATATTTATGTTTATTAGTATCCTTAAAATTTTATTAATGTTCTTTAGATTTTCTTAAAATTTTATAATTGTTTATTTAATTAATATTTTAGTAATATTTTATTAATATTATTGTTATAATTAAAATATTAAAATTATTAATATTTTATCTCAAATTTATTAATACAATTTAATTTTCAATAGTATATTTAATTTAATAGAATTTATAATATTTAAATCACTGCTACAGTTAATTTTGTGGCTAATTTTTTCACTTACACTTTTAAATTACCAACCAAATACCGTAAAACAGAATATACTTTCTCATTCACACTTTCACTTTACCAACCAAACACCGTAAAACACAATATACTTTTCCATTTACACTTTCACTCTACCAACCAAACACTGTAAAACACAATATATTTTCTCTGCTACAGTTCACTTTTTCCATTCTCATTTTACGACTTACGACTTGCGACGTTTTGCGGCGAAACAAACAGGCCCTAAGTAATAGAGTGCTGATGCATTGACTTTAAGGGTGAGCATCAGTCAGTTCGGTTTGATTTTTTCTATTTTTTGCAATATCAAACTGAACTGATTAGAATTAGGAACCAACCCAACTCGGTTCGGTATTTCGGTTTTTCAGTTAAGGTCACATATTTTCATTATTTCTTGCATTTTTTTAATCACCATTATATTATCATCATCTAATATCCTAATGTCATATATACAATACCCAAATTAGAAATAAGAAAAAAAAATCCTAACCTTAATGTGAATTGAAAATTTCATCTTCTAAAATTTTTACATTATATTTGGGCTTTTATTATCAAAACTCACGTAATTATTACTAACATCTGATGACAAAAATGTAAAAAAATAACTGTACTAATATAAATATTATTCTCAATTGTGATGGTATATTTAATATAACTTTCACATATTCACATAAAAAAAATGATATTGTTAGAAGTAATGAGATAAAATTTCACCAATTTTTGTTATGAATCACATGTCCAGTAAGTTGAATTTGGATGGGGTGATACATAAGGGTTAGATATTTGGTTCGGTTCGGGTTTCGGAACCCAAAACTAAAACCTGACTGAACTAGTGCGGTTCAATTCGATTCGGGTTTCAATCTATTATTTCGATTATAATCAAACTCTGCTCACATCTAATCGACTCTTTGAAAGAGTATCAAATATGCATCTGATTTATTGTTCTACTTATTTCAAACTCAACACCTTCTGCTTTATGATTAAATTATAAAACATAATAACCATATATATAAAATATATAAATAATATTACTTAATAGTCGTGGACACCCTTACCCACAAGGTATTCCATATCGATAGTGTATATTTTGCATATCTGCGTATCTATTGCATCGGATCCGATATTCGTATTATTTTCCAATATTTCACTTGTTCGTATTATCTTCCAATGTTTCACTTGTTCCAATTGTCACTAAATGTTCCACATAAGAATGCTCTAGTTATAAAAGTTGATCCATACAAACAATTGCTCCATTTTCAATTGAAAGTTCTAATTGAGAAATTTATGTATCAGCTTTTATAACTAGAGCATACCATTTTTCTTTTCTATTGAGAAATTTACGTATCAGCTTATAAATTTTTGCCTTTCCCAGAGAAAGCACCAGCATACCTTTTTTCTTTTCTATTTCAATTTCTCGATTATTATATGATGATTTCTTAACTTTCCACATATAAAAAAGAGACTATAAATGACATCTCTTATGTCAATGATACCATCTTCTTCAATTGAATGACATTTCTAATGTCAATGACACCAAAAGGGATATTAAATGAATGGAATCGGAGTATAGATGGAATATTATAATGAAATAAAGCCACTTTGAAGTTCCCTATGTAAACAAACTTTGATAGCACCAAATTCAGCAGGAATCTATTCGTTCTCTTATCGCAACATTCAGCTTAAAGATCAGAATCTCAAATTGAGGAAGTTTTGGTGGCTCCAAAACAGTCACCTATAATTAACTCTTATACTTTACCTGTATTGATATTGAACCAACAGCATGACCAGGCACTACTTCCCAAAACCGAGCTCGAGAAACCTCAGAAACATCTCGAGAGCAGTTACCTAATTCCAGGAGTAATATCATTGACATAAGAAACTATAAGATGAAAACTTAAAGTAGATTGACAAATGCGAAAGGGCAAAAAATTAGACAAAATTATACTTGTCTGTGGCATTTACTCAAGGCAGGGTATGCTATGCTGGCTGGAGCCATTTGGAGCAAGATGCTACCAGTCGCTTGAAAGAGTGGTCGAATGACAAATAGCACCGCAACAGACACCAGTCCCAAGCACAATGCTTCGGCGTTCTCAACCCTGATTGAGGGAATTAAGATGAAAAAAAAAAAAAATGTAAACAACAAAGAGGAAAAAAAGGGCATTTCTTGAAAATAATAAAGCTCAGAATGCATATGAATTTACCCTAGACTGAGGAACCATGATGCCAGGATCAAACCTGCACTGAGATGCAATTTAGAAAGAGAATTTAGTAGAAAACCAACATAAGAGAGAGCATGCTCCAGATTAAAGTTTCCAACCCCCACCCCCCACCCCTTCTCTAATAATGAACATTTTATATCCCGGATGGAATCCGCAAGAACATGTAAGCAGACTGAGTGGTTGTTCATATCTTCAGCTTTCCTGTAAACTGCTAAACCAAGACAAATTAGTCTGGAACAAATTGCATGGTGGAATTCCATTCCACATCCTTTTGCTGGGACCTTTAGTTGATGGGTCCTAAGATCACAAAGGGTAAAAAATAGATGGAACTTACCAATATTATCACGGCCATAGCTTCGAAAGAACCAAACCCCAAGTAAATTCACTAAAAGGTTGGTCACTGCTGAAACAATCAGGTAATGACCGATGTAAAAATCAGTTAGTGAGGAATGAGGATACCGGACAGCTCACACATGGAACAACGAAAGGTACTCCAAAATAAGCTCAATAAAATTTTTAAAAATTTCAAAACATTAATAGCACATCCATTAGAATACAACCTACTCAAGTTTGGATTGTTTCAGTGGCACCGGATTGAGGCACCACAAAATCTAACAGACCAGCTAAATGAAACTAGAAAAGGTCAAACATAAAGGAAAACTGGAGTTTACATTGGTCATGATGTACAATTGTAGGTATAGTAGTGCCGTGGAAGAGATATCAAACCCAAACCCCGTGGTACTACTACCATGGGCAGCTTTGAAATGTTCTGAGAGAAAAGATAATCCTGAGATAATTATAAAAGAATATTAATAGCGTGTAAATAACATCATTACTTGAATCTCTTGTGGGATAGCCTTATTAGATTTAGCAAGGATAATAGTGTCATATATGATGCTTATGCCAGTTAAAAGCTAGCACAAGATGATGGTACATTTGATTATGCTGACAATTAGTGAACAGAAGGATGGGAAGATCTCAGTACTCATATTGCAGAAGAATGAGATTGTATAATGCAGCAGAATGGAAAGACGTAACAACAGAATCTAAAGATGTAACAATGCAGGAAGACTTGGCACACGAGTTAACATGGTATATGATGCCTTTTGGGTCTAGTATACAAATTGTATTGCCAAAAGACAATCTTTGATATCGAACATGTCTTTTGGACTTTGTACCGAAATCCAACCCATAAAACAACATAAACTAACATATCTAATAGAAAGATGTCATCTAATTTTAGTTCTAGTACTTCCCATAGTTCCTTGGCCGTTTCCTTAGTTAAACATGTATACATCAAACAATTTGTACATGATTGCATTAAAGATGTGGCTCTCCAAAGCTTATTTTGTCCCCAAGTTTGCCTTTCCTAGCTTGAGCAATAGTCTTGTTCTCCCCCTCCCCAGGCATGATAACTTATGGAGAGGTGAGAATGTAGACGATGTTGACGGTTTCAAAAGGACATGCACCTTTTTTCATCATATGAAATTGTTTTGATTGAAGTAATCCAACTTGGTTTGTTTGTGGATAATATTACTGTGATGTTTTCGCCCATTGTAAAAACCAGACATTTCATTAAATTATTGGAGTAAAATTGGAAAACTATACCAGGGAAGATAAAGACAGTGGTTTGAGGTATGTTTGAAGCAATGTTCACTTTGATGCAATAGAAATCAATTCAATTTGCTTCCGGGGATATAACAACCCAGTACTTTTATTTAATTCACTCCTTTGTATTCACAAAGAATTGTCTACAATAACTTGCTCTTTGAGGACCAAAAGAGTGTACATAGAGAAAAAGGAACTAAGAAATATCTGTTTTTGGATAAATCTATAATCTATTCAATGATTTTATAGCTAGTAAGTGACCATTTCCAGTACATATATAAGAAACAAATACTTGCAATGTTTCCCTTTCATTGTAACCACACCAATAACTAGATTATTTTAAAGCAAAATTAGCTCGATTTGATAAAAATTATTACGATCCAACAACGCCGATGAATGATATCAAGTGTTGAGTACACAATCAAGACACCACAAAGGCCCAATGACTCTTCAATCCATGTCACTTGCCATACACTACACGAGCATGAATTCCGTCTGCGGACAACAACGTCAAAGCCTCTTACTTTATTGGCCTTCACTCAAAACTATCCCTTCCAGTCTACTGCCCCAATTGGAAAATCATTAGATAAGCAGTGGTCGTTGTAGGCTTACTTGCCTTGCTTACTGACCTATAAAACCTGGAATTTAAGCCCGCTTTTATTTATTATCCCTGATCTGGAAGTCACCTTGTCTTCTCCTTGGGCAGTACCTCCCAACAAGATTGATCCATTTGGATCTTGATCCATGAAGGCCTTCTTTATTGATTTTGACAATTGGATCTCTCTATGAATGGAAAAGGGGTGCTTCGGATTGGGAGTAAGCAGATGAGATTCAAACTCACCCCATTCTACTCTATTCCTATAAACTACCACCACGTACACGTTTCATGACACAAAATATCACCTCAAGTGAATATCATATGCATTGAAAAGTTTCTGGTAAGTGATAGTTTCTATAAACTCAAGGATTAACCACAACTGGCATTTTTAAGAGAAAAACGGTGACAAAACTCGATAGTTACACATGAGGGTGAGAGAAATTTCAGAATGGGTGATCATCTGGGAGTTCTTCTCAATTGGGGCGTTACACTAAACAAGTGTAAAACAACAATATAAATACAAACATAATTTTAATTGCTCAAAAATCCATTATATTATACATGTGACAAGTCCCACAAAATTTCAAAAAAAAAATTTAAAAAAGAGGTAGGGGCACTGAGAATTTGTACATGATGTGTAGTGTAAGATGTGTTCTGAACTTAATTCTTCGCTTTATGTTATTTACATCGAAGTAACCTGTAACCGAGCACTTGAACTCAAGAGACTTTGTGGAAGTACGGGATATAAAGCGAATACACACATTTCAATGATCATGTTTTCCAAAAGTTTGAACTATTTTGACCCGGTGCATATCTTGGTTTTAAGATAACATTTCAATATCAAATGAGATGGTTGCACAATTACATTCATATTGGTATGTTAGCAAGCATTCTCACACCAGCTAACTAATATAGATCATAGAATAGGGGTAAATTACAATAGGAAAACTCCTTCATTTATGATTTCTTATTTAGATAAACCTATCAACTTTAAACTCAACCAGTAATTCTCTCAACTATTTAAAAGCATTCAATTGTAGATGAAACCACTAGCAAAAAGGTGTTTTAAACACCAAAATGGACACTGTAAAAGTTCCTCCCCATTCACCTAGTTGGTGTGAATTGAAAAAAAAAAATCCAAAGTCCAAAATCACGTCACAAATGAAGGTTTTTTTTTTTCCTTTTTCTTTTTTGTGTAATTTACCCAAAAAGAATTCATCCTCCTCTTTTAACCAAAGGATACTCATGGTCATTCTGGGATAGGCACAAATGTTCATCCTCGTACAACAATACTTGGAAAAGAAGCACACTAAATAATAGAACAATGATATATTATTTGTTGGGAACACGTGCTTTGAACTCAAAATATTTGTAGAACATATCTGATTTGCTTCTTTGTGCTTGTGTACATATTCATATTATGGGTTTCAATAAGTAGGCACGTGTGTGTAGCTTGATGATAGTTGATAAACATGGAGGGTGGAACAACATGGTTTTGAATATCATTGAAGACAACTTTGGAAAGATTTAGTAAATTTTAATTCTCATGAACCAAGTTGTAGACGAACCATGCCTTTGTTGTATACTTGGCACTTATCTTTGCTCTTAGCTCAGAGCTACTGTAGCCAAAAATTTATTGATAAAACAGATATCTCTGGTTCTCTTTTCTGCATCATTTTCTGCACTAAGAGGCCAATTTATCCTAGTCAACTATTAGCAAGTACAAAGAATCAAGAGGAATGCAAGTTGTAGGAGGTTGTATTTTGAAGGCAAGTCACATTAATCCTATTGTATCATAGTAGGAGCAATAGTGCTTTAAAAGAGTTTAATCTGTCCAATCTGCTAGTAACTCTCCTATTTTGCTCCAATAATATTTATATGTTATTTGACCATATACAAACCAATACCTTGTTGTCCATACCATTGTTGCAACAACCTTGAAAAAAGAAAGTATCACTTCCTACCAATGACATTCCTAACAGAATTCAGTTGTGTGAACATAAAGAATCCCTTTAACTGAAGTTCTCAGAATCTCAACAAATTTACAAACACATCAAATGCATGTGTCGGTCATATGCCAACCAGTAACCATAGCATTGCCGCAACAACTTGAAACAATAAGTAATGCTTCCTAGCAATAACCTAATTAATTCCTAACAGAATTCAGTTATGAACATAAAAAATACCTTCCAACTGAAACTCTCAACAATTCACATGCATATCAAATGCATGTTTCGATCAGCATCAATCCCTTTTGGACAAAAAAATTCTGTGCAATTGATGAACTGATATAGGTTGCGCGCATTATACTCTTCTAAAGCAGATACAGGTTTCTGGCATTTGATGATGACATCCGGTCAGTTCTTCATCTTTTCCTACAGCTATGAGAATCCCTAATTACAACGACATGCCATGTTGAGGTTTTACATGAACCATTGGATGAGATAAAAAATCTCATATACATCATTTGAATCTTTTAGTACATTGTAGACAAGTTTAAAGTCTATTATCAAAGGATGAACTAGATTCATGACCTCAGATATTGTCTTGGACCTCCCAAATTGAGATGTGCAGTGACAGTTATTTCATTGGGTGGGAATATATAGCTCGGCTATAATCAAAATTTGGACATCTGGTAAATAGGAAAGGCATTTATAAAGAAATATCTATTTTTAAGTTTGTGATGGCATTAAAAGTTGAATCATGAAATTCACAGATCAAAACTTCAAGGTTCTTTTTAATGTTTTTGTGCGAATACCGAAATGGTATAACAAACAATTTCTAACCCATTAAGTCCATAATGAACTTCTAGTTTGTGAAATTTCAATTTTATTTTGATACTAAGTTTTATGATATTTTAATATCACATGCCTCATATACTTAATCATCTATTTTAACTTTTAGAGCAAACTATCAAATTCAGATCAATCATAAACTATGTTACAAAGCCACGGTCCACGGACATGCCAATACAACCACGATATGACATGACACAATGACACACAACAAAATATAGAAATTACATAAAAAATAAAGTATTGTACCTGAGACGTGTCCAACACGAGATACATTTGAAGTGCTCGTGTTTCTTAGATCATTAATCAAACCGAAAGTACTCTCATACATATAAGTCTGTGAGATGGCTCTAAATTTGACCCACACGCTTTTTCGCTAAATCACCATTTTATAAAGAAAATATTGGAATGTGCAAAAAGTATATGAAAACCACTTGACACCCAAACAGCTATAAATGACTGCACAATAATTATATTTGATATGGAAAAAAATATCAGGTTTTACTAGTTTTCCAAATAACTAAAATTTGAGTAATGCATAAACAAGAACTATCACAAACACGAAAACCCCTAGCAATGTGAAACAAGTGTAAATTTCAAACTCAATTTATTAATTCTGTACATAACTAGTGGGCAATGAGGACCATGTTTTATATAAATCAAAATGCAAGTTTCGGTGTAGAGATGAGTTAGAGGTAGCACATGATGTACATCAAAATATGGATATACTATCCTTTAGAAGAAAGGGTGCACATTCTTTTGGAAATTTGCAACTAATATCATGACATATGAAACCATTCCTTCTCATTAGGGTGCTATATTATGAGCATATAATATTAACTAAAACTTAAAATTATCTTATTACTAAGTTTTTATGTTACTTAAAAAAATTCCTAACTCGATATTTACACATTACTTGTTTCAATACAACATACATGAAATTAGAGAAAGATCCATTCGAAAATCATGTTTGGTGTTACTAAGACACTTCTAAAGAAAAACCGATTCGTATTTGTTAAACTAGATACTATTGTTGCCTAGTAGACCATCTATAACATAATTGGAATGATTTCTAGAGCTTTAATTAAGACATTTTTGGCTTATCATGTACAAACGGAAGAAGAAAATATTATATTTTCTTTGTATCAGTTAAATCTTATTTTAATACATGGAATTAAATGATGCTATAATCATTAAGTCATTGAAACTATAAACGCAAAAAACATCATAGTGCATCAAACACCAAAACAAGTTTTCTTTGATGCAAGAATGTTCTGCTGGAGCATGTAGTAGGAATAGGGTGGTTCCACGATCCTAATCAGAAATAAACAATACAAATTAAAAGAACAATCTGTATCTCCAGCAGTTAATGCAACCCATCCTATATACAAACTGTAGACCAGCCAAGCACATCTTAGCAGTAGGGATAATATTGTTAAATACAACATGGTGTAGTTACCGCCCGGCAGGTGGGTATGTTAACTTCTATTAAGGTGGAAAAATCTCCATGTCAATTACCTAATAGGCATGACACTAATACTACAGAAAATCCTAGAGCAATACATGTGAAACAAGGCCTCAGCGTGGTTCTAGTTTCTCAATTATGTTTGGCATTCATACATATAGGAGAATTCAATCAAATGTATTTGATGTACCACTCACCAGACTTGTTAAATGGTTCATGAAATATGTTACCAAAAGGTTCTTCTTGATTATTCTATATGCAATGGTTTGAGTATGAGTGTATGACATATGAAATAACATATTGATAAAAATATGAGTTGCATTAGACATTGTTAAACATCATTGCAGTAGAAGTAAACAAGATGACTTTTTTAAACCAAAAAATAACTTACTTATGCTCTGATTCATCTTGTATAAATGCATGTAGTGCTTCCACTGCTAAGAAGAATGACATAAACACCAGAAACAGCTGTCTAAACAAGCATTTGCAGGAACATGATTATATGTTAGCCCTTATAATAATAACTACGGCCTAATGATAAAATAATAATAATAATAATAACAAATGCAAATTTTAAATCTTTCTATCATGCAGAATATATGTCCCAAATTGGAATTTAACTCTATTTGACTTTTTGGCTGACTTAATGCCAAAGAATTGTTGTTTCCTTGTAGCAGATCACATCAACCTACTGTTTGTCTAGATTCTCTCTCCCCTAACCTAGGGAAATATGGAGCTAGCTTTCACTAATGGCCAGAACAGTGTTTAAGGCGAGGCGCCTTAGCACCTTAGACGCTCGGCCGAGGCAAATGATGGACTTGGTTGCACTAAGCCAGGCGATGCTTGCAACTCAAGTGAGCGCACGGACGCTAAGGCATCCCAGGCACTTGCCTCAAGTTAGAAAGGGGGTTGGGCTATTCAACCCCCGTACTTTATCCCCTTCACAAAAAGGGTATATGTATTAAAGAAAAGTGGGTTGGGGTGTTGAGAATATTATTAGGCATATTTAGGGCTCAATTAGCCCTTTCGAGAAGCAGTCGTTCTCTCACCTTCTCTGCTCCCACCCCGCCTCCACTGTATTGTTATCTTTTTCTCGTATTGAAAAAGATATGCTTCAATTTAAATCTCAAATATGTTTTTTTTTATATTGTGTTTCTTAATTTTTCCCTTTTCTTTTTCTTCTTGCATAAATTGATTTGGATTTGAATCTTTTGATTACTTAGTAAATTCTCAATTCATCTATTTTCTTCAATTTTAAACTTAAATACTAAGTAAGTAGTTCATAATAGATTTTTTAGTTTCTTTTTTTCTTTACTTTTTCAGTGTGAATCTGTTAAAAAAAAAAAAAAGGAAAGTTGCACCATCAATTTTTCCTTTTGTTTAGAAACACTGAAAAAGAAGATTTTGAACTGATTATGCTTGCAAAATTCTAATTTGATCCTTTGTCATGTTGTTTTCACGTAGTTATGAGATCTTTGAGATGAATTAGCACTGCATTTGAATGATTTCTTTTTATGACGTGGTAGTGAACTTTAGGTTTCTAGATATCTTGTTCTTCACTTGTGTGAATGTTCTACATACTGATAACCTAGTTTGTGATTTTAATTATCGTTTACTGCTTATGTCATGTATGCTTATAACATTATTCGTGTTCATAGGTTCATGCTTTATTTTATTTGTTGTTGTCTATACTCTATATATCAATTCTTGACTCAAGTTGATGTATATTTATTTATATACTTATATACATAAGTATTATATATTTGTCGCATTTTTCGCTCAGGAGATCGCCTTTTGGCGTCTCTCGTCTCAGGCGATAGATAGGCCTTGTCGCCTTAGCATCGCCTTTCACATTTAAAACTCTAGGCCAGAAAAAGGTAGGTCTACCTACTTCCCCACTGACCATCAAGGTTTTGTGAAATGATCCTCACTTGCTTAGTTGCTTATATTTTCCTTGATCGGGAATCTGGCACCAATTCATAAATGGTTACTTCCAGTTAGCTGCCGGTTGAAAAACTTCCCTGACTTGAAGAGCTTTCAGAGCTTTCATTTTGCTCCTTAACCCCATTTTGATGGGAAACAAACATGATTAGGACACTGATGATCATATGATTATGCAATATGCAGAACCAGTCAATTAAGCAGGTTAAAGATACACACCGAGCTGTCTTATGTCGCAGGAAACAAATGTGAGCATATATTTGAAAAAAATATTAACCAAACAGTATTCCATTGACTGTAGAGATCTTGTAGTGAAATTCTTGAGGTTGCTTTACTTTAGGAAAGAAAGTTCTCATGACATGATTTAGATTCAAAGCAAACTTTTACATCATTATAGCGATAACCTGTCAACTATCCTTTTTTTATGGTGGTGGCTGTGTGCGCGCGCGCGCATGTGTGTAACTTGGAAAGATATGCAAAAGGGACACACAAGGCCTAGGGCGTGTTTATATAAGGGTTAAGGTAAGGTGGGAAAAGAATACAAGGTGTGGAGAGGGTATTCAGTATAGATGCCTTTAAAAGACCCCTTTAAAAAGTATAATGGGAGGGCCAATAATGATCGATTTGCTTACTGGGTTCCTGAATAGTATGATACTTTACATGTTATCGACACTATGAATCTAAACAAGTTTTTCTTTGACTCAGCATATATCTTAATCAAGGTGCGGGCCAATAAATTTTAAATTCATCATTTACCAAGCGCTTATTTCTACAAATTGCTTTTATTTTTTAAATTATTGAATGATATGTTTTTAATACCCTCTGACCTAGTATGATGCATGCTAAGAATCGTTGCATTTCGGGTTTCTATGTAAATTTTCATCTTATTATGAGAAAGTTTCTCATTTGAAAATTTTCATATATATATATATATATATATATATATATATATATATATATATATATATATATATATATATATATATATATATATATATATATATATATATATATATATATATAAGAGTGCCTTAGGAAAGATGATTAAACAGTCGAAGTCTGAGTATGCATCCTTATAATCTGACAATCTGCTTATAAAACTAATTCAACTAGCATCACAAGAGAAGTAGAAAGTACTTACAGCATTTGTGAAAGCAGCCAACACTTCTAACCTTTTGTATCTATAGAAAATGACAAAATGTTACTTCCCAGTGCTCGGGACTTACAATCTTACAATAGGATTTTATTTCTAGAACAGCATATAGTTTTTTAAAAAAAACATTCTAGCAACTTAACGGATAGAAACTACCTACACCTTACAAAGAAGCCCACATTTGACTAATACACAGTAGAGAAAAATTAAATAGCCAAAACAGTAAACTTTCTATATATTTGATAGAACTAATACGACGACAGCTAAAACAGTACATCACAATCAAAATGCTTATTGTAATAAGTACTAGGAGAGTGGATTGGGAATGCTAAAATGAATCCAGTGGTAAGTCAAATTTTATGAAAGAAATTTCCAGTATTAGACGAACATTCACATTATACTACTTATGAGAAATCCTGGCCACTTAATATAGTGATACGGTTCCAGTGTTGCAGAAAAGTTTCTATTACTGGGTCCTCAAGTTGAGTGCACAGAGACTACCTATATGCTGAAGTATCATACAAACTGGTTCTCAAGTTCAGATATGTTACATGGAAACCATCTACAGTTGCAAAGTAACCAACAATACTTCAACCTAGTAAAGCAAGTGAATCTGTAACCATAGCTGTAAATGCAAGTGAAAATTTTAACTTTTTTAAAAAGATGAAGGCAATTAATAATTGCATGTAGGCTTCAATGAAAAACAAAGTAAAACTTCAACGGATACTTTAAAAAAAGCAGATGATATTGAAACAAAACATTTAACAACACAAACACAAGTAATTTGGGTTCTCTAAGATATAGTAGTACACTGTAAATTAGAATCTAGCAACTCACCCGTATGTATAAACTCCATCAGGTTTCATTCGAGAAGCAGCCATCGCAAATAGTGAAAATGTCAGAAGCCCACAACCAAATGTCAAATGGAAGGCATCAGACACCAAACATGGGGAAAGATATCAAGTTACATAATTGATGACATTCTACAAATTATGTATCAATTATGAAAAAAAGATGGCAAATAACATCAAGCAATATAAGAAAAATAGCTGATAGTAATAACAATTTTCAAAAATTTATCAGAGATGGGGATATATCGGGAATATTTTCAAAAATCAGATGTCAAAATCGAACTGTAAATATACATATCTTCTTGTCTTAAATCGCAACTCAATATGCATTAAGCCTATGAATCTATAATCACTATCCAAGTGTAGAATCTTCAAAAATGTCACATTGACACATCTCTCGAATTACCCAAACACCTAACCTAGAAATTGGGTGTAAAACGCTATATCGGGTCTAAAATCGTCGAAATTGCGGCCGATATATCGGGTTCATGCCTTTATCGGCGATTTTAGATGAAAAACGCTATATCGGTTTGAATGTGCCAAATCATTGCGGCTAGGTGCCATAAACGTAATATCGGCGCAATATCAGGGTTATATCGGGGATATTTAGAACACTAGTTAGATTAGCATAACCTTTTGAATTTATAGAATAATGATGTGTAATAGTACTTCAGTTACAGGAACCCTTCTTATTTACTGAAATCCATGAAAAAATGAACTTGTGCCAACAAAAGAAACCTTACCAATACTCTCACCTACACATCCAATGAAAATCCCAACTATCAACTCCATTGTAAAATACAATACAAGTTGAAATCATCAAAGTCAAACTCTTCATTGATTGATTCCCAAACCTCATAGCTTGAATTTATGACATCAACACATCAAGACGAAATTTCTTCTCGCCATCACTTTCCATCCCTATATTTGGCTTAGCGCATGGTCCCATCCTTTCTACAGCTACTTGATACTGATAATTGAATCACCTCTTGCGAGACTTGGCCTGAAAGATGTCAAATTGCATGTGACAAACAAAAAGATATAGGATGCTTCTCCATAAATGCTACTTTGATGATCCATGGGCTTGGCCTAAGCCCTCAGGAAGGTCCATTTTCTTGTATTTGGAGTAAGCTTGCGGTCATCTTGTCCAAGGAATAAAGCATACACCATACTCAAGTCATTAAATTTTTTCTTTAGATTTACATGATCTAATAGTGTCCTGTACTTTTCTCTTATGGGCGCCTCCACTCTTTCTTTTCTCCTTTTGGTGCGTAGTGAGTCAACAATTCCTTGTTACAACCTAATCAAATCACTGTAGTGATAATTTCTAAAACTTAAAAAGTGTTCTATTGATTGGATGTGTAATCCTAATCCATCACTTTTTTTCTACTCCATAAAACACGAATATAGACCTTGCTAGTTCCAGCCTAGTGGTTAACAGTGGTGGTAACTTCAATGTGACCAATGTCCCATACTCTTCAAATAGGTTCTTCTACCTTTATTTTTTACATATGCTCCATAGAAAGTCAAAATGATGTGAAACGAAAGAGGGAATCTAAGGATTTTAGGAAAAGATGAGAGATAAAGGAAAATAACTAATGATTACCTAATGGATAAATAAAAAGGCCCTCCACCTTCTCAGGTCTCACGCCGCTTCATGCAACATACTCGACCTTGGCTTCACAGATAGGGTTTCACACCCCGCTATGGGCGGCACGCCCCTCAAGGGAAAAAAAATCCCAAAATAATTTTCTCAAAATTCTAGTCTATTTTATTGAAAGTAATAAGGCCAATAGATATAAGCTTACAACTATTGACTTTTCACCACATAACTGATGTGGGACTAAACATGAAACCAAAGACTAAATAAAATAAAAGAAAATGAAACATACTAGACTGAAAATAAAATACAGACTGGATTCAAATGAGAAGCATGGCATTAATGTCCCCATCATTCTCACCGGGTAAGAAGAACTCGACCTCGTCGAGTATACATGAGGTGATAGTGGCTCGACAATGAATCTGGATCTAGATTTAAAGTTACTGTTTTTGTAACTGAACTTGTTGATCTTGTTGAGTCTCTTTATGATGCTTATGTCCTGATATTAATCTTTGTTTAATGATCTTTCTGGCTGACTTGTACTGATCGATCTTATTTGCATCAGGAGATGGACAAATCTGGAGAATGGAGGGTGCTTGCTGGAGGAGACATTAATTGCTCAGCTCATGTGAGGAGCACATGTGGGGATAAGCAACACACAAGAGGGCATCGCACAAAGAAACATTAGCAACAAATGACTACGAAGAGGGATGCCAAGGGAAGAAGCACCGACGGTGGAGTCGCATTGGTGACAATGTGGAAGACGAAGAAGGGTGGAGACCTCGCAAAGGATGGCTGATCGCGTGGGAGGAGAAAAGAAGAGAGAGAAAGAAAGAAAAAGGAAAAGAAAGAGTTAGGATTTTTTTTTTTTTTTTGTTTTTTATTTAACGATTGGATTGTGGCTAAGATTATGATTTTTGTGGAGGGGATTTGATTTTTGTGGCTAATAATGAGATTGGTGGTTGAGATTTTGATATGTGGGAGGAGATAAAAGAGTTAGGATTTAGATTTTTTTTGAAAAATAGAGATGAAAAGAAAGAAATAATGAATGGATCAAATAAAATTGTACCGACTTCACATTGGGATTCTTTTCACAAAAAACTTGTTTTACAATTTTATTTTCATCACTCATTACTTTTCTCTAATCATGCTCTGATACCAAATTGATGTGAAACGAAAGAGGGCATCTAAGAATTTTGAGAAAAGATGAGAGATGAAAGAAAATAACTAATGATTACCTAATTGATAAATAAAAAAGCTTTCCACCTTCTTAGATCTTACTCTACTTCACGCCGTACGCTCCTCGATCTTGACCTTACGCCGCTTCACGACGCACGCTGGATCTTGGCTTCAAAGTTAGGGTTTCACACCTTGCCATGGGCGGTGGCAGGCCCCTCAAGGGAAAAAATCCTAAAACAATTTTCTCAAAATCTAGTTTATTTATTGAAAGCAATGGGGCCTATAAATAGGCTTACAACTATTGACTTTTCACCGCATAACCGTTGTGGGACTAAACATGAAAATAAAGACTAAATAAAATAAAAGAAAAAAGAAACATACTAGACTCAAAACAAAATACAGAGTCGATTCAAATGAGAAGTATGTCATTGATGTCCCCTTCACAAAAGAGTTTGAAGATAACCCCCCTCATACCAAGTCAGTGTATGAGAATTTCCAAACCCTTCTAATAGGACCATGGATTAGGCGTTCGACTATGTGTTTTTCTACACCATAGAGAAACACACGCGCACACACACAGAGAGAGAGAGAGAGAGAGAGAGAGAGAGAGAGAGAGAGAGAGAGCTTGTTCCTCGTCATTAGGCAGATCTTGGTAATTCATGAGGATAACATTGTTGCAAGTACGCCACTTAATGTTTTTAGTTGTTACTTGCACTGCTACATTATCTTGCAAACGTGCTTTTGTATGGAAGAGAGAAATTCACACGTTGATAGATTGACTGTGATTTCACTTAAATGCTCTATCCTTTGACATTTAAAGAAATGATATGTGGCACACCTTTGCATTGCAAGCGTGCAACACCTTGATGATTAATTGAAGTCGACCAAGTTTGTACATTGGGTCATTCAATTTCCCTTAAAAAGAAATTAAAGAAAATTGAACATTGAGAAAATCAACTAACACTGAAAGAAGAACTCATCATCACTCTGATTTTATTCTTTTTCCATTTCCCACTTTATCATTCTGTGAACCTTTATTCGGAACTTCTTCCTCTACAACAATAACCTTCTTTTATTTTGCACTGAACTCAATGTTCCAAGATGTTGGGATTTGTGTGAACAAATAGTCCCACATCGGGTAGACATGAGGATGGCCTTGGGATATAAGGATTTGGGCTACTCCACCTAGAAAGCTAGTGTTTTGGTATAGTACCCCAAGTCTTTACAAATGGTATCAGAGCCATGCCCCGAAGTTACTCGTGTGTGTGAATGATATTCGATCCCCAGGGCGCAAAGGCGCGGGCACTAGCAGAAGGCCGCGGTAAAAAGGCCCCTGCAAAGTTAGGATCTATAATAGATTAAGCCAAGATCTATAAAAGATTGAGCTCTCAAGAGAAAAGTTCAGGACCTCCAATGCTTCACGTAAGGCGTGTATGAAAAAACGCAGTGAAGGAAAGTAACCTCGATGAGCATATGTCTTCTAGGTGTGAAGATGAGCTTTATAAGAGATTCTGTGTTCGAGGGGGGTTGTTGAGATTTGTACAAACAAATAGTACATCGGCTAGACACGAGAACGATCTTGGGTATATAAGGATTTGGGCTACTCCACCTAGAAGGCTAGTCTCTTATGATGGTGCCCAAGTCCTTACGCAAGAAAATTACAGGGATAAAATTAATAGGTGAATAAAAGGGGCTAAAAGGGTAGTGGTGGTCAACGATCTGCATCCTAAAAAAAGGGGCTAACTGGGTGACCCTATTTCTCTCTTGCTCCTTTTTTTTTCTTTTTCCCAGAGTTAGATAAATGTGTGACTTCTCTTAATATTTGCTAGCCTTTTGGTTTTCAGCAGGCCCCAATGAAACAACAATGATCGGAGGAGAATGATGGTGATCTCACCCCGTAGAATCCAGCAACTCATCTATACATGTAAAGTCCAGTGGACTTCTCTGAGTGGCCATCGCAAATGGCGAAATTCTTTGAAATCCACAACCAAATGTCAAAAGGAAGGCTTTAGACACCAAGGAACTTATATCAAGTAGATAAGCGACAAAAATTAAGTGCCAATTATGGCGACCAAGGCTGCAAATAACATCAGCGAGTAAATTAGTAAACGTGAGTAATGTATCAACAATAACACAAGATGAGTTTTTAATTTTAGATTGAGGTAAAGTTCATGAATTAATTCAACTATATGATGTGTAATAACACTTTGAGTTAAAAAATGAACTTTTTTCCAAAAAAAAAGAAAAGAAAAGAAACCAGTATCAATATCCTCACCTACACGCTCAGTGAAAAGCCCAATCATCAGCTCCGTTGTCGAATACGCTACATTCAACGAAATCATTAGCGCCAACCTCTTCATCGATCGGTTCTCAAATCTCACAGCTCTAATTGCGCACACCATCAAATTAAATTTCCCTTCGCCATCACTTTCCAGTCCCAAACTCGGCTTCTCGTACCCTTTCCGAGGCTCATTGATCCTGATACTGGAATCACTTCCCGAGAGATTCGGCCTGAACGAATTGCTCCTCTGGATCGAGACCGGCGATTGAGGATCCGAGTAACGAAACCAGGAATTGCGAGATAAAGCGAAGCGGCGATCGTTGCTGCTGATCCCGTAGTCCCCGTTCCAATGGCGGTGGTTGAAGGAGGCGCTCCGTGCGGGAGGGAATTTGAGTGCGGTTTCTGAACCGTTGGATTCCATAGAATCTGGACGTTTTGATCTAAGATCTAGTTCTATTGGGAAGAAACCCTAGGGTTTATAGAAGAATTTTGCAATGGTTCGGCATCGGAGAGAAGAAGACGATCAAAGGTTCAAGCAGCGTTTTTTCCTCAGCTCAGATCATTCCCTTTTGAGTTGACGAGGGAAATGACTCGCGTTTTCTTGGCGCTCTGTTATTGTGTTCGCGTGCTTCCTATTTTATTTTATTACTTTGTTTTTAGAAAAATTTTGCTACATTCACCTATTTTGCTTCATAATTCAGAAAAAAAAAATTCAACTTCATAATTTTATTCGCTACAACTTCATTCACGTCGGCATAAAATGATTCCTCCCAACCACCATTTTTTTATATATTTGTTCTCTTTTACCTTTTCTCATCACCTTGATGTTACATTCCCCTCAACCTTGACCGTGATGTAGAATTATTCGCAGGTCGCTCTGCATGGTTGGTGGCTCTAGGGGTTAGAAGGGGTGGGGATCTCCCTTCTCGGGGCGGGGTCAGGGGCAGAGCCCCTGAATTTTTTTTTAGAATCGACTTTTTGTAAATCTCGTTTGTTTGTGTACGATGAGTTTTGTTTGTGTTTAGATCTGAAGACTATGGATCATTCGATGTCAGTGGAGAGAGGTCTGCTAATGATTACGATATTGATATGACGATTGCGACTCATGATCATAATCTTTTGTGAAGAATCACTCAGAAATAGGCATTTTGTGAGACTGCGATCCATAGAAATAGGCATTTTGTGAGACTGCGATCATGGATCGCAGTCCTCACAAAATAAAAAATATGACATTTTGTAAGACATTTTTTTGAATATTGCAATCATGATCGCACTCCTAATAAAGAAGAATGTGATCATGGTCGCAATCCTATAAAAACTCAAAAACATGACATAGCAGTTCTCTTGTGAAGAGTGCGATCATGATCGCAGTCCTCAGAAATAGGGTTGTGATCATTTTGTGAGCACTGCAATCGTAGTCGCAGTCCTCAGAAATAAGACATTTTGTGAGGATTGCAATCATAGTTGCAGTCTTCTATACTGCGATCATTTTGTGAGCACTGTAATCGCAGTCGCAGTCCTCAGAAACAGAACATTTTAGAAGTTCGTTTTTTTAAGCGATTATTTAGGGGCATTTTCATCTTTCGCCACTGATAAGTATTTCAACGCTTGACACATGGGTGCACAACCTTACTTTAAAAAAGGAGGTGGCTGAAGTGAATAAAATTATGCAAGTGAGTTTTTTTTTTAATTACATTTGACTTACGTGGCTGAAGTGAAATCCCCCCCCCCCCCCCGACGACACTAGTGTCTAAAATCTTTTATATTTCAATATAAATCTCTCAAATCTTCTGAGTTGTTATTTAATTTCTTAAATTCTAAACATTACACCAAATTAGGTCATCTGCTGAGTGCCCAAACAGAAAGATTTAACATTTTTGCATGTTATGGTTAATATGTTCTTGTCGTTTATCAAATAAATTTAAATAAAATCATAATTTCATTCTGTTAGTCCAGAGGCCTTCCACTCTAGTTTTGATGATGATTAACTCATGTAGTTATGTTTACTAATAATCTTGTGATTTTAGTTTCAGATCATTTAGCAAGATATTAGTTGGTGATTGCTTCAACAAGAGGAGTTTGGAAGCCTTCACTTGGTGATTCCCGAGCTCGAGCGTCAAGATCATTCATAGCCATGCTCGTTGGATCACGGAGTTTGGACCGAGTCGACTTGAAGATGGAAGATCGTCAAGAAGACTTAGGTATCCATAATTTAGTGTGTTTAGATCCATTTGTAAAGATAAGAATAGTTGATATGCTCAAATGCACAACACACACAAGTTTTATGTTTCCGTTTTGATTTTCATGAATAAATTGATCAATACAAGTTTACTTTGTTTTTTATGTATATTAGATGTGCTCTACATACATACATGCTTACATGACTTATACAAACTTAGTTTGACATACCTATTCATGTAGTTTTATATTTTGGTATTTTTAACAAAACATATTTTTGGATTAAAAGACAAAAACTATGATATATATGTTTCATGTATATTGGACTTATGTCCATATGCAACATACTTCAGTGTGTTTAAATATCATGTTTTTGTATTTCAATGAGTTTTAGGAAAAAATCAGATTTCCTATTGAAAATTCTAAGTTTGACAAAATACAGTTTTTGGTTTTTGATAATATTTGCAAGACACATAAATGGTTCAAAATGTTTGATTTTGTCTTGAATTATTTATCACAAGTTTGTATATCCATGTAAAATGATAAAACTATTTTTGGGATTTTTTAGAAGTTTTTATGTAATTTTTAGAATATTTAAAATCTGACCCAGACTGTTGCTGACAGGCCAGGCCGGTCGACCGTGCGGTCGACCGACGTGCACAACCTTGTGCACGTCTGGCAGACACAGTGGGCCGGTCGACCGGACCAGAGAGCTTTGCTCTCTGTATCTGGGCGGTCGACCGGGATTCCCCAACGTTCATATTTATGACCGTTGGCGGTCGACCGCCAACCTGTCAGGCTGACAGATCAGCCTAATGGCTAGTTCTTGGGGAGCCTATTTATACCCCATCTCTTTGGGGATTTTGAATAAGACTTTTGACAAGAAAAATTCCTAATTTTCTAAAGTGTTTTTACAAGTTTTAAAAAGTGTTTTAGAGCTTCAAAAGATTAATCTTTATTTGTTTTAGAGTTTTTGGAAAAATCAAAGAAAATAGAAAAATTTGGGAGAATTGTTTTGTTCTTCATTTCTATCCTTTACAAAGAGTTTTCCCAAGTATTTTTCTTTGAGTTTTTGTTTTCCAAACTCTAATTTTTCCACACTTGAGTTATCATCTATCCTACTCTATTAGGATCATTGTTTTGTGGAAAAAAAGAAGTTGTTTGTGGTTGAAAGAGACCACCAAATTATAAACCCTTACTTGTGTTGCTCCCTCTTTGGTAGAGGTTGAGATTGTGGGTTGCTCCCTCTTTGGTAAAGGTTGAGATTGTGTTTGCTCCCTCTATTGTGAGGTGGAGTTTGGTTGTGTGGCTACGGGCCTACCCCTCGGTTGTGAGGTGGTGTTTGAGAGAGGAGTTCGGTACTCCTATTGTTGTAACAAATCCTCCTCGGTGGAGGTTCCCTCGGTGGGAGTATAGTGGATTAGAAATCCTTCTCGGTGAAGGCGGGGACGTAGAGCTAGGGGCTCGAACCTCGAAACATATTATTGTGTTTGCCTTTGATCCATTGCCTCTAAACCCTCTCTCTTTTAATTGTGCAAAGCATCATTCATTCATTCATATCTTATTGCTTGCATTTGTGCCTTGCATTATTTCATATTGATCATCCTTATATGCTTGGCTTGCTTGTGTGTGTGCCTCACTTATACTTAACCACAAGAGCTTCATATAGCACCTCAACCCTTATCTAGGGGAATCAAGAGGAGTTAGTTCAGAGTCCTTCACGGAGAATTCGGCTACACTTGTTGGTTGTATTAAGTTTGTGCAAAATAATTTTTAAGCTTCCGCATTTAGTTTCTAGATTAGCATTATCACCTATTCACCCCCTCTAGGTGATTTCAATTGGTATCAGAGCCTACGCTCCTGATACTTTAGGTTTAACCACCTAGGAGTGTGATCTTGGTTTTGCTAATCTACATTTGCATTTGCTTGTTTGCACACATATAATTTACCTATGGACTTCATGACCCCACCTATGTTTGACTCTTTCAACATTCTTGTTTGGAAGACTAAGATGTCCATTTACCTTCAAACCCTAGGCTTGCATGTTTTTCTTGCCGCTACCAAGAAATGCTATCTTGGTAATAGCAATCATATAGGGGCCAATGCACAAGCCCTTGTGTAACACCCTGATTCCCACTGTACGTATCACCGTATTTGTACGCGATACGACGTACAAATTTGATTTGACCTCTGCAGTATTCCGATTGACCTGATTTCCATTTCTAAAATCATTTTCTAATATTTGAGATTTTTCAGGATTTTCTGGAAATTTTCTGGATTATTTTGGAAAATCTCCGTTGTCGGTATCGACCGATACCGATAACCGGCCTTCCGATTTTTATTTCACAAACGGAGTACAATTTTGAGAATCGGCTTTCACCGTGTGTCTTAGAATCGTGTTATCTACGTTTGGCTATTTTTGGGGATTTTTCTGAATTGATCGAAAATCCGGCCAAACCGGTGTCGCCCGTATCGGCGACAGCTTCCGGGATTTTTAATTGGCAAACCGGATTGAGTTTTGACAAACCGTCTTCCTATTACGTCTCAGCGTAATATTTTCTATTTTCTGTAATTTTTGGACACCGTTCGGAGCTAGTCAAATTTTGGGTCAATATTATAATATTTAAATATTAATTTTTCTTTTCTTTTTCTTTTCTTTTCTCCTTTCTTCTTCCCCACGCCAACTCCCACCGACTCACTGTTCACCCACCGACCTTCTTCCCCATTTAAAACCCATCCCTCCTCTCTCTCTCTCCTCTATTCTCTCTCACTCTCCCAAAACCTCTCTCTCTCTCTTCCTCTCCCAATTCTCTCTCTCTCTCTCCCTCTCTCTCCCTCGCTCCATCTCTCGCTCTCTGTGTGTGGACCGCCAGCACAAGGCGGCCGGCGGCCTGCCGGAGGCCGGCAGACCAGGCCGGCGGCGCCCGAGGCCAGCCAGGCCCGGTCGGCAGCGCCGGAGGCCGGCCCAGCCGGCGGAGCTGGCGCGTGGGGGGCGCCAGCCCCACCCCCTCCGTTGTTTTCCCCTCTCGCGGCGGAGCCCCGGCCTGGGGCGCGGAGCAACGCCGGCGCCGGCGAGCGGCCGCGCAGGCAGGCGGGCGCGCGCCGGGGGCGCGCGGGGTGGCAGGCGGCGCCGGCGGCGAGCGCAGGTGGGCGCCAGCAGCCGCCTGCTGCTGCCTTGCTCTGTTGGGTGGAAACTCAACGGGTTTCGGGTTTGGGTTCAACCCAAAACCCGACCCGTTTACATCCTAACCCGACCCGTTAAAGGTATATTTTCATTGTAGCCCATGTAAGAATTTTAATTACTTTTAGGCCCCTGTAGAATTACAATTAGCCCCCTGAACATTGCTGTTATTACATAATTAACCCTTTTGTATTATTTTTAGTATTCGGGCGATACCGGGAGCATCCGGACTCCGATTTGGACGATTCTGGATCCGTTGCGATCGTGGAAAAGAGAGCTACCTCCTCATGACCAGTTTGTGAGTGTTTTTCTTTTATAAATTATATTTTATCATGTTTATTAACATTGTTTGATATATCGTGATTATGGATAAAAGACGGTAATAGTTAATTATTAACTGGTACTTGTTGGACACCCATTATAATAGGTGATTCCTGTAGTATTGTTAGGTATTTCCTGATGTAATATAATATAGGGAGACAATTGTAGTAACAAGAAATCTGACATAGACAACTCAGACACGGTCATCATACCTGCATAGCCACGGACACACAGGCCACTGTGTTACCATCTTCATGAACACTATTATGTCATATATTGGATCACAGTTAGAGAACTATAGTCATATGTATACGGATCCACGATACTCAGAGATACTACACTATTACTAGACATGCATGCTAGACACCTTCACACACCAGGATCCACATTACACGAATACTGTAGGTCGAGACACTGACCATTGTTATAACATGTATGAGTACTACCCAGATATAGTATACGGATTATAGCTACACATGAATGTCTCACTGGTACATGGATAGACTAATGCATGGATTACCGCATTTCATATCATGTCATGTTTACATATCCCTGTTACACGTGCATGTCATGTTTACATATCACTGTTACACATGCATGTCATGTTTCCCTGTGACTTATGCTTATATAGTTTCTCTATATTATTGTCATATGGATCACCATGCCGATTACCTCGATTACCTGTATTATTGTTCCATGTTATCAGATACATGTTATATGCTTGTTTCCCGTTACTGATATTGTTAATCCCATTACTGGATACATGTTCCCATTACTGATATGGATATTCCCGATACTGGACATGATATGGATATTCCCGATACTGGACATGATATGGAATTCCCGTTACTGGACATAAGTGCTGTTGATATGCGATGTGTGGAACTAAGTGCCACGTGGATCCAAGCCACGGGGGCCACCTCTAGAATCCCACATCTATTGTTCCCGTTTCCCGGTATATTGTTCATGATATCTTGTTCATGTTATATTGTTCCTGATTCTCGTGATATTGTTCTATGCTATCAACAGAGCTCAGGTCCAGTAATCATGTTACCCGTACCATGTACTGTAATTGTTCTTGTTACATTGTATACTTGACATATCACATATCAGATCATAAAGATAACTTGGGTATGGGGGAGACTTGACGGTTGACTAGATCTTATCGGGTGGATGTACTGGATCCATATTGAGGTCCCACTCAGGGGACCGGGTAGTGCTGGCTACCATCTGTTACTCATGTTACATGTTACAGCTCTAGCGGGCTGGCCCTGGTCTCAGCAGCCAGGGATCTGTTTAAGGCCGTGATCCCGGGTATGCACGGGATACATCCACCCGATAAGAACTCCTCGACCATGGGTTTCCAATTAACATAATAAAACAGTATACACAATAGTGACATCGGGAACACTTGTTATTGGTTACTCTCTCGTTTGGATAATGGTACCCGTAGGCCATGTCCGGATGGGTTTGACTGGAGTGCGGGCTCCAGTATGAACCGCCAGTGGTATGGGACACTGGAAGAGAGTAATTAAAATACCAGGTGATACTGATTGCTACTATTGTATAAATGACATGACTTTGACATGACCTGCCTGCTACATGTTTAGTTGTACTTGTGACTGTTCCTGATCATTTATCTGCTATCATGTCACATGTATACATTACTATTGTTCCTGTTTCTGTTACACTTTCTTTAGTGCCCTACTACTCATGCCCATGTATACTTTGTTACATTACCTGGTATATGTTACACTGTATGTAGTGGCCCTACTACTCATGCCCATGTATACTTTGTTACATTACCTGGTATATGTTACACTGTATGTAGTGGCATACTATGCATGTTCTGCATTGCATATATTTTATTGTTGCAGACATATGCTCATCTGCATGTTCACCTCTATCACATCACCACTATCATGTTCATGTCTATTACGTCACCACTAGAAAACATTAGTTATTATATAAACTGGACCCGACTATAGATATGACCTGATACTAACCGGCTAGGTAGTGATGGTATTAAAAGTTGACCTGTTTATATCCTTGCACTACTTCCATGTTTATATATCCTTACTATATGGTATCACTATTACAACAGCATGTATTATCTATTATAATTGTGCATTGCCTCCTTCAGTTTTACCACTCACTAGGTCGCTTTCTGACGACCCTGGGTTTGCATGCCCAGATTGGAGATCCGAGTTACCATAGCTTCAGAGAGTGCCTTGGAGTCACATGGGAGATTCCGCATCAGGACTATTCATAGGTATTTTAGTGCTTTATTTCTGTTATCTTATTTATTCTTGTTTTCATATCTGTTATGATCGCTGACCTCTTTCTGCAGGTATTCTTGTACTGCTTTCATGCTGGACCTCAGATCTATATGGAAGTATTGTACTGTACTAAGGCTTAACGTACGCGTGAGGTTGTTTTCACCTCGCGTATGTACGTCGCCATAACGTCTCCGTATCCTTGGGATCGGGGCGTTACATAGTGGTATCAGAGCCTAGGTTCACACCTGGTGTGGGTAACCACCTAGGTCAACCCTCGGGCTCATACCAACAGTACAATCAGATTCAGATTAATTGATCTGTATCTGAATTTGGGCATTCCAGCAACGAGTACAAGAATACCATGACCTTGACGATTCATTCCTTGACTCGCTTATCTTCCTTCCTTCCTTCCAGTGTCAACCAGAACGTCCGATTGCCTTCTCGCTTTCCTTGCATCGTCTTGCTTCCCATCCATTCGGATTAGTTCACCACCCTACTTCTCCATCCCGAGTCCCTTATAAATATCAGAGTGCGCAGTGGAAGTATCGTGGACCCGTCACCTTTCGGCCTTAGGGTTGAAAATCTTGTTCTCACACCTGATTGAAATTGCGAGGACGCAATTTTTTGTAAGGGGGGAGAAATGTAACACCCTGATTCCCACTGTACGTATCACCGTATTGTACGCGATACGACGTACAAATTTGATTTGACCTCTGCAGTATTCCGATTGACCTGATTTCCATTTCTAAAATCATTTTCTAATATTGAGATTTTTCAGGATTTTCTGGAAATTTTCTGGATTATTTTGGAAAATCTCCGTTGTCGGTATCGACCGATACCGATAACCGGCCTTCCGATTTTTATTTCACAAACGGAGTACAATTTTGAGAATCGGCTTTCACCGTGTGTCTTAGAATCGTGTTATCTACGTTTGGCTATTTTTGGGGATTTTTCTGAATTGATCGAAAATCCGGCCAAACCGGTGTCGCCCGTATCGGCGACAGCTTCCGGGATTTTTAATTGGCAAACCGGATTGAGTTTTGACAAACCGTCTTCCTATTACGTCTCAGCGTAATATTTTCTATTTTCTGTAATTTTTGGACACCGTTCGGAGCTAGTCAAATTTTGGGTCAATATTATAATATTTAAATATTAATTTTTTCTTTCTTTTTCTTTTCTTTTCTCCTTTCTTCTTCCCCACGCCAACTCCCACCGACTCACTGTTCACCCACCGACCTTCTTCCCCATTTAAAACCCATCCTCCTCTCTCTCTCTCCTCTATTCTCTCTCACTCTCCCAAACCTCTCTCTCTCTTTCCTCTCCCAATTCTCTCTCTCTCTCTCCCTCTCTCTCCCTCGCTCCATCTCTCGCTCTCTGTGTGTGGACCGCCAGCACAAGGCGGCCGGCGGCCTGCCGGAGGCCGGCAGACCAGGCCGGCGGCGCCCGAGGCCAGCCAGGCCCGGTCGGCAGCGCCGGAGGCCGGCCCAGCCGGCGGAGCTGGCGCGTGGGGGGGCGCCAGCCCCACCCCTCCGTTGTTTTCCCCTCTCGCGGCGGAGCCCCGGCCTGGGGCGCCGGAGCAACGCCGGCGCCGGCGAGGCCGCGCAGGCAGGCGCGCGCGGCCGGCGGGCGCGCGCGGGTGGCAGGCGGCGCCGGCGGCGAGCGCAGGTGGGCGCCAGCAGCCGCCTGCTGCTGCCTTGCTCTGTTGGGTGGAAACTCAACGGGTTTCGGGTTTGGGTTCAACCCAAAACCCGACCCGTTTACATCCTAACCCGACCTGTTAAAGGTATATTTTCATTGTAGCCCATGTAAGAATTTTAATTACTTTTAGGCCCCTGTAGAATTACAATTAGCCCCCTGAACATTGCTGTTATTACATAATTAACCCTTTTGTATTATTTTTAGTATTCGGGCGATACCGGGAGCATCCGGACTCCGATTTGGACGATTCTGGATCCGTTGCGATCGTGGAAAAAGAGAGCTACCTCCTCATGACCAGTTTGTGAGTGTTTTTCTTTTATAAATTATATTTTATCATGTTTATTAACATTGTTTGATATATCGTGATTATGGATAAAAGACGGTAATAGTTAATTATTAACTGGTACTTGTTGGACACCCATTATAATAGGTGATTCCTGTAGTATTGTTAGGTATTTCCTGATGTAATATAATATAGGGAGACAATTGTAGTAACAAGAAATCTGACATAGACAACTCAGACACGGTCATCATACCTGCATAGCCACGGACACACAGGCCACTGTGTTACCATCTTCATGAACACTATTATGTCATATATTGGATCACAGTTAGAGAACTATAGTCATATGTATACGGATCCACGATACTCAGTGATACTACACTATTACTAGACATGCATGCTAGACACCTTCACACACCAGGATCCACATTACACGAATACTGTAGGTCGAGACACTGACCATTGTTATAACATGTATGAGTACTACCAGATATAGTATACGGATTATAGCTACACATGAATGTCTCACTGGTACATGGATAGACTAATGCATGGATTACCGCATTTCATATCATGTCATGTTTACATATCCCTGTTACACGTGCATGTCATGTTTACATATCACTGTTACACATGCATGTCATGTTTCCCTGTGACTTATGCTTATATAGTTTCTCTATATTATTGTCATATGGATCACCATGCCGATTACCTCGATTACCTGTATTATTGTTCCATGTTATCAGATACATGTTTATATGCTTGTTTCCCGTTACTGATATTGTTAATCCCATTACTGGATACATGTTCCCATTACTGATATGGATATTCCCGATACTGGACATGATATGGATATTCCCGATACTGGACATGATATGGATATTCCCGTTACTGGACATAAGTGCTGTTGATATGCGATGTGTGGAACTAAGTGCCACGTGGATCCAAGCCACGGGGGCCACCTCTAGAATCCCACATCTATTGTTCCCGTTTCCCGGTATATTGTTCATGATATCTTGTTCATGTTATATTGTTCCTGATTCTCGTGATATTGTTCTATGCTATCAACAGAGCTCAGGTCCAGTAATCATGTTACCCGTACCATGTACTGTAATTGTTCTTGTTACATTGTATACTTGACATATCACATATCAGATCATAAAGATAACTTGGGTATGGGGGAGACTTGACGGTTGACTAGATCTTATCGGGTGATGTACTGGATCCATATTGAGGTCCCACTGCAGGGGACCGGGTAGTGCTGGCTACCATCTGTTACTCATGTTACATGTTACAGCTCTAGCGGGCTGGCCCTGGTCTCAGCAGCCAGGGATCTGTTTAAGGCCGTGATCCCGGGTATGCACGGGATACATCCACCCGATAAGAACTCCTCGACCATGGGTTTCCAATTAACATAATAAAACAGTATACACAATAGTGACATCGGGAACACTTGTTATTTGGTTACTCTCTCGTTTGGATAATGGTACCGTAGGCCATGTCCGGATGGGTTTGACTGGAGTGCGGGCTCCAGTATGAACCGCCAGTGGTATGGGACACTGGAAGAGAGTAATTAAAATACCAGGTGATACTGATTGCTACTATTGTATAAATGACATGACTTTGACATGACCTGCCTGCTACATGTTTAGTTGTACTTGTGACTGTTCCTGATCATTTATCTGCTATCATGTCACATGTATACATTACTATTGTTCCTGTTTCCTGTTACACTTTCTTGTGTGCCCTACTACTCATGCCCATGTATACTTTGTTACATTACCTGGTATATGTTACACTGTATGTAGTGGCCCTACTACTCATGCCCATGTATACTTTGTTACATTACCTGGTATATGTTACACTGTATGTAGGGCATACTATGCATGTTCTGCATTGCATATATTTTATTGTTGCAGACATATGCTCATCTGCATGTTCACCTCTATCACATCACCACTATCATGTTCATGTCTATTACGTCACCACTAGAAAACATTAGTTATTATATAAACTGGACCCGACTATAGATATGACCTGATACTAACCGGCTAGGTAGTGATGGTATTAAAAGTTGACCTGTTTATATCCTTGCACTACTTCCATGTTTATATATCCTTACTATATGGTATCACTATTACAACAGCATGTATTATCTATTATAATTGTGCATTGCCTCCTTCAGTTTTACCACTCACTAGGTCGCTTTCTGACGACCCTGGGTTTGCATGCCCAGATTGGAGATCCGAGTTACCATAGCTTCAGAGAGTGCCTTGGAGTCACATGGGAGATTCCGCATCAGGACTATTCATAGGTATTTTAGTGCTTTATTTCTGTTATCTTATTTATTCTTGTTTTCATATCTGTTATGATCGCTGACCTCTTTCTGCAGGTATTCTTGTACTGCTTTCATGCTGGACCTCAGATCTATATGGAAGTATTGTACTGTACTAAGGCTTAACGTACGCGTGAGGTTGTTTTCACCTCGCGTATGTACGTCGCCATAACGTCTCCGTATCCTGGGATCGGGGCGTTACACCTTGAGGCCATTAGAAGCACACTCTCTAAAGATTATCTTATGCATGTTTCTAACCTTGATTCCGCCTTTGCAGTGTGGAACAAGTTGACAATCACATCCACCTCCAAGTTTCAAATGCTAATCCAACCAGAGGAAACTAGTGGAGAATCCGATTCTCAATGCTATATTGTCCAAGGGAATGACCCTTGAGGTACATTCGGAATTTCAACTAGATAATGATAGTGCTAGTTCTTCATGTGATGATTATGTTGATGTCAATGCTTTGAATGAAGAACTTTCTATTGTTTGTGAAAAATTAATAGAAAAATATAATATTTTGAAAAAGAAGAGTTTTGAACTTAATAAAGAAAATAAGGTTTTATGTTCAAAACTTGACATGGTTTTGTAAGAGAAAGTGGAGATTTTCAATGAGAGGGATTCATTGAAATCTAAACTAGAACTTGTCCTAAAAAAAAAATAAATTTTTGAAAAATAAAAATGATTGTGAAACAATTTTGAAGAAAAATGAAAACTTGTCTTCAAAAGTTAGTTTTGTTTAAAAGAAAATGAATCCTTGAAAATGAAAATTGCTTCTATTTCTAAGGATTTAGATGATTGTTTAAAGAAAAATGTTTCTTTGAAAAATAATATAGATTCACATGTTTGCCATGCTAAGGTAGTTTCATCTAGCACACCCATTACATGTCATACCTCCTCTTCTAGGATTAATGATGATATTTGTTTGTTAAAGAAGAGAGTAGATTGTTTGGGCTCCACTTTGAGCAAATGTGTAGTGGGTCATACACGTTTGGAATCTTTATTTCGAAAGAAACAAGTTCTATCTATTCATGCACACCCCCATGGCATACACATGCTACTCACGGATACACCCATCACATGTATGCTCATGTGTACACTTGTACACATTGTGGACGTAAGGGCCACCTTGCTAAATTTTGCTTTGATAGAATACATGATGGTAATTTAGCAAATAACTTTGTTTGGGTTAGAGAAGGGACTAACCCCCATGGACCCAAAAGAGTATGGGTACCAAAGACCACCCCTCTTATGTTTGATGTAGGTGTGGGCTCTCACATGACGTGAGAGTATAGGTACCTTGGAGTGGATGCGTTCCGAGCTTCATGGAGATTATTAGGATGCATCACTTTCAAGGGATGTTTGGTGGGAGGACCACCTTGTTTTGGAGTCATGAAGAGTTGCTTCATAGGTTTTGGTAACGATCTCTTACTCCTTATTTATTTTTGCATACTTTTCATGTTCATTATTAAAGCATGCTTTGATGTTTATAGATTATTATGTTAATGTCATGATTATTAGACCCTGACATGCATGTATAGCCTTTTGAGACACTCATGTTTAATATGGACTATTATTTTTGTGTTCTCACCATTGTTTAGCTATCATGTTTATCTTAGCTCTAATAACATGTGAATTTACATAATAATCATGTTTATATTTTTCATGTTTATTCATATCTTGTTTTTATGCTTCATGCGTTGATTACATGTTTAGATGTCAGCTTTCATTAAAACTTGGTATATACTTGTACATATAGTGGGCCACAAATAAATTTATATATGTTTGAGCTTGAACGCTTATTTGTACCCATTAGATGTGCTAGTATAGTCTAGTTTTGATGATTCATGCATTTAACTTGTATTCCTATTTTATTCATGTTTCATGTTTATATGTTTAACTTCATGTCTATCTTGTCCAAACTATTGTTTATACATCCTTTGAGCGACGTGTCTTTCATGCATATATATTTGTGGACTCAATTATGTTTTGAATATGTATGTATACTTTAGTTTGTACTTGACATACATATGCTTGAAGATTAAATAAGTTTTGATGATTTTCATGTTTTGAGAAATTGAGCTTGAATGTCTATATTCATGATAATATGTTTCACATAACACTTGTTCACTCACCTTATTTATGGTTTCTCACGATTTTATTTTCATGAGTATAATATGAGCTTTATAGATTTTGAGTGTTTAGTGCCATGTGATTTACATGTGTTTCATGAAAAATATTTTTGTTTTATTCCTTACTTGAAGGATTCGTACTAGTTAACAAGTTTTTCATTTGACTAGTTTGTATTCTTCGTTATGGTAGATGTTTTCAAACATACATTAATTTCAAATCTATTTTTTGGAAACCCCTACCTTCCAAGGGCGGTTGAATGGGAGATCATGCTCATGTATGCTTTATAGTGAAAATCATTTTAAACTTGAACATGTTTGGGAGGATAGGATATGAGGTATACATTTGATATTATTGTTGTTTCAATTGGTATCATTGGATTTGTAACGCCCCGATCCCGCAGGTACGGGGACATTATGGCGACGTACATACGCGAGGTGAACACAACCTCACGCGTACGTTAAGCCTCAGTACATGACATAGCCTCCATATACATAAGGGTTCCAGCAAGGAATAAGTACAAGAATACCTGCAGAAAGAGGTTAGTGATCATAATAGGTATCAAAACAGGGATAAAGAAGATAACAGAAATAAATCATAAAGATACCTATGAAGGATCTCGATGGTGAGTCTCCTCTGTGACTCTAATAGACTATCTGACAATACGATAACTTGGACCTCCAACCTGGGCATGCAAACTCAGGGTCGTCAGAAAGCGACCTAGTGAGTGGTAAAATGAAGGAGGTAATAATATGTACTATAATAATACAAGCACTATAATAATAGATAAGACATGCTGTTGTAATAGTGATACCAATCCTAAGCATATAATAAGCAGCAGAAGTATCTAAACATGAAAGATATAAGCATGTTATCTTTTAATACCATCACTACCTAGCCGGTTATCATCTGGTCATGTCTTTAGGCGTGCCCGGTTTATATCATAAATACTGTCGTCTAGTGGTGACGTGATAGCAGTGACCATACAGGTGGGCATATGCAAACAGAATAGATGCAATGCAGAACATGAAAAAACTAGAGGGGGGGTGAATAGGTGTAAGTGCTAATCTAAGAAACTAAATACAAACTAAGTGCGCTAAATGCGGAAGCTAATGCAAATGTTGCACAAACTTGATACAATACAACAAGTGTAGCCGAATTCCCCTTGCGAGGCTCTGGACTAACTCCTCTTGATTCCCCTTGAAATGGGTTGAGGTGCTATGTGAAGCTCTTGTTGGATGAGTACAAATTAGGCCCACACACACAAGCAATTCAAGCAATATGAAATATGTGCACACACAATCAAGCCAAGCATATAAGAACGAATTGCAATATAAAAGATGCAAGGCAACACAAGCAATGTATAAGATATGTATGCAATGAATGAATGATGCTTGCACAAAGTAAAGAGAGTAAGGTTAGAGAGACAATGGATCAAACGCTAACACAAAGATTTGTTTCGAGGTCGAGCACCTTGCTCTACATCCCCCGCCTACACCACCGTGTAGGATTTCCCAATCCACTATAGGAGTACCAAACTCCTCTCTCAACCTTACAAAGCCACCGAGGCTATACAACCACAATCCACCTCTACCGAAGAGGGATACGGCCCGTAGCCAACTACAACAAACACCTCTACCTAAGAGGCTCACAACCAATCACCCGATCACCTCTACCGAAGAGGGATACAACAAGAATAAGGGTGTACAACTTAGAGGTTACAAACAACAACCTCAAAACTCTCTCTTTCTTTCTTTTTCCACAAAACAAAGATCCTAATAGTTTAGGATAGAAGATATGGCTCAAGTGTGGAAACTAAGTGTTTTTGGAAACAAGCAACAAAGAAAAACTACTTGGGAAATCTCTTGTATATGATAGAAATAAAAGATCAAACAAAATCCCAAAACCTAGTTCTCTTTGATTTTCCAAAAACCCAAAAAACAAATAAGATGAAATCTTTTTGGCTTAAACCCTTTAAAAACTCTTTTAAACACTAGAGAAAGTCTGGAATTTTTAGCTCTAAAAATCTTAGCCAAAACAATGGAGAAATGGGGTATATATAGCCCCTAGGAAAAACTAGCCGTTAGGCTGATGTGGCAGCCTGACAGACTGCCGGTCGACCGGCCCGGTCGACCGCCAACGGTCAGAAAAGTGACCGTTGGGCACTAGCGGTCGACGGCCCGTCGACCGAAACATCCTGAGAGTTGAACTCTCAACTCGGTCGACCGGTCCGGTCAACCGACTACAATGTGTAGCCAGCGTGCACGTCTGTGCACATCGGTCGACCGACCCGGTCGACCGGCCACATGGTGCGGTCGACCGGTCCGGTCGACCGAACTGGCCTGGCAGGCACAGTGCAGAACAGCACAGATACGGGATTTGAAATAGGTCTTTTCACTCAATAAAAATCCCATAAATTCACAGTAAATCTAAAAAATAGTTTTAATCACAATAAAAACTATTTTTCTAAAACATGTCTTTCTAAAAACTTGTTTTATCATTTATGTTAAAACATAAACATGTGATAAAAATTTCAAGACAATATATCAACATATCAATTCATTTTAGAGTCTTGCAAATTTTATCAAAAACAAAACCTGTATTTTGTCAAACTTGATTTTTCCAAAACATGAATAGGGATATCAAAATAAGTTTGTTTACCAAGTTAAAGCATGTATGTATAAATAGAAACATCTACTATACATATAACATATGTAAACTTGTTTTGATAAACTATTCATGAAATCCAAAACTCAAACATAAAACGTGTGTGATTTGTGCACTTGAGCATATCAACTATACTAAGCTTACAAATGGATCTAAAACTCATAATCTAAACTAGGATACCTAAGTCTTCTTGACGATCTTCATCTCCAAGTAGACTCGGTCCAAACTCCGTGATTCTCCAAGTGCAAAGGTATGATCTTTAAGCTTGGCACCGGAATCATCATGAATAGCTTCTAATCATCTTGTTGAAGCTAATCACCAACTAATATCCTGTTAATGATCTGAAACTTAGAAACACAAGAATATTAGTAAACATAACTACATGAGTGTTGATCATCATCAAAACTAGAGTGGAAGGCCATTGGGCCAACAATCTCCCCCTTTTTGATGATGACAAAACTCATGGAGTTATATATGCATGGATTATAGATAAGCTTCAAGGAAGCTCCCCCTTAACTCATGCATAGGGATAAACAATAAATATATGCAATGAATATTAAACATGAAACATGCATATGCATAAACAATAAATGGTTCTAGATATCAAATGGAATATTCAAACCAAATAAGCTCTAGATATCAAATGGAATATTCAAACCAAAATAAGCTCTAGATACCAATTACAAAGCAAACTCTATAAATCAATTAAACTTAATATTCTTGAGATTAAAACATAATATATGCATAACATAAGCATGCATATAAAACTTCATAAATACTTCTCCCCTTTTTGTCAATCATCAACAAAGGGGTAATCAAAACCATAAATAAAACGAGGGGTAAAAATCTTTCTCCCCCTTTTTTTGTCAATCAAAAAACATAAAAGACAATGTTCTCCCCTTTTTGTCTAAACAAAAAAAAAAATCAATAATGGGTGACTACAAACATGATATCAATTAAAAAATATGTCAATGAAGCATCTTGATACCAATAAACAAGAATCAATAATGTTATATGTTATATACATTCATGAAGAGGAAGACGCTAAGTTAGCTTCCCTACACATATGCATTACATGAAGAGGGGATGACAAGCCCCAATTCACATAACACATATTATGTAATGCATAAGAGGAGATGTGAAGCTCCCCCTACACACGTATATCATATAAAAAAGAGTTGTCAAGCTCCTCAATTTATAATATACTCAACATGAATCTATATGTAAGAGAGATTAAGCTCTCCTTGCATATAAGAAATACAAATCAAAACTTTGAATCTTTTCTTTAAACAAAAATTTTGAAAATACCAATTGTAAATAAACATAAGTCTGAATTCTTAAACATGAATCTTGAAGCCAAAGCAAATTTTGAATTTCTTAAATATGATACCAATTGTAAATATTTTACCAATTGAAAAGATTTTACATAGAAACATTGATACCAATTGTAAGAATTGTTCATTTTAAAACATATAAACAACTTTTAATCATAAAGTGTGAGAGTACAAATACAATTGAAATACAAAATCATATTTTCTCTCCCTTTATGAAATACAAACTAAAGTCATGCATAGTCTTGATAACAATTTAAAAGTAATCAATTTAAACAAAATTGAAACTCAAGCACTAGCATAAACACAAACATATATATGTATGAAAAATAGATACCAATAGAAATTGATATATTTGGAATTTAAAGCATACATACATACAAAACATATATGAGTATACAAGAAGATCAAAATGATACCAATTGAAAGAGTTCAATGATACCAATTGACATAACAATAAGTTCAAGTGTATACATCATATTCTCTACCACCAATCATAATTCAAGTTTTAAAGATTTTCAATTTAGGGCATACATGAACATGATCTCCCATCCTACCGCCCTTGGATGGTAGGGGTTTTCAAAAATAGATTTGAAAATGTAGTTTGTTTGAAAATCACTACCAAAATGAAGAACACCGCAACTAGTTAAATGGAAAACTTGTTAACTAGCTGAAATCCTTCAAGCAAGGAATAAAACAAAATGAAATTCACATGATAATCATCACTCTAACTAATAAAGCATAGCTCATGAGAAACAAAACATGAGCAATAGATATGAGTGTATAAATAATGTGTGAAGATCATAATCATGAAAAAAATATTTCATTAAGCAAATTATTCCTTAAAACATAATTCCATCAAAACTATTTAATCTTCAAGGCATATGTATGTCTAATACAAACTATAGTATACATACATATCCAAAACATAACGAGTCCACAAAATATATGCATTAAGGCACGTGGCTCAAAAAGGATACTCATGTATAGTCAATAGTTTGGATAAGATGGACATATACATGAAGTAAATATTGACACAATAAACATGACAATCATGAAAACATGAAAAGCATGAAAAGTATGAAATTTAGCTTTTCATTAAAACAATTTGATACCAATTCTTTTCAAGGTATATGTATGATTTGTCAACACAAGAAGTATACACATATCCTTAAACACACTTTGAGTCCATAATAGATATTTGCATGAAAGGCAAATGACTCAAGGGGTATACATGTATATCTTCAAGTTGGAAAATACACATATACATGAAATGAAAACTCATAAGAACAAATACAAAAATGGAATACAAGTTTAAAATGTATGAATCATCAAAACTAGACTATACTAGCACATCTAATGGGAACAAACAAGCATTCAATCCCAAACAATATAGATTTGTTTGTGGCCCATTCTATGTACAAGTATATAACTAGTCTTAACGAAAACTAACACTTAAACATATATTCAAAACATGAAGCATCAAAACAAATCTAAAAGTCATCATGATAAAACTAAAACATGATTATTATGTGAATTCACATGTATTAGATTCATGATGTACATTATAGCTCAAACAAAAGTGAGAACACTAATTATGGGTTCATATAAGCATGTGTGTCTCAAATACTATACATGTATGTCAAGGATCTAATAAACATGGAATGAACATACTAATCCATAAACATCAAAAACATGCTATAAAACATTAAAACATGGAAAGCATGTAAACAATAAATGGGAGTAAAGGATTGTTACCAAAAACGAAGAAGCAACTCTCCTTGTCTCCAAAACATGGTGGTCCTCTCCACCAAACCTTCCCTTGAAAGTGATGCATCCATTTGATTTCCTTTAAGTCCGGAACGCATCCACTCCAAGGTGTCATCACTCTCACGTCATGTGAGAGCCCACACCTACATCATAAACAATAGGAGGGGTGGTCTTTGGTACCCACATCTTGTTGGTCCATGGGGGTTAGTCCCTTCTCTAACCCAAACAAACTTCTTTGCTAAATTTGGAGAATGTAATCTATCATAACAAAATTTAGCAAGGTGGCCCTTACGTCCACAATGTGTACAAGTGTACACATGAGCATACATGTGAGGAGTGTGTCCGTGTGGAGCATGTGTATGCCGTGGAGGGTGTGCATGCATAGAAGTTGGAACTTGTTTCTTTCGAACCAAGGTTTCCAACCGTGAGTGGTTCATGGCACATTGGCTCATAGTGGAGCCCAAACAATCCATTTCTTCTTTAACAAATTTATATCATTCTCAAGCATAGAAGAAGTGGAACATGCAATGGGTGATTTAGGTGAAACTACCTAGCATGGCAAACATGAGAATCAATCTTATTATGTAAAACATTATTTTTCTCTAAACAAGCATTCAAGTCATTTGAAATAGAAATAATTTTGTTTTTCAAAGCAACATTCTCTTTAAAACAAAATCAATTTTAGAAGACAAGTTTTCATTCTTCTTTAAAAGGTTTTCACAGTCATTTTTATTTTTCAAAAATTCATTTTCTTTTAATACAAGATTAAGTTGAGATCTTAATGAATCCCTATCATTAGAGATCTCCTCTTTCTCTTGCAAAGCAATATTAAGTCTAGAATTCAAAACACTTATTTCTTTTTCTATTCCTAGACTTTTCTTTTTCAAAATCTTATACTTCTCAATTAATTTCTCACAAACAATTGAAAGTTCTTCATTCAAAGCATGTGGATCAACAATATCATTTCTTGAAGAACTAGCATCATCATCACTATCTAATGGAGTTTCCGAG
The DNA here is from genome assembly GCA_038442645.1 of Agave tequilana. Lineage (NCBI taxonomy): Eukaryota > Viridiplantae > Streptophyta > Magnoliopsida > Asparagales > Asparagaceae > Agave > Agave tequilana. The sequence goes on from JAVJIF010029917.1 coordinate 686,732, forward strand.
TGTACCTCAGGGAGTCATTCCCTGGACCATGTAGCATATAGAGTTAGATTCTCCACTAGATTCCTCTTCTTGGATTTGCATTTGAAGCTCCGAGGTGTGGTTGTTGTTGTCAATTTGTTCCACACTGCAAAGGCGGGAATCAAAGTTAGAAACATAAGAGATAATCTTTAGGAAGAGTGCTTCTAATGGCCTCTAGGGCTTGTGCATTGGCCCCTATATGATTGCAATCACCAAGATAACATCTCTTGGTGGCCGCAAGGAAAACATGCAAACCTAGGGTCTTTAGGTACATGGACATCCTATACTTCCAAACATCAATGTTAGAAGGGTCAAACTAGGAGGGGTCATGAAGTCCATGGTAAACTATGAATGTGCAAAAAAACAAATGCAAATGAGATTAGCAAGCAAAGGATCACTCCTAGGATGTTAAGCCTAGTATCAGGAGCACTAGCTCTGATACCAATTGAAAAACACCTAGAGGGGGGGTGAATAGGTGTAAGTGCTAATCTAAGAAACTAAATGCAAACTAAGTGCGCTAAATGCGGAAGCTAATGCAAATGTTGCACAAACTTGATACAATACAACAAGTGTAGCGAATTCCCTTGCGAGGCTCTGGACTAACTCCTCTTGATTCCCCTTGAAATGGGTTGAGGTGCTATGTGAAGCTCTTGTTGGATGAGTACAAATTAGGCCACACACACAAGCAATTCAAGCAATATGAAATATGTGCACACACAATCAAGCCAAGCATATAAGAACGAATTGCAATATAAAAGATGCAAGGCAACACAAGAAAGTATAAGATATGTATGCAATGAATGAATGATGCTTGCACAAAGTAAAGAGAGTAAGGGTTAGAGAGACAATGGATCAAACGCTAACACAAAGATTTTTTCGAGGTTCGAGCACCTTGCTCTACATCCCGCCTTACACCACCGTGTAGGATTTTCCCAATCCACTATAGGAGTACCAAAACTCCTCTCTAACCTTACAAAGCCACCGAGGTATACAACCACAATCCACCTCTACCGAAGAGGGATACGGCCCGTAGCCAACTACAACAAACACCTCTACCTAAGAGGCTCACAAACCAATCACCCGATCACCTCTACCGAAGAGGGATACAACAAGAATAAGGGTGTACAACTTAGAGGTTACAAACAACAACCTCAAAACTCTCTCTTTCTTTCTTTTTCCACAAAACAAGATCCTAATAGTTTAGGATAGAAGATATGGCTCAAGTGTGGAAACTAAGTATTTTTGGAAACAAGCAACAAAGAAAAAACTACTTGGGAAATCTCTTGTATATGATAGAAATAAAAGATCAAATCAAAATCCAAAACCTAGTTCTCTTTAATTTTCCAAAAACTCAAAAACAAATAAGATGAAATCTTTTTGGCTTAAAACCCTTTTAAAACTCTTTTAAACACTAGAGAAAGTCTGAAATTTTTAGCTCTAAAAAATCTTAGTCAAAACAATGGAGAAATGGGGTATATATAGCCCCTAGGAAAAA